>CM053622.1:289133806-289154416 GCA_028646595.1 Phalanger gymnotis | reverse complement strand
ACTCTGTTGTCTTTGGTGTTTGTGGGTTGAGAAGTCTGGTAACTGCCACATCTCACTGATTCAGGGCACTATGGTATGCTCCACCAGGCTCCTGGTCTTGTTGGTCCACCGCCCACGCTGGGCTGTGCTCCGCTCAGCTCTGCTCCCCTCTGCTCCCAGCTCCGTGTGGGGTAGACCTTACCCAGAGACTATCCAGGCTGTCCTGGGCTAGAGCCCTGCTTCCTTCTGCTACCCTGTTGGTTCTGCAGTTCTAGAATTGGTTCAAAGCCATTTTTTATAAGTTTTTGGAGGGATTTGGCAGGGAGCTCACACTAGTCCTTGCTTTCTAGCTGCCATCTCCACCCCGCCCCACAAGAAAACAATTTGTTAAGAATTACAATTGGGCAAGTGGAAGCTAATGACTCTATGAGACATCAAGAATAAGCTAAACAAAATCGAAAGAATGATAAAAAATATAAAATAACGCATTGGAAAAACAACTGACCTGGAAAATTGATCCAAGAGAAATAATTTAAGAATTATTGGTTTAACTGAAAGCCACAATAAAAAAAGAGCCTGGACAACATCTTTCAAGAAATTGTCAAGGATAACTGCCTAGAAGTCCAGAACCAGAGGGTAAAATAGACATTGAAAGAAAAATAGCCACTGATTACCTCCTGAAAGAGTTCCCAAAATGAAAACTCCAAGGAATATTGTAGCCAAATTCCAGAATTATCAGGTCAGGGAGCTGCAAGTAACCAGAAAGAAACAATTTAAATATCATAAAACCACAGTCAGGATTACACAGGACCTAGCAGCTTCTACATTAAATGATTGGGGTACATGGAATATGACATTCACAAAGGCAAAGGATATCCAATTACAACCAAACATCAACTTTCCAGCAAAACTGAACATAATTTTTCACGGGTGGAGATGGACATTCAATGAAATAGAGAATTTCCAAATCTTCCTGATGAAAATAGCAGAGCTTAACAGAAAATTCAGTCTTCAAATATAAGACTCAAGAGAAGTATAAAAAGATAAACAGGAAATAAAAAAATGTTATTCAATAAAGCTATGCTGTTTACATCCCTACATGACAAGATGATACTTGTAACTCTTGAGAACTGTCATTATTGCAACATTTAGAAAGGGTACACATAGACAGAGGGTGGGTATAAGTTGACTTTGATATGATAAGAAAAATTAATTAAAGGGTGAAGAAAAAGGATTGTGCCGGGAGAAGAGGAAAGGAGGAGACAGAAAAGGGTACATTACATCACATGAAAAAGTACAAAAATCTACTACAGCAGAGTGAAAGAAGGGGGGGAAGTGAGCATTGTTTAAACCTTACTCTCATTGGATTTGACTCAAAGAGGGAATAACATACACATTCATTTGAGTATAGAAATATATCTTATCCTATAGGAACTAGGAAGGGTAAGGGGGGAAAAGAGAGGGGGTGGATATAAGGGAGGATAGAAGGAAAGGAAGAAATAGTAGGGGAAAGGAAAAAGAAAAGGGAAGGGGGCTGATAGAAGGGAGGGCAGACTGAAGGAAGTGATGGTCAAAAGCAAAACACTATGTAGGAGTGAAAGAGAGAAAGGAAAGAGAAAAGTATAAACAGGAGGAAAATAGGATGGAGAGAAAGACACAGTTAAAATCCTAACTGTGAATGTGAATGGGATGAACTCTCCTATAAAATGGAAATGGATAGCAGAGTGGATTAAGAATCATGATCCTACAATATGTTGTTTATGTGAAACACATATGAAGCACATATACACACAGAGTAAAGGTAAAAGGCTGAAGCAGAATATATTATGCTTCAGCTGAAGTAAAACAACGACAACAAAGAGCAAAGCTGGGGTAGCAGTCCTGATCTCAGACAAAGCAAAAGCAAAAATAAATCTAATTAAAAGAGATAAAGAAGGAAACTGCATCCTGCTGAAAGGTACCATAGACAATGAAATAATATCATTGCTAAATGTATTTGCACCAAGTGGTATAACATCCAAATTCTTAGAGGAGAAGTTAATGGAGTTACAGGAAGAAACAGATAACAAAACTATATTAGTGGGGGACCTTAACCTCCCTGTCTCAGAACTAGATATTTCTATGGTTTGCTTTGTATGTATTTGTTCGCATATTTTTTCCTCCTTTAGATTGTAAGCTCCTTGAGGACAGTGACTTTTTTTCTTTTACATTTTTGAGTATCCTCAGTGCTTAGCATAGTACCTAGAATATGCTAGCAATTTAATGAATGTTTATTGAATTGAATAGAATTGAACACTTCAATGCTGTTCCTAATAGTGGAGGAATAATTAACCACTTTCAGGTCATCCAATCTGCCAGAATGAAAAGGAGTCAAGAAATGAGGCCGTAGGAGATCCTACGTTAGTGTTGTATAAATATCTAGACCTAGGAAGTATCTCCAAGACTACTTTGTGACATTCTAATTTTGTTTTTCCTTTGATTATATTTATATATACATTTATGTCATATCATCTGCTGTATATAGCACCTAGCGCAGGTTAGTGCTCAATGATTGTGTGTTGAATGAATCAAACTTAACATAATGATGGAGTACATATTAAGCACCTTTACATGTACAGTGAAAGTGGAATGCCAAACAAGATGAGACACAAAGCCACACCTTCCCAAGCATAAGCAGAAGAAAGAGGCAGAGAAGTATTAGCAGCTAAAGGAATCATCTCAAAAGCAAGAGCACCTGAGATCAAGTCTAGCCTCTGACACATTCTAAGTGAGACTTTGGGCAAGTCATTTAACTCTTTTAGGCTTTAGGCAATTCCCTAAGAGTGTAAGTTGCCAGACAGTTGTTAACAGTTGCTAGAAGAAGTTTCTATATTGAGAATTGTTTGCGCTGATAAGATCACAGGGCTGGCCAAAAACCAAATCCAACCAAACAACACTGACAACAAATAGGAAGAAGCAGTGGCGAAGAGATACTGGCTAGAGAGGTCTCCTGAGAGTCAGGAAGACTTCCCCCTGCCCTCCTTTCAAAGGTTGCCTCTAATACTAACTACTTGTATGATTATGGATAAGTCACATAATCTCTCCTGCCTCAGGAAACTAACACAATAAGTTACAGACAATTAAATGTTCTATTGACAACAGTACAAGTCGTTTTACATTCTTCATTGCTTTGGGCTCATCCATTGAGCTAAAACTTAGAAAACTTTGTTTCTAGGCATGGTTGATGCAACAAGAATGAATCTTTGGCTTTAGAGGCTGAGAAGTGGTTGTGTTGCAAAGTCTTCTTTTTGCCAGATAGTTTTCAGGTAAACACCAATAGCAGAATCACACACTGAGGAGCCTAGGGAATCCTACATAACTGGTTACTAGAGGCTTAAACAGATAATAATTGGGTTGGTGATTAGAGAAACCAGGATTTCCCTTTGGGTGAGGATTTGTACCCAATCATACAAAGATAAAACATATTTGTGTAGGGCAGATTAATGAGTTGAGGAATAGTTCTGGTTGATTTACCCATCTCTACTTGTGGAGCAGACTGTAGGAATTGGCAGTATCCTGAGGGAGCTGCCACATCACATCTGTGTTTGAAGCTTTAAAAGCTTTAGTTTTTGTTTTGTTTCTCCCTGAGGGTAGTTAAATTGGCAGTGCTTAGAACACGTATGAAATTTGTCCTACCAAGAAGGCTCTCCCCGGCCACAAGAACCCTCCACCATTTCATAACCCTACTGGGGACATTTGGCAGCAGGGCCAGCTGAGATAAACTTTTCTCTCCTCATGGCAATTTCCATATTTTACCTTGGCTTAACACTTCAAGATAAATGAACACATTCTCCTAGCACATGCCCCACATTACACTGGTCTGATTGCTGTGCAAGCATAGATGTTAGGAGATGGGACAAGGCTGAGGGCCCAATTCAAGTATCAATAAAAATAGCCTCTGCTTTGAGGGTCTTGAAGGAATGGGAAGACATAGAAGGAATTTGTGTGAACACCCCATTCAGAGAACAAAAAGAATACTCATATAATTCCCAAAGCAACTTGAGGTCAGCTGTATCTCAGACAAAAGCTGCTGGTTTGTTCCTATCTGAAGCACACGGAGCCTTCTTGTCTTCTTGGTTTCAATAGGGTTGTTCCCACAGCATCGAGGATCTCTGCACATTCTCTTCTAGGGAAAGGCCATTTTCCAGTATCTTTCAGTACTGGAGAATGGACAGTTAATTGGCAGGAAAACAGGAATTTGGGGGACCTTTGTAGCCTCGTACTGCTTGTACTCAATTCTCACTTCACTATGCTTTACAGCTGATCCTGGGACACTAGGCCACCCTGCTGGGCTTAGAACACAGGACAGCAGAAATTAAAGAAGGCAGTTCGTGGTTTTAGGAAACACTTTGATGTAACCTTTCTTAATCTTTCCTTTGTTGTAACCATAACTCTCCTCCAAAGAATCATCAAATAAAGCAGGAAAAGACTCTTCTGCCTCGCCCCCATGCCGATCCCCCATTACCGCCCCCCCCCCCCGCCCCGGCAAAACCCTCCTTTCGAATTTTTTGGATACAAGCATTCTCATTTTTTAAATAAAACCTAGTTTATTACAACCCACTTGGAATTTAATACTATAATACTTTATTTCAACATTATATGACATCATTAAAGACATTTTATATTGTTTTTGCCTATGGTTAGAAATTATGTCTGCTTAATCAATTCCATTATGCATTCAACCATCCATGACACATCAAAGGCTAATAAGATTTTTTTAAAACTTTGCTTGCTTAAAATGATTTCCCTCCAGATCAAGATGCAGAGCACAAAATATTAATCAGTTTAAATAAATATCAAGACTACCCAAATAATATGAATAATTGGCACAGTGTAGTGCCTACTGCCCAGTTCCCAACAGCTGGTCACACTGGCACATGGCACCATCTCAACAGTCTTTGAGATAATGACTTTGGCATCTGCCGATGAGCACTCGCTACTGCCCACAGAATTTACAACTCACAAGTGGGAAACAGAGGCTCCAACAGAACTTTTTTATGCAAGGTCTTTGAAATTTATTAATGTAATGCAAACACAAGCCTTCCAACCCATTAAATTGTTGATGTTATGCGAATCCACTCTGGAATTGCAGATCCTCATTAACATTATTTGCATGTTAATCTGCATCTTTTTAATTAGTGATATTATTTATGCACATAATTTTCTCCTACTGGTGCCAAGGCTGAAGCGCATTAATTAATCTACTGAGATGCCAAACTGTTTATTTTCTCCGTACTTTTATTTGTTTACATGGTGTTTTGGATTCAGGGAAAATAAAAAAGAGCCTGAAGAATAAAAGCAGAAAGACAAGATTAACTAAAAGCTCTTTTTGTTTTCATAATTTAAATTGTAATATTAGCCAAATGTTGTGTTTCTTCCCTCAGAGATCGGTTATTCAGTTACATTACCTTGATGTATTATTAAAATTTATAATGGACTCTAGAGGCTTCTTTTAGTTCTCTCCTTCATTTACAGAATATACTCAATGTTATTTTAATCTTCCTACAACGCTTCCATGCATAGGCAATGATCACTTCTCCCTTGCGAATCTCCGGAGCTGCTCCACTTTGCACAACTGATAAACATTTAAATAAGCCTTTTCAAAAAAGAATAGCTTGTAAAATTATTAACCCATTAATGGAGTTAGTAGCTGCTCTGCAACCCAGCTATTCTCAAACTAGGTCAATAGCAAAATTCATTTGATAGTTGGGTGTTCTGATCTCCGAACATTAGTTCAGCAACACCATCCAGATCTTGGAATGGTGAAGTTCATTCACATGTGTGATTATGACATCTTTTTTTAAAACATAATTAAATCTGTTCTGCATTTATCTGCTGTAAATATATACTCTTTTAGACTCAGAAGAAGAAAGAGGTAGGGGGAAAGAGATTATATGCCAGTGGGCTTCATAATAAATGATCACATAATTCAAAAGTGGTGCTCATTCCAAGTGAATGAAAATAAAAAATTGCATTACTCTAACCACCATCACACAATATATATTATTTATGTTGTATCAGAGAGAGTGTCCATGGAGCAATCCATAAGTTATACAAATAAACATGTGTGTTATTAGTAGAGCCAAGTAATGATTTGCTTCTAGCATTAATTTCCCAAGGATGCACATAATGTGTGCGCATCCTGAATGATCCTGAATGGGTACCATATCACATACACATATACGCATATCCCTTAGGGAGTGTGATTGGAAAAAAATTTTATATATATATGATTTCCCCAAGTTATATATATATATATATGATTTCCCCAAGTTGAATATGACCTCATATCCCACCAGTGACTAGATCCATCAGGGTTTGCCTCTAGTAAATCATCACAGCAGTCACACATTTTAATAAGATTGTTGAAGTCTATCAGGCATGACAGTGGAGGGAGAGCTGAAATCAGACCCAAGTTCCCCGTTTGCTTGGTTATTTGAATAGCATGAAATACCCGGTTGTAGTTCATTTTTCAAATGGCTTAGCTTCATGTGTGGAGAGTCTTAGTTCATCTGAGGGTCGACTAACTGGGGCTGGATTGTAGGGCATTTGGAAATTTAAGGCCAATGGGCCAGGCATGAGGTTCTTAGGACATAAATTGAGATTGGGGGAGACTGTAGATTTATCAGTGTTATAAAATGAGATTTGGGGAGGAAAAAGCCAAAGAAATATGCCCCTGAAAAGAAAGAGCACCACACTTAAAATCAGGAGATTAGTTAGAGTTCGGGCTCTATGTTTTAATATCTGTGACCTTGGAAAAGTCACTTAAACCTCCCTGAGCCTCCATTTCCTCCAGTAAAATAGGAATAATAATGCTCCTACCACCTAACCCACAGGGATGTTGTAAGGACAAAATGAGATCAACTATTCAAGAAACCCAAATTTAAATTCAACAAAAACATACTGCATTCCTACTACTTCCAAATTATTATATGCTAAGGACCCAGAGACTGAAAAATAGCTAAGATCTTGCTTTCAAGGAGCTTGTATGGTAATCAGGAGAAAAAAAATATGAATATAAATAAATATTATATGAGTGAGTATGGTAAGTACAAAGAGGAAATCTAGACAGAGTCCTATGAGAAATATGAGAGGTTTTAGATCCATTGAGGTGGTGGGTGGGAGGGAAAAGTTTTCATGGAGGTGGTACCACCTACATTAGACCTTGAATGAAGGGAGATATGAGGGAAGAGTGGTACCATTTATATCAATCGTAGTATCACAGGGCCAGAACTGGAAGGGACCTCAGAGGTTCTCTATCCCAAACCTCACACTTTGCAGATGAGAAAACTGAAGCCTAGGAGGGCTATTAAATTCACCCAAGTCAGAGAATTTTGGGGGCAGGTAGTACATGTTTAGAGAGATGAAGAGTTTCCATTTTAGACATGCTGAGTTTGAGATGTAGGAAGAGATATCTACCATTTTGAAATATGGATCTGGAAGAATGTCAGGGAAACTGGGGAAGCAAACAGGATAATGCATTATTGGTGGAACTAGGAATTGACCCAGCCATATGGAAAAGCAATTTGGATCTGTGCCCTCAAAGTTACCAAAATGTGCATAAACTTTGACGCAATCATACCTCTTCTAGAACTATACCCCAAAGTTACCAAAAAACAAGAAAAGAACCCATATACAAAAAAAAATTAGCAGTTCTTTTCTTGGTAGCCCAAAACTGGAAATTAAGATGTTACCTACCTCTTAGGAAATGGCTAAATGAAATTTAGCATGTGAATGTAATGGAGCATCATTGTGCCATAAGAAATTAAGAAATGGAAAGTTTTAGAGGAAACTGGGAACAACACTATGAGAAAAATTTACACAAAAATAGAGAGAAAAACAACTTTAAAATGCTTTAGAAATCTAATTTTGAAAAATGATTGCCCATGTGTGTAAAGACTTGTGGCACTTATCTTTTCTAGACTTGATACCACTGCCACCACCCTCCCCCCATCTCCATATGTAAAATGGAGTCTAGGGGGCAGGGTATGGTGACTCTTGTTGTCTTCATGAAACCACCAAGGCAAAGGGACCCAACTTCACCATGGTGGAAATTTTTATGCAATTAGATCCCCAGGAAGTTGCATCAAGGAATCCAGGGGTCAATCGAGCCCCAGCGTCATCTTTGTTTCCTTTTAGGGAAAATGAATTTGTCTTGTAACTAGTGGCACAGTGGAGAGAGTGCTGGCTTTGATTTGAGGTTGGGAAGACCTGAGTGTTCATCTTACCTCATACACTTACCAGATATATGACCCCAAGCAAGTTGAATAACCTCCCCTAGTCTCAGTGTCCTCATACTATAATGGGGATAATATTGCTCACCTCACTGGATTGTTTTAAAGATCAAATTAGCTGATTTACATGAAAATGCCTCACTAACATTAAAGAACTATACAAATGCTACTTATCACCATCATCATCATCACAATCACCACCATCATCATCATCATTTCAGGGATAGGGAGAACCCTGGTCCTATCATAGTATTTAAAAGGTGATTTCAGTATGAGATTATTCCAATAATTGATCCAGGAGTAAAGCTTTAGGAGGAAAGAAGGAAGATTCCTTGCACCTGAACCAGAGGGCAGCAAACAGAGAATAAAAGTGAACATAGAGAGAATTTCACTCTCTTCTTCATCCCTCCATTCTCCCATTGACCATGTTTTGGGAGAGCCTGGACAAGTGAAAGTAATGCACCCACCATAAATCTGATAAAGAACATACCAAGCATTCTGAGGAGAGGCAGATTCATGGAGTGTGACTTCTTTGGTCAAGGACTCTCCATGGGTCCTACATAGGCTTTAGGAGAACTTCATAAAAGGAAACAAAGAAAAAAGGATTTTTATCCAGCAGTCAGGATGTGCGAGAGATGCTTTCACCACACATGCTTTCCAAACTTGAAGCCATTTTCCTCTAGACCCTGTATATACTTTTGAGATTTTCAGTGGGATATTTTTATAGGAACAGTTTTTACTGTATTAACTTTTAAAAAATTAATTAATTCTGTACACCTGTAATTATAATCAATGAGGAGCACATTGAATGGTGACTGGTGAGGGATGGTCCTGGAGAACTTCCCAACTGCCCAAGGTTACCTCTAGAAGCCAAAGGAGAAAAATTATCAGCTACCTTCTGAGGATCCGACTCCACCATTGCAAGTCAGAGTCAGGAATGTAGCCCTGGAGGAGACGCTACCGAAAAATTAATTCCTACATTCAAGAAATTACATTATAAGAAGGGACACAACATGTATATAAAAGGGTACATAATGATACATACAGAGTAGATGGAAGATGTCCTTTAAGGGGAAGGCATTAGCAGTTGAGGGCACTGATATACGCTCCTTTGGAGGAAACATTTGAGGTGATTGCAAGGAATTCTAAGAGGCAGTGGGAAGGGACAGCATTTCAGACACTGGGAATAGCTAGTGAAAAGACATGGAGATGGGAGATACTGGCCAACACAGCACTTACAAGGCCACACTATACCAACTATATAGGTATGGAGCACTATTTGTTGGTATAGCTCAAGTAAATCTTTTCTTAATCCATTATTGAATGATAAGCTCTGTTAGTCAAATGCAATACAACATTTTTTCTTATGAAAAATGCTGTATAAGAAAAAAAGGCCTAATTATTGCCAAAGGATATCAGGTGCCCAATTCTATAAAGCGTCCAACTAGTATATATAACATGACTGTGTTTTAATAAGTAACATAAAACTGAGGCCTAAATGAAAGTGTGTTCTTCTAGTGCTGGTTCTTCCACTATATGACCTTGAGCAAGACAATTCATTTCTCTGTGCCTGCCTCAGTTTCCTCATATACAAAATAATAGATTAGATAAGGTAGGCTATCAAGAGCCCTTCCTTGAAAACTTCTACTTTCAGCAATATCATTTGTTATTCAGTACATTCTACACAGGGCAGCTAGAAGCACAGTGTCTGCCTGGAGTCAGGAAGATCTGAGTTCAAATGTGACCTCAAACGTCTACCAGTTGTGTGATCCTGGGCAAGTCATTTAACCCTGTTTGGCTCAGTTTCCTCATCTGTAAAATCATCTGGAGAAAGAAATGATAGACCACTCTAGTATCTTTGCCAAGAAAAACCCAAGTGGTGCCGTGAAGAGTCAGAAATGACTAAAACAACTGAACAACAACAAAGTACTCTACAGAGCTATGTATTTTAATTACATATTCATTTAATGGAAATTTATACTGGAAAATGAGGTCCAGAAAGACTGATTAACTTGATCCATTAGACAGGTGGCCAATGGTGGAGTTGAGCCTAAAACTCAAGTCTTTGGCCTCTTCCAATCTAAGACTCCTTAATTATGCTACATTGTCTCTTATTTTGTTAGTCAACACAAATCATCCATAGCCCACTTTTCTTCAAGATAATTTTTTATGAGAATTTCACATTTCACCTCCACAACAAACCTTTAATTTTCACCAAATAACTCATCTTGTTTTAGCCATAAAATAAGCATAGGTTTAGCTGCATAATCTTGACTCAGATGATGGCAGGAGAATCTGTGAAATGTTTGTTTCAACACCAAAATGCACTATTTGATTTCAACACTGCCTTATCTTAGTGTATAACTGTAATTAGTATTAGTGATTTTTTATACAATTTCCAATTTATACAATTCTGATCTAGCTTGGTAACATAAAGTTTAGCATAACTACAGAGGTGACTTTCTACAAAGAGTTCCTAAATTATGCATTTGGGGAATAATATGCATTGTTGATGTCAACCGCTCCCTTACTATTTTTTTTAATATAGTAGAGAAATGAGTATTTTGGAAGCACCTGTCATGTAGTGTTCATCTTTGCTCCAGAGCAGCAGTCTACTTTAGTAATAAAATTACTGCTGCTGCAGCTACTGCTGCTTCTATTGTTGCTACTACTACTGCTACTACTAGCATTTATATTGCAATTTAAGATTTTAAAATTATTACATATATGCATGTATATAAATAGTCTAATTTGTTCATTTGGGCTTATTTGATATACAAAAAAATCTATCTCCTTAGCTTGTTTTGCATAATTTTCCCACATATGAACTGAATGTTAATTCCAGTTTGTTTAAAGTATGTGGTTGTTTGCTTTCTTCAGAGATATTTGTGGTTACACAATAAGGCATATTTAAAAATTTTTAATTTAAAAAATAGATTTTATATAATTAAGATCTGTCAATTCTATGTATTATAATCATCGACTGTAGGGATAGAATCTCTAGGTGATAGTTGGAGAATTCAACAGGTCAACATTGGTCATGTAATCTTCTGCTGATATTTTTTGATTTCCAAAAGCACTTTTGTCTCCATTGTCAAAGCACCATTTGAAGTTATCTTCACTAAGAGGTTCTTGGAATATCTCTAAGTGAGATTACATATATCTATTGACTCCATTAGAGAAATGCTATTTACTGTACTTTGCATCTGTAGCTCTGCCTGGTCTCAGCTCCACCAACAGGATAAATTCATTGCTTTGTGTTATTCCTCCTCTTCCTTTTCCTCTTTCTTCTTCTCCTTCTCTTCCTTCTCTTCCTCCTCCATCTGCTCCTCCTTCTATTTTATTAGGTCATTTGGTAGAAGCAGAATGCCATAAGAAGGATCCCACCCCCACTCCCTCATACATACATACATACATATATATATATATATAGTTTCAGATAAAACTACCAGTACAAACAGTACATGCCAGTTAAGCTATTTTGTAAAATGAGTTTTATATCAGTAAGCAATAAAATTCATATTAAAGTCAATTGAGATAAAAGGTCACCACTACTAACCTCATTACCATGCTTCTAACTCAAGCCTGGATACCACGTCCCTTAGTGCTCTCTTCCCTCTAGTTGGAGAGCTAAAGGGCAAGAGTATTAAACTTCTCCCAATGCCTTCCTTTATAAAAGGCAGAAACTGGACTCTCAACCTGTTCCACTTTATATCTGCATTTCTCTCTGGTTTCAACCCCATGGAACAAGATGTCCCTACTCTGGTCAATATTTTCCATCCCCTTGCCTACCTCCCCTTACTTTCCAGCCTCCTTTTGTGTGTTGTCTTCTCTCATTAGGGCTGCTAGGTGGCACCATAGAAAGATTCTTTTTTCCTGAGTTCAAATCTAGCCTTGGATACTTACCAGCTGTGTGACCCTGGGCAAGTCACTTAACGCTGTTTGCCTTGGTTTTGTCATCTGTAAAATGAATTAGAGAAGGAAATGGTAAACAACTCTAATATTTTTTCCCAAGAATCTGCTCCCCCCAAAAAGGGGGGTCACAAAGAGTCTGATGACTGAAAAAAACAACTAAACAACAACTTCCCCCATTAGAATGTAAGTTGATTGAGGTAGAGACTATCTCTCTTTTCTCATATTTGTGTCCCCTACCCTTTCCAGTCTCCTTTTGTATGTTGTCTTCTCCCATTAGATTGTAAGCTCCTTGAAAGCAGAAATTGTCTTTCTTTTTCTTATTTACACTTTTAGCACTTAGCAAAGTTCCTGGAACATTTGTTGTCAGTCTTTTCAGTCATGTCTGACTCTTAGGGATCTTTTTGGGTTTTCCTGGCAAAGATACTGGAGTGTTTTGCCATTTCCTTCCCTAGCTCATTTTACAGATGAAGAAAGTGAGGCAAACAGGGTTAAATGACTTAAAGAAGGTCACACTGCTACTAAGTGTCTGAAGCCAGATTTGAACTCAGGAAGAGGCATCTTAATGACTCCAGGACTATCTATCCACTGAGATACTTAGCTGCCCTCTTGGCATATAGTCAAGGCTTAATAAATACTTATTGTATTGTATTATTATAAATTTCCCAACTTCAGGAATAAAAACAGCTTTTCAAAGTGAGTGTGAGCTTTATACTAGTTTAGTTAATTTTAGTTTGATTTCAAGGGCAATGGATTTGGATAAGTCAATGGCTCTTTGATGAAGACTGCTTCAATGGCCATTGTGCTATGGGGCAGTACCCAAAGGATCAAGACCCATTTCTGCTTCATGATATATAGCAGTTGCTGACTCAGAAGAATATGCTTTTGGTCAAGAGTTGGTGTATAATGTACTCATTTCCCCACATTTGTACTTGCAGTAGAGCAGACCATCATTTCATTGAGAACAACAATGTTAAACCTGCTAAGAGTCTAGAAAGCTAATTCAGTCCTTGGCTGCCATATCCAGCTCTCATGAATCACATATAGTTCAATTTTCATTGAATTTATGATAGAACATGGAAGATTTGACCATGCTTTCTTGAGTATGCTAAAATATGAGCGTGTGATAAGTTAAAGATGCCCAATCTACAAAAATCTGAGCAAATAAGTAGAAGGCAGCTTAGCACATTGGGAAGAGCATTGAATTTAGAGGCAGAAGATAAAGACCTGAATTCAATTAAGCATTTATTAAGCCTCTACCAAGCGCTATGCTAAATGCTAGAAGTACAAAGATAAAAATGAAGTTATCCCTACCACAGAGAAGCTTGTCTTTTATTGTGGAGATTACATATATACAGATGTAAGTATGTATGACATATATATGTATATAATATGTTTCTCACTTATTAGCTATGTGAGTTTGAGCATGACATAGAAAGGTCCCTGGATTTGGAAGACCTCAGATTGAATCTTGGCCTTGCCTATTATTACCTGTGTGGCATTCAAAAAATCACTTAACTTCTCTTCATCTCAATTTCCTCATCCATTTGGAGGGGATTGGACTAGATGACCTCAAAGTTCACTTTTAGCTCTAAATTTATGATTTGCAGTATATCTAATCCTCGACTGCCTCATATGTACAATGAGGTGTAGGCTAAATTATCACTAAGATGTCTTACAGCTCCGATCTTCTCTGGCTTTAGATTAATTAAGGATGATGACATATTTTAAAAAAGTATTCTTTACTTAAGAATTAACCAATGAATTCCTTCTTGTAGTAAGTTTCTTTCATGCTTTTGAGATCTGATTTACTTTACAAAAATTCAATTGATCCTTAACTCCTCAGGAACACATTGGTGATGTAAAACTGGCATTTGCCTGTGTATCTGACAGTAAAGGGCACCAAATGCTACCCACACCAATTGCACAAGGCAACAGTGCATAGAAAGCTTTTGATTCTCCAGGGACCTTGCACTAACCTAGCATTAACCAAAGGGTTTGGAGCTAAGTGCTGCCCTATTCCAGCTAGTGGTATCTGAGCCCAGTGCAGCCTCTGAAGTGAAATTTTGTATGCCACAGCAAAACTAGGAATCAGCAAGTGGCCTTTATTATGCATTCTTTAAATTCTATACATTATCTGTTAACCCTTTTTATAAAATTTCTTCCATTAACTTGCCTCTTCTTTTGGATTTGGACCACCTTGTTCTGTGATGGATCCCTCCTGACTCTCTGGCACATTGAGGGCAGGGGATGGGGGTGGGCACAGGTGAGTAGTGACATCTGCACTTTGCATTTTAGTTTACAACCTCTTTAATTATAACCAGTCTCTAAAGTACTTACACAATGCTCTTAAATATAGCTGACCCTCTTTATTTAATTTCATTCGTCTGTTAGTGTTTGGAGACTATCCAGGAAAGCACTTCAGTAAATTCAATAAAGTTCATACTATAATTAATATAAAACCCAATAACAATGGGTAACTACCCCTTTCTAAAGAACATCATAATTCGGCTGGAGGCACAAATATTTCAGGGAATTAAATAATAGAAATTAAATAGACTGAACGTAAGAAAGTTTTTTATTTAGTATAATTAGTCAGCTTTAAATGATGTAGAGTGTCTAACCAAGTGCCCCATTCATGCTGGCCTGAGGCTTTGCCATGATAAGGTTACATTGCAAGGATATGGATTTTGCAGGGATAAATTGCTGATTTTCTTCTTCTTCAGTCACAACAAATTGAATTAATGTATGCTTTTACTTTGGGATCTATTCTAATGCTCAGTTTTTATGCATGCTGTAATTTTGAGCTTACTAAAGACACAATGCCTTGTATCATGGACTCATTTTTTGTTTGTTGCAATACCTTAACTAATGGTCCTAGATATAACATACACCTTAAAAAAACCAAACCATTACAATCATATTCAATTTGTTGATTTAAGGAGCCAATATTAACGGATAATAATCAAGAATGGTAAATAAAGCTTAAAGAAATTACTTCAATAGAATACAGCAATGACTCTGAGTTTAAGCAAGTCAATTACTCTTTATTTATTCTAGACACATTTAAACACTATATAGCACAAATTAATTTCCACACCCTTCCTTATAATGACCTTCCCACCTAGAAGAAGCTCTAAACTGAAGGAGGCAATCTATGTTGTGAGCAGGAAAACAAACTCCTCACCATCAGCTTGTTTTCAAGATGCTGCCAATGTTATTATTTCATTAATAATGCATTTTTGGTTGTCAAAACTCATCAGCATTGTAGTTCTTTGCTAGAAACTGTTTATTATAAATCACTTTGCGACAATGCATTATTTTGCAGAGAACTGGAAACAGAACCATTCACTGTCAGCTGGAATTAGCAGTCAGGAAACTATAGTCTTTCAGGGAGGGAAATAGGTAAATTAGCATATGGAAATCTGCTTTAAAATATCAGCATGTACTTGTTGACATAAGAAAATGAACAATGTGTATTCAGGCAGAGAGATTAAAGTTACTTGAAACATTTCCTAATTGTTCTTGGTGGCTAATAGGAAAGTAATGTTTGAGTAATGTCAACTTTTTTAAAAAAAAACTCAGTTGGGGTTTGCACCACTTGTAAAATAGATATTTTATGAAGAACTCTTACAAGAGATCAAAATTGTTTAAATCAGACCATAACATTGTAACAATATGTTAATCCTATTCTCAGATCTTTTAAAATCCTATTGTCTACCAGCTACAATAAGATTTCATTTTACACATTATGTTTATTTATAGTGAATAGAAGGGAGACATTTCATGAGAGAGATCCCCACTGCTAGAACAGATGGGCATCATCTCAGCCCTGTTAAACAAAACTGTGTAGAACATTTTAAGCATGAAGCAAAACTGGTGAAATGAGCTTTTACGCTATTTCTGGTGGTTGATGAGGTTAAAAAGTTTTCCCCTTGGGAAAAGGAGTAAATAAGGTCATATTCAATAATTAGAAAATATTACTTAAGAAACAGTAATAACTCCTTAGTGGAAAAAATGTGAGAATGTAACTTTTGATACAGTGAATATATATATATTCCATCAAATCTTGGAATCATAGACAGAGTTGGAAGGGACCACAGAGGTGACTGATGCCTCGTTTAAAAATGAGGAAACTGAGAATCAGAACAGATTAATGACTTCACCGAACTTACATAGTTACAAAGTGTTACAGGGCTGGGAAATGAATCCACTTAATCTGACTCCAATTTATTTAGTTCATTTCACATTTGCCTCAGATGAAAATTTTAAGTGAGTTCCCAAGTTTTTTGGGGGGCAGGGCTTGACTCTGTCCACTCTTAAAATTGGCTTGAGCATTGGGAGGTTCGATATTTGAGAAGTCTAAGTGTCACCCAGATTGTGTATAAATCTGTGTTGAGAGTTTGTCAGGTGGTTTTCTATTCTCTCAGATGCTATTGAACCAATACTTCACATTATGGGTTTTTTAAAGCTATTTTTGAATAAGTAATGAAATAACCAACCACCTACTTGTCTCTTTTTGGTGAAGAGAGATTGGCTCCTAGGCTACATTTACAATTAAGGATATTCACATCTTTGAGATCAAAGGTAAGGCAAAACATACAAGTATTAGGACAGATACAGACATTCATCCTATTGGTTCTATTATTGCTAGGGCTTATTTATAAATTTTATAAGTTTTGTTACTTTGAGCATCCCATTTGGAAAAAAAACAAAAAAAACATGTCCTAGACAAATACTACAGATAGCCCCAAATTTCAGAAAACTCCTATAAATCACTTTTGTCTAAGGCATGGTTAGTCTTCCTTTCCTTTCTCCAACACTGCCCCACTCCACAAACATATGCTGCGCTATGTAATTACATTTCAGATCTTAGCAAGTAAAATGGGCATTAAATTCAATGCTATGTCTGCTTAGTTTTGCTATTTATAAAAGTCGGGAAATTGGGGATATACTTATATGTGTATATGTTTGTATAAGATATATATATATATCTGTATAAAATATATATAATGCCTATATATGTATGTTTGTATAAGATACATATATACATATTCAGTATGTATGCATGTATGTGTGTGCCTATATGTGTGTGTATATGTATATATGTATACACATACGTATATGTATATGTACTTGTTCCATTTTCCCTTCACATGTATATATGAAAATATTGAGGGAGGTTTAGCCCTTTCTGGGAAATGTAAGACTTATAGCATGAAGAGACATATGCTTGAATTTAAGCACTTTTTTTTATTGCCTAGTTTTGTCACGTTCTAAAGACAGTAATACTATGGAGACCCTAATTCAAATAAATGAAAAATTTTAGTTAAAGAAAGAATCATGAAGTTCCCCCAATGAATAAATTATCTAGTGACACAATTTAATTCAACATTTACTAAGTTTTCTATGTGTAAAGTATAGTTCTAGGAGCCAAATGATTTTCCCTGTTTATAACCATTATCCCATTAGTTTATTCAACATTATCTATCGTCTGTGTCTTCCCTTTCTATCTCTGTTGTTTCCCCCCCCATATAGATCTGTAGATCTTTTTTTCCCTTACACGCAACATTCTGTGTAGCATGCCACATCATTTCTAAATCACACAACGCAGTGAAATGAACAAAAACGTGATCCTATTATGATTATTATTTTTTGACAGTAAAAAAGCATTTGATTCAATAGAATCAAATCGGCAGATTCTGTTGGACAAGTTCTGCTGATAAATGATAAATTAGACACTGAAACAAGTAGGAGGAGGAGAGGAGGCTGCATTTAGAAAATTGCACACTACTTTTAATGAACCTAAGTTTCTCCTTGAAACAAAGGTCCTTCTCTTTAACACCAGTCTTCTTCGTGTCATGCCTTGTGGTTCCAATGTACGGAATGCTAGCATAGTCTTTCACGAGCTAAAGCGAGAGATAATAACCTGTAGCATTTTACATATGTATAAAAATTCATGAGAACTTGTATAAAATACTATTAGGGAAACGTATAATAGGAAAAGGAGGTGTGCTGACCATGTGATGAACATGATAGACATTGATAGCCTGTGTGCTGCTCCACTGATCCCCTTGTGATATGAAGAATTATAGAAGACCCCTATTACATTGGGTGGGACCCTTATTATGGAAAAATGGGAGGAAATGGACAAAGGTAGCGTAGCATGAGATGGTATGGATTGAAGGGAGCGCCCACATGTATAAGATCACTGATCCAGCTAAGTATAAACTAAGTATTTAATAACTGAGTAAGTCTTTCATTGCAAAATGGGAGATAAAAAGATTAACAAGAATATTCAAGTTGACTGAAAGTCATTCATACTAAAATGTAAAAAAAAATCAACAAGGATAAACGATTGGTGTCAGATCCTTCTTGTCTTGATAGGGGTGAGTAAGGGAACAAGAAGTAATTTGGTGCCTCGAGTATTTGGGGAAGCAAGAAGGTAGAAGAGGGAACATGATCTGAAGAGGAAGAGGAGGATGTGAAGCCAAATTTCACAGAATATATTCACCTTCAACTTGCTGGGAGCAGAGAAAAGCTGCCTATGAGGGCATTTTGGGCATGATGGCTGTGAATGCGCGTGCCTCTTATTTACATGATGTATAACAACTGGTTTTTACATTGTGACTGACTTGGTTATAAAGGTTATAAAGGTGTCAATGCTTATATTTATAACATAAGTTTCAATATGACCCAATTTAGCCAGCATGGGGTAGTAGATAGAGAGCTGGCCAGGAAGACTTGAATTCAAGTCTAGCCTCTGAATCGCAACGGCTACGTGACCCAGGGCAAGTCCCTTTACCTCTCTTTGCCTTATCCAACTCTGTACATCACAGAGAAAATGCTAATCTATATTGTTACGTGAAATTTTCTTGCCTGGGAGTTTCTTATACTATACTAGTCCAAAGTCCATATCTATTATCTCTACTACCTTATCTAAATATCCAGAGAGAAGAGTATCTCTATAACGCTATCTATATAATCATTGTAGTGATTCAGATAATCGCTCCATAATTTATGACCATTTAGTCAAGAAGAATTTATTAGTGCCTGCTATAGGCCAGGCCCCAATGTTAAGCTCTAAGTATAAAAAGAAAGGTGAAAGTATGGTCTCTGTCCCCAAGGAGCTCACTTTTTAAAGGGGGAGCCATGATACAAATAATTAAGTACATATAGAGTGTAAATGTAGGGTCAACTTAGAGGGAAAACACTGGTGAGGGATGGAGGGGTAGCACTAAGGCCTCTCAAAGTGCGAGCTGATCTGAGTTCTGAAGGATATCAGGGGAGCCAGGAGACAGAGATGAGGGACAGCATTCTGGCCATGAGACATAGCCAGTCTAAAGGCAGTAAGTTGGGAGATAGAGTGTCAGCAACTAGGCCTGTGAAACCTTGGTCACAGGGTACATGGAGGGCAATATATTATATGAAGACTGGAAAGATAATAAGGGGCCAAGTTTTGAAGGTCTCTAAAAGTCAAACAGGATTTACATTTGATCCTGGTAGAAACAGGCAACCACCGGAGTTTATTGAATGGGGGGTTGGGCAGGTCACTTGGTCAGAGAAGAACTTCCAAAAGATTATTTTGGCAGCTTGAAATGGAGTGGGGGGAAACTTGAGGGAGAGAGATCAGACAGATCTCTCAACAAGGCTATTGTTGCAGTCTAGGCTGGGAATGGGTGAGGGTCTGTACTGTGGTTGTGGCTCTGTGCTCTTGGCTCTTATGTGCCCACGCTCCTAACATTTACTACAGGAAGGCAGCACACAAACAGACTCGTAGGTCAGTTTGCTTGCTGATGTCATTGGCATGAGGTCAACTCAAGCTACCAACCTTAGTGTGGCCTTGTGATCTTTTTCATCAACCTGGCATAATTATTTTTTTCTAGTCTCTCAAGCCGGCATCAACAAAGAGAAAGAAGTAATGGGGATGATAAAAATCAAAGAAAATATGTGCGATGTGGGGTGGAGGAAATAGTTGGTATGTCACAAGATGCTCATGTAAAAAAAAACATCAGGGGTTTTAATGAAATGTAAGCTTAGGATTAACCTATAATATAATGTAGCAATCAAAAGAACTAATCTAATTTTATCCCAAATTGACAAAATATTTTTTTTGATAATTCTTCCCTTCATTCTTTTTTTTATTTTAATTTATTTTTAACATGTTTGGTTTTCAGCATTGATTTTCACAGGCATTTGAATTACAAATTTTCTCCCCATTTCCTCCCCCCCCCACTCCAAGATGGCGTACACTCTGGTTGCCCTGTTCCCCAGTCTGCCCTCCCCTCCGTCACCCCATTCCCCTCCCATCTCCCTTTCCCTTACTTTCTTGTAGGGCAAAATAAATCTCTATGCCCCGTTGCCTGTGTATCTTATTTTCTAGTTGCCTGAAAAAAAAAACTTTTTTACTTTTGAACATCTATTTTTTTAAAACCTTGAGTTCCAA
>CM053622.1:289114489-289133306 GCA_028646595.1 Phalanger gymnotis | reverse complement strand
GAACCAATGGTCTCTGGTCTCTGGTCGTTGAGGCGGGGCTTGAGAATGCCAGAGGCTTGCCTGCCAGGAGAGGCCAGAAAACTACAGCTGAAGCCAAAGCAGAGCCCACTCGTGTGTGGACCGAGGAGTTCGAGCGAGGACTTGAGGCCAGTGAATATGATTTATGCCATCTTATTTTTCTGTGGCCTCCTGGCTACTCTTGTGAGGCAGGCTTATTGGGCCTGGAGGCTTGTGATCACAATATTGGAATGGGGAGGTTGGTTCGCTAATTTGTCGCTGTGGGCCCTGAATAAATTTTTTGATGCCTTCTGCTTAGAGAATTCTATATACCTTGTGATTTTGAACCATTCAAATATATATATGATCCTTTTTGAGATCATAAATTCGACCTTCCTACTACAAGAGAGAGAGAAAAGAGATGGAAGCAAAGACAAGCATGATAGCAATGAAAGTTACATATACTTTAAAAGACAAGTAAGATCTATATATGAGAGATTTCCCATCTTATGTTCAATTCTTTCTTGCTCTACAATGTCAACAGTCATTTTTAAATGATTACTAGAAAAAAATGCTATCAGAGATTCACCACATCATAGAAATGAATGAGGAAGACAGATTTCACTTGTTTAAATATTTATTAAATACCTACTATGTGCCAGGAAGTGTTCTAGGTGCTACTGGTGAAAAAAAAAGATGGTCCCTACCCTTAAGGAGCTTAGGAGCTAATGTGGGAAGACAACACACAAAAAGAAGCTTGGGTTGGGGGAGGGGCGGGGGGTGTGCCAGAGGGTACCATGCTTAGGGCATATTTGTGGAGTTGAAACTAAACAGAGCAGTTGACATCAAATAAAGTATATGAACATTAATATTTTATTTGATATTTAAGTTCAGAATAATAGCTATAAACATATTACTGAATATATGTATAGATAGCCAGATACATTATATGTAGTATGTCTGTTAATCTGTCTATCTATCTATCTACTAATGAAATGAAGTTCATCTGGACTATTTATTCCTTTTAAGACCCATCTAGGACAGTGATCACTATCAGTTTCAAGACGTTCTTAAGCCATCATTTTATCTGTCATAGAATTTTGTCTTAGAATTTTTTTAAATTTTCCATATTTACTTGCTTCCTTTTTTGAAAAATCAGAATGTTTGTCCCTCTCCTTTCTTCTACTTCTCTTATTCTCTGTGATTTCTCAAAGATCACTGAAAACTATTCCATGGTCATAGCTAAGTCTCACAGCATCCCCCACCCAAGCCCACCTCCTCCAAGAAGCCTTTCATGTTCTCTCTGCAGGTAATGTTCTCACCTATTAGGCCTTATGGAGCACTTTGATTTGCAATTCTCTAAAATACCTGTTACACATTTTTGTGTTTTGCAGTTATTTTTGTATGCATTGTTTCCTTACTAGTAGGTAAGCTTGTTCCCTGAGGGCAAGTACTATTTGCTTCTTAACCTAGCAATTTTCCCACTCCACCTACACTATGGCTCCCCTATTCTGCACATGATAGAAATTTATTAAGCAACAGTTAAGTGGTGCAATGGATAAAGTACTGGTCCCGGAATCAGGAACATAGAAATTCAAGTCCAGCTTCAGATATTCACCAGATGTGAGGCAGATACCATCATTACCCCCAGTCTAGAGTTGAGGACTCTCAGGCAGACAAATGATGTGTAACTTCTCTGGGTTCACATAGCTAGTAAATGTCTAAGGCTAGATTGGAATTCAGGTCTTCCTGACTGCAAGTATAGTGTTTTATTCATTGTACCACCTAGCTGCCTTTCATCCTGGAAACCAAAGCAAGCTTGCCCAGTCTTCTCAAGTTGTTCGCTTCCCATGTTTTCCATATTTACATCTGTCACACAATTTTTCTTACCTATCCATAGCTATCAACAGCTTCTTACCTACTCCTTTTTTTCCATTCCCTAGTAGAATTCATGTCATCAAATGTATACCTCATATTCCTTCTGACTGAATCATTCTTTCCCAAATAATTTAGTAGGAGTGGGTGGTGGATAGTGGGATCGATGAGCTTTGGCAAACTTCCTATCACATTTTGGATAAAATCTCCTAAAATATATCCCATCTCCCGATAAATCAAGTCAAGTCTCCATGTCTCTTGAACTTCTTCAGTGGACTTGGCAAACTCATACCTGTTTCCCTGTGAAAACTCATGCTTTTTCTATTGTGTATGAGATGTTGTTCTTTTTCAGAAAGTCCAGGCTCATCCTTTACAAAGGGAAAAAGTTGCTGTGCTGTAGTTTTTGTTGTCTTTCTACTCCAGATAAATTTCTTCCATTCTCCAACCATTGATCACTCTTTTGTTTCTCTCCTTTTCCTTGGAATCTTCTCTAGACCATTAGTGACAAGACATGGATAAGATTGCTTTGAATGAACAGGCCTGAATAAGTTTGATTCCATGATGGAGCAGAATCATAGATTTAGAGCTTGAAGAGAAAGACCTTAAGAAGTCTAGTGCAGGGGGGAGAACCAGCAGCCTGGAGATCACATGTGGATTCAGTCAAAGGGCTACACTTGAGGACCTAACAGGAAACATGTGGCCTGAAGACCGCAGGTTTCCCAACCCTGGGTCCAGCTCCTACCTTTTACATAAGAGGAAACAGAGGTCTCAAGAGGCTAGATTACTTGTTCATGGTCACAGAAATAGTAAATGGAAGACTCAGGATGTGAATCTACTCCCTTCACTCCAAATCGAGCTTCCTATTGCTCCACGGTGCAACTTTGTACCATATACATCCTTCTGTTGCTCTTTGTGGTCACTCCTCTATAAGCTGCTAATGCCTCTCCTACCACCAGATGACTTTGTATTTACTTTGATTTGATTTTATATGTATGATCATTGTACACATTGTTTTCTCTGGTAGAATTTAAGCTCCTTGAGGAAAGGAAGTTTTTATTTTCTTTGTATCTCTAGTACCTAGGAGAAAGCCTAGCATATGGTAGGTACTTAATAAATACTTGTTGATGGAAGTTGGACCACTTAAGTAGCAAAGTAAGTATAACACCCGTGTTTTCACACTCAATCAACTTAACAATTATCATAACTGGAGAATCCTAATTTAGGAAAGAAAAAATGTCACTGACTTTGAATAAATATTGGATAGGCAAATTCAGACAAGTTATTACATGGCTTAGATTTCAAATTAGTCAGTCAGATGCCAGTTCTACCTGGGGTAGCCTTATAGGAGGTTAAGTAGTTACTTGAATTTAGTTTACATAGCACATTTAATCTTGGGCATTGCAACCCCACCTTGAAGGGTGGGCCTTCTCCAATACCTCAAAGGTGCAGGGCTTTAGGGTAGTCCAGTATTAGCTGGATTTATAAATTCTTCAGATTTTCATGGCATAATTAACTATCTAGATGAATATTCTGGACCTCTGAAGAGAATTAGAAGACAGTTGAGTATGGGAGCAGGGACGAGAAACTTGATAACAATTCCCTAGGTACGTTATGAACACGTTGAACCTTGTATAAATTTGCTCACTAATACAATACAATTTGATGAACTGAAATTCTCTTCCAAGTATGCAAAGTAGCGTAGCAGCATCAGAAAATTGTGATGACTTGGACTTAAGAAACAGATTTTTCCTTAGGCTGTTTAGACAGACTGCCTGAGTTGCCTTTTTTTTTAATTGTTGAAGTTTCTTTTGCTTCGTGGGCATGGAATTATAGATTACATCAATTGTACTTTGTGGCAATTGAGTACGTGAAAGTTGATAAAATATTTTTGTATCGTTCTGTATTCTGCTGTCACGATTCATTTCACTGTTTAAATTGAATTATGTGGCAGATATTTTCCTAGGTTTCCAGGTAGACTCCAGGCTTTATAATAGGATGGATAGATGTATAAATATTTTCTTAAACTTCGAAGTCAGATTAGGGAAACTGACGACCCAAACTAAAAATGTGGCTACATAACAATTGGGACTGGGAGGGAAACATTACATATTATAAGCGATACTACATGTATCTAGAGATGGGATGAATGGGAAATGTTTAAGTCCCTTGGAAATCATGAAGAACTGTTTTAGTGTCTTAGTGAAATATTACGTTAACTCATATCCACAGAACATAGAAAAGTGTTGATGAGAACTGTGATAGTAGATTAGACATATTACTAGAGTTGGAACCAAGAAGTCCTAAATTCAAATCTAATTCTGACAGTTACATCAGAGTATAAGAGCTGTATGATCTTGAGTAAAGCACATAACCTCACTTAGTCTTTTCCAACAGCAGTAAAATGAGAGGGTTGAACTACAAGATCTTTGAGATCCCTCCCAGCTCCAAGTTTATGATCCTATGATTAAGAATGCTTCTCAAACTCCTAAATATAGAATAACAAAATGTTTTAAGTTTACAGGAAAATTGGCTGTTTAACCATTGACACAGGTTCAGATCTGTTATTCATTTTCAGTGAAGGGATAACCAAAGAAAATGCCTTTAAATTGTAGTATTAGAGATATAGATTAGACAGAAGGAAAAATTTTGTCAACCATACATGAAAATAGATAATCTGGTCTTGAATAACTAATACGTCATTTAGTATTGAAGCAGAAGGATGAACCATTAGGATCAGTCACACTGTCCACCATCTTTCCAGTCTTCTTACACCTTACTCCCCTCCACACACTCTTCTATCCATGGACAGTGATCTCTTGGTTTTTCCATAAACAAGACTCTATCTCTCAGCTCTGGGCATTTTCACTGACTATTCCTATGCCTTAAATCCTCTTCCTCTTCATCTCCACATCCAGGTTTCCGTGGTTTCCTTTGAGCAATTTCTCATTAATTATTTCACAATACCCTCAAAACCTATATCACAGTCTTTACAACATCACTTACTTCAATGTTTAAAGGTTTTCAGTGAATCCCTCTTGCTTTTGGATAAAAGTTAATTACTTTGCCTGGCATTTAAAGTCTACCACAATCTTGCTCCAGCCAAATTTTCCAAGCTTCCTTCATATTACACATCTCCATATCCTCTATCTAAAATCCTTTCTGCTTATTGCCCAAACTCAGAACCTCATCCCCACTCTTCATTCCTTTTCACAGGCTTTCTCCATTAGCTAGAATCCACCTCTACCCTCAATTCTGCTGCCAAAGTGATTTTCTAAAGTGTAGGTCTGACAATGTCACTTCTTCTTTCACACACACACATACTCAAAAAATTCCAGTGGGTCCCTGTCACCTCCAGGATTAAATACAAAATGGTCTATTTGGCATTCAGATCTCTTGATAACCTACCACCCACCTTCCCAGTCTTCTTACATCTTATACCTTGCCATATACTCTTCAATACAGTAATAGTGGTCTCCTGGCTTTTCCATGACAAGACCCTCCATCTCTCATCTCTGGGCATTTTCTCTGGCTGTCCCCTATGCCAGGAATACTCTCCCTCCTCATCTCAATCTCCTAATTTTCTCTGGCTTTTTTCAAGTCCCAACTAAAATGCTATCTTCTACAGGGAGTCTTTCCTAATTCTTAATTTTAGTGCCTTCCCTCTGTTAACTATTTCTTCTTTATCCTGTATATAGCTTGTTTGTACAGATTTGTTTGCTTCTTGTCGCCCTCACTAAATTGTGAGCTCTTCAAAGGTAAGGACTATCTTTTGCTTCTTTTTACATCCAAGATATCTAGCACAGTGCCCGGAACATAGTAGGTGTTTAATAAATGCTTATTGACTGACTGATCTGCGAACTCATAAATGTGGATGCTACCTACTGTAACTCAGATCATGATTCCTTCATCCCTTTTTGTCCTTTGCCTGGTTCATGTCATTCCGTAAATCTTTCATAATGAAGGGTTTATAGACAAACCCAATGAACTAGAGGATTTTTTTGTTTATTTCTTTTACTTGCTTTCAGTAACCAATATGTCATTTGAACTGCCCTGTTGATTTTCATTTTTGCTGCATCCCTGTTGCATTCTTTTTATACTTGTCTTTGATTCTCCCTTATACATATAGACATCATCACTGGTGGGGTGTCATTGTCCTTTGAGTTATATATAACTTTGACCTTGCTGAGTTTGTGCCATTCCATGAGTTGTGGCCACATGGCTTCATTGGGGGAGAATATTGGTGTTAAATTGCTAGGCTTTGGCAGCAATTAGCATTCTGGCATCAGTGAAAGTCCTGAACACTTTCCTAAATGTGATACAGCCCTTCTCCATTATTAAAATATTACTTTGATTCATCAGTCACTAGAGTGTCCAAGGAAGCATATTTTTGCTCTAAGCTGTGAATATGAATGTTGTAAACCATCACTTGTGGCCACTGTATATAATACCCATCATACATCAAGTGAGATAATGTATGTAAAGGGCAGAGCAAATTTTAAAGCTCTTTTGAGAATGTTATCTATTATAATTGTTCATAATAATAGACAGTATATGTTATATTAAGATATAAAATAATTCTGCTTCAGAAAAAAAAAATAAATGTAAAAGCTTAGTCCACTAAAGCATGGCCTAGCCAGACAAGGATTTTACTAACCTGCAATGCAGTGTAGTTATAGCTGAACCACAAATATGAGTCTACATGAATTTTCTCTTGGGCAACCCTGCATTAAGTAGAGTCTGTATTTAAACATTCCTTTCCATCTATTTCCATGCCAATTCCTTTGACATATATCCAAAAGAATTGAAGTTGTAGACAGAACTTCAAAAATATTTTCTGTCTTTAAAATGTTAATTGAAAAAAGTGAGTGGTATTTT
This sequence comes from Phalanger gymnotis, assembly GCA_028646595.1. NCBI lineage: Eukaryota > Metazoa > Chordata > Mammalia > Diprotodontia > Phalangeridae > Phalanger > Phalanger gymnotis. Next base: position 289,126,559 of record CM053622.1, on the reverse strand, counting down.
ATTATTAAAATACTTAATGTAATTTTGGCCCTAGGAAGCATATGCGTTCTTTCTTAGGATCAAAGGACTGTTCTGTAGTTTCGCAAACCCTCCATTAGGTTTCCCATTAAAAATGAATGCTGCTAATAATTTCATTTATATGCATTAGTATTTTAGAAACCCCACCACCTTCCTTGAATTTGCCTTAAAGTTCAAAACTGCTTTCAGGAAACAGCATGACAAGTCACATTGTCACAGTATTTTACTGATTTGTCTGTGTTCTTTAATTGTACCATGTCATCATTAGATAACAAAGGCATTGCCCTAGGAGAAAACATTTTTTAAAGTTGGATTGGTATGTTATTTTGTGTTTTAAATTTCAAATTAATGCATATTTGTGTGGACTGTGATATAAAAGGATTTTTTAAACCTTCTCCACCCATTTACCTTGTATGGGATGATTAATATAGATTAAATTAATTAATTTTTGAATTGAGTAGATAAACTTCCTTGATTGGCATATTTTGTGATATTTCATCTCCTTGGTAGTGTGACAGTTTCCAAAAAAAGCAATGTATAGGTTCTTAATGCATATGTTTGTCTATGATAATACACATATGCAACCTTTTGCCTATCATATAATGCCCCTAAAGGCATTGTGGGTTAACAGTGATTTAATCCCCTTATGCATGCATAATATGACAAGCTTTGCATAAATGATAATAAATAATTGGTATATATAAATAATTTATCATTTATTTTTGCAGTAGAAGTAGAATTCTTCAACATATTTTAAACAAAGGGAACAGCAAACATGATCTCAATCAGAAAAGGGGTTAAATCATATTGCAAACATAGTGTTTCAAACATTCAAGGCTCATATGCAATAGGCATACATTTGTGATTTCTTCCATGATAGCATATCATATTGCTACCTGTCCCTTGAGCATTGTACAATACACATTTATCAGTGTCATAAAATAATATAAAAATATATTCTAAATTGGAAATTTATTTTAAAATAAGAGGAAAAAATGTCTCATATTCACATTTTTTTCTCAGGGTAGATCCAATCAAAACCTTAATGGCTCAATATGTTACTTGATATATAAGATTCTGTCACTCAGTTCAGTAAATATTTCAGATTATATTTAAGTACATGATTTTAAGTATCTGAAAATGTTGATCAGGAAATATATGATAATAACAGTAGATAATATTTAGTTGACAGTTTTTGGCAAGATGGCAACGATACAGAATAATTCAGTATATGTGTATATACATATTTAACCAATTTTATGCTGGGTGAGATATTATTTTACTACACTCGAGATTTCACTACTCTCAGAAAATCCCAGTGAAGAAATTCCTGACACTAATGTAGATCAGCACTTATTTTACAGACCAGAATTACCTGGATTATTGAGAGGTAAAATAGCTTACTCACCCAGGTCACTCAGACAGTCTGTGTTAGAGGCTTGAACACCACCTTGGATGCCGGTCTTTACCCTAATCACCATGCCCTGCTGCCTCTCTAAATGTATTAAAATTAGCTAATTTGTGTCATTAAGCATTTCTATGTTATATGCTGACTATCTCCGTTAAGGAGAGTGAATACTAGAGCTTGGACGCAGACAGCATTCATTCAAATCTAAGTAGAGTAAGGACCTAAGAACACAAAACATTGCTGCTGTCATAATATGAGGAAAGAAACTTGCAAATTCTCTTCCACAGTATAAACATAGAACAAGAATAATTCAAATATGACCAAAGAAACTGTTTTTCTACATTTTACCACTTGAAGGATCTGTGATCCATATGGGTACTTTATCAAATGGCAGAAGTCAGAACCTTTGTCCAAATGAGTCAGAGGTCTTTGAGATATTATCACTCTGTGGCCAGTCTGGTGATGAGCATTTCCTTAACTTGTCTAGTTTGATCCTAGGACAATGGACAGAATATAGTCTATCACTGAATTCAGACTTGAAAACTTTCCAGCTTCGTAGGACCCAGCAGTTCTTGAGAACCCATGTAACTCCCATGCCACAATGAGGTACCTGAAGAGGACTGATTCAAGAACAAAGAAAACAAATTGCACACGCACACACAGACATACATACGTATGTGTTTATAATACAATATACATATATACACTCAGAGAAATAGATACATAGATAGAGGTATCCTAATCTGAGATGCTGATTTATTTCATGAATATAAATGCACTAGACAGTGAAGAACAACTACAACTAAATCTGAAGTTAGTTGACTATTCTTAATGTTGTGCAGGCATTACATATATATATATATATGTATATATCACTACATAGTTCCTCTATTTGTTTTCATCTGTCCAATTTGTAGAAAAAGAGGCTAATCAGTTACTATCATCAAAATTTTCAAGTATAGAAATCCCTTGGTTCTACCAATTTAGAAGCAGATGATTAAAAGATAGTAGCTTTCATCTACTTTCTGTTTTTCAACTTTAAACTTCAGTATATAGAACACGGGTAATAGCATGAGTACCATGGGATACAGTAGTCAAAAACTTTTTCTTCAGTTCCCATCTTACAAAAGCTAAATTACATATATATGTATGTATATATATGTATATATAAATGTATTATACTTATACATCCATATATACACATAGACATGCACATATATGCATGTATATGTATTATTTGTGTATATACACACATGTGTGTGCGTGTGTGTAGATTCTAGGTCCACTCTTGTTTGGGACTTGTATTTGCCCATTTCATCTTCTGGCCATTACTTGTGTATGGACTTTCATTAATTCATCTCATATGCTTTGGCGCTGACCTTGGAAGCCTGCTTTTTCTCTCTCTCCATCTCCTGCCTTCATCTTGTACTCTGAATCATTTTATCCAGGATATTCGTGTTTCCTTATTATTCATCATCTACTTTTCTATAGGATGATGTCATTTACCCCATACCTTGTGTCATTCACATCCTGGATTCTCTTTATTGTCGTTGTTGTTGTCCTTTCTCACATCTACTGCAAGGCACAATTTAGGTGCTTAATACATTTCTATTCAACTTCCCTGAATCAAACTGCACTGAATTCTTTAACTCTTCAAAACTCCCATCTAAAGAATAATCAACCCACTTGGCTAAGCTTAGAGACTCCTTACACTCCATAGCTTGAATAATCCTATCTCTTTTTTCCTATATCTGTTCAAAAATTCACAATACACATGACTATTAAAACGCATTTACCAACTAGCCCTAAAAATTCCCATCATCTTTCCTTCAATGCTTAGAATATCTTCTTCCACATTTTATCTAATACATATATATATATATAAATTTATATAAAACACTTATGAATGTTTTATCCAATAAGTACTGTTCTGCTCTGGTGGATGACTCCTGACTCATAAGCACTTATTAGTAAAGAAGGGAGTGTATCAGAGGTCCCTATTGCATCTGTTTTCAATACAAAGGATTTCCATTGTAATAGAAATATTTTAAATAAACTAGTTGTATGTCTTCTCCCTCCACCTCAAAGGTGTGATCATCTCTCAGAGACCCTGCACTTATAAAGGGTCTTCCCTTTGTTTCTGACTTTAATGCCAACCTTGACATTTTTCCAGACTCCTGAACTTGGTCTGAGCTCACATGAATACTGTGGTGATTCTAGTTAGGCAAGGGGAGAAAGGGAGTTGAATGGAATAAAATATAATAAATAAGAAATAATGGTAGCTTAATGTTTCAACTGATCTGAGACAAATTATTAAAAACACAAAGGGATTTTTCCCCTTAATAATACTTATTTCTTGGAGAGAAAAGAGCAAAGTTATACTAAGGCAAACTTATGAAAGATATTGTCGATGTCTTACTTTGATCTTTATCTTAGTTGAAAGCCCCAGGCTTGATTCATGTATGTATATTTAAATAATTAGTCATTTTATTAAGGTGTCATGCTTTAAAAAAAATTTTAATAGACTATTTTGTTCATTGATCAAATGTTGACTTGTTTGTGTACATTTACCCTATTTCTAGGGTATGGTTTCTTGCGACCAACATGATCTATTTCCTTTATTAAACTCAGTTGCCCGGAGGACTGAAATATATTTGATAAAACTTCAGGAAAGTATGTTCAATGGGAAGAACAAAACAACCTGATTAAACTTCTCATCAAAGTTGAATTTTCCTGTAATGTCTATAAAGGAAAGAAAAGCATGATGGCTGTGTAGACAGACAGAACTACAACCCCAGTAACCAAACTTCCAATAAAGATGCAGGATCCATGTAATTCCATTATGGTATGTCAATTGGCTTTTCTCTTTCTTCAAAAACCTATTCTTGCGAGGACACTTAAAGCAACCAATCCAATGACTGATGCCATTTCTGCCCTACATAAAGGGAATTGGAGATTTTTGAGAAAGCATTTTTGACTGATAAAGGCCTACTCCTTCAAGTTTGGTGCAACATAATATTTCTTTTGGCAAGGGGTCACTGGTGCTCAATGTACATCATCACTAACTTATTAGATCTTGAGGCAATTAGCTGAAAACAAACAGACGAGACAAGTCCTGTATTGAACCATAGAAACCAGAAGAAAATAGCCCATGGCGGTCCATTATTTCAGAGCTGCTTCAAAGGCCAGGGCCTGCCTTCAGCTTAAAGAAAGGAGTGCATTGTTTTCATGTAACGTCTATACAGTAGAAAGGCTTACTGCATTATTTTTCTACTGATTCAGGTTACATTCAAACTTGACTTGAAATAATAGGGCAGTGGAAAGAACTTTTCAGTTTCCACCTAAACACTATATGCAATGTGTTGCATGATTAGCTAAGGATTAAGAAACCAATTAGGTCCTCCCTTGACATGGGAAATCAGATGAGGAATTTTGAGAAATGTATTGAAAACCACTTCTTAATACGATTGAGTATGATAACGAGTGTTAAATAGAGAACTGATATCTTAGGGACTTACTATATATTTAAAGGAAATTGACCTTAACCATCCCCAATGATAAATATTCATTCCTGGTTATTAAAAGGTTTTTTTGGCATTTACTGAGAAAAATAGGCATGTTTAAATAACTGAAAGAGAGCAAAACAGTTGGGGTTTTTTTTCAATTTTTTTTCTCTGTGAACACACATTTAAGTCAGAGGAAACTTTACTCTGGGTAGAGAAGTGATGAGACAAATGCTTGTTATGGTTACATTATGAAGTCTTTGAAAACATAACATGAAGTAATATATGTGATACCTTTAAATTGAAAGAGAAAACAATTTGATGTATGGCCCATATAGCTTACTTAGTAATGTGCTACCCAGCTTGACATGGTAAATATTATGTTATCCAATATTATGTGACTGAAGTCACATATGGTGAATATTAAGAATTATAATTCAAAAGCTCATTTGATTCTTATCACTAAAATTAACAAAATTCAAAGATTTTGAGTAATTATATTAGTCATATGTGGTGATATTTGCTTCTTGATTTTTATTCTTTGTTATTAAATGAACAATTTTGTTTATGCAGATTAATATCATTGCATTTCGTGTCAATCTTTTTTTCCAATAAAAAGGCTGAATTAATTGCATACAAATAAAAGAGTTGTGGCAAATTGAAATATTTAGGATTCTCACATACATGATCTTGTGATTCACAAATATTTTCTCATCTTCTCAGTGAGGAATTTATGGCATGCATAGGGTGAATCAAAGCCTCTTTGAATTCATTTTAGTTGTCTTGAAGGTAAAAAAAAAATCTATTCTCTATCAAGAGTATTTAAAAAATAATGAATTAACCTTTAAAAAATTACCTTTCACTACACTATAAAGTTTCCTGTTTCTTGTGTTAGTTGGTGAAAATCAAATAAAATAATTGCATTTATTAATTACTTAGCTGATATTTGTTTTTCATGGCTAGATTTCTGGTAAACTTTCTACAACAGTGATGCACTTGTTAGGTTTTTTTTCTTGTTATAAAAAGGCTTCCATTTCTTATATTTAAAATAATTTGCCTTTGTACAACAAAACAGTTTTTCAATGTTCCTCAGATGAATTATAATAGCCTTATCAATTTCATGTGACCGGTGCCTGGAATGTTAGGATTTGGTCAAATTCTTTCCCACAAGAGGTTTCAATTTGTTCATATCCCTCCTTGGTATCTGATTTCCAGACATGATGTGCTGAATTACCTTTAATACTGGTTCAGCAGATACTCTGTATTAGCTCAGAAAATTAGACACAATTCTTTTAAATCTGATGTGCTGCTGTTCATAGGTCTGTTATCTTTAGCTTGTCAGGGTGTCAAATGAATGGCTATTGGAGAAGACTGCCATAACTTAAAGGGATCACTGGTAAGGGAAAAACAATACTTTATATCTTCACTGAGACAAGGCAGCTGCTGCACATTGTTCTGCTACCAAAGAACCTCAACCCACCAGTGTCTTCTACATCATTATTTTAAATAATCAGGTTAACAAAAAATGAAAGGGAACACATGCAGATGATATTTATGAAAATGTAGATAGACACAGACAATCACATACCTTTCTCTTTGGTCTCAAAAGATTGTAATTAATCATAATGATGAATATTTTCTCCAAACAATCAGGACTGTGTTTCACTGCATAATGCATGTAAACATTTAAATGATAAAGTATTGCTAGAGAATTTCATGTCTGGGAATTTGGGGATGTTTCCATGTAATCTAATCTACAAAATGATATTTTTCCCATAGAAATATCATAAATAAATACCACAAAAATATAATTTTGTTAGCATCAAAATGTGAATTCCTGCACATTTAATTTTCTTGATGACTCCAAGGCCAGAGCAAGCTATCTTGAAAGATTCTTATCTAGAATGTATCCGTCTATAAACACGTGGTTCAAAAAAACCACAAGGAGAAAGGTCTATTTTGGAAGTGACGACTGTAAAAATTTCTTAGGAAGTGATCTCAGGAGAGATGTAAATAAGCATGAATAATTCCCTGTTCCTCTCCCATAGCCACTTGCCCACTAGGTAGCCAGATTGACAAGGCAAAAAAAAATGACCTGGAAAGCAAATCCAGGAGAGACAATATCAGAATCATTGAGCTACCTGAAAGTCATAATCAAAAGGAGGGCCTGGATAGCATCTTTCCAAAAATTATCAAGGAAAACCGCCTTAATGTCCTGGAACCAGAGGGCAAAATAGGCATTGAAAGAATACACAAATCACCTCAGGAAAGAGATGTCTAAATAAAAACTCCAAGGAATATTATAGACAAATTTCAGAACTATCAGACCAAGGAAAAAGTACTACTAGTGGCCAGAAAGAAACAATTCAGATATTGGGTAGTCACAATCAGGATCACATAGGATTTAGCAGCTACAACATAAAAGGATCAGAGGTCAAGGAACATGGCAAAATTAAGCATAACACTTCAAGGGGAAAAATGGTCATTCAATGAAAAAGAAGGATTTCAACCCTTCATAAGGAGAAGACCAGAATTGAACAAAAATTTTGATCTCCAATATCAAGACCCAAGAGAAGCCTAAGAAGATAAAATGGGAAAAGAAAACATAAAGGATTCAACAGAACTAAACTGTTTCCATCCCCTATGTGGGAAGATGATATTTGTAATTCTTAAAAATTATACCACTAACACTACAGCTAAAAGGAATATATATATATATATATATATATATACATATATATATATATATATATAGACAGAGGGTATGGGTATAAGGTGAATTTGAGGGAATCACATAAAAATAATTAAAGGATGAGAAAAAGGAGAACACTGGATGCAAAAAGATGGGGGAGGTAGAATAGGGTAGACTATTTCACATGAAGAGTTGCAAAACATCCTATTACAGTGGAGGGAAAGATGAGGAGATGGGGTGATGAGTATCATTTTAACATTACTCTCATCAGTATTGGTTCAAAGAGGGAATAATATACACAAACAGTTGAATATAGAAATCTATCTTACCTGACAAAAAAGTAGGAGGGCAGAAGATTAAGTAAAGGAGGTGGGGATGACAAAAGAGAGGGCAGATCAGGGGAGGCAGTAGTCAGAAGCAAAACACTGTCTAGGAGTGAAAGGGGAAAAGGGGAATAAAAGGAGAGAGAGAGGACAAACAGGAGGAAAACATACAGTAGAGGGAAATAGTCAGTAAACAATCACAACTGTGAATATGAATGGGAAGAACTCTCCCATAAAACAGAAGTGGATAACAGAGTGGATCAAAAACCAGAATCCTACAAAATGTTGTTTACAAGAAATACATTTGAAGTAGAGAAGCACACACAGAGTAAAGGTAAGGGGCTGGAGCAGAATCTATTATGCTTCAGCTGAAGTATATAAAAAAAAAAGCAAGGGTAGCCATCTTGACCTCAAACAAAACAAAAGCAAAAATAGACCTAATCAAAAGAGATAAAGAAGGAAACTACATCTTGCTAAAAGTTACTATAGACAAAGAAGTAATATCAATACTAAAGACATATGCACCAAGTGGGTATGGTATCCGAATTCTTAAAGGGGAACTTAAGTGAGTTATAGGTTCATAACCAAATAAAAGATAGAGAGCATTACAAAATATGAAATAAGTAATTTTGATTATATTAAATTAAAAAAGCTTTTGTACAAACAAAGCCAATTGAACCAAGATTAGAAGAAAAAGCAGAAGCAGGGAAACAATTTTTACAACGTCTGTGATAAAGGCCTCATTTCTCAACTATAAAGAAAACTGAGTCAAATTTATAAGAATATAAACTACTCAATAATTGATAAATGGTCAAAAAATATGAACAGGCAGTTTTTAGATGAAGAAATCAAAGCTATCTATAGGCAAATGAAGAAATGCTCTAAATCACTTTTGATTAGAGAAATGAAAATTAAAACAACTCTGAGATACCACTTCACACCTATCAGACTGGTTAATAAGACAAAAAAGGAAAATGATAAATGGGAAAATTAGGACACTAATGCATTGTTAGTGGACTTGTGAACTGATCCAACCATTCTGGAGGGCAATTTGGAACTATGCCCAAAGGGCAAACAAACTGTAGATACCCTTCGATTCAGCAATGCCACTACTGAGTCTATATCTCAAAGAGAACATTAAAAGGAGGAAAGGACTTACACGTGCAAAAAATATTTATAACAGCCCTTTTTGTGGTGGCAAAATATTAGTAATTGAGGGGATGCCCATCAATTGGGGAATGGCTGAACAAGCAGTGATATATGAATAAAATGTAATATAATATAATACAACACAATACAATACAATATAATATAACATAACATAACAACACAACACAACACAACACAACATAACATAACATAATATAATACAATACAATACAATATAATATAATATAATATAACATAACATAATGTAATATAATACAATATAGTATAATACAATATAATTTCTATTTTGCAATAAGAAATGATGAACAGGCAGATTTCAGAAAAACCTGAAAAGATTTGTACAAACTGATGCAAAGTGAAATGAGCAGAACCAGAAAAAACATTGTACACAGTATCAGCAAAATTGTATGATGATCAACTATGAATGACTCAGCTCTTTTCAGCAACACAATGATCCAAGAGAAGTACTCCTGAAGGAAAATGCTATCCACACCCAGATAAAGAACTGATAGACTCTGAATGCAGATCCAAGCATACTTTTTTGACTTTTTTTTTTCCTTTTGATCTCTTTCTTCTTTCACAATTATGACTACTATGGAAGTATGTTTTACATGATAGCCTATGTATAACTTATATTAAATTGCATGCCATTTTAGGAAGTCAGGAAGGGAGGGAGGAAGGGAAAAAAATTTGGAACTCAAAATTTTGTAAAAATGTATACTAAAAATTTTCTTGACATGTAATTAGGGAAAAAACTACTACTTTAAAAATGGGGGGTGGGGAGGGGAAGCAAAACTAAGGGTAGGATCCAGTGTTTTTTAATCTGAGCCTAGAGTTTTCATTTTTTCCCCCTTTATACCATCCTGCTAGGATCATTGTTCTGTAACTCTCACTTGCGGGAAATATGTCTGGAGTTACTATTTAAGAGGAAACAACAAATAAACAAAAACCAAAATGAAGCAGCCCTAAATACAATTCTATACAACAGATGCACAGCTGACTTTAGGGTTGAATGTACTGTAAACTTGGTACTCATTGGGCACCCTCACTGCCACTTTCTTCAATTTCAAGTCCTAGGGTGAGCAGACAGGTGATTTGTGCAACTGTATTTCCATATGGCATTGCTTAGCTTAGAATGGACTTAATAAGACTGAAATGATAGCTTACTTAACCTATGTTTCATTCTACAAATGAACACTGGGAATATTGACCTGGTCCCAGGGAATACCAGATATGATGCCTTCAGAAACCCTGCCTTGTTTTGTTCTTAAGTGCTGAGCTTTTAAAAAAAAGTAAACTTACCCTGGTAATTTTAGTCCTCTGTGCAATGGAACACCACAAATGGATAGTGGAGGGAATGATTAGTGTCATCAAAATCTGGGGCTAGAACCCTCTGATTTTATAAGGATGCACACTTGGGCAGCATCCTTAAAGTTCATGTGTTTTTCATGGCAGATGGAACTGACTTCCATTAAAGATGTGGACATTATCCTCCAAATTATCCTCCAAAATATCGTTGGTGCTGTAACAAGAATATAGGTTAAGCACACCAACACACCATAGGTTTGCCATAATTTGAACTCAGCCTTAGTGCACTCTATGTGGTCAGTCACTCAAAGATTTCACTGTTATGAGAAAAGTGCTCATGCAGTTTTGAATGGCAAGTGGATTTGAAAAAATAAAGAAATAATTCATTGCATCATATACCATATGAGTATCCTTCTTTCCTTTTTACCTCACTACTTATGGTTCTTTGAGTAGAATTCCATGTCTTTCACATTTCTGGTTTTTAGTTTGAAGTGGAAAAAACAAAAGAGAAGAAAGAAATGGGAAATATTTGAGCTTCCTTCTGAGACAGGATTTAAAAGTTCCATACGCTCTACACTGAGAAGCAAGATGATTTTTTTTAACCTGAAGAGAGAAAAACTCCAGGCAATTACAACCTACCTTCCTTGAAGAACTAGGCATTGTCATTTCCCGAGGTTGGGTGGTGGTGGTGTTTGTCCTTCATTCTCAAAGAGGACCATGACATAAGGGAAGTGATGACATGACTTGCAGTTGACTTGGATTTGAGTGAGTGAGGGCTACGCAAGGTCACCAGCCTCACTTTCTCCTCCAGAGCCATCTGGGTCCAATGGTCTGGTATTTACCAGGATGACTGGAGATGGCCCAAGATGCATTGGGCACTGGCCCTTTTAGGCTAAGGTCTTTTCACTTTGAGTGAGGTAAGGTTCATTCAGTGAATAGATCTCTTTAAGAAGTTAATCAAAGGGATGGACCCTTTAATCAAAAACTAAAAAAAACAAAAATCAAACTGGGAGGGAAAGACCCTCAGGGTTCCTGACCAAAAAAGAAACAGTTACTATTTAGTATTTATATTCACTCAGTTTTTTTTTTTATTAAGGGGGCCATACTTAAAGTTAAAACTTACCTCAATTCAATTTTAACCACTGAACCCAGTTTTACCCTGTTTTAAACTTTTTCTCACACAAAACTCATTCAAAATTCTTCTAACAACAATAGCGTCTTCCCAAATGTCCAGAATATACATGCCCAGTTCCTTGAACTCATCTTCATGTGGCAGAGTTTCATGTCTCCTTATTCTTTTTGTCATACTCTGGATATGCTCCAGCTTTTCAATGTCCCTTCCAAAATGAGTTGCCCAGAATTGTGCACACTATGGCAGGAATGGTCTGAAAAGAATAAAGTGCAAAAGGGCTATCACCCTCCTTACTCTGGATGCAAAATATTTTGTCGAAGATGGCAGCTGGGAAGCAGTGACTGGTGTGAGCTCCCCACCAAGTCCCTCCAAAAACCTATAAAAAATGGCTCTGAACCAATTCTAGAGCTGCAGAACCCACAAAGTGGCAGAGGGAAGCAGGGCTCCAGCCCAGGACAGCCTGGATGGTCTCTGGGTAAGGTCTGTCCCACACGGAGCTCCCAGCCCCCAGCTGAG
>CM053622.1:289028644-289113989 GCA_028646595.1 Phalanger gymnotis | reverse complement strand
TCTCTCTCTCTCTCTCTCTCTCTCTCTCTCTCTCTCTCTCTCTCCCCAACCCTCTCCTTCTTGAATATCCATAAAGCTTCCAGTTCTCTGTCACTTCAAAAAGAGCTGCCATAAATATTTTTGCATACAAGTATTCTTTTTATTATTTCTTTGGGAATAAGAGACATCACTGAGTGAAAGAGCATACAGAGTTTGGTGCTTTTTCTGCGCATAATTCCAAGTTGCCTTACTGAATGGTTGGACCAATTCATAGCTCCACCAATGGTGCATTAATGTGACTATTATCTGTATGCCCCTTAACATTCATCATTTTTCTTTTTTATCAAGTTTGCCAATTTGAATCAAGGATTTCTTCCTTTCAGAAATGCCTGTTCAAGTCACAACAGTTTGCATTCATATAAAAATTTGCTTAAAGAATCAGTGATTTTCCTTGGTATGGTTACTTTTTCCCCCCTGGTATGATATGGTTCATATCTCCACCTGAGTAGAATATAGGTCTTAATGTTTTGCTAGACAATCTTCATAAGTTAAAGGCAACTAGGTGGTGCAGTGGATAGAGTGCCAGGACTGGAGTCATGAAGACTCATCTTCCTGAGTTCAAATCTTGCCTCAGACACTAACCAGCTGTGCGACCCTAACCCTGTTTGCCTCAGTTCCTCATCTGTAAACTGTGCTGGAGAAAGAAATGGCAAACCACCCTAGTATCTTTGTCAAGAAAATCCCAAATGGAGTCACAGAGAATTGGACAAAACTGCAAAACGACTCAACAACGACAACTTCATAAATTGCCATGGTCAAATAAATTAATCCCCTGATGGCCAACCTTCTGGTAATAGGCACCTCCAATTTGGGAAAGGTCCTTAGAAAACAGACATGTACTCCATTGTCGAGCCTTTCTTTGAAAACTTTCAGCGTAGCAGATGCTACCACAATTTAAGCTTCACTATATTACAGAAATGAAAGTGGAAGACAACAGATTTAACTTGTTCTGTGTTGCAGTAAATAATGGAATTAAGACAAGTAGGTAGAATTCAGAGTTGGGTTCAAGATAACAAAATACCTTCTGAGTCAAGTTGCCTTTCCCATCCCTATCTCCCAGTTCCCAAAAGTAATGGGCTGCTGTAAGGTTAATGGGGAATAAGATCTTCTCCACCCATCAATAGGCCTCATGTGGAGTCTATTAAGAGAAGCTTGCTTGTAGGAAGGCTTACACACTTTTGTTAATTTCTTTTTTTTTCTGAAGGGGGGAAGGCAGGGCAATTGGGGTTAAGTGACTTGCCCAAGATCACAGAGAGTAAATGTGTCAAGTGTCTGAGGCCGAATTTGAACTCAGGTCCTCCTGACTCCAGGGTGTGCCAGTAAGGCAAAATGGGCTTAGTTTAATGGGTGCCCTTGAGGAGTTTGGCTTTTGTTTACGGTGAAAGTACTTTCACCTGTTAAATGCTAAGCCCCAGGCCCAAAGCCCTATCAGGTGTGAAATCTGTGTGGGCATTAAGGACATAAAAGGGGCCAATTCGGGAACCAATGGGGCTCTGGACTCTGGTCTCTAGTCATAAGGTGGAACTTAAGAACGCCAGAGGCTTGGCTGCGAGGAGAGGCCAGAAAACTACAGCTGGAAAAAAAATCTGAAGCAGAGCCGACCCCTGTGTGGACCCAGGAGTTCGAGTGAGGTCTTGAGGCCGGTGAATATGATTTACGCCATCTTATTTTTCTGTGGCCTCCTGGCTACTCTTGTGGGGCGGGCCTACTGGGCCTGGAGGCTTGTGTTCACAATACTGGAATGGGGAGGTTGGTTCGCTAATTTGTTGCTCTGGGCCCTGAATAAATTTTTTGATGCCTTCTGCTTGGAGAATTCTGTATACCCAACAATTTCGAACCATTCAGATATTTATATGATCCTTTTTGAGATCATAAATTCGGCCTTCCTACTACACAGGGCTGGTGCTCTACTCACTGCACCACCTAGCTTCCCCCTTTTGTTAATTTCTAATTAGGTACTGAGCCTATTAGCTGAAAGAATATATATTCTGAGAGGTGAGTTTTTGCTTTTGGGGCTCACTTATGAGAAAGACGTTGTGATTCCCTGGTCGAGACTCTGAGTGGTCATATGTTCAGAGCTCCCTGACTCCTCAGAGATAAAGGCTCTCTCGATTCAGTAGTGGATGTAAAGCTTTGATTCAGTCAGTAGAGCCCTGTCTGTTGGTCTTTATTTCTCTTCTCTGTATTTTTCCTCTTTAAAGATTGTTGACCCCTGAAACAGCTGTCTTCCTTAGTAAAGCAGATAAAAGAACCTGCACTAGCAGCCATCCTGGGTATGCTAATGTGGTTGCCTTTACAGCTGCCTAGTGGGATACTAAGCATCCTGTCACTGAAAGTGTTCAAGAAGGGCCTAGATGAGTATTTTTCAGGATTGTTGTAGAAGGGATTCCTTCCTGAGTGGGAAATTGAATGAATGGTTTCTAAATTTTCTTCCAATTAGAAGACTGGCTATAAAAATTCATATTTCTTTGATATTGATTACTGAGCCTTGGATGATAGGAAGTAAACATTTCATGAAGCCAGAGAGAGCCTGACACAGTGAATGTATGACTTGAAGTCAGGAAGAACTGGAGAGAGCCCACCTCTAGCACTTGTAACTGTATGACCTTGGGGAATATTTTCTTTCTGTGGCCTTTGGACATAGGTCTTATCTCTCACCTGTGATCTGTGTTGATAGAGTGAGTTCCTTAGTCTAAGGAAATCAAATATCATTAAAACACATGTAGACTGACAAAATTCCCCTATTCTTGTGGCAGAAGCACTTCATTACTGGATCTAATGTTCTCATCTATCTTGAGATAATAGTATTTAGTGTAAAGAGCAGAGTAGAGACCTTTTATACATGTTTTACTTTTGTATTTTTGTGGTTTATGGCAAATGTGTATTGATTTTCCTTCTGAAATAAACTCAAACCAATTTTCCTTTTCAACATCCTCATTGCTGTTGGCTATATGACCATTTCTCATCTCTCAACCTAGAAACTTTATACATATACGTGCCTCTTCCATTTCTTCACTTTCTTTATCTAATGTCATCAGATGCTGTCAATTTGTCCTTCAAAATGTCTCTTAGATTCAGCTATTCATCGCTTCACACATGAATTACTGAAAGAATCTCCAAGCTGGTGTCATTGATTCAAGTATCTGCCCCAATTTTGACCAAATCTGCATGTTGATGGGGGAACCTCTCTAAACATAACTCCCATTATGACATAGTAGACAAGGGGAAAAATGTTGGATTTTGAGTCAGACAATCTGTGTTCAATTCATAGCTCTGACATTTACTCCTCGTGTGACCTTGGGCAAATTGCTTAACCCTCTGGACTTCAGCTCCTCACCTGCAAAATGAGGGTGTAGGACTGGTATCTAAGGTTCTTTTGCTCTGTGAATCAAATTTACGAAGCTATGATTGCCACTTTTCTACTCAAAAGCCTATGATGTTTCCCTATTTCCTATTGAGTAGATTTAAACACCTCTAAGTTTCAAAGGATTAGCTAAACTGTCCAAACCTATATGTATCCAACTATTTAAGGAACTGCTTCTCAGGTGAATGTATTAAAATATATATTTCGAAGGTGCAGTAATGACTGAGGTAATGAGAGCTTCAGGGTGTTGTGATCCATTAGCACTTTTATATTTGTCTTCAGAGTTTTAAGGTTATAACTAAGAAATAGTGTATCCAGTAACTGAGGACTATGGGAAGATTATAAAAGGGGACAGAGGGATGGAGACGTTAAGTTTTATTTCATAAAAAAGATGAGTTGCTGCCTATGAGAGGCACTGATTTGAGGCATTAGTTTGTTAGCCAGAAAAGAAGCTATAGGAAGAAAAAGAGGAGAAAGAGATTATGATAATGGAGTTAGAAGCCTAAGAGTCAGAAAAAGGAGAGCAAGACAGAGAGAGAGAGAGAGAGAGAGAGAGAGAGAGAGAGAGAGAGAGAGAGAGAGCACTTGAGTTGTAGCAGCATGGCATATACCACCTGTGGGAACCCCATAACATGTCAGCATGAGTCTAAGTTAGGTGAGTTAGCCAGCCTAACAAGTAAAAGTAGGTCTCTATGCCATGCCTAGAGAAAAGAGAAACGGGGTTTTGTGGTCATTGGGAAGGCTTCCTTAAGAAAATAGACTTTCATAAGCTGAACCTTTGAAACCCAGAAAGGATTTTGACAGGCAGAGAGGAGTGGGACTAGGAAATGAGGGGAACAACATGAACAAATCCATGGAAGTAGAAATATATCTGAAGGGAGAGAGTTATGGAATAAAGAAACAAGTTAGGAAGATAGTGGTGGTGAAAGGAACTAGCCTGATTAGAATGAAGGATATTATGGCCAAGAGAACAATATGAGTGAAGGTTCAAAGCTGAGAGAATATAAAGTATTTATAGGAGGGTAAGCAAGTAGAAAAATTTGAAGCATAAAGGGTAGTGCGAGATAAGGCTATGAAAAGAGATTGAGACTAAGAGTGTTCATTGCTTTAAAAACCAGGCTAAAAAGTTGGATTTTAGTGCAGTCAATAGGGAATATTTGAGGATTTTTTTTAAAGCACAAAAGTGTCATGACCATGCGTAGTCTCATGGAGAATCTGAATGCATGGACATCAGTTCAGACAAAAATAAAGGTATGAAGTTATAAGGAGCCCCAAGGGGAAATAGAAAGGAAGGAACTGATGGAAGAAAGCAACAGTACAGAACTGCATCTTGTGCTTAATTAGGGATATGAGAAAAAAGGGAAAAGTCAAAGATGATTCTAAGTTTTGCATCTGGGTGACTTAGAAATTTAGCACTGGAGGAGATCTTAGATCTCTCCTGATCCTATACCTTCATTTAGAAGCTGAGAAATTTAAGACCCAAAGAGATTAAATGATATACCCCAAACCATACTATTATTTAATTACATAACCAAGATTAGAACGTAGGTATGCAAACATCTTTACCCAATATTCTTTTTAATTCACTGAGAATTTATTCCAGAGAGCATTCTGGTTTTCTCATTTAAATAGTGATGACATCACAAAGAGTAGTCATGGGACATTTTCTCAAGATGGCATGCCTTTATTGGGGGCAAATAAATTCTTAATTTTTCTTCAGGGGAAAAATGCAGGTGCTGAATTTCCAAGTTGTAGCAAAAATGCATTGTTCCCTTGAATCTCCCATTTACCTAAACATTAGTCTTCTTACAATAAATAGAAAAACATTTCATTCAAGAACTGTATGAAAAAAAATCGCTATGCCAGTCTCAGTAGTCTGTCAGGCCAACTTATTCCCTTAAATGTTCCCAGATATCTCTATTTCCTAAGTTCAGGCTCAGAATTAAACTGTTGGGGGCATTTATGGGATGACAGCCATGCTGAAACGTTGCATGTTGGCTCAATAAAGATAGAAATATTCTTAACTCTCGCAGCCTTGTCAGTTAACAGTGTGGTTTCACTTTAATAGATGCCCTCCAAAAAAGATTCTCAAGGCTCAAGAAGGTGTATGTGTGTGTGCGTGTGTGGAGGAAAGGGAAAGGGCATGTGTTTTAGTGGGGAGCAAAAGAGGAGGCAGTATGTAAAACTGTTGCAAAACACAAACAGGTTGCAATATGTAAAACACAATTCCCCATGCAATCATATGCACATAAGCTGATATTCGTTCTCTGAATCTTCAAGTAATTTAAAAGGATAATTAGTGTGTGGTGTCTGCATTGGTTCCTCTGAGGGTTAGTGTCCATCCTGTTTGTCACTGTTTCTCGCCTAATCCCTTCTAATGAGGGTTTATGTTAACATGGCTAAGCACTTGCAGATATTCACTACCAAGCTAGCTAAGCTTAGAAGAGACGTGCTGTTCAAATGTCACTGCCTTTGGCTATCTCGCTAGAAGATGCTGACTACTGCTTCCTTGGAAGGATTTTTTTTAATAGAAAACTTGTTTATGTTAGTTTACAAGCTTTTTACTGTGCATGCCATTTACAAGGAAAACTTCCATGATATCGTCTACACTTAGATTTTCCTTCGTTTACAATATTGTTTATTGTTGTTGCGTTGGTGGGGGTTTTTGTTTCAATTTTATTTTTTCTTTCATTTCCAGAGTTGGTAACCTTAAAAGTTGCTTTTCCTTCTCTTTATGGAAGATAAAATGACTTAGACTGTGTTGCATTGGGTTGGTTGGCTATTTTTTAGTCAAATTAATCATCATTCCAAGATGGTTTCTACATAGAAACGAGCTTTGGTGTACATCACAGTCCCTTTGTCCAGCTGCAACTGCAGAAGGATTTGAGAGTCTAATTTTTAGACCCTGTTTTATCTGAGGTAGTGACAGGATTCAAAAATCAAATATTTTCAAAATTCTCTAAAGGGCTTCTATTCCCCACTATGTTTAATTCAGGCTTAAACTCAGGCTTGGAGGTTACAAGGATTTATCAGAAAAAAATAAGTGAGAGAGGATAAGTTTTTAAATAAGGCATCTGTATCTTTTATTTCTATACAAGAAATATTGTATTAATAAGGAGAACATTGGTCATTGACTTAAGTGGGTCTTTAGAGTCAATATCACAATTAAAATGTCAAATTATGAATAAATACTATATAAAACTCATAGTTTGCAGTAATAAAAAAATGTAAGTTCTATTTGTTAATATGCAAGGAGTTACATAAGTCAAAAATAAAATAATGCTACATGGCTTTGCTGCTTCAAATAAAAACTAATGAGTTATGGAATGAAGCATCAGCCAGTTGGCAAACATTATTAAGTGCCTACTGTGTGCTGGGACTTAGGAGTATAAAAGTAAAACACCTCCAGCTTTCAAAGTGTTTACATTCTACTGGGCCAAAGAATAAATATCATCACAGCATTTTTTCTACCCCAGGGGTTTGTCAGTGCCTGTCCCCTTCCCTCACTCCAACATCCCTATTTCTGGCACCACTGCTTGAGGAGGCCTCAAAGTGTTTGGACTCATTCAGAATTAATCAGCTCTCCTGGGGCTATCTTAGACTTCCCTTTTGTAGAAGTCTTCAAATCCCTGTTGGTGTTATGGCCAGAAATGAGTCATATGAGTATAGTGGAGAGAAAAATCCTCTAGACAGAGATATCCCAATTGATGCCCACAATTTCCCACAGTAATGAAAGGGTCATCATGCAACCTTTTCCTCAGGCTATCTGGACACAGAACCTTAATAACCTATGCCTGTCCTGCCTAATTATTTTGGGGTATCTTGGGGTTTAAAGAATTCCCTACAGGATAGCCTATTATTTACATACTAGATGTAGAAGAGAAGGAAATATTCCATATGCTTCCTTTCCAAGAGCCAAAAAGATACCACTATGGTACAAGTTTTCTTGAAATTGCTTTTTACCATTAATCTGTAGAAGAAATAAGAGAGCTGGATATGTTTCCTATTACCGTGTGTAGAAAGCATTATTGTGAAAAAGATAATTTTGCTTTATTCAATTCCCTTCAACTTCAGTTTACTTCAACTAGAATTTAATAAACACCTACTCTATGTCAGGTGCTATGCAGGGTCCTGATCATATAAAGATGAAAACAAAACCAACTGTTTTCAAGGTGCTTATATTCATCTGGTGGATACAACATGTAGTTAAGTAAATATAAAATAGTATAAAGTAATTTTGTGAGGGAGAGAACATTAACAACCTTGTGTAGGAGCTGGTACATTACCTGGATTGAGGTAGAATCCAGGCATTCCAAGAAGCAAAAGAAAGGAGTGAGTGAATTCCAGGTGGGACATTGCCTGAAAAACATCACAGAGTGAGGCTATGGACTATCATATATGGAGGAACAAGCCACTTGGAATGGAATAATGATTATGTGAGATAGTGTTACAATGTAAGACAAGAAGGACTAGGAGGGAGTCAGGGTATAGAGGGTTTAAATTCCAGGATGAATATTTTGTATTTTATCTTAGAGGCAACAGGAGTCACTGCAGATTTTTGAGTAAGAGGATGACAAGGACAGATCTGGGGTTTGGCAATATCAATTTAGCAGGTATATGGAAGATTGACCAGAGAGCCAAGAGACTATGCAAGCATGCCTCCTCTGCCAGCATGCAAGATGATACACTTTTGCAAAGACTGGAATTTGTATGGTTCCTTTTGTTCTTTTTCTTATTAACTTAAGAAAGAAAACACTGAACATTCTAGCAAGTAGTTCCCTTCTCCTATCTCTAGCTTAGCTTGTTTGGATTGAGAAGGTTGGAGGACTAAGGAAAGTGTATCAGAAAGTCAGAGCAGTTCCTATATAGGCAGGATGCTCCTCAGAAAAGAACTTGTTTGTAGAAAGGTGTTTTCAGAAGGGAGGCTCATCAATCAAATGGATCCTTGCCCTCTGGGACTATGTGGCCATGACTGCTTAAAGAAAAAGACAATGTTTACATACCCCGAAAAAGTTTCAGAAGGCAACAACAGGCAGTGAAATCTGTGTTTTTTGGGGAGGGGGAATATGGCTGTGTGCTAAAATGCCACTAATGTATTTTGGCGTCTTTTAAAAACTAATATTTACAAGGGAATGTTACTCAAGGGGAAAAAATGACTTGAGTGTTTAGAGAAAAAGATTTTGAGAAAATGAAGGTCTGATGGATTTGGGCCAGAAAGAAGCAAGAGTAGATTAGGTGGATTTTGAAACTTCAATTGCAATTATGTTGGTCTTGATTGCTGAAGTTAGCAGTTTTGATAACTCCTTAGAATTTCCAGCAAGATGAAGCTGTTTCCTTTGGGTATGGGAAGCTGTGCCACGTGAGGAACATGTTTGGTTTTCCCCCACCCCCTCCAAACATGTTTAGGTGTTTATTTGGTTGGTGACTTGAGAAATAATCTGTACTTTCTGGATTTTTTTCCTGTGATAATTTCTGACCTTTTTAACTCTGCCCAAGCATCTGGCATCCTGGGAATTCGCTCAGGATTAAATGATCCTATAGGAGTTTTGATAATAAAATAAAGGGATTAATTTTTAAGAAACATCCACAAATGTTCATTTGCTAGTGAGTATTGTTCTATTCTAGGCAGGCATTCACTTTGAGGACTTGCCTTGGTTATTCAGTTAAGACCTCAACTTGCAAGAAATAAATTTACCTGTCCTTATTTCAGTGATGCTGCCATTTTTTAAAAATAACCCAGGGTTTTGGAGCTATACTTTTAATATTTCTTTCAGAGACGATTATATATGTTGCTGTTGTTTTAAAATATTCTCATTGGTGTCAAATCTTTGCACTTTGGAGAATCCAGGGGAAAAATCATTTGGCTAAATATGGTGTATGAAGTGGGTGACCAAGCTTGGTGGGACATTGTTGTGGTTTAAGCTGGACTCATGCTCACCTATTCAGTGGTTCAGTTTCAGAATCTGAATAAAATGAGGAAGTTTTCTTTGCACAACCCTCTTTTTCACTGCTTCAGGCCAATAAAGGAAGACAACTGATCCTGTCCCATTCCCCACCTTTATACATGATCATAAATGTTTCTAAAGTGTATAAGAATTAGCCCATGCCCAGTGGAACAGCATTAAACCCAGCTATCTCGTTAGAATATGATCACTTCCTGTTTACCCAAACAGGGCAGATTACATGGTTGGGACCAGGAGTGGTCCCTAAAGAGCATCTTGGACTGGAATGAAAGGAGACACTAACATTTAACAAAAAGGAGGTTTATTTAAAAGCAGCACGAAAAGGATATATGTGTGTATGTACATATTTATATATATATAATATGTGTGTGTATGTAATATACACACATATATACATACACATATATACACACATACACATCTATCTATCTATCTGTCTGTCTGTCTGTCTGTCTGTCTGTCTATATACCTATCTATCTAATTTAGCAAGGATACCACATTGACTCAATTGGGTGCAACTTCCTTGACTTTACATTTGCCATGGCAGCATGCCTCTGAGAAGCACTTGTAAAGTCTGAGACATTCATGACTCCTCTTAGATTGGGTTTTTGTTCTTAGGCAAGAAGGTCATGTCAATGGCTCAAATCTTAGTCCACTGGACCAATTATATCTCAAGAACAGTTTCACTATCTTTGGAAAGAAATATTAACCTAGCCTACATAACAGCAACCTTCTATGTTCGTGTGAGAGTCACAAACACATTCAGGAAGTAATTCCCAAAGAGAATTTTTTTAAAAAAATGTTGATGATGACACAATTGAAAGAAGTTTTAATTACCCAAGGGGAGTACTTTGAAACTAATCTTTTTCATGTCTTTTTAGGGTCTGGAATATTTGCTAAAGAGTCAGAGATATACTAAGTTATGGGAGGGTGGGAATCATAAGATTTTTAGAACTGGGAAGAATGTTTGAGATTAGCTAGTTGAACTCCTCATTTTATAGATGAATGACCCGAGGGCTGTGACTGTTCAAGGTGACAGAAGTAGTCGGTGGGAGACTGGAATTGAGTTACCAGACCTTCTGATTCCCAATTCAATGTTTTTTCCACCATGCTGCTTTATAATCACCCTCTACAATGACACCCTAGACAAGGCCAGGGATTTAATGATGGATGCCTTTGGCTACTAACAACCAAATTCATGTCATATCTAAGCTCAGTGATTAGTGAAATGGGTTAATAGAGAGAGGCATAGTGCTCCATGTGCTAGGTATCACTGGAATGTCTCCATCTCTGGGCCTGAGTTAATGCATCTGTAAAATGGAAATTGTCATAACTAAGCTCTTCTCTAACTCATTAGAATGTCCTGATCATCAAAAAATATTTATATGCATTTGAATTCCTCAAGTGTAAGTACAATACTACTAAGAAGAATGGAGAAATGCGAATTGCTGTAATTCATTTAAAACATTCATTTTCAGAGAATCATAGAACCATACAAGGAAACAAATTTGCTTGAGACCACTATTCTGTAGCATCAAATACCTTGAATCAAGCCTCGTTTTCACAATTGATGTGTAAGCAAGAACACTCAAATTGCACCTCTTAGTTTACAAGGTCAATCACTTTCAAACTGACTTCCAATCTCCAGTGTTGCTTGCTCAATTAAAGGAAAAAAATCCAAGACCAAAGACTCCTTTTCATGTTCATATCAGGGCTGCCCACATTTTCATGTTGGGGAGGGGAAAATCATGAAAATGTTAACACCTTGTTTTCTCACAATAAAGTCATGGTAGAATTGCTCAGGTTCCTTGCCACATTATAGCTACAGTAACTTGCCTTGGTTATTCAGTTAAGACCTCAACTAGCAAGAAATAAATATACCTGTCTGAGCCATCCAACTCCCAGCGGCTCCATAAATTGACAGGGTAGGTGGCTGAGTCATACAGGACAGAAGCAACCAGCTTTTTGTCTTTGCTTTTGGCTGTCTGGATTGTCATATAAAGATAAAAGTCATAAGGAATGAAAGGACCTGCCCTTCCATTGCTAGGTTTCTGTTCTAGCTACAGTTGGCAAATTGTTATTGGGCTGTGGGAGGTGGTAGGAATTAGGTCGAAATGGTGAAGTAGTTACCCAGGTTTCTCTTTTTTTCTCTATTATAATTTCTGAGTTTGATAGATCACCTTCTAGGCATGCAGTTGTCAAATTCAGCATCTTGCAAGATATCTGAGAGAGATCTATCCATCAGAGACCACCTGCTATGACAAGCTTACCTTGGAACTTTCTTCACTAGTCCATGTCCGATCAGTCAGCCAGGATGGAATCTAGGGTTCAGAGGCAATGGAGGGGGGGCTGCCTCAAAATTAGGATATTTTCATCACATTTCCTCATATTAGTCCTGTTAGAATGATTTAAAGTAACTGCTAACTGGCCTAGGCAGAGTGATTTAGTCCACACTTGAAAGAATCCAAGAATTTGCCCAGGGAACATATAATTGGCATATTTCCTTTTCAATAAGAAATAACTGATATAGCTTCAAAGGTCTGTGAAAGCATGGCATATTGTAGGATATCACTTAATAAAGGTACACTGTTCCTAAATTCTGTCTTTTTGCTCAATTGCGGGCATTTTAGACAGCTCAAAGATACTAACAGACAATAATATTCCAGAGATAATATGAATATGCCCCTATCAAAAAGGCCATGTATTTCAGTTCTTATCAGAAAAGAAAACTCACAGAGAAAAAAATGGAACATAAGTATATTGAATATGTTCATTTTTGAGATGTCTTGGTATTGAAGAGAAATAGTTTTAGTGTGGGGAAATATTCAGTGTAATTGGTATAGGATGGGAGCAATTTAATTAAATTCAACAAACATATTTGTATGTCTTCTATGTTCAAGGCACTAGGTTAGGAGCTTGAGATACAAAGACGAAAAAAAAATGCATTCCCTGCCCTGAAGGGTCACACACTTAATGCTTCTTAGCCAAGAATGAGGATAAACTTGCCCTGCATACGTCCAGCCATAGCTATAAAATTCTCATGTTCCAACCATGCTCAGATTTATAACTTTGTCCATCACAGCATACCAAATTTGGGTACACATGGTACTATGAAAAGAAAAAAAAATAGATTGCTGAGGGGAAAATGAACAGAGCCTTTTTCTCAGCTAAAGTTTTATACATTTCTTGGCATATTTTTTTTCTCTTTTCTGTTCTCCCTCTTCCATCTCAATTTAAAATACCCTTTAATCTGAATCTAGGTATGAAAATATTTTAGATATATTCAGGAATATTATGATTCTGTCTTTAAAAAATAAAGTAAAGCTTATATTTTTCTTTTATCCAATACTCATGGGGAAATTCTAAATATCCTGATCAGGTGTGGCCATCCTGGAACAGAAAAGAGCTGTAAAGTAAGAAGGAGTACCAGGTCTTGATTTCAGGTCTAAGTTATGTGACTCTGGGAAAGTCAGCCTTTCTGAACTGTGAGAAAGATGGGCTAGATCAGAGGTGTGAAACACAAAGCCACATGTTGCCCACAATACTCCTAAGAGCAGGGGAAACAGATTACAGTGTGATTGGGAAATATTGAACAAAATAAATTAAAATACATTGTTGTTGTTCAGTAATGTCCAATTCTTCATGACCCCAATTGGGGTTTTCTTGGAAAAAAAATTTCCTTGTTTAGTTCATTTTGCAGATGAGGAAACTATGGCAAACACGGTTAAGTGACTTGCTCAGGGTCACACAGCTAGTTAAGTGTCCGGGTTTGAACTCCAATCTATCCTAATTCTAGGCTTGGCGCTCTATCCACAGTGCCACCTAGCTGCCCCCAAAATACAGTAAAACGTAGATATTACATTTTAAAACTAAGGTATGCGACTACAGGGATTCTTATGTAAAGATCAATGTCCCACTTTCTATCTGAGTTAGATACCATTGGACTGGATCAGGAACGGGGAACCTATGGCTTCCAGACCACAAGTAGACTTCTAGGTCCTTGGGTGCTGCCTTTTGACTGAGTCCAAATTTTACAGAATACATTCTTTTATTAAGGGGATTTGGTCTGTGAAGTTTGGATTCAGTCAAAGGGCAGCACTTGAGGGCCTAGAGGGTCACATGTAGCCTTGAGGCCACAGGTTCCCCAACCCTGGTTTAGATAATCTTTAAGAGCCCTTTCATATTTAAATATTTTGATTTTATGAACCTATACTTATACCTATGTCTATATCTGTAGCAAAAGAACCCTTATAGGGGTCTTATATTCCAATTTGATTTTTCCCTATGAAAATATCAGTTTCCTGATAACCTCATTACTTTCAAGAGATTCCATGGCCCATAATTAAATAGACTCTAAAACCTCTCCTGCCCATTTGAGACCCAAAATGTTCCTCTTAAAAATGTGACACTCAAAAAGTACTACAATACACTGGATGCCATCTGATAAACATACATTACAGTAGGAATATCACTTCCCTTGCTCTGGGCCGAATATTTCTATAAGAAGAACCTAAGATAGTATTGCCAGTAAATTCTCTGTTTTGCTGAATATTGAACTTGCAAGTTGGTGCCCCTCCACCCCCATATGAACTGCAGTAAAATCCATGCTTCGATTTTCCTTTATTTGTAAGATTGATTCTTTTCAACCTAAGTCTGGCTTTTACATTTATCCTTATGAATTTGAATTTTGTGAGTTTCAGGCCCCTGTTCTATCCTGCAGATTCTTTTGAATTCTGATTCTGTCACTCAGTATTGTTCATTTTCTCTCCTAGCTTTGTGTACCATTCCTGGATTTGGTAAAGATGATTTTAGTATCTTCATCCAAGGAGAGGGATAAACATTGGAAGTATAACTTTATGGTTATGAGGAATTCCTAAGAGAAAAAAAAAACCACGCTCCACCAGTGCATATTAACACCTTTGCTGGAGTTTAACCTGCCTAGAGCCCTGAGAAATTTAGTGACTTGCCTGAGGTCACACAGCCAGTATGTGTCAGAGGCAGAACTTGAACCCTGGTTTTTCTGGCTTTGGCACCCTTTATCAACTTTGATACATTGCCTCATCATCGTCATCTAAGTTGTTTAAAATTAATTGTTTAAATTAAAAATTAAATTAAAAATCGTTTAAAACAGGACCAAGAGCAGAGCAGAGCACTAGAAACAAATGGCTAGAAATAAAAAAATAAACAAACAAACAAACTAAACATAAGGGGACTTAAGTGTGTCATTACCAAATTACCAATGAGTCCTGTCTCATCGAGATTTTTTTTTGCAATGTCCACTCTACATAGGGGCCCATTCCACACTAGAGTCCTTAACTACCAGTGTGTAAACCATTCTCCTAACCAGGAGGGTTTCTCTTTGATCTCTTTCTTGCCTTCTTGAAGCTACCGATTGGTATATTGGATAGAGTGATGGGCTTAGAGTCAGGAAGACTTGAGTTTAAATCTAGTGTCAGATACTTACTACCTGTGTGACTCTGGCCAAGTCATTTAATCTTTGTCTGGCTCAGTTTCTTCAACTGTAAAATGCAGATAATAATAGCACATGCCTTCTAGGTTTGTCATGAGGATTGAAGGAGAAAATATTTATAAAGCACTTAGCACAGTGCCTGGCACATACTAGGCATTTAATAAATGCTTGTTTCCTTCACTTCTCACTCCTTCAGTTTGTTCATTGCAGAAGAAAAGGAAGAGATTCATGTCCATCACATTTTCAACTTTAAGAAGATCCACGGGCACCTCTTTTATTCTGTAGATAGAAAATGAGAACAGTTCCGGATCCTGGAAATGTGAGGAATCTGCCTATTCACAGAGCTATCCCAATGGGAACCCAAAGAAAGAAAAGCATTCTTCTCATGGGGCTTGGGAAGAAAGTTGTGGAGAATTGTTGACCTTGAGTGAGTTGAGGAGTTTCACTGGAAACCACTGGAGGATTCTGCTGGTACATGGAGAAGGGGCCTATCAGTGACCATGTTTTTTTGGAGCTAGAATCTGTCTAGTAATGCTTTATTGACATACAGATTTATCTTTTAAAAAAGGGATTCTATTTGTCTGTACCTTTGTCTGGTCTTTTCAAGCTGCCTTCCCCATCTCCCTATCAGGTAGATATAGATTGTTCTCAAATGATAGCACAAACTGATGCCATCAGGAGGAGGTAACAGTGTTGGTATTGTGGAGGTATGTTTGAGGTTAGATACACAATTGACATTGAAAGTGTTGGATTGGAAAGGGGTTTCGTGGATATTTTTATGTCCACAAAAAATGCTTTAGATCTAAAAGAATGTCCCTTGGTGGTTTGGGGAAATACTGTCTCTGTTGGAGTCAGGAGCGAGCTTCATCTTCAGATATCTGGCCTTCATCTTTCCTCAACCAACACATGTGGACCCAAGATTTCCTATGCTCATCAAGTCAGAAAGCAAATATTATCTACTCAAAGATCAGAGGTTTTTCAGTATTTTTGGTTATTGTACTTTTTCTATTTTGACTTCTTAGTCTCTGTACCCTTCTGTCTGCCTGTCTAAATTTATCACATAATCAGGAAGGGTTTCTTAAGCACCTGCTACATGAAACAAACTGTTTTAGATGCTAGGGATGAAAAGGCAAAAAGGAAATAATCCTTGGCCTCAACAAACTTGTGAGAGAGAAAGAGAAAGAGAGAGAGAGAGAGAGAGAGAGAGAGAGAGAGAGAGAGAGAAAGAGAGAGAGAGAGAGAGAAATACAAGCTAAGTATATTCAAAATATCTTCCAGACAAATACACAGTAATTTGGAGGGTGAAGGCAACAGCAGAAAGGGATAGGTAGTATAACAAAGAGAAGGTGTGGAATTGAACCTTGGAGGATAGTAGGGATTCTAAGGAGCAAAGATGAGGAATGAATGTGCTCCAGACTTACAGGGCAGCTTGGACAAAGGCATGAATTCAGGAAATGGAATATCCCATGTGAAGGACAGTAAGACAGCCCTATGCCACAGAGTACATAAAGCATGAAGAGGAGTGAAGTATTGGTTAGATTGGCTCTAGGCTGTGAAGAGCTTCACATGCCAATCAGAGGAGTTTGTATCTGGGCTATTTCAATTGGTGAGCAGATTGTGACATGATCATTCCCATACTCTAGGAAGATTGCTTTGGCAGTTGTATGTAGGCTAGATTGGAGATGGGATAGATAAGGCAGAGACCAATTAGGAGGCTATGGTAATAACTCAAGGAAGAGGTTATGAGCGCTTGAACTGGAGGATGGGGAGAGATGACTATGGGAATGGAGTGAAAAATAAGGACATGAGAGAAGTGTAGGGAGAATTGACAAAATTTGATGATTTATGGTACTTGCTTACCTTTCACCACCTTAACTAATATCACTGCTTTTGATCACTTATTTGACTCAAGACCAATGGTATCTGCCAGATTTCCTTGAAAGTCCTTGCCCCAGTTCCTCCTGGCTAGCCCTTTGACACTCATTCCCCTGGGGTGTATGTCCATATCTGTTCACTGTATTGCTCGATCCCAGGTGATCCTTAAACTTTCTTAGCTTTTTTCTTTCCATTCCTGCTAACTATCTCACCTGTTGCTGAGTGACAGCAATTGTCAAAATGTCAACTTCTCACTCCTGTAACACACGCACACCCTTACACCCCCCATCTGCGTACGAAGGAACCCTCCCAGCACATCAGAAATAATCACAGCCGATTATTTCACAGATTAATCAGCTGTTTAAGCAATATTCCAAGAAATAATATTTCACTATATTCCACTTACCTGTTCTCACTTGTTTCCTTACCTGTTCACAGTACTCTTGGGTCATGTTCAGGGGATTCTTACAATGTTCTAATAATATCCTAGCTCAAATACAGGAACAGTGGAGAAGCACTCTATCATTTACAGGCTGATGTTTTTATTAAGCGGGGCTCTAAAGAGATATTTACTTAATCAAAAATAGTTTATAACTCAGCTTTAATGTTCCCAGAGAGTTCAAAGATGTAAAATATTATGTACTTTTAGAACCAGCTCTGTCTGTTCAGAGAAGTCAAGTGTGTAATCCATAACTATTTACTTAATCTATGTTGAGATCTTTGTTGGATCATGCCTGAAATATATTTTCTTGTTCTCAGTGCTACAGGGTTGCTTTAAAAGAGGCAGAATGAAAGAAACTCTACTGTACATGCCTTAGGAATGTCAGCTCATTCAAGGAAGTGGCTTGAATGTGGAAAGTGGAAGTCGTATGATGCTGAGTAAGAGGCAGGTCAGTAACATCACTAGATGATAAATCCTACAGTTTAGAATCCTATGGCTTGCTGTGGGACTTCGTGCTGCGTGATGACAGTACCTAAAATGAACCATTCCCTAATAACTCTTCAAAGTTAACTATTAGACCCACAGTTGGGAGGACAAGTGCTTTAGGATAGAATGGATTGCACTGAGCAAATCACAATCACTCATCTGTTCTTGCTTGTGTCCAATATATCTATCTGGGAGATGGATTGATAGGTTTAGAATTTCAGTTAGTGGCAACGGGACAGAGGCTTTCTTTGTACCAAGCTACCTGGCTTCTCTCTGGAATTGAAGTTAAGATAATGAACGCCTCCCTTGCACCATGCTCAAATTAACCAAGGCGACCCCTAACAAATGCATTCCCCATGGGTCTCTCACTTGTTTCTGAGAGTGACTAAAAATTAGTTTGGATTTCTAAAGCTGCTCCAAACTATCAAAACCCAGGGAAAAAGAAAGCAAGGATTATTGTGGATGCCAATAACTATTTGTTCTTTTTGCTGCTTCATTTTTTAAGCTGAAAGGATTCTGATCCTACTTCATCATTGCATGAGACCCTCATGGATCTACTGTAGAGTGCTTATGGATAGTTTTACCTTATGCATTATTCTCTTTTATCTTTTCTCAGATAGGTTTACTTTGGCCACGGGATAAATTATATCATTGGTCTTCACTTTGTTGTTCAATTTAGATGGTGTCATGATTTAGATAAAAGTATAGATAGCTTGCTTATCAAATTTGTGGATGATTTCCATTTGAGAAGGAAAGCTAACATGGTAGATAACAGAATAGGGGTGCAAAAAGTTTTTTGCCAATCTAGAATGATAGGATAAGTTTTTAAAAGGTACCATTTAGGAAGAATAAATATAAAGTCCAATATTTGGTTTCAAAAATCAGTTAAACAGGTAGATCATGAGATAAACATGACTTGATAACTAAAAATAGTCTTTGGAGAATAGAGGGAGTGAGGTAGATTCCAAGTTCAATTATGAGTCTATAATTTGATAGGCAGCAACGTGGTCTTAGGCTGCTGATGTGACATGCCTAAATTGAGGGAGGTGAGAGTCCCTTTAGACTCCGTCTGCTCTGGTCTAAACAAATTTGCAGCATGTGTTCAGTTCTGGGCATCGCATTTTAGGAAGGAAATGTATAAATTGGAGCATACCTAAAGAAGGACAGCTAGCATCGTGACAAGGCTAAAAACCACACTGAACCACGATCATTTGAAAGAGCTGGAGATGGCTAACCCGGAGAAGAGAAAACTGAATGCGTCCATAATTACTGTTTTAATGTGGTGGAGTCATTATGTAGAAGAGGGATTGTTGTTGTTGTTGTTTTAGTGGTTTCAGTTATGTCCAACTCTTTGTGACCCCCATTTGGGGTTTTCTTGGCAATGATACTAGAGTGGCTTGCCATTTCATTTAACCCTGTTTACCCCAGTTCCTCATCTATAAAATGAACTGTAAGAGGGATTATATTTTATTATTATATTTTTTATATATTGCTATTGTTCAGTTATTTGTCTTGTCCAACTCTTTGTGACCCCATTTGGGGTTTTCTTGGGAGAAATCCTGGATTGGTTTGCCATTTTTTTCTCCTGCTCATTTTACAGATGAGGAGACTGAGGCAAACAGGGTTAAATGACTTGTTCAAGGTCACTTAGCTAGTAGGTGTCTGAGGCAAGTCAGGAAGATGAGACTTCCTGCCTCCAGATCCTTTGCTCTTTATATTTATTTATATATATATATGTTACATATTATTTTATATATTATATATTATTATTTGCTTGGCTTGAGAGGGTAGAACAATTATATGAAAAGTGCATGAAAGCCACTGGGAGACAGATTTTGGCTTGGTATTACAAAAAACTTCAGGATAATTAGAATTATCCAAAAATGGAATTGATTATCCCCAGAGGGAGCAAATTTCCTGACATTTGTTGCATCAGGAAGCATTCAAGTGAAGGTTGAATGATCATTTGTCAGGGTTGTTGTATGGAGCTGGGCTAGAAGAGGACCTTTCAACTCTAGAATTCTATAATTTTCCGAATCTCATTTTCTTTGCTGTGGGTAAAATGCAAAACTTGTCTAATGAAATCCACTCTCGTAACAGCTTACACAAACACACACACACAAACACACACCAGTGATAAAGAAAGACAAAAAGAAGGGATAAAGAAGGAAGGAAAGAAGGAAAGAGAGATAGAAAGAAATGAAGGAAGAAGAGAAGAAGGAAGGAAGGCAGGCAGACAGGCAGGCAGGCAGGCAGGAAGGAAGGAAGGAAGGAAGGAAGGAAGGAAGGAAGGAAGGGAGAGAGAGGAGGGAGTGAGAGAAGGGAGGGAGGGAGGGAAAGAGGGAAGGAAGGAAGGAATGGAAGAAGGAAAGAGAAAGAAAAACAATTCTGATTAAGCCTGAGATATTCGTTCTAACAAAGAAACAAAAAAACCCCACATTAATCAAGTCCTGTCAGTGTGCAGGTGTTTCTCAAGTTACATTACATACGTTGTGTGTGTAACCTTCTCAGCCCTAGGGCTGTTCCCACCCTCTTTAAACCTCCTATTTGTTTTAGCATTTCTCCCAAATTATGAAGAGTACCTAAATTGGATTGATGCATCAACAAACCAAATGCTCTTGGTACTGGAGGTGATTAGTTCTTCCGGAGATGGACTGGAGGTAAAGAAAAACAATGTACCTTGTATGTTACGTATTTCTTCACAAAGATCCAATTAAGTCATTCTTCTAGTGGTTAGATTATCCCCTTTGGGAGGATAACATGGTATGTGTTTTCTCACCAGCTTTGCTTTTTCTTTTATGGGGTCTAGATTTAAGTAGCAGGCTGGTAAGTACTATGATTCCCACAGTCTAAATAATTTAATGTGAAATCATATAAATAAAATGTAATCACTGAGCCTAATTGTTTTTATTTTGGAATAATCTTAGCCTTTTAAATTAGTATAATAACACTTAGAATAATTGAACAATTTAATTCCAAGAAGTTCTGGTGTATTCACAGTCATGCTGTGTGCTGTGATGATACTGTGATTAGTTTTTAATTTATTTGGTTTTCTCAGTTTCTTTTTCATAGTAGAGAAAGGTAAGGAAGGTGGACACACATATAAACATATCAAGTGATTGATTCACGAGGATTTGTAAATGTCTGGGTTCTTCCATAAGTTTTTGAGAGTGTCAACACTGAAACAACGATAAGAAAAAGGTCAAATAACTTTATTTCTAAATAAAGTTTCTATTCCTGTTCTCTGCTTTTATTTCTCGAATAATTAATATCACGCTCCAGAATGCTCCACCATAGGTGTTTTGTTTTGTTGTAATAAAAAGTTGCCTTCTGTCAAAATTTCTAACTTCATACTGCTTATGATAAATAATGAAAAACTTTTTTTATAAAGGGAAATGTTTATTGTCCCATGAGCATATGAGTAATGCATAGCATTTTAAGTAAGATTATATAAATTTAATAGGTGTGAAAGGTAAAGGAAATGTAAAATGTAAGCTCCTTGAAGGCAGACTCTGTTTCATTTTTGCTATAATTCTAGTGCTTGCAAATGCTTGCAAATATTAAGCAAACTCAATGTTTGAAAATATGGATTTATAAAAGAGGTAAATTAGAGAGTTCTTTTGCTCATGCTATAATACATGCTCGGGAAACATTTTGAACTGATCTCTCAGTTGACACCCTATCTATACTTTGAAATTCACCTCATATGCTATGCTCTCCATGTCACAACTCACAACACCATGTACTCCTCTGATGCACATGAAATATTTTTATTGGTAGCCTTTGTTTAAAAATGCCTTTATTTACAAATATCTCATCCCCTTCTTTACACACTAAGCCCCTTCTTATAATAAAAGTAAAAAATATATAGAGAAAAAACACCTGGTAAAACTAATCAAAACATTGACCTTGTCTGGCTAGGTAAAATTCCACATCCATAGCTCCTCTCCTCTGAAATAAAGGGATGAAGGTCAATTTTATTAACTGTTCTCTAGGGCTGTCTTGGTCATTATAATTACTCAGTGTTCAGTTTCATTTTTGTGCTCTTTCTATTTAAATTGTTATGGTCATTATATATTGTTTTAGTCTTTGCTTTACTTTGTATCAGTCCATATAAGCTTTTCTATGCTTCTCTGATTTTTTTTCCATTGGTCATTTATTTTCCTACAGCATGGTTACATTTCATTGTATCCACATACCCTAATTTATTTAACCTTCCCCAATTTATGGACAACTATTTTGTTTCCAGTTCTTTGCTACTGCAAAAGTAATATTTGGAATATTTTGGGATATATACATATATATGCGTATCTATATATACATACATACACACACGTATATATACACATGTGTACATATATACACATATATACATACACACATATATGACTTTTATTTCAGAAATAAAAGCATTGTAAAAATAAAGACTACCAATAAATCTCTCTTTCTCTCTCTGTCTCTGTCTCTGTCTCTCTGTCTCTCTCTCAACTTTTCTTTGGATTATAATTATTTGTGTATATGTTGTTTCCCTTTAGGAGAAGGAAAATGCCTAGAAGTAAAGAACTGCTTCGTTTTGGTCTTTGTGTGCCCAGATCCTACCATACTTTCTTGCATATAGTAAGCACTATAAAAATTGTAGTTAGTAAGGGTCTACTTTGTAATATGAAGATAGGCTCTGGGAAATACAATGACCAAATGAAAAAGCATCCACTTCCCTCACAGAGTTTAACATGTTTCTAGAAGGATACGACATGTAATCAGGTAAGAACATTCATGATAAGTGGAGGACAAGGAAGAAAGCTGTAACAACTAAGGGAACAGGGAAGGGCTTTCCAAAGAAGTCTTTAAGATATAACATAAGATGATCCTTTAATACTGACCATAATGAAATGGGAGCTGAGTTGAGTCAATAAGCCCTTGGCAAAACAAATAAACAAAAACCAAACAAACACAAAAAAGTGGATCTTGAGTTCTTAGATGTTGACACTAATCAAAAGCATTTATTCATATGCCAAGGCTTCATTTTTGAAAGTTTTTCTAACCCAATGATTTCTTCGAAATAATAAATTTATTTTTTAACTAGAAAATAGAAAGAGGAAGATGACCCCTTACTAGTTATGTTGTAGTGGGACTCTTTTTCAAATATGGGTTGAACCACATAGCCATAGAACTTTGAACTTTACAACTGTAAAATTCAGATTTTATGACTCTGTGAAGAGTAAGGAGAACCAGTCAAGAATATAAAGCCTGTGCCTAAAGAAATTAAAACAATAAACACCCCAAACTCCCTATTGCTACATATATACATACACACACACACATCATTTAAAAAAACTTTCAGGAAAGTGTAAAGTTCATAGAGGTTAAACTGCAAGTGGTCTTACCGACTCTTACTTATGTGGGTGTGTACTTTCCCAAAGGAAACCCATAAAGTAGGTGATTGATCTCATAATGTTTAAATCCTATGAGTCTGACAACCAATTACAAGGTTCTTAATCACTACTTTGCTGAGCACACTGGGTGTGTTCATGCTTTCTATGAGCCATAATTATCTTGTCTTATTATTTGACAGTATATTGTGTAAAAGCTTCCACTGTGGGAATTTGAACATGGAACTCACTGCTTTTGGCTTCATGGTAAACTCTGGATATATTTTTCTCATTACAAATGACATGAATTTCAATATTACCTGTTGGTATCTTATGTAAACCAAGGAGGAATGCCCACGCAAAAGTTGCCAATAAGGTAATTCAGAAATCCTTTTCTTCTTTAGAGAAAGGTAATGCTTAATGTCTCATGAGGAACACATTTTGGGTAGCTTTTTTTAATAGTGCCATGCCTTTTATGCATTAAACTTTTGAAGATTTATTTTGTTCCTGCTCCTGGCATAATTATAAGGTTTAAAGAGGTTGAACAAAATGTGTAACACAGCATTTGTTTATTCGAAGCCTGCGGAAATCCTGCATGTGATTGGCAGCTTGCAATTAAATAACACATGATCCTCAGATCGGTTTTCCCCCTAAGGAAAGCAGCTGCTTATTTTACTGCCAAAAATGAACCCCAATTTTCAGGCATTTCTTCTAACATAAACAGATACCAGCCCAAACACATGCTCATCAGAACACTGATAAGGAGCTTCTAGAGGTTTGAACCTCCATTATGCCAGTGAATTGCAAAAAAACCATAAAAGCAGCTCTCCAAGAACGAAGAAGGTTGAGAATGATTGACTTGGGGAAAAGTTTCTACAAAATTTTGTGGCTTATAATGGGACAGGTGACCTCTCAGAGATAACTCTACTGAGTAAAAAGTGAATCAAATTAGTGAATCATTTAGGAATTAATATTGCAGCATCACTTTTTACAACAGCAATTGAGATATTCTGCTATTTTAAATATAGCCACATGAGGAAGAACATTGTTTTGAACTATTGAACTATTATTAATTTATATCATGTAAACATTCAATTTTTATGTCTATCATTTATCACCTCTATTATCTGTTCCTTCTGTCTCTGTCTGTCTCTGTCTGTCTCTGTCTCTGTCTCTGTCTCTCTCTCTCTCTCTCTCTCTCTCTCTCGCTCTCCAATTCAAAAGCAAAAGCAACCTCCAACATAGTCTTCCCTCACCCACTTAGTTGTTGGTACTTTTTGTATTCCTCACCTACTGAAATTACTTTTTAAAATTTCTATTGTTGGGGCAGCTAGGTGGTACGGTGAATAGAACACTGGCCCTGGAGTCAGGAGGACCTGAGTTCAAATCCAGCCTCAGACACTTGCCACTTATTAGCTGTGTGACCTTGAGCAAGTCACTAAACCCCAGTTGCTTTGCCTTCCCCCCTCCAAAAACAACTCTGTAGTTTTTGATCTCTTGGACCAGTAACCATGCTTTGGCTTGGTGGAAAGGGATACAGTTAGCCCTTTATTGATGGACATAGAGCACCAGCAACTTCTTATTGGTATTGGCATGTTCTCAGGCCTGGGGATTGTACCAAAGAGTACTGGTGCTGGAGCCAGGAAGATCCGCCAAGTCTTTGATCAATAAGGGGCAAGGAGAGATGGATTCTGGGCCTTTTATTTTTTTTTTAATTTATTTTTTTTTATTTTTAGTTTACAACACTCAGTTCCACAGGTTTTTGAGTTCCAAATTTTCTTCCTCTCTCTCTCCTCCACCCTTCCCCCCAAGATGGCTTGGAATCCAATATATGTTCTACATATACCTTCGCATTAAACATATTTACACAATAGTCAAGTCGTAAAGAAGAACCACGATCAATGGAGTGAATCATGAGAAAAAAGATACAAAACCAAAAAATATACAGGAAAAAAAGGGGAGCAGATAGTTTACTTCAATTTACATTCAGACTCCATAGTTCTTTATATGGATGTAGATAGCTCTTTCCATTATGAGACCTTTGGGGATGTCTTTGAACGTTGTTTTGCTGAGAAGAGCCAAGTCTATCAAAGTTAGTCATCACAGAAACAATATATCCGTGGTTGTGTACAATGATCTCCTGGTTCTGCTCCTCGCATTCAGCATCATATCAGGTAGTTCAGGTTATCAGGTAGGTTATTATGAATTCCATATCTTCCCCATTTCTTATAGCACAATAATATTCCTTTACATTTGTATACCACAACTTGTTTAGCCATTCCCTAATTGATGGGCATCCCCTTGATTTCCAATTCTTTGCTACCACAAAAGGATCTGCTATAAATATTTTTGTACATACAGGTCCCTTTCCTCCGTATGTGATCTCTTTAGGATACAGCCCTAGGAGTGGTATTGCTGGGTCAAAGGCTATGCATATTTTTATAGCCCATTGGGCAAAGTTCCAAATTGCTCTCCTGAATGGCTGGATCTGTTCACAACTCTACCAACAATGTAACAATGTTCCAATTTTCCCACATCCTCTCTAGCATTTATCATTTTTCTGTTTTGTCATGTTAGCCAATCTGACAGGAGATATGTGGTACCTAAGAGTTGTTTTGATTTGCAATTCTCTGATCGATAGTGATTTAGAGGATTTTTTCATATGCCTATAGACATCTTTAATTTCTTCCTCTGAAAACTGCCTGCTCATATCCTTTGACCATTTCTCAATTGGGGAATGACTTGTATTCCTATAAATTTGGCACAGTTCCCTGTATATTTTCGATATGAAGCCTTTATCAGAGACACTAGTTGTAAAAATTTTTTCCCAATTTTCTGCTTCCTGCCGAATTTTTGTTGCACTGGCTTTGTTTATACAAAAACTTTTCAATTTAACATAATCAAAATTATCCATTTTGCATTTTGTAATGCTATCTCTTCCTGGGTCATGAATTCTTCCCTTTCCCATAAATCTGATAGATAAACTATTCCTCGCTCGATTCTGGGCCTTTTCAAGGCAGCATCTTTGGCATAGACCACTCTGACAAGGACACAAGGGCCAATTTGGAGGTAACAGTAGGTCTTCCTACATACTTAAGTGGCATTGACCCTTTTCGAAGAGAGTGCAAGCATTGGCTCTGAACAAAGGTGCACCCTTGAAAAAGTTTGGAAGCTATCTTTGCTACTTATAAAATCCATAGAATGGATAGTTTTTCCTGGCTTGGTCATATCCTCTTTAGTGTAGCCCTAAGTTGTGGTTCCTCAAATGGACCAGCCAGGAGCCACTGGTCATTCATCTCCTTTAGCAAAGGAACAGAAGATATGTTTCTGTATTTATGGCACCTATAATCAGCTGTGTGGAAGATGTCTTAGACCAGTAGATCAGTGGTTTGCCCTGATCATCTCTGAGATGTATATGTATATATGCATATATGTATATCACACAATATGTGCATATATACATGTTTTATATATGTGTGTCTATGTATGTATGCATTTGTATTTACTTATCTATGTATGTTTTGTTTTGTTTTCCATAAGTAGAACAAAAGTTTGTGAGGACAGGGATTTTTCTCACTAATTGCCTTTGCATTCCTTACCTAGAATAATACCCTGACATTGAGGCTTAATAGATGTTTATTGAATTGAATTGAATTATTAGTCACTTATTTAAATATATGTCACTAGTGAGAATAACAGAGCAAACAAACCAAATTTGGTGTCCTTGTATTTGGAAGTTCCATACAATATCTTGGGTGATGACTGTGCTCTCAATGGCTGTTCGAAAATAATTTAAATTGTATGCCAGCAAACAATTATTTTCAAGAGATTCCAACTATATTTTAAATGGTTAATTCACTAAATTCAACCTTTAAAAAAGGCTATGAGAAAGAGCCAAATGGGTCAGATAAGAAATAGCCAAATAGTCTACTGAGTTCTATTGAAGGACGTTTCTTTAAAAAAAAGCCATTATTTTGCTTTACCAGGGCACCAAATGTTTTGTAAGGATGATGTAAAAAATCTAGGCAGGAAAGTTGCAATAGAGTTTGGGACATTCCAGGAGTCTCTACACTAACTATAAGGACAATTAGCTTCCCTTCATTCAGAGGAGTTCCATCCAAACCTATTGATGTCTAGGGAATGCAAAAATAACTTTATTCCAGGAAAGTCAATCATTGGGGAATCAGAATTTTTGATCTTAGAGAGCCGGAGGATGCCATCCTTATTAACTTTTGAATCCAAATTCAGTTATCAGTGTTAATTTGTTGCGTGTGTATAGTGTGTATTGGCAGGGAGTGGGGATGGTAGGGAGAAGGATGGATGAAAAAGAAGGATAATGGTCTTTGATTGTCTATAGCTACAAACAAGCATCCTTCTTCCACTCCAGCCAAGTGGAGAATATGAGAAATGGAATCTCAGATTGCAAGTTCAGCAAAAAGTGGTAAGAGGAGTCCAAACCCTGGATTCTTTGGGGTCATGGTCAGGATTCTTTAGTAGCCAGTACCAAGTATAGGATGTCACTGAAGACTGCTTTAATGCGTAGAGGTTCATTTTTAAATCATTCTTCTGTGTTTTCTCTTCCTACTAATTGCCTATCCTATTTCCTTCTTTGCCCTCTAGAGTATAGGCACGGACAGAATTCTAGCTTTGGAATGAGAGGATCCGTGTTAGAATCCTGCCTCAGACATTTAATACCCCAGTGACTGTGGGCAAATCACTTAACCTTTCTTGGTCTCAATTTTCTCAAAATAAGAGTCTTAGTTCACTTCTCTGCTCCTCTGTTTTTCTTGTCTGTGAAACAAAGGGTTTGGACTAGGTGAACTCAACCGTCTTGTTCATCTCTAAATCTATGACCCTTTTGACTCTAATGAGTTAAAAATGGTCAAAAGATGTTTGGAGATTGAACAGTAATCTCATTGGACAAGACATGGCTAGCAACATGGCCTCGGTCACCTTTTCAGGAGAATAATCCAACTTACTCTCACCTTTAAAGTATTGCTACACTTCTAGAAATGAAAATTTTTGGCTCAGTGACAGAGAACGTCTGGACAACTGCTTGTGTTTTGCATTCTTCATCCTGATGTTTTGTTCTCTTATAGACAAGGCCAAAATATGTTGATCCACTGTGCTGCAACTGAAAAATATTCCACACTTACAAAATGAGGAGTTAACATTTTTATGGGGGAAATGTATTGCATTAGTGTATCTATTAAGTTTACATTTAATTAAATGAACACTTCTCACAGACAGCCTATGTGAACAGAGATCCAACTGCTCATGTTCAACATGACATTTTAAAATGTTAACTAGCTTAACTTTAAACTGCTTTTTAAAAATTCAGTAAAGCATAAGACTCTGCATCGAAAATTATTTGTGTTCCAACTCAGAGTTTCAAAGTCAACTATTTTTGTCAGAAGTCCATTAGATGTTTTTGACACCAAGAATCTATGTTTTTATTGGTTTGTTTAACTAAAAACAGGTGAAGAATTTCCCTTACATCTTGCCAAAAACAAAACAAAACAAAAGCACCTCCAGTTAAATACAGAGCCTGGAAATTTTGTAATTTCTGGAAAGTCATCATATGGCGGTGAAGCAAATATGAAATTGTTTTTAAACCTTTATTGACGCTCACAAAACCATATGTTAGTGGCTAAAAAGCCAAACCAACTAATAACTAGAACAGGGAAGAATAAGGAGCAAGTTTACAAACTGGGGATTCTCTTTACAACTCTGTTAAAGAGGACAATATTTTGTTATCTTAAATAATTGGACAAAGATGTGTCAGATTAAAACCTCCTGTCTTAAATATAGGACTCTGTTTAAAAAAATACTGACTTTAGACTCTGGATGCCTTCTATGACACGAAATAGATGAAATTCAAGCTTATTTATGAAATTCAAATATATTAAAAATTACTTAACAATTGGCTTTAATAAGAAAAGAAATCATATATTAAAAACTTGGCAACGAGAGCAGACAAATAAACAAAGAATAACATATTAGCTAATTTTTTTAATAGCTGTGAACATTCATTACTTTTTAGTCACTATCTGTGACATGTGTGTATGTATAAAAGTAGAGTGAAACTGAAATATATTAAAGTGAACTAAAAAGAGTACTCAAATAAAAAGATAACATTAAGTTAAACTACTTTTAGTGGAAATTCAATTGTCAAGGTTTAGAGTCCTGTGAGACACTGATATTTAGGTGAATGCTTGTATAATACAAAATACATATGTTATCTCCTATCGATAATGTTACACGTAGAGTTGGCAGGGTAGGAAGAGGATGAGAT
The DNA here is from genome assembly GCA_028646595.1 of Phalanger gymnotis. Classification (NCBI taxonomy): domain Eukaryota; kingdom Metazoa; phylum Chordata; class Mammalia; order Diprotodontia; family Phalangeridae; genus Phalanger; species Phalanger gymnotis. The sequence goes on along the minus strand of CM053622.1, from coordinate 289,084,686 downwards.
GTAAGTGTATTCATATGACTGATTTATGCATTTGCATAAATTCTGGGAATCAGATTTACTCATTTGTTTGATATGTATTTACTGAGCACTCACTATGGAATTATACCTGAATGCTGACGTACATACAAAAGTAGATACAAAAGTCACCGTATGTGCCCCTTGAGAGTTTGCAAATTAGTTAGGGAGTATATTATATCCTGAACTTAAATAACAAAATAGCCCCATTGACACTGCTTAAATTTCGGTTTGTGAATAAGCTGAGTCTAGCCATGGGGGTTGGGGTGGGGAGCAGCTAGGCGGCTCAGTGGATAGCGCTCCAGAGTCAAATTTGAATCTGGCCTCAGATACTTATTAGCTGTGGGACTTTGGGCAAATCACTTAACTCTTTGCCTCAGTTTCCTCATCTGTATAATGAGCTGGAGAAGGAAATGGCAAACTACTTCAATATCTTTGCCAAGAAAACCCCAAATGGGGTCAGGAAGAGTTGGACGCAACTGAAACCACTGAATAACAACCAGCTATGTAAAATCTGAACATTGGATTTCAGAAATTCCTTGCTTAGGATCCAGTTAGAATTTTGATCCCTTTCTTAGCAAATTGCTTTATCCACAATCTCTATTATCAAACGTGTGGTTTAAAAGTTTTATTTTTTTTTCTTCCCATCCAGATCTGGTCTCCTACCCCCACCAGATTCCACCAAGGAGTATAATCCTAGGATTCACATCATTCAGACTCACAGCAGTTCACTTGTGTAAAGAAAGGCTTTTTTTGGGGGGTGGGGGGGGAGTCATCCCCATTCCATTTAAAATTAGAGAAAAGATCTTCACTAGTATTTCCTGACAAGTTGTCTAATAAGCTGCTCGTTGTTTAACTGAGATTTCTTTCCTTTATCAATTCAAATCAATTCAAAGTTTTTTAAAGATAGACTACTATCACAGCACTATCTAAAGGATAAGTGAATGGAGGAATATTATGGGTGAAAGACCTTAATGACTGTAATAGCTCTGATTTTTTCAGAAAAAAATACATTCTCATCATTCTCTGCCCTAGTTTCTCAACAGTGCGGCTACAGCTTTAACTCCTGACCTTCCTAACAAAGAGAATCCTATATTACCATAGCCAGGGGGTGGCAAGTAAAGCAGCCGATTGTTCACCATTTGCACAATGTTTTAGAACCTTAGCAGTTAAGGAATTCCCTTCTGCTAGTCTGCCACCATGTTCCCTGGTTTCAAGTTGAGAGGTTACCTCACCATGGACCACTCCTCTTTGGAGTCACTGAAGTCACTGCTTAATCATCCTTTTGAAGTTTCTTTTGCCTAGAGATCTCAAGCCTTTGAAGGCTTGGCAATGAGAGTTTGAAAAGAGATAGGTGATATTTTGTTGCAAATATGTCAGGTTATTCTTTCTCCCTGTAGGTTCTGGGTGGCTCAATGGATTCCTGAAGTTGCAGCTGAATCAACTTTATCACTTCTGCCCTTCCTCTGAATAGACAGTGATTGCTATTTCTGTGCATATGCCCCTCAAATTTATATGGCCTCCCCTAATACAGCTCCTTTCTGGGATTTCCAAGTGGCAACTGCTTTTAATATGGCCCAGATTGAACTTGTCTTTTTACCCCCAAATCTGGCTTTCTCTTGATTTCTTCTATTTCTATTCATGCTAGTCATTCAACAAACATTTATTAAGCATCTGCTATGTGTCAGGCACCGGGCTAAACACTGGAGATACAAAGAGAGGTTAAAAACAGTCATTGCCCTCAAAGAGCTCCCATTCTTATGTGGGTTACAACATGTAATTAAGCAATCCAAGATCTATACTGAATATATGGGAAGTCATTTCAGAAAGAAAGTCAGTGGCTGCTGGAAGCTGTTGCAGAAGGTGTGAGATGAACTGAATTTTGAAGGAAGCCACAGAATCCAAGTAGATGTAGAGAAGTTGAGTGCTATGGTATAATTACTATCCTCTTAATGCACTGTTCCATTCACGTACAATGCTGAGAGGGACAGAAAAAGGGAATTTTACAGAAAGATAAAGAGATAAATTAATTATTAGAAGACATGATATCACTGCTGCTATAAATGAATATTTTGATGTCTAAAAGGAATCATAGTTTTTTTTTGTAATAAAAACTATTAAACAACTTTCAGGTAGGTTTTTAATAGATTTAAGAGTCTGAGGCATATGACATGATCTGTGGTATCTATATGTATATCTATATCTACATACACATTTATATATATGTATATATACTACAATTCATTTTTGTGCATATATACATACATATATAGGTATGTACATATATACACATGTCTACATATATTCCACAGTTCATTTTTGTCTGTATGTATTATATATGTATGTACGCACATACATACATGTGTATATGTACAAATATGCATATAAGCACACTCAAATCACATTGTGAACAAAATAGGATGATACCTCCTATATATCAATGGTATAAAGAGATCAGAGAAATAACTTTTACTTATTAAAATATGAGTATAAAGAACGCAATTCAATGATACAGAAAGGGTTGGAGAATCTTTGACTGAATCCAAACTTCACAAAACATATCCTCTTAATAAAAGAATTTGTTCTGTAAAACTTGGACTTTGCTAAATGGCCACACTTAAGGATCTAGAAGGCCACATATGGCCTCAAGGCCTCAGGTTTCCCACCCCTAAACTAGGCCCTTCAGCTACTTTGCTTGATAAGAATAGCTGAGCGGCTAGTTTTCCTTGCCCATAGAGTCAATACACACTGTTTATTGTGATCTCTGCTCTGACTGTATGACGTAGCATCTAATTGAATTAATAACTGTCTGAGCTTGTCTGTACAACCCAGAGAGAGCCAACCTGATGAGGTTTGCAGCTCTTTGTGGTAACGGGAGCTGCTATTCACATTGAGGTAACACATTCCAAATAACCTTTCCAGGGTCACTATGAGTTTAAAGAGTTTGTAAATGTTAGATTCAAGTACAGAAGAGAAGAGGATTTATCTGACTGGAGAGTGATGAAGACCAATAGAAAACTGGAGGGAAGTGGTTTTATGTGGCACAGATATTCCTGAATGGACCAATGACATTAAAGCCTGCAATCCAGATCTTTGTGTTAACAAGAGCACATGGATTTTCTTCCTTCATGGGCTTCCCAGCAGGTTCCTGTAAATGTATCTTCTCCTTGACAGATACTGGGATACATTGGTGGGAGAGAATGATACAGAGAATGTGGATTGTGATATATTTATTATTTATTTATAATTATATTGTGTATACATATGTATATAGACATACACTATATATTTATATATCATAGTTATAAATATTTACAAGCATGTATTTATTATTCATATGCTTGCTTAATATTTAAGTATTCTTTTATAATATTTTTATTTCATTTGACTTACTGCTAAGTAAATAGTTTTGTATGTGGCTGATTATATAAATGGAACCACATTGTATGGGCGCAACAGCTAGCAGGGTAAGTAGGGGAAGTATAAATTTTCCCTATGAGATTAACCCTACTACCCTAAGAAAATTAGAATGTAATCAACCACTTGGTCTTTGTCTTTTTCTGGGAACCTAGAACTGCCAATGTGTGAGCAGTTTAGAGAGAACCATCCAGTTCAGAGTGTGAGTAGGTATCAACTATGTGAGGGGTGATCACCTTGATGGTGTCATGTCGTAGGGATCCACAATAAAGTATACACCAAGCACACTTATTCTGTAGTAGGAGCTACACACAACATCTGCATTATATTACATGAGGTAAAGCAACTGCAAAGGAACATAAATGGGAGATAGGGTCTCATGTGTGAAGAACACCAGCTAGATTGAAGACAGTATGGAGGGGAATAAAACATAAGGAGACTGAAAAAGTAGGAAATGTCCAGATTATGAGAAGCCTTAAATTACAAACAGGACCTTGTGATTGAACTTGGTAGAGTTTGTTGAATGGAGGGGAGACATGGTGAGACCTTCATTTTGGGGAAATCACTTTGCCAGTTGAGTAGAGGATGGTTTAGAAGGGGGAAAGACTTGAGATGAGGAGAGTAATTAGAAATCTTGGAGTGGTCCAGATGAGAGTGTTGAGGGCCTGAACTTAGATGGGGGTGGTACAGATGGAGAGAAGTAGATGTCCATGAAAGATGTGAAGGTGGAAATAACAAGATTTGGCAATGCATTGGATATATGGGGGTGAATAAGAATGAATCCAGGATGACACAAAGCTTGCAATCCTTGGTGACTGGAAGGATTATAGTGCTCTTAATATTAATAGGAAAAGTCCAAGGGAAAAATGTTGAGAGAGTGGGTGTAATGAGTTCTGTTTGGGGCAAGTTGAACTTGAGATGCTTATGGGACATCTAGTTTGAGATTTCTGAAAAGAAGTTGGTGATGAAAGATTAGATCTCAGCAGAGAGACTGTGGCTGGAAATAAACATGTAGGAATCTTTTGCATTGAGATAAGAACCAAACTTGTAGGAGCTGGTGAAATCACCAAATGAAATATTAAGAGAGGATGGCCCAGGATAGAGCTATGGGGTCAGCCACTGTTACTAGATGTGACATGGAAAAGAACCAGCAAAGGAGTATCCTGATAGGGAACAAGAGTGCCAAGAGAACAGTGGTGCACAGACTCAGAGAAAAGAGAGTTTCCAGAAGAGACTGGCCAACAGTATCAAATATTGCACAGGAGTCAAGATGAATGAGGATTGAGAAAAGTCCATTAAATTTGACAATTGGGAAACCTTGATAAGTGTGATGAGAGCATTTTAGGTTGAAAGATGAGGATATAAGAGAGATTACAGAGGGTTAAGGAAAGAGTGAAGGGAGAGAAGGTGGAATCAGGAGTGTAGATGGCATTCTAAAGGAATTTTGCCTATAAGGGGAAATAAGGGATAATAGCTAATTGGGTGAATAGAATCAAATGAATGAATTTTGTTGTTTGGTTGTTTGTTTTAGGATGAGGAAGACATAGCCATGTCTTCTATGGAAGACACATAGGAAACAGAGGATGTCCCATTAGATGAGGAAATATTAAAAGATAAATGAGAGAGAGGATTTTAGAGGTGGGGCAATCTTCTTGAAAAGATGAGATGGGATCATTTCTACATGTACTGAGGTTGACTTTGGCAAGGAGAAGACACAAGGATGTAGGAAGAGATACATGGAAGAAGTAGAAGCTGTTAGATATCTGAGTGATGTGAGATGAAGAGAAGGAGAGAAGAGGGCATCAGATTATTTTGAGTAAAATATGATGTGAGGTGTTCAACTGAGGGGATGAGTGGAAGGGTTGCATAAGAAGCTTTAGGAGAAACAAGGTTTGGAATAGCTACTCTGTGGACTGGAATTGTGAATTGATCAAGGATGAACAGAATGATTGTCTTGCTTCAATGTGAGCCCAGTCGAGATTAAGCAAAATAAATTTGTTTTGTATCCCATCAGAATAATTTTATGATTTTCTCCACCTTGATTTAGGAGCATGTGAATACGAGCAAAATCGGTAGGTGGAGGGAATTAAATAAGGTTGTGGTTTGGAAAGGTGTGGACAAGTGGAGAAGGGATTCAAGAGTGGAAGATACTATGGAGTTGAATTGGCTTACCAAAAGATTGAGATAGGGAAGGGAAGAGAATATAGTCAGTGTAGGGATGATGGTCTAGGAAAACAAACAAACTTAGGGGTATAGAGAATGGAGTTTCTAATGAGTATAAAAACAGAGTTAAGGCTCATAAGGCATAGGGAATTTTGTCAAAGATTATGATTAGATAAAAAAGTTTTTAGTTTGTGAACCTAGAAGTAGAACACTTAGGGATAGAGGAAAATTCAAGAATATAAGTGTCCCTGTGAGTAGCTGAGGGGCATCAGAGGAATAGGTCATGGGAAGTGAGTAGGTTGTGAAACTGGAAAGTAGGGGGGTTTGAGGGAGCATGAATATGTATGTTCACATCCCCTAGCATGAACTCATTGAGGAAGAAAGGATCATGCCTTCAACAAAATTACTTGCATCTTTAACATTAATAACTGACTAGATCCTGTCCTCTTTTTGATTTGAAGTTGTTATTCATGATTGTACTTTAAAATTAAGACTGGCATAAATGAATGGTTACAAATACTGGAATAAAAAGACATTTTATTTGTGGAAGACTAAGAATAATGTTTTTGATTCTGTCTTATTCAACTTAATTACACAAATACTTATGAAGCATAGATACAGTGCTATATCAGGTCAGAAGAGGAAAAGGGCATTAATAACTTAATTAATAATTAATAACCTTGAGGAGGTGATATTTTGGTTGAGTCTGAATTCAACAAAGGAAGATACAGCAGGGGTAGAGAAGACTCTGAGTAGGTGGAAACAGCAGAGGATAGGGAGTATGTTAGGATAGAAAAGAGTGCATTTTGTCTAAAGGGTAGGATGTATGGAGGGAAGTGGTATAAAGTAATGATGGAAAAGTAAGGTGGTGCAGAATTGTAAAGCGCCTTAACTTCCAAGCAAAGGAGTATTCAGAGAATAGAATTTAGATTTTTGGACCATTACCTAAAATACAGGTGTGGTAGACACCTGGCCAGGGATAGAGAACTTAAAATAAAAATCCATTAGATTGTAAGCTTCTTGAGGGCAAGAACTGCCTTTTGCTTCTTTTTGTATCCCTAATAGTTGGCACAGTATCTTGCACAATTATCACTTAATAAATATTTATTAATTGATTGATTGTAAAAATGTATTTGTTGAATACCTTGAAAATTGAATTCAAATGACTTTAAAATAAAAAGAATGAAGATAGGAGAAAATGACCTATGTATGATCATCGTATGTAATGCAGAGAATGTTGTTTAGTTGTTCAGTTGAGTCTGATTCAATGGACCATAGCACACTAGACCCTTCTGTCCTCTACTATCTCTAAAAGTCTATTCAAGTTCATGTGCACTACTTCCATGACACCATCTATCCATCTCATCCTCTGCTGTTCCCTTCTCTTTTTGCTTTTCATCTTTCCCAGAATTAGTGTATTTTCCAAGAAGTCCTGTCTTCTCATTATGTGGCATGATTATTTAAGCTTCTGTTTTGATATTTGTCCTTTCAATTAGCATCAGAGTTAATTTCTTAAGTATTGAATGATTTGACCTCCTTGATGTCTAAGAGATTCTCAAGAGTCTTCTCTAGCACCACAATTTGGAAGTGTCAATTTTGTGGAGCTCAGCTTTCCTTAGAGTCCAATTCTCACAGCCACATATTGCAAATGGAAAAACCATAGCTTTGACTATCTGGATTTTGGTTGGCAAGCTGATGTCTCTGCTTTTTAGTATGCTGTCCAGTATGCCATAGTTTTCCTTCAAATTAGGAGGTATCTTTTAATTTCATGGCTGCAGTCAGTGTTTGTAGGTGATCTTTGAGCCCAAAAAATATAAACTCTGACCCTGCTTCCATTTCTTCTCCCTCTATTGCCAGGAAGTAATGGGACCAGATGCCACAATCTTAGTTTTTTAGTGTTAAGCTTCAAGCCAGCTTTAGACTCTCCTCTTTGAAACTCATTGAGAGGCATCTTAATTCTTCTTTACTTGCTGCTGCCAGTGTGGTATTGTTAGCACATCTGAGACTGTTGATATTTCTCCTTGCAACCTTAATTCCAGCTTTTGATTCATCCAGTCTGACATCTTTCATAATGTACTCTGGATATAAGTTAAATGAATAAGGTGACAATAAACAGCCTTGTACTCCTTTACCAACCTTGAACCAATCAGTTGTTCCACGTTCTGTTAGAGAATAGCTATAATGAAAGAAAGCTAACCGTTGGGACAGTCAGAGGTACAGGAAATAAAAAAAGAACCAGTTATAAAATCCATGACTACATGCATCTATATATAAATTGTTAGAAGTTTAGGCAACAAGAAGGAGAAAATACAAGTCCTAATATACCTTGGCAAATTTGACTTCAAAGTATTGTGAGATAAAGCCTACCTCAAAATGTGTATGCCTTGTTAAAACAAAAACAAAAATAGGATGGATAAAAAATGGCAAAGTGTAGCATTATATATTAAGAATGTGTGCTCATGTGAATTAAACCAGGGACCAGAGGCAGGGAAAGCATGATGTAAAGCATGTAGGTAAACCTCAATGGAGAGATAATGTATTATAGAATTCCTGGGGAGGGAAAAAAGGAAATAGATGCAAATTTTGGGAAATAGATAATTTGTCTCACAGAGGCATCCAGACATTTGCTAGAATGCTCTTATGGTCTGTCTCTGTGTCTCTGTCTTTATCTCTCTCTGTCTCTCTTTGCTTCTCTGTCTCTGTCTCTTTGTCTCTATCTTTGTCTGTCTGTCTGTCTATCTTTCTCCTTGCCTTAATGATAATTTCACTCTTCAAAAGCTGGTATGACCAACAATGGACGTTATATTCTACATATGATTCTCACTTACATGGAGGAACTATTGGCTAAGCTAGCAATAATAGGAAACTTACAAGGCCATGAATAATCTCTCATGTTCTTGTTAAGGAGAAGTGTAAAGTCAGGCATAGACTTAATCACCCTTAACTTCAAGAGAACACATTGTGAAGGATTCAGGGGAAGGCTAGGTGGGATTCTGTGGACTAAAAGCCTATAGGGGAGTCAGCCCAGAAGGAACAGGAATCTCCAGAATGAAAGGTTCTACAAAGAGTCTAGCAGAATAGGTGCAGTATAAGGGAAACATCTTGAGGCCTTCAGCAAGGGACATTTCTGAAAGTACATGTGTTCTAAGCTTGAGACTACTTTCTCTTGGAACAGTTATTTCTTGGTGGGGAATTGTGTCCCAGATTATCTTTTTATTTGCGGGGGGTTATACCATTTGTTTTTGTATATTATCTTCAAAAGCTAATTAAATCTGGCTGCCTAATTGATATTGACTGATGATCAATAAGGGAAATACACCAGTAGGAATTCATGAAGGACAACGTTAGAAAGAAACTCCCCCTTCTTCTCAGGGTTAACCCTAGAGCCTGAAGGGGATATAGTGACCAGTTTCTGGGAACCCAATTTCCCAATACAAATGAATATTAGGAGAGTGACTCTAGTGCTTTTCTACTTTTATAAAGAAACTCATACTATTTTTGTGGAAAAGTATAGTAAAATGGATTCAAAACGGCTTGAATGACTATACCCAAAGAGAATTCACCAGTAGTTTAATGTCAACTTGGTAGGACACCTCTACTGGAGTATTCCAGAAATTTGTGTTTGGCTTTGTGCTTTTTAACATTTTTTAGTAATAATAGATAAAAGCATGAATGTCATGATTATCAAATTTTCAGATGATAAAATTGAGAGGGATGGGTAACATTCTGACAAATAGAACATATCTAATCGGTCCTTCACTTGCTAATCCTTCAAATACTTGAGGATGGGCATGTCCCCTATCAGTTTTCTCTTCTTCAGGCTGAAAATGCCTAGTTCCTTCAACCGATCCTCAAGTTATGGAGACTCAAGACTCTCTGCCATCGTGGTTGCTTTCCTCGGCACATGCCACCTTATCGACATCCTTCTTAAAATTCGATGCTTAGGATTGAGCACAGTACTCAAGTCTGATGAGGACAGATTACAGTGGGATTATCACCTCCGTATTCCTAAAAGCTAGGGTTCTTTTAATGAAAACCAAAATTGAAAGTTTTTTCTGGTTGACACATAACAATGCTACTCAATCACACTGAGTGTATAGAATACTAAAACCCCCACACTTTTTAGAGTTTCTGTTGCCTTAACATCTCTCCACCATCTTGTATTTGTGAAGCTGATTTGTTTATTCCTACATGTAAGATTTTATATTTATCCCTATTAATTTTCATCTTATTTGAATGAGCCTAATGCTCTTCCGGTTGTATGTAAAAAAAAACCACATACATTCTTAACTTGGGAGTTACATAAAAAAGTATTGAGTGTGATTTGGCCATTTTTTCATAGTTTGCCCTTGACAATTTAGAACCTAATATGTTTAAATACTTTTGGATCCTGACTCTCATCTAATGTGCTCACTTTGTTGTATCTATAAGAACCTTGTGTATTTTGAAAGGATATCATCTAGAAGAGGGATTTGATTTGAAGTTTCACCCAAAAGGGGAAAATAAATGTCCAGAGGAAAGGTTAATCTGGAGAGTGAAGGGTCTTGAGTCTATGTCATTTGAGGAACAGTTGAAGGAACTGGGCATTTTTAGCCTGAAGTAGAGAAATCTCAGGGGGGAAGGGGGCACGGTAACTGTCCTCAAATATTTGAAGGACTGGCATTTGCAAAGAGGCTAATTTAGGCATGATGTCAAGAAATACTTCCTAATAATTATAGATGTCAAAAAAGTGGAATTGACTGCCTTTGGAAGCATGACCTTTTCTCTCCTTGGAGGTCTTCAAGTGGGGTTTCACTGACCCCTTCTTTGGTGTATTACAGTAGGGATTTCATGTACAAGTTAGACTATATGGTTGCCCAGATCCTTTCCAACCCTAAAATTATGTGATTCTGCTACTCTATGTCATCTAGCATTTTGAGAGATTTTCCTTTTTCTTGCTAAACAATCTGGTTGTTTTTATGTTGCGGATATCTATTGCCTATTTCAAATCCAGTCCATAAATGAGCCAAATTCTCCTGGGCAAATTCTGGAGATTGACTGACTTTCTTAATGACTCGTGCAACTGAGTGAAAAATCAAGGCTGATTTTCTCAAGGTAATAAATCATGGCTGAATTGAAATACTAGCCTTTTGATATCAGAAACAGTTTGAGGAAGGAGATCATGGAGTTTAAAATAATAATCTCAAAAGAGAGTAAGAGACCTACAGGATAGATATGAGAGGAAAACTTTAAACTCTCTGTCTCTGTCTCTCTTTCTGTCTCTCTGTCTCTGTCTCTGTCTCTCTCTGTCTCCCAATCCCCTAAGCCTATCTGTTAGATCTTAGATGTAGGGACAATGGAATGTGATTTAGCCTGCTGAAGCATTTATGATAAACTTCTGAAGGAGTTGGAAATATGCCCCACCCCCAGGGTAGAGTGTCTTATATGACAGTGCTCATATAATTATGTTAAGATGGATTGGAATAGAACTCTTTGGCCTCTGTCTGGAATAACTCCCAGATCCAAGTAGTAAAAGAGAAACGTGATTGGCAAAATTGGCATACATCTGGCATTATTTAAATTTTAGACCTCACAGATATGAGAACCCTAAATTAAGACATATTCTAACCAGCTTTCAGTTTTCACAATTTACATTTATTTCACCAGGAGCAATAAGATTCACTTGTCCATTACTGTCTCCACCAGTTTTTCTGGGAGAGGGTGGCTGGTCAAAAAGGTTTTAGACAAAAATCAAGGATGTGGCATGATAACTATGTGTTTTTCTACCTCCCTTCTGCCTGATCTACTTAAAGCCAATTATTAAAACCTTGGTTAATGAATTAGGGGAATACCAGAATAGCTTCAAAACATGAAAAATCAAGCAAGCTTTCAGGGAGTATTTCTCATTTTTCAAAGTCTAAAAGAGAGTAAAGGACACCTGTGAGTCTATAGATGCCAGCAAAAAAACACCTGCCTTTTCTCAGTTACTGTTTTAAAGGTGTTAAGTACTTTCAGTGAAAGTTTCAAGCACTAAAGGAATGCTGGGATTTGGTTTAAAGTATGACTTTGGAACACTTTCATTTTAGTAAATCTGTATCTGTCTACAACAAAAAAAGTCTCTGATTAAAAAAAACAATCTGGCTGAATTTATGTGTCCTTAAACAGTTATTTTGGAAATAACAAATTCTTAACAGTTAGTAATCAGCTAATTGTCAAATCAACCACTTGGTTGATAGGAATCATCTTGTCCCTCATGTTCAAAACCTTAGTGTTTGTTACCTGTAGCCCGTCTATATCCTTTCCTATTTCATTGGTTCCCAAACCATGTTGGTTTCACCTCCATAATATTTCCTGTTCATTGTCTTTGCAATGGCTCTCCCAGATGCCTGTAATGTACTCCCTCTTTACTTTCTCCTTTAAGATTCAGTTCGGATACCATCTTCTCATGGAGACTTTTCTGATGCCTCCAAATGGCTGCCTTCTACAACTACCTTGTATTTAACTACTTCAAATATTTATGTGTATTCGTTTTATATTTCTGTACATATATATATATATACATATATATATATATATACACAGAGAGAGAGAGAGAGAGAGAGAGAGAGAGAGAGTTGTCTGCTCTATTAGAAAGTAAGTTACTTGTGAGAAGAGAGTGTTTGCTCTTTTTCCTCGTACGCTCAATGCCTAACACAGTGCCTGGTACATGGGAGGCACTTGGTGAATATTTGTTGATTGACACCTATCCAGTGCAGACTGACAGTACTACCGACTTGGACTATTCCAATAACTATTTCTTACCTCCACCATCTTCAATTCTTTCACCCCACCCAAAATCTATTCTTCATATCACTGCACATACATACATGCACACATATATGAAGCGGGACATTCGTGGAGTATGGCCGAGGGGGATGACAGTGAAGGAGTGGACAGTTGGGATTGGAGAACACGGTATGTACTTCAGTAGCTAGGGAGTCAGAATGAAAGTGTAAGAGGGGCTAAGATATATTAACCGTCGAAGAATGACTTTAAGTTGAGTATCAGTGACTGAAAAGAGGTTTGTAGGAGGCAGGTGAGTAGAAGGAGGAAGTGTGAAGACTATTCACAACCTTCCCTTGAGGTTCAACCTCAAGGTAGTAGGTGGTGATGTTGTACCCTGTGGTACCCACCTCACAGTAGGCAGGAACAGATGAAGATATGGCAAGAAGGAATCAGCAGAGGATCTGGCAGTTTCACATTGGTTTGGTCTGGGAAAAATCTCCACAGCTCTTAAGCAGTCTCTGAAATGAAGAGGCCAGATGCAAGTCATCTGATTTGGGGCCTGATGAAGGCCTGTGGGAAAGAAGCCTCCCCTGTAGGGAAGGCTCTGTAGCAAAGAAACCGGAGGCGGATGGCCTTATCTGGGGCTGAAACAGGGCTCTCTAGGAAGGCTCTGGAGCAATATTACACAGTAAATGTGTGGTTTATTGAAATTATATTGACCCCATTTCAACAAAAAAAATTATTTAACATCTGCCATGTGTAAAGCACTGAGGGTAACAGGGAGATAACATTTCCCTTCTACAGCTTCAGCTTTATCTCATCATGCAGTTGGCAATCAGGTCTATATCTTTAGTCCTTATCTCTTCCTGAGCTCTATTTCCCTTAGGCTCAAATTGATAGAGGCAGAGTGGGAAAGTAGGAATCATACTGAACATGGAATTGGGAAAGATCCAGGCTCAAAACTTACCTCCAACATTCATTAACTGTTTGACTTGGAGTAAGTTATTAAACTTCTCTGAGCCTCAATTTCCTATCTGTACAAAAGGAAATAAGAACATTTGTACCTATTTTATGGGGTTGGTGGTGAATCAAATGAGTAGTATTATGTAAAGCACTTTTACAATGCTCAAAGCAGTCTATTTGTCAGCCATGCTTATCATTTACAATGGGCTGCTGGACATTTCCTCCTGGATGCTTTGCCAACATTTCAAACTCAACATTCCTAAAACTAACCTCACCAAACATCACACACTACACCCCTATCCCAAATGATTTCTTCCTTCTGATTTCCCTACTTCTCTCAATAATAACTGGGTCTTAACATTTGTGAGTCATCTTTATCTCCTCCCTGCCCCTCAACCCCCACAAAGTAGTTGTGAGTCCTGATGCTCCTTCACAACTTATCTCTTATCTGTTCCTTTTATTCCCCCTTCCCATTGTCAACCACCTCGTTCTGACTTTTATTTTCTCACACCTGGATTCTTTCATTAGCCTTCTAATTTGTCTCACTGCTTCCTCTCTTCATCTTCCAATTTATCCTATTTACAATTACCAAATTAACCTTCCTAAAGCATTATTTTGAACTTGATCTTTAACCTCTGCTTCTAAACCTTCATCAGTTTCCTATTAACTAAAAAAGAAAATAAGGTCCTAACCCTACAGTTTGGCAATCAAGACTCTCCACAATCTGCAGCAAAACTGTGTTTCCATCCCATTTCCCACTTCTCTATACAACCCCTGTGTTTGAGCTAATTAGTTTCTTGTTCTAACACGTCTTACAAATTCCACCTTTACTCTCTTGTTCATGTCATTCGCTTCTCCAGTTTCCAACTAATGAAGTACCTCAGACCCTATGTCCAATGCTGTCTCTTCTGGGAAGGCTGCCCCCATTACACCACCTGGACATTATTTCTTCCTCCTCTTCCTCCTCTAGCATTCAGTATATACTAATCACATAGAAGTTACATTGCTTTGTGTTGTGATTATTTACATACAAGCCTAATCTATTCAGCTTCCCTCATGTTCTTGAGGAAAGGATCAAATATAATGCATCCTTTGTGCCATCCATGAAACCACCATAATACGTTGTTTGTGATACGTATACTGAATAAATGAATGTTTCTTCAATGAACAAATGAATTTGCACAGAGGCCAAGACACAGACATACCTAGATATCATCACACATTTCTCAGCTTAATATGACTTTCCTAAATGGAACATGACAGTTCCTTCACCATAAAAAATAGCAGAAAGAGGATCCAAAGAATTAGGGACCCCATGCCTTCCTAAGCAATTGTTAAAACTTCTCAGTTATTAAGCAATTATTAAAACATTTTATTATATGGGAAAAGGTCATAAATTGCAAATGGGCATCTTCACAGGAAAGCAATCTTGGGCAGTGAAAAGAGCCTGGACCTTGGAGTTAAAAGACTGGTTCTGGCCTCCGCCTTGGCACTTATTTGTTATGTGACCTTCAAAAAGTAATCACTTCTTGAATCCTGTTTCTTCATAAGCAAAGTGGAAGCAATAATATTTGTACTGCCTCCTTTCTGGGGTTGTCCCAAGGATTAAAAGGGATGGTGCATAAAAATAACTTTGTAACTGTGGTTAATTAATATAAGGTAATATTCAATTTTATTTTCTCCTTAAAATCTTCATAAAAATTTGGCCTCGCGTACAAAGCCTATTTGAGAGATCTCATTAGGACTTAAATCCATTGATATCCAGTTACGCCATCTGTGCAGGCCCAAATCTGAATCAACCTGTGAAAGTTTCTCTCCCCCTATATCCTATATCACTAGCTTAATGTGAGGATTGAATAAAATATGAATGAAAGCACAGAAAGAAATATAAAGCCCTAACCAAGCATGTTGTGTTGTTATTAGATCCTTCTTGTCTACCTCTCCTTCCCTGGTTATCTATAAATTCTGATGTCTTGTCATCCATCTGTTCCATCCTCTCTCATGTCCAGCTAACTCCACCTACCTCAATATTCATATCCTTGGTTCCCAGCCACAGAAACATATTTCTATGGACACCTCAGATTTTATTTTTTTTTATTTTTTAACTTTTGAAGAGGCCCTTCCTTTCATTACTATAACATAAAAACACCCTCCTCAAATGCTTATCAGTGATTCATCAGTCATTTAAGACATGAGAGAGTTTCTGGAGGCACTAAGAAGGGGTATGTGGCTTGCTCAAACAATATTATTATATTCTTTCCCCAATTCCTTTCAGCAAATATTTATTAAGGCACTATGTGAGGTATTTGACCATGGACTCAATCAGAAGCAAAAAGAACTAAGGTATAATAATGTGAAAGACAGTGGATTTCCCTATGTTGGTTAAAATCTTTCCTCTCCTGATTATGCAATATTTATTTGCAAAATCATTATGCAATATTTCTTCCCAAAGGTGCGCTATGAATATGTTGACCTTATATTCCAAAACAGTCTCAGTTTCAAGAGCAAAGAACTGACCATTCTACAACACTTGAAAGTTCATAAAGCTTGCGTTTTTTTTCTTCTTCACAGCAACCCAATGAGTTAATCAGTTCAGGTGTTATTGAGCTCTTTCCATAGATGAGGAAGTGAAGGCTGAGGAAAGTGAATGGACCTGATCAATTTTCACATGACAAATGTTAGAGCCGAGGTCTGATTCAAGATTGGACAATTTCAAGTCCCATGCTTTTTCCAGACAACAATGAGTCTTCAAAAGACTGCATATTTCACAGGATGTTGCTGAAAGAAATATGAGTTGTCAGTCCATGTGCCATGGCTTTTGGTTAAAGTCGCTATAATTTTGAATGGTGTCATAAGTATGTGCCATTCAGTTTCTGATCATTGATAAAGATTTTTTCTTAATTTAAATTCACAATGCACTAATTATATGCATGAATTAATGAGCCTCCACATTTTGTCCTGGTTCTTTTGTTGTGGGGGGAAAAAGCCAGACATGTTATACAACCAATTCATAACTAAGGTGAAGAAACCTTCAGTATGACTGATTCCTGGGATTGTCCATGCAGAAGGACAGCTGAATTGGCTTTGTTTGGGAAACACAACCCTAGGAAAATGTTCAAGTCATCTATTTCTTTACTACCAGCTTCCTTCCTAAATGGCAGTAAGCTTATCAGATGGGAAACCAGTATCCTTCTTGGAATATCCCCTGGTTCAAGCCCTCTGTGGCAGCATCATTCTAATCTTTGTGCCCTGATGTATTTTAGGGAAGCAGTGTGGTTGTTGTTATTCAGTTGTTTCAGTCCTGTCTGACTGTGACCCTATTTGGTGTCTTCTTGACAGAGATACTCGAGTGGTTTGCCATTTCTTTCTCCAGGTCATTTTACAGGTGAGGAAACTGAGGCAAATAGGCTCAAATGACTTGTCCAGAGCAACACAGCTAGTAAGTGTCTGAAGTTAAATTTGAGCTCCCTGACTGCGGGCCCAGTGCTCTGTCCACTGCACCACCTGGCTGCCCCAAAGCAGTGTGGTACAGTAGAAATTAGGTTGCATTTGGAGCTAATGGATATGGGTTCAAATCCTCACACTGTCAGTTACTACTCGTGTGTCTTCGAAGACTAGTCACTTAAGCTGTAGTTAGCCCTAGGAGAAGGTTATGCTATAGAACTTACAAAATTTCTTCCTGCTCTAAATTTATGATCCTATGTGCAAGCAAAGCTTCTGATTTATTCTTTAGGTGGAGATAAAAAACCATTTTAAGGATGGACGTGTGGTTTTTCTTGTACCGGGAGCTCTTTGGTGAGGGAACTCCCTCTACTGATGCCTTTTCTGGAAAGTATAGTCTTATTAGAGGTGCTTAAAGTGTTAAGAGTTTAAGGATTTTTGCTCGGTCACAAGGCCAGTAATTATCAGAGGTAAGACTTGACTCCAGATCATCTTGTCTCTAAGGCCACATCCTTATTTATCAATATACCATCCTGCTTCTAAAGCACAGGGAAAGAAAGAAGAGGAAATTGTGTTGAAGATCATTTAATGTTAAATTCCGAGAATGGCTAAAACCAGAGACTCAAGCTGCTGTTTTTCTTTTTTTAACTCACAACAGCAATAAGAATTGGTCTCAGAAAATGAGATGAAACCTTTCTCCATCATCAAGTTTCCTTTCAAATTTTAATTTTAAATAGTTGTCATAAAAGTTGTATCCACCTGTGTGTTTTTACAATATTCTTCCCCCAGCTTCCTTTTCATGGAGTTGCCTCAGAAAAATGCAAAGAGCTGAATAGGCCTTTGAGAAAACTGTTGCTACTGTTGCTGTTGTTGGGTTTTATTGTTGTTGTCTTACACCCATAGTGCTCTGTTCTTCCTGTGTATTCCCAAGAAGTTTGCTGTTGAGAAGCGCAGAAAGATGGTTGGTGGCAATTAATTATTACACCCTTGTATGTTTGCAAAGAAAGCCGCTGTATTCTTATTTGGTATTAGCTCGGTCCCTTTATCAGTGGTATGACCTTTACCAGGAGCAAAAAGTGCTGATTCCTACACAGCCAGTAAGTGATGAGAAAGGAGAATCTTCCGTTCTGCCAATTACAGACAGTAATTGCCATGTAATGAAGTTAATGTTTTGTAGAATTTACAACCTGATATTAATGGTGTTTCTTTTCCAGCCTCTCTCCTCCTACTTGGTTTTCACCCGGCTTTTTTTTCCCCCACAACAAAAGAAACAGGACAATATGCGAAGGCTCATTAATTCTATTTAGTTTTGATTTTTCCCCCCTTCTTTTCTCCCCTCCTCCTGGAGGTTAAACAAGAGCCATGTCATCAGGACATTCCATAAACTCTGGTTCATGTGAGGGTGAAAGTTACAGCCTCCACACATGAGCCTGCACTGTATAAATGCTCCCTTTTCAATTTCAACCCGGCCTATTTAATGGCCATGCCGTTTTATGGCCTCCTTGATCACCAATTACACCACCAAGAACAATAGACCTACCACTTAAATGACAAGGCCTCAAATTTGCCTTGATTTGCCAATGTGTTTCATAGCAACACTTTCTTTGAAAGTAAGGGTAGCCTAATTACGAGAATGAAGATGGATCAGGGTTTAAGAAAGGCTCTCAGGCCCAGAACAATATGTTAACCTAACTGCACCCCCTGTACTCCTACTGTATTATTCTGACCTCAGGCTGCCCTTGTGACACTCTACCTGACCTGAGGCTGCCGAAAGGAAACTGCAGATGCCCTCGCTATCTTTAATGCCACTGCTGAATTAGGAAGGGTGTAGCTGAAATCAGTGACACAGGAATCTAGGAAAAATAAATCATAAGACAGGAATCAGACAAACTGAGGAGCTGCAGAATGCTCACATGGTATTCCATTCCCCATTAATGGCTTTACGGCATAAATCTCAGTGTGTTAACAATATTTCATGTTACAGGGCAAATGCAAAATACTTTATCTTCTTTGTTAGGCAATAGTTAAACCAGGGGGAGTTGCTCTCTTTTATAATTGAGGCAGTTGGCTTTTTTTTTAATTGCTGAGGTATCCATGGGTGGTAAACACTGAAAAAGAATTCAAATGTCATTTCAAAAGTAAGAAGTTTGACCCAAGCTGAGAATTAAAAAAAAATGCGGCACAAATTAAACAAACATTTTCTCTTTAAAATTATATAGTTTGTAGCATCCTTAGACAATAATAGCAAATGTCAGCATGAAATATTGGATCCATTGTTTCTATGAGTCACCGGTGTTGTTCCAGGAATTGGTCATAAGCAATATGCATCCACTACCACCCATCATAGACCTCCCCTGTGACCAGGGTTGGTCTAAGAAGTCAAGAGAAAGCAAATGATACAGTTTAATTCAATAAATCACAGAATCAGGGTTGGAAGTCACCTAAGAAAGCAGACACTGAAACTTGTGCCTCAACAAGATTCCTCTACATTTTTGACAAGTGGTCACTCAGTCCTTATTTAAAGACCTACAGTGATAAGTAACACACCATCTCCTGAGTCAGTCTGAATGCTGAATCAGTCAGTATACCTGTTGAATCAGCTCTGAATCTTAGAAAATATAAACCCTCTTCCACATGACAGCCTTTCATAAACTTGAAGACAACTACAATTTACTCCCAAAGTCTTCTCTTCTCCAACTTAGACGTCCCCATTTCCTTCAAATGGCAAGCATTGAATTCAATTTGATAAATATTTTTTTCAGCTCCTACTATGTTATGTAAGATCACTTGAAAATTGCATATGCCCCCAAATATCCTTATCCCAAATGTTCAAGCTAAGGGAAAGATTCTTAAATTAATTAATTTAATAAACAATAAGTCTTTTCTTTCCACAACTAGAAATAAGGCTTAAAATTCAAATTCCACTGGAAACCGTTCATATTGACTTAAATTCACTCACTTAGTATTGATGATTTATATGAGACCTTTTCTTGAAAGGTTCTGATAGGGCAAATGGGCAGTATACAAAGTCCTCTCCTGAGAGGACAGAGGGATAAGGAGGGGGGTATTGGAGACATAGAAGGAAAGAAAAGGTTTGAAATGGGTTCCCTGGAGGGTATGATAAAGAGTCAAAAAGGCATGAATAAAAGGATTGCCATGAGCAGTGAGGGCATGGTTGATAACAAACTTAGAGTGGACTTGGTCAGCATAATTAGGTTGACTTTCTTCAGAAACGTCCAGCAGGAGTTAGTGGAGCAGAACCATGAGGACATTATACACAACCACAGATATATGGATTCTGCGATGACTAACCCTGATAGACTTGGCTCTTCTCAGCAATACAAGGTTCAAAGACAACTCCAAAGGACTCATGATGGAGAGAGCTATCTACATCCAGAGAAAGAACTATGGAGTCTGAATGCAGATTGAGGCACACTGTATGCTCTCCGCTTTTTCCCTTGGTTTTTCTTTTTTTTTCTCTTGTTTTTGTTTTTCTTCTTTCTCCTGATTCATTCCATTGGTCATAATTCTTCTTTACAACTTGACTATTGTGTAAATAAGTTCAATGTGAAGTTATATGTAGAAGATATATAGAATTCCATGCCGTCTTGGGGAGGGAGGAGGGGAGGGAGGTAAGAAAATCTGGAACTTAAAATTATGTGGAACTGAGTGTTGTAAACCATAAATAAAAAAAAATCTTGATTATTAAAAAAAGAAATGCCCAGCAGTGTGCTGGTAGGAATAGAGAAGGTAGAAGGTGAGATTCATACATGAGCAGCAAAAGGAGAGGGAGTATTCAGGGGTAAAGACTAGTGTACAGTTGAACTATTTAACCATAGAGACAGTAAAGGAAGGAACATAAGGCCAGGCAGGGCGACGAAGAAGGCAAATTGAGCCACTGGGCATCATGGTGAGGAGGAAGATTGCATTTCAAAAGAGTATGTCAAGGGAGACATGGAAGGACAGGATCAGAGAGAAGTCTTTTCAGAATTCAGGATCATGAAGGGAGCATAGTTATGGGTGATTTTTATTGTTTAGTCATTTTCTAGTTGTGTGCTACTCTTTGTGACCCCATTTGGGGTTTTCTTGGCAAAGATGCTGGAGGGGTTTGCCATTTCCCTCTCTAGCTCATTTTTACAGATGAGGAAACTGAGGCAAACAGGGTTAAGTGACTTGCCCAGGGTCATACAGTTAGTAAGTGTCTGAGGTCAAATTTGAACTCAGGTCTTTCTGATTCTGGTCCTGACACTCTATATCCACTGCAGCCCCCAGCTGCCCCAGTTCGGGGTGATGTTAGAGGCTAAAATGTGACCGTTCCTACGGGTAGCAGAGGTGAAAGGAAGACTCAGGTTATCAGAGTTGAGGAAAATGTAGAAAAGGGAGGCTTAGAGTGTTCAAGGGGCCATTGAAGTGTATTTTGAGTCTGCCAAGTATAAAGGCAAGAATTGGGCTTGAGAGAAAAAAACAAAACTGTAAGTAAGCTAGGTATGAAACTCCTTGAGAAAGAAGGAAAACGAACACATAGATTGGTAGATTACTGTGACAAGCATTTACGCTGGATGACGGAATGAAACCCAAAGGAGAAAAGACTACTGAGTAATTGTAACAAAGACACGGTCTCAGAGTGGTGGCAAGGAGCAGGTGGGATGCTGGAGTCTAACCCAAGCCCAGGGTGTCACAGGTGGGACATAAGGAAAGTACTCAGTACAGAACACTGTGTGGTCAAGTTTTTGTCAGAGCCAGAGGAAAGTGAGGTAGAAAAATATAGGATGAGAAATCGTTGACTAGAAATAGAACAGGGGTCCCAGACAACACACGGGACAGAAAAGGCATGGAAATATGTGGATTGAGAGATGAGAGCAAAGGAGGGAGATGTTTGCCTTAGCACAAGGCAAATCTGAATCACAAGGTAAAGGGGGTCAAGAGCTGGGAGTTTTTCTGCCATAGATGGACTCTGAGGCCTCTTAGAACTCAGATTCTATAACTTGTAACTCTCCCTAACCTTTAAGAAAGGACTTCCAAACCCTGGAGCAGCGGATAGAGTCTTAGGCCTAGAGTCAGGAAGACTCAGTTTCCAGAGCTCAAATCAGGCCTCAGGCACTTACTAGCTGTGTGACCCTGGGCAAGTCACTTATCCCTGTTTACCTCAGTTTCCTCAACTGTAAAATGACTTGGAGAAGGAAATGGTAAACCACTCTACTATCTTTGCCAAGAAAACTGGAAATGGGGTTTTGGAGAGTCAGACATGACTGAAAAATGACCTAACAAGAACAAAAATAAATTCTATATTGCATTTAGTCAGCCATGCTACCTGTGCACAGGACTTATTTGATGATCTAAATGTCTGATGGATTTATATCCCAAAGTCAAACCTGAAGGTGGCCATGCTCATACTTTAATAAAGTATCATTTTTTACAAGATTAACAATGAGTATTTTCCCACAGAGAATTAAGGGCATTTTTAATATCCAAAGTGACAGTGCTACTCACTGGTAACAAGCTTACTAAAGGATTATAAGTCTTTGGATAGATTGGTCACTACAGGGACCATTTTAATCTGACTTCATACATTCTTGATGCTGATTCCTAGCCCAGGGGAATCTTGAACCACATGAACCTAAAGAAAGAAGTTATCTACGAAAGAATGAATAAAATATTTTAAAATACCTCTTTTTAACCTATTTTGCATTTTTTCCTAGAAGTCCAATACGCTCGAGTTGTGTACCCTTTTCCCAGACTGATAGTGGAAATGTAAAAAGGACAGAAACAAATTCTAGCTACAACAACCACTTAGTGAAGACTCTTTAAAAATAAAACTACTTCCTTCTTCCAATTCTGACTTGATTTATAGCTCAGATTAATATATGGTGCCCTCTTCTGCTTAAATGATATGAAACAGCTTTATAAATTTGTCTTAAGAGATGGATAGATGGCAAATATTCCTTCCCTTTGACAATCAAGGGAGATACTGAATAAAAGAGAAACAAAGGAGTATAGTATCATTTTATACTTCAAGGTCTGACAAGAGACAGACTTCTACCCAAAGTACCTTTTCCTGGTATGAATTTGGCATTTTGGGAATCTGGCATGTCTTCAGGTTTCGATACGAAAACTGTGCATTTGATGCTAATGTGGATGTCAAAAATCTTCAGCACTCTCTTTTCTAAGAAATATTTCAAGTCCTGGGAGGCAATAATTGGAAAAGCAAATTTACAAGGGAAAAACAATACAGTGACTTCATCTGTGAAAGCAACCTGATTAAAGGAAGGGCAACTCTACTTCTGGAATGGTGGTACACGATAAAGGGGAGTTCTGGTCTGATTCAGACATTGAGTTACTTTCAAGAAAAGATACAATCTAATATAACTAAGAAGAATATACGTAAAAAGTTGGAAGTTCCGATTAATATGTCCTTCTTTCATTCCTCAGTTATACCACACATAGCCTATAAGAAATGTTGCTGAAATTGTTTCATTTTCTTGTGTTCCCTGATAACAGCCACAAAGCGGATTCTAGAGCTGAAAGCCTTGATTTCATCATTACTATCCTTTAGGCAACTAGTAAGCTTTTGAACTCCTGCTTCAAGATTTTCTGAGAGCTTACAGTCTACAGTGTTCTAGAGCTGTATCATTGTTTGTGAATAAAATATTAACATTATGTTTGATACTTGGAGAGCAGTAAAGAATGCTGTTAAATTGGTGCAAGGTATCTTACTACCACACCCCACCCCCTGCCCGGGATTAGAACATCATTTCCTCGGTCTGGTGCCTTTATGTGTTTTTGCATTGGGGTTAGACCAATGTCAGAGGAAGGATACCACACTGAAAGGACCAATAATATAATCGTGGACCAACTTCAGTTGTTTTTATGTCTTATCTTTCCTGGAATGTATGACTGCTTTTTAATTTTTAATTTTAATTTTTAATTCTGTGTGAGTGATAGGAAGCATTCTAGGAGATGAAATTTTTAAAGTGCAGGGTGTTAACATTCCAAAACGGTGAAACTTTATGCATTGCCATCCTCTTATTTCCTCGTAAACAGGGATTTTATTTTATGATTCTAATTCATTAAATTGATTTTGAAATGTTATAATTATTTTTTTACAAATAGTTTTCTTCCTTGGAACCCACCCCAGTGATGGTCATCTCACAAACCAAAAGTCTCTAATACTAATGCTTTTTACGTAATGAAAATATTGATTGATTTATAATTCTTTCAACATTCATAGAATCTAAAGGTGGGAAGTCACCTTAATGATTATCTAGTCTAACCCTTTCCCGTACAAGAATTCCCTCTACAATGCTATCGATTTGTGGTCATTTCGGTTTTACTTGAAGATTTCTAGTGATAGAGACCCTCCAAAGATAGCCCGTTTTATTTTGAGATAACTAATCCTTAATAAATTATTTCCTTATATTCAGCTTCCATCCTACAACTCTTCTTTGGAGTTGCAAAACAAACTGAATCCCTCTTTCATTTGACATTTCTTAAAATATTTGAATCAGTCAGTCAGCAAGCACTATTAAGCACTTAGGTAAAAGGGCCTGGAATCTGGGAGCCTTGAGTTAAATTTGGCCTCAGACTTACCCTGGTCAAGTCAATTAACTTTTTTTAACCTTATTTTCCTAATCTGTAAAATGGGAGTAATAATACATCTACCTCTCAGGGTTGTTGTGAGGCTTAAAGGAGGTAATAATGGCAAATAGCTTGGCACACAGTGCCTGGCACATAGTAGGTACTCTATAAATGTTAGCTATTATTATTGTGGTCATTATTTTTGTCATTAATTGTCATTATTGCTTTATTTATTATTGTCATTATTGTTAGGCACTGAAATAGGCTGAGATGCAAAGAAAGACAAAAACATGGTCTTTGACCTCACATTCAAATGAGAGAGAAACATGCAAATCACTATATAGATACAAGACATATGCAGTGTAAATTAGAGGTAGAATCAGAAAGAACACAACTTCTACCCCCCAAAACTGTTCCTACGTTGAATTCAAAAGGCTTCTATGTCCCAGTAACCATGGATACAAAGACAAAATTAAAAACAACCCTTTCGGATTTACATTCTATGGAGAGTGGGGTGGAGAAGGGGTTAAAAATTTAAGTTCTTGAAGCTGATACTGATCTTGCATTCTTTTAAGGCCCTTCATCTGAATGCGGTTTTTTTTTTGGTTGTTTTCCCTCTCATCAATTCCTTTTCTTAATTGAACTGAATGTAATATTCCACTTACTGTCTGGTCAGGGAAGTATCCATTGTATCCAAGTATCCATATCACTTCCTCCAGCTTTGGGAGTCTATCTACTCTTAATGCAGTCTAAGATCTCACCAGTGTTTTTTGGCTGCTATCATTCTATTGATTCCAATTCAATTTGTAATCCATTTAAACCCCCTACCCCCACCCCGGGTCTTTTTTTTCCCCAGATGAAATGCTGACTAGACAAGCCTTTCCACAATCTCGTACTTGAGTTTTGTCATCCGTGGGCTGGCTTGGTGTTATAGGTCAATCAGTCAATCAACAAGAATTTGTTAAGTGTTTTCTATGTACCAGGCACTATGCAAAGTGCTAGGAATACAAACAGAAGCAGAAAAAAGACAATCCATGACTTCAAGAAGCTTACATTCTGATAGGAGGAGAAGAAGACCACATAAAAGGAAGCTAAAAGAGGGAGGGAGAGAATGAAGGTAAAGATGAAAGAGCAAGGTAAAGATAGAGATGACAGAGAAAATCCAGGAGTGGACCCTGGACAAGAATAAGATGTGTCTGGGCAGGTGCCCTCCTTAAACGGAGGATTGGGAAAGAGTTATCCAATCAGAGGAAGAAGCCTAGGGCGTAAGGGTTGGGGAGCAGAGGGAACTTCCAATGTGTGAATTCCAAGGAGTCTCCTTCAGGATGAAGAGTTTTCTGGGGCATAGTAGAGGAAGTCCCAAATGCAACTTGCAGAAGAATACTATCGACAGATTTAATAAATTTGTTATTTCTCCTCTTATCCAAAGTCACTAATAAAATTATTAAACAGCATAATAGTGATACTTCCCTCCTTGACTGTATTTTGGGTCTAGTTATTCAACTAGTTCTGAATCCAACTACTTGTTCTACCATCTAAGCTTTCCTTTTCTCTTTGCAATCATCTTCCTAACCACCTAATTGCCCATACCAGAGACAACTGGTGAGCACTTCTCCCAGAACACTCTTTTTGCCATCTTCATGTCTTTCAGTTCTCCCCAATCCTAACTCCTTTAGCACTTTTGCCAACTATCTCACTGCCAAATTTTCTCCCCTCTCCCCTCACCCAGTTCTGTAACCATGAACCATGAACCATGTACCATGATCAAACCAACTCTGCCCTAATTCCTAGAAACTGATGGTCAATCTACTCCCTAGGCACCCAGTCACCACCCCTTTAATTTGCTAGTGGAGGTTCCCCTCATTGGCTACCATGCTTCTAATTGTTTCTTCCATTAGAATGTATGTTCCTTGAAGGCATTAACTATCTTTACTTTTGAATTTATGTCTAACATTCAGAATAATGTTTAAATGCTTATTCAGTCATTTATTCATTCCACATTTATGTCTCTTACCAAAATGTACATATACAATATTCACAGCAGTCAGCTGATTTACCAGCTTAGTAACTGAGCAGTGGTCCCATTCTTCCTCTTTCCCCCAATACATGTTTTAGTTCTTTTCTATCTATAATAAAGGGAAACTCAGTCCACACTTGTAGAGAACTTATCTTGCTATAGCTAATTTGTCTCAAAATATGTGATACAGTGAGGATATGCACTGTCCTGTGGGAGGGACAACCTGGGTCCTTTCTGTCCTGATTCTGGATCACATCAGCTCATTGCCAGCCCAATCATTGGCCAACTTTTCCAGGACTATAAACTGGCCTGAGTGGTCCCTAACCATTGGAATTCACTTTGTTTTATATTCTGGAGTAAATAAAGGGTTTTGGAGCCCAGTATAAATATGCCAACAAAAAACTTTCCCAAAGCTAAGCACTTTTGAACACCATAATAAACAATTAGGCTAGATAGGAATCCACACATGGGATGATACAGTGGTATGGTGCTTAGCGGAGACATCCGTGGTTTCATAAAGAATGATAGCGCTTTCTCCATATTTACATCTTCTCTCTAGGCCAGTATACTAGACTGACCAGACTTATTCAGTCCTTGCCATTCATTACCAATCTCAGCTTTCCTGAGTTTCACTGCTTCTGATGGTAACCTTTCAGGATTGGATCAAAGTCTTGTAGCCCTCCTCTGATTTCTGATAACCTGATTTCTATCGTCTTAGGTATGCTTTTTCTTCTTTGAAGCTGGCCAAAGAGTTTCCTATGGATTCACATCTCTCTCTTTTTCCTCTCATTGTTTTCCAATTCTTCCTCTCTCATCAGCATTTTTCCTCCTTATGTATCCAATATGTCATCCATGAGTGTCTCAGCCCTTCTGACTTGACATCACTAACATAGTTTTGGGCTATGCTGTCCTATCCGTGCTTTTTGGAAACCCTTTAAAATCTTTTACCTTCCAAAACTAGGATGCACAGTGGACTATGCATGACTCTTCCTCCCAACTTTATCATGAATCCTGGAAAGGGACTTTCAATTTTCTTAAACATTTGCAACATTTTTATCTTAGCATCCAAGTCCTCCTTCTGGCAAAAGTCAGAATAAGAAGACTGATTGCTCTGGTTATTGTCTCAAACATTTGAAGGATGAACAGGTCATTAAAGCAAGCCAAGAAGGTGTTTGATTCTCTGTGTTTAGAAGAGAAAGAACTCTACCACCCCTAGATAATGGAAGTCCACCATCATTACTGTAGAATATCTCTGTGCTAGGATTTTGTTATGTTTACCATACTTGTCACCTATTTCCTGCTTCTGTCCAGGTGGTTTGAAATGCTTCCATACTTCCATAATAGTACTGCTTCTGTTTAATCCTGCATTGCTCATCGCCATATATTCTCCATCATATCTTCCCCTTCTAGTGCCTGGATTTCTTCAGATAAACCTATCATAATAATGCTACTCCACCCTGGGGTGGAAGAACTCATTGTTCCTTCTTAGTTGTTCTCTGTGTCACATTCTTCCAACCTCCTAACACATGACAAAATTACTGCGTGTCTCTTGTAGTCTTTTCCTTCTCCTCTTCTTTTTTGTCCTCTTCCTCTTTCTCATCCTTCTCCTCTTCTTCATCCTCCTCCTCCTCGTCCTCCTCCTCCTCCTCCTCCTCTTCTTCTTCTTCTTCTTCTTCTTCTTCTTCTTCTTCTTCTTCTTCTTCTTCCTCCTCCTCCTCCTCTTCCTCTTCCTTCCTCCTCCTCCTCCTCTACCTCCTCCACCTCCTACTTAAAGACCTTTACCTTTCTGAATATATTTGGACTTTGGAATATTGAGTTTGAACTACAGGAGGATGGATCCTGATGGACATGTACAGGAGGTAGTTGCCAATAAGAGATTGGAATTCAAGGGATATTGAAGCTAGAGTAATTCAAATTTGAAAGTCATCCAGAAGAGGTAAAAGTTGAATCTATGAGAGTAAATGTGATCACTTAGGGGACAAGATTATAGGATGAGAAAACAAGGGAAATGGAAGGGTACAAAACCCCTAACAGTTCAGGCTTGGGTATCCTCAAGTAATGCAGTACTCCCAAAGATGCCAGAGTGGTTACTTCCCTGTCTAGTTCAACTAAGCTTATCGTAAAGCTATGGAGTTAGGGATAACATCCTATTTTAGGGACTGTTTAATTCCCAAGTCAAAAATTATTAATAGAGGCAGTGTGTTACAGTGAAAAGTGCGCTGGACCTAGAATCATGGGGACTCAGGAGCAAACCTCACCTCTAATACTGTCTATGTTTGTGAGTCTGAAATAGTCATTTAATCTCAATGACTATTTCTTTATCTGCAAAGTAGGAATAATAGCAGCACCTACCTCACAGGGTTGTTGTGAGGATCAGGTGAAATCGCATATGTAAAACACCTTAAAGCCCTGTATGAATGCTAGTTATCTTTATGATTACAAGGATTAGGCACATACTGGAGCAGTGAACCTCCACCAGAAATAACATCACAACAATCACTTGCTCAGTTGTTCTATTTCAGAACAACTGTTCTGAACCCATTCAGGATGGCCAGGCTTTGGGAAGACCTTCCATGACTAGGAATACCATCCCCTTTTCTTTCCTCTCTCCCTATTTGCCGTGTGAGTGTAGCCTAGAACCTTTCCAGGAAGTTTGACTGTTTGTATGACTTAAAGACATGGGAGTCATCAATTCTATTCCTTTTGGTGAAATGGAGGACCACCAGGCTTTATCATTTGCCCTGCAACTTCATTCTAAGATTCTCCAAGCCTTACCATCTGTCTTGACTCTATGACCTGTAGAGATCCTGGCATTACCAGCTGACCCACTGACATATCCTGAGGGACACTGGGCCTTGCCATCTGCTCTGCTGTAGCATGCTTAAGACTTTGAGCCTTTTTCATCTGCCCTATAACTGAACAGTATCGGCACAATGGATAGAGTACTAGATCTGAACTCAAGAAGACCTGAGTTCAAATCCAACTTCATATATCTGTTATCTGTGTGAACCTTCAGAAAGTCACTTAACTGCCCTCTGCCTCAGTTTCCTCAACTATAAAATGGGGATAATAATAACACCTACCTCCTATGGTTGTTGTGGGGATCAAATGAAGTAATAGTTGTAAAAGCACTGCTGGTAGGTGCTTAATAAATTCTTGCTCCCTTTGCCTTACCTCAGTTAGAATGTGAGCTCCCTTGGGAGCAGGGAACATTTAATTTTCTTTTTGTTTTATACCCCAGTGCTTAGCATAGTGCTTGGCACATAGTAAGCCCCCGATAAATACTTTTTCATTCATTTATATACTATCTCACATAGAGGTGAAGGTCACCTCACATTCATTGTAATTTAAGGGTGCTACAAAGCCTTGACTATCAAAACATATTTTCCTACAGGTCAATAAAACTTGACATTATTCTCCCCTCTTAACCAGCCTTGAATTCCTATTATTAGAATATGTATGAATTTTTCCCCCTGAGCTAAACAACAAAATTAAAATCCTTATTCCCAGAAAGCCCCTGTAAAAATGCATGTTACCTGAGAAAAGAGATAAGACTTTAGGTGTCTCTCCTAGCCTTCTAACACTAACATGCTTTTAATTTTCGGACTATCTAAATGTATTTTGTTATTCAGAAAGGCTGGTGCTGAGTTACAGGGTGGGGTGACTCCAGTGGGCCTTGATATATATGGAACATGTCAAAGATGAGCCCTAAGTGTTGGGAGTGAGACATGAAGATAACAAACCAGGAAGCTCATAATCAGGGAGATGGGGCCCTCGGGTGACTGCTTGGGTGTGGGCTACTAGAATGGGTGGTGAGGTTTCAGCTTTTGCCTGTTTCAGAAAATTTTGCCTATGGCTTATCCCTTGTCCAGATATGGTATGTGTAATACCTGAACTCTTGTCTGACATTAGGCATAGATCTGAACAAAGAAACATCCAGATTCTTTTGAAAAAATGGTTTCATATTATGTCAATTAGGAGTACATAGCTAGAACATATCAGAAATATAGATAACTATTTGGAGTGTAGTCATCAGAGATAGGATTCCTCCTTTTGCGCAAAGCTTTTGGTTCAACTTCATGACTGAGGCCAGACTCTACAAACAGATGGGGCTTCAGGCAACAGGCAAAAAAATGAGTCATTTTAGATAGTGAAGATAGTGGGAATAGAAGTAGTGGGAATCAGGGAAATTGTAGTGAAGTCTAGAAGGATCAATCAATACATTAACAATCATCTGTTTAGCATTTACTGCGATACTATGATCTGGCACTGCTATAAAGAAGAGCAAACGCAGTCTCTGCCCTCGAGGAACTTACTGTCTAATAGGAGAGATAACACATACGTAAATCAAAACACACAAGATAAAGAGAATAGACAGTAGATGGAAGGTTACATTAGAGGAAAAGGTAGAAAGGCAATGTGGTGCAGCAGAAAGAGAACTGAACTTGGAATTCCAAAATCTGAGTTCAAATCCTGGCTTTCATATTACCTAGGATAGGTTTGGACATAGAAGCAATATTGGGTAGATCAGACAAAAATGGAATGTCCCGAAAGAGTGAGATAAAGTTTGAGTTTCTTAGGCGAAGAGGGAGAAAGAAATATGGAACAGAAAAACATTTCATAGAACAGGCAATACATTCCAAGAGTCAAGTGGCAGGTAGAGAACCAAGAAATCAATGGTGAGTGAGAAATCAGTATGAGGAGGGTAGAGAAGGAAAAGATGGGTTAAAAATCATGGTAGTAAGGTCAAATAAGACTTCAGAAATGAACTAGCTGGCCCAATTCTAGCAGATTTTGTCTTCTGCCTGTCCCTGGGGGAGAGGAGGGTAATCCATGATTGACATCAAACTGCAGGTGAAGATAATTGACAAAAGTGGGCCATAGGTGGGCCACTTCAGGCTTTAGGGGTGGGGATAAGTTCTTACAAGAGGAATTTTCTCATAGCAACTGCCATAAATCTACGAAAAAAAGATATATTATAGAAGGAAATCATCCATCAGGCAGGAACTTAAATCAAATATCCACCCAAATCCCTACAACTCTATGATTCCATGGTTAGTAACCTGTTTGCTCAGTTGCACTTGTGTACATACACACCTGCACACACACAAGTTTGGCTATATACACATGTATATTTGCATATACACACACATACACACACACACACACACACATATATATATACATATACATACACATATATACACACTAATGTGTAAATAGGTATGTATGCATGCATGCATGGATATATGTATAGTTACAACTGACCTCAAGTTACATTTTAGCTATTTGGAATAGGGGTTAATATAATTCATCTCCCTGCCAAAAACACACACACAGACACATACACACATACACACTCAGATCCAGTGAGTAATAATAATTGGTTTCATAAAGTTAATCACTTTCTGTTGTTTAACAGGGCAAGATCTCCTTGATTCAAAACTGACTTACCCCTAGAAAAGAAGGAACACCATCTCCACGGACCCTCAACATGGAATGGAAAAATACATAGGCCTCCAACCCTCAAGGACAATTTACTGAGAGGGAGCTGGCATAGAAAGAAGGAACATGACTAGAATCCTGTTAACTGAGCTGAACAGCTGGAGTGGCCAGAACTTAAGGAAATTCTATTAAGAGGCTCAATCTCTTCTTTTCTCTTTTCTTATTGTTGGGCAAAGAAACACTCCTGGGCTCATCTGTTACTCTTGAGTGGCTGCATTTACCTAGACCAGGTGTCTTGTATCTTTAAAGTTATTAAGGATGATAGTCTCAATTTATAGAGGGCATTTTGGTGGATTTATGTGTTTTTCATTGAGCTAGAAATTTCTCTATTCTAAAGCTCAATAATTCTGATTAAAAAATCCCTTCCTTAGTGTTTTTTCTCTGTCTCTGTCTCCCTCTGTTTCTCTCTCTGTCTCTCTGAGCCTCTGTCTCTGTCTCTCTCTGTCTTTCTCTCTCTCCATCTCTCTCTCTCTTTCATTTTTATTAAGTGGAGTTTCATTTCTTTGCCAAAAATAATACTAGGTACACAGGCTCCTGGCTGTAGAAGAACAGAGACAATGTCTCTCTGAAAGCCCCTATACAAAAAAATCATATATAACAGATAAATTGTGTCAGATTAATAAAAAAGCATCTTGTACATAAAAATATACAAGCAAGAAGCTTGTATATCATATCTCTTTCCTTCTCAATTATTAGTGTATAAACTAAGCACTGAATCTAGGGGGAATTAATTTACTTGTCTAGCTTCCAGTTTGCTTGTTTGTTTGTTTGTTTTCATTTAGAAGATAATACTAGATGATTCTGAAGGTCATGTTCCTTCCACTTCCAAGCTAGGTGGTGCAGTGTGTAGAAAGATAAGCCTGGAATCGGGAAGACTGCAGGAAGATTTGGCCTTCATCCAACTGTATTCATAATTTATTTATTGAAATTTTCTTTACTTAAATATTTATAAACTTTATAAAATACCTACTATATTCAATGCGATGTACTAGGTTCTAGCAGAAATCTGAGAATGAAGAAAGTACTGTCCCTATACTTAAACAATTTACAATCTAATGGTACCAAAGAGGTCCACTCATTCAAATATGATTTTTTTTAAACTTACTACCAGTGTGGCCTTTAACAAATCATCTCTGAGCTTCTGCTTCTTCACTTTGAAAATGAGGCTGACACACTGAGGTAAGGTCCCTTTGAGCTGAAAATTATATAAGTTGGTCTCAATTACAAGTCAGTGTCATAACATGGACCCTGAAAATGAGGTCCCATCATAGAATTTTTAAAAATTTTCAGACACAAAACAACCCAAATCACAGCCCCCTAAACTCTTTTCCTGAGAGATTTCCAGATTTTCTTTGAAGATTGTCAACAAAGCAAGCAAAACTCAGATTTTTCAATTCAATTCAATCCAATAAACATTTATTAAATACTAATTATGCTCCAGGCACTAGGCTAAGCCCTGGGGATACGATTAATAAAAAGAAAGACAGTTTCTGCTCTCAAAGAGCTTTGTTGCTGTTGTTGTTGCTGTTGAGTTGTATCTAACTCTTCATGACTCCATTTGGGGTTTCTTGGCAACGATACTGGAGTGGTTTGCCATTTCTTTCTCCAGCTCACTTTACAGATGATGAAACCAAAGGAGACAGAGTTCAATGACTTGCCCAGGGTCACACAGCTATAAGTCTCTGAGGCCAGATTTGAACTCAGGAAGATGAGTCTTCCTGACTCCAGGCCCAGTGTTGTATGCACTATAGCACCACCCAGCTACCCAGGAATTTCTTATGATGATGACATTATAATTATAGGTCAGCCATAGCCTACCTCCACCCCTCTGAAAAACTAATTAGCATTTTACAGCTATCTGTGTCGACTAACTTTGAGTGTCTGATGGACATTTTTGTGAAGCTCTGTCAGTTGACTTTGACCCTTTTTTTGGAGGTACATGCACTATGGATGGGAATAGTCCATATAAAATGATAAGCATTGCTTCCATGGGGCCAAGATGAGTAATGCTCACTATCCTTTTGGCTCTGTTATATTTAGAAATGTAAAAATCTTATGGGAATGTGTCCATTATCTCTCAATGCACGGAAAAGATATGTGTGTGAGTGTGTCACACACACACGTACATATACATGTATATGTATGTATGTATATGTACACATATAGAAAAAAATCTAGGATGAGACATATAAGACAAAGAAAACAGCAGAAAGTTTAAAGCTTAAAATTATATGGAAATTATTTTTAACACTAATGATTTTTTTATTATCTCGGGCATTTGAGTCCATATTTTCGATAGAATTAATGTATAATGAATGCCAGTCTTTGACCTAAATGTGGAGGTCTACTCAACTGGGGGCATATCTGAACTTTTTTTTGAACGTGCCATGATTTTCAGGCCTCACAGGACTGCCCCAATCCTAACCTAAGAAACTGGGGGAGATCCCCAACGCCCTCTTCTCTTCGTGGTTTGGTTTTATGGAATGAATTGTAGAGATGGCAAACATCCAATTGTATTTTAGAAACAGTCTAGCTTATTGCCATTCCACAAATATTAATTAAGAACTTACTGTGAACCCAGTGTTCTAATAGGTACCAGGCATAACCTAAAGGGATTCCAAAGTATGTGCCTTGCCTGCTAGGAACTTACCATCTAGGTTTGCTTTATAAAACATAGCAAATTAAAGAAAGCAACTAAGTAATAATACCAGACAGAATGTATTTAAGAAACAAAATGAATGGTATTGGCAGTGAGTGCTAAAGGGTTTGAGAGAAGGGACCAATTATTATGAGATATGGTAGTTAAACAGTGCTCTGTGAATGAAGTTGTGGTTGTGGCTGTGGTTGTGGTTGTGGTTTGTTCTTTGTTCTCAAAGAGGACTAAGACATCGGAAAGATGATGCCATGCTTTGCAAGTGAATTGGATTTAAGTGAGGGAGGGTTGTGATGCCATGACTTGCAAGTGAATTGGATTTAAATGAGGGAGAACTGTGCAAAGTCACCAGCCTCACTTTCTCCTCTGGAGCCATCTGGGTCCAGTGGCCAGATATAGATCAGGACAACTGGTGATGGCCCAGAATGCGGTGGGAGACCTTGGCCTTTTTAAGTTAAGGTCTATTGGAAATGTCACTTTGACTGAGGCAATGCCCATTCAGTGATTATAGCTGTTTAAGAAGTCAGCCCTTGGATGGCCCCTTTAATAAATAAATATTTCTGTCCAAAAGAGAAACAATTACTATTAACCTGAGACATCAGGGACCCAAAAATAACCATCAAGCAGTACTTGGGCAGGGAACTATTGTTGGCCAATCAATGAGAGCTAGAGTGAATTGGGTTTCAGGCCTGGTCTTTAAGAAAGATATAAAGGTAGGCTCCAGCCAACAAAATTTACCTTCCTTTGGGCAGAATACCCTCGAGTAAGGGCGTGACACCCCATGGAGAGGAGAGGAACTTAGAACTTCAAGAATGTCAAGGACATTTTAGGTATAAGTGAGAAGAAAAAAAGGTGAAGAGTTTGGAATAAGCATATCATATTCAAAATGCTTGAAGGAAACCAACCTGGCTATACCCGGTGGTGAGTAGTGAGAGATAACATAGGATAGACAAGGGAAGTTTGGATAACATAGGGCCTTGAAAATCACTACAACACATTTGGACTGTGTTTCCTAGAGCAACGGACAATCCCTGAATATCCTTGAACTGTTTAGGTTTTGAAGCTGATGTGACGAAAGCTGTGATTTAGGGAGATTAATCTGATGATTCCATGTAACATACAAAGCTGACCTTGACAAAACTTGGAACACTGATGCACCCAGGTCCCAGTTCTAAATCTGAGTGGCACGTAGTAGAACACAAGTTCAATTGATCTTCTATAGTGCCTAGAGAACAAATGCAAACCATCTCTGACAATAGCCCAATGTTAATACAGTGCTATCATAGAGATCCTATCTCTGTAGTATCTAAGCATACTGAACAAGTACCCAATGGGTATGCTTTTACCCACACATGGAGATAAATCTTTATTCTTATCTTCTCCCACCAGCTGGTGCCATGTAGTCATGTGGTAGTAGACCAGAGGGGCTTTTTAATCATACACTATCAGGATATTCAGAGTTAAGGTCCACACAGCAACTATAACTAATTCCCCTCTTTGAATAAGCAATTTCTGGGTGACTATAGATAGTGATGCTGCCCTCAGATACACTGGTACCTTCAGGGTTGTTAAAGATTTGCTGGTTTTTATTTTTATTTCTTCCTGTAAGAAAAGCTGACTTGACTTACAATGATTTATCCTAATTTTCCTTCATGATAGAACTTGAGTGAGACTTATTGATTGACGGGAGTTTATGAGGAAAACATTGATTGGATGGTGACTGCTTTTTCTTATGCACATATGTAATTCAGTAGTTGTTGGCTAATCTAATGCAACAAACACCTACTATGCACAAGTCATTGTGCTAGGTCCTGGGGATACAAAGAGAGAAGAGGAAGAGGAGATGAGAAGGAGGAGGAGATGAGGAGAAGGAGATGAGGAAGAGAAGAAGGAGAAGGAGAAGAAGAAGAAGGAGAAGGAGAAGAAGAAGAAGGAGAAAAAGAAGAAGAAGAACAAGGAGAAGAAGAAGAAGAACAAAAAGGAGAAGAGGGAGGAGGAGGAGGAAGAAAAGGAGGTAGAGGAGGAAGAGGAAAAGGAGAAGGAGGAGAAGGAGAAGAAGAAGAAGAAGAAGAAGAACAAGGAGAAGAAGAAGAAGAAGAAAGAGAAGAAGAAGAAGGAGAAGAAGAACAAAAGGAGAAGGAGGAGGAGGAGGAAGAAAAGGAGGTAGAGGAAGAGGAGGAAAAGGAGAAGGAGAAGGAGAAGGAGAAGGAGAAGGAGAAGGAGAAGGAGAAGGAGAAGGAGAAGGAGAAGGAGGAGAAGAAGGAGTTCCTGCTTTCTTGCAGCTTACATTCTAGTGGGTGTGGTTCAGAAAAAATAATTTTAATTAAATTATAATAAAGCCAAATGGAACATTTTTTGTTTTACTATTTGGGAATAAAATAGAATAGAATTTGGCCCAGGGTCCCCCATAGAATGTGGGGCTTGGAGTTCCTAAACTGATCCTCAGGGTTGAACAAAAGGTATCATTTTCTCTTTTTGACTTATGCCCCAACCACAGTTGTACTATGCTGAAGTACCTAAAATAAAGCTTAGGTATGACTCTTTTTTAGGTTTCCCTAGCAGTGAGTAACAGGGTCTCCAGTTCTTCATAGGCATTCAATGCACAATATCAGCAATTAGATCTGAGACACCCTTTATTTTGCCCTCCACAGAAACTGTATGAAATGAGACAGACTCACAACAGCCCATGAACAAATACAGAAATGTCAAGTACTCTAATGCCCCATTAGATTCCCTGCCTTCACAAGAAAGTGAAGGGAATTTTGGGAACTTGCCTTGGACCTGCAGTATACAAGCAGCTCATGATATTAGCAGGGCTATTGTTCCCATACACTTCTTTTGATCCTCACCTTCAGTGCCACCTCCCTGCCTCTGACATAACTTTTATCTTTTATCTGCAGGGAAAATGATCATTGAAAACAATCCTCTTCTTCCTCCATCCCTCTGTTAGGTCAGGGCCAAAGGGATGGAACTCAGGAAATCTTGAGTCTCTTGAACATTACATAATAAGACCAATCTCAGGTATCTGGAGCTGAGCTTCAAAAAAGAAAAAAAACCAATTTTTAAAGTCATAGGTAGAAGGCCATGTGGGATCACAGAATAAGATTTGGAGCCAAAAGTGAACCTTAGTGACCACTTAGCCCAGGGCTTCTTAAACTTTTTCCATTCTGGACCCCTTTTTGGGTTTTACAGCATTTGTTGGCATTGAACGGCCCGAGGGCATGTGCAGTGCAAAGTGCACATGCTTTGTGTTCACAACTAAGGCTGCAGTAAAGTTGCATTAGCAAGTGCTGCCAGAAACACTGCGGATTCATTATGTGTTTGATTTTTAATTAATTTTTGGTCGTTGCATGTTCAGAAACCTTTTACTGTTGCCAAATTTTTGTGACCCCATATGGCGTCACAACCCACAGTTTAAGAAGCGCTGTTAAACATTAATTTTACAAATGAAGAACTTGGGAAGTGCCCTGCCCGAGGTCACATAAAGAGGCAAGGTTCAAACCCATACCTTTTGGTTAGGAATTCAGTGCTGTTAGTTGAAATAGAGCTCCCCTCCCAACCACTGAATTTTAAAGGGCACAGAAGATATTCATTTCAACTATTAGAAGGAATGTTGATATTGTAGTTTGTATACTAATAGAATGGTCTACAAATGAGTCATTACATGTCCTAATGTCAGCTCTCAGGGAGACCTCAGGTCAGATGAGACCTTTGAATGACTTCAGGACGTCACCAGATGGCAATTGGCCAGGACTGGATATCTTTTGTAGTTAGGGATGCCATGTACAAATTCCACTTTCTACTGAATAGTACGGGATAATTACGGTGATGCCAGCTGCTAGCTATACCACAGCATCACCATGGAGGCCTTGGTGACTATCAGAGCTCCTCTGGCCATGGGACTATGAGTGGGATGTATTAATGGCAGTTCATGACCTCTGAAGTTAGATATCTTACCCAAGAACATCTCATTGCCTTATAACTCCCCAGAATATGGCCATTGCTATGAATTCTAAGATACTCGGCGGCCCTTGGGGGGTACCCAATAATTACACAGAGTGCCCTTCAGTGGTCCTGAGTAAGAGTCAGGTGTAGTGACACCTTATTGACATGTGCCTGGAGCCTCACTCACTGATGTATGTCATGAGAGAAGGCAGCGTTGCTTCTGTGATGCGCACCACTGGTACTTGTCAGTTTGCGAGCTCGCTGAGAGATAATGCATGCTGAGGAGAGCTACATTTTCTTTCTCTTGGGTTTTGAGCAACACTGCGCTGGAAATCTTGGCTCCTCTTTTCAAGTCTACCCCTGGCTCACTGCATTGCCTTGTGAAAGTTACCATTCTGTGCCTTAATTTAACAATCTATAAAACAGAACTAATGTTGGGCTCCATTCTGTGCTCATCATGCACACATTGTTCCATTGAATAGCGCCCTTAAGTATTCACTGGAGAGGTCTCCATTTCCAGTAAATTTGAATTCATTCAAACACTCCCCTGGCACCTCTGGCTCCAGTGGCAGCTGGTCACAGTCTATGAGCACAACAGACATCTGGCTGGCGATGTAGGTAGGAATGAAGCTAGCGGCCAAGTTTCTAAACAGTCATAAAGGGGGAGAGGGAGAGCTTTTTAATCCCTGGAAATAGGTACCCTGAAGGATCAGGATTCATGTAGGCAAGAGTTACAACTTACTGTATATTTAGTAATGGCGAGTCCTCTAGGTCTTTGGTGTCAAAAGTATTCCTTTTCTGGCAACATGGATGATTGTCTTGTAAGAATTAATTCAATGCAACAAACTTATAAAGCACCTACTATGTTGAAGGCATTGTGCCAGAAACTAGAGCTATAAAGATGAAAAGTGACAGAATACTTGCCCTCAAGTAGCTTTCAATCAAGTAGAGGGTGGGGGCAATATGACATGTGCCCAAATAAACATAGGACAAGGGAGACTGTGACCACATGATCCTATGATAGGAGCAAAAGAGAGAGCCAAGGTGCTCTAGGAACTTTTGAAAGGGAGAGCTCAGTTTCTCTTTGGTGAATGATGGAAATATTCATACATCGGGCTGCAGCTGGCCTGATCCTTAAAAGAAAAGCAAGATTTCAATAGCTAGTGATGAGGAGAGAGGTCATGTAAAGGTGGTATTGCATTGGGGAGCCCAGAGGCAAAGGTGCAATCAGCTAGAAAAGGAGTCTCCAAAGATCCCCCCTGAGGGTGAGATACTTATTCCCTGATTTTGGTGGCTGCCCAGAGCTGCTACTTTACATTTCAGGGTCCAGGGCACACAGGGGATTTTTAGGGGTACACAGGTGCAGAGAGTGAAAAATACGCTAACTTAGAAAGATATTATTTTGGGCACACAGCTGTACTAACCTTAAAAATATTATTGTCAGTATTTTTCCATGCCTAGATTCAATTATGTACAGCCTCCCTTAAGGGGAGTCTCTCATGGTGGTCTCAAGACCACCAGGCCTAATCTTATAACAGCCCACTTCTCGGCCTCTGAGACCACCCATGAAGCCGTCTCCTTTCATAAGTAGACCTTATAGAAGCAGTGGTGCCCCTAGTAG
The DNA here is from genome assembly GCA_028646595.1 of Phalanger gymnotis. Taxonomy (NCBI): domain Eukaryota; kingdom Metazoa; phylum Chordata; class Mammalia; order Diprotodontia; family Phalangeridae; genus Phalanger; species Phalanger gymnotis. Next base: position 289,044,627 of record CM053622.1, on the reverse strand, counting down.
GGGATCCTAACCTAATGACTCATCCAGTGGCCTTGAAGGTCCTATGGTACGGGTAGTACCACACTATCTTAATCCCTACCACACACAACATGAAAGAATAAAAAACTCAAAAGTGACTGGGAGCTCCAGGCCAAGTTCCCCAACTGCTGGGGAGAACCCGAGAGAATAGGTTGTCCTATGGACCTGGAAAGATGGAATGAATCTGAGTTCTGAGTTCACTGACCTCACCTGCCCAGGTGCTCATCCTGTCACTGATTTCATGGACTTTATAGGAGTGGACTTTATCCACATGCAGCAGACATTCATGAGGGAATATATTCCCCCTTGGTCTGGAAGCAAGTAGTCTAGGGCCAAGTAGTCATCCATAACCACGTCCCCAGGAGTGTTCTGGCCTTCGGCTAGGGTCTCAGGTCCTTTGGCAGTATCCATGATCTGTTTCTTCAGGTATCTGTCAAGTGCCTTCTGTGCATCTCTAAGGTGTCTGTGCATGTCTTCTCATTCATTCCCTAGGTAAATGTACCCAAGAAAGTTCCAATCAGGACATGGCCCTCTTCCCTCCTATGCCTAGACAGAGCCTTAGAGGGTAGAGGGGCAAGTCACTGGGCTTTGATGGAGTTACAAAAGGTGAAGTCAATTCCCATGGTAACAAGGGGGCAGGTAAGATTGCTCAAGCAGGGGAGCAGGATGTGGGTATAGATTAATTGGGGTGAGGTGTTTCACAGGTCCATCTGATGCCAGAAGGGTACCAGAGTTAGGTCTTGTCAATCTAGATGACCTTGTGTACAGTGATATTCCATGGTTGGATCTCCAGGCTTTCTGGACAGGCAGGTGTCATAGGTCATGTCTGAACAGGTGTGGCTCATGTTTGGGGAAGAGGGGACAGATTGGATTTGCCCAGTGGACGAGACACTGGAGAGTTTGATGGGGATTTGTAACAATCTTTGGAGTCCTGGCTGAAAGCTGAATGCTGTTGTGTGTCTTGTTACCAGGGTGAGTTTGTAGAGCTATTTCCTTGACCACCTCCAGGTTCCAGGTCACTTGTGAAGAATTTCTAAGTAATGTTGCTAAGGCCTACTAGTGATAGGACTTAAGGGATAAAGCCGCCAGGCTGCTTAAGGAGAGGCAGCCCAGGTTGGAAAAAGAGTAAATTAAAGCTTATGTGTGTGTGTATGTATACATGTATATATGTGTGTATGTATATACATATATGCATATTATATATGTATACATGTGTGTATATACATATGTGTATATTATATATATACATATGTATATGAAAAGACATGACTCTTGCCTACATAGCATTACAATATCATTTACATTTATGTATACGTACACATACACACACATATGTATATAAGCACGTAGCCATAATATAATATGGTATGTGTACACAAGCTCTGGGAGGAGAAGGGATGCTTTACTTGTGGCCTTCCAAACAGTAATTGCCTAATAAAGATATATTGAACTGAATTTGTTGAATTGAATGAAGAGGAGTACAGAGAAAGCAATGAGAATTTTGACTGCATAGAGAGGCCACTTTGAGCTGGAAGCACCAGAGAGGTTTCCTGGGAAAGTAGCATTTGATGTGGGTTAGAATTTCAACAGTCAGAAAAGTTATTTGTGAACAAAGACACAGAGGTAAGAATCAAATAACAAGTATTTATTAAGTACTTACTGTGTGCTCTGCACGGTGCTAAGGACTGGAGATAGTGTATCATCTTGACAGAAAAGGGAGGATGTGTTCTGAAAACAGCTACTAGCCTCTTTTATCTGTTTCACAAAGTAAAGGAAGAAGAGTGTAACATAAGTCCAGAAAGGTAGGGTTAAATCAAAATTGTAGAAAGACTAGAATGTCAAAGCTCAGGTGTTTACACTTCATTAAGCAGTCAGAAAATTTTAGACATTTTTGAAAAATAAAATACCATATTCTGTTCTCCTAATTGTCTCTACACGTGCCATGCTCCTTCTTGAGTCTTTGCCTTTAAGACCAGGGCTCACACTGCCCATAGTGTCCTCACTCTCCTCTTCATCTGTCTCAATCCTACTTATTCTTCAAATCCATATTCGATCCCATTTCCTTCATAAATCTTTTATAAAGTACTCTGATTAATGCTGTTCTTCCTCCTTTGTGGGCTCCTATCAAACACAGCCAATAGTCCCAAGTATCAGAATTAATTATTCTATAATAAATTTATAAATATGTTTTTCTCTCCCAGGGAGAAGATGGAGCATAAGATTCTCAAGGGCAGGGGGTATGTCTTGTATAGCGCATCGTTTACCATAGTGTTGGAGGTGTAGTCAGTTTTCTAAAACTTGAATTAAATCGATCAGGAGATTAATAGGCGAGTGGGAAGAAGAGTCTTTTGTTGAAGAAAATTGACTCAGAAGATTAAAGAACCAAATGAGTATAAAACAATAACTGCCAGTATTTTTGGAGGTAGGAAATCCTCTGATTACTTTGTTTAGATAACTAATCTCCTACTCCTCAAAATTCTAACATAAAACAATAATAAAATTTATTATAACAAATTTTCACTGAATTTATTTTTACTATTTTTTAGAATTGCCAATGTTTCCCTGGATATCTATGGACACCCTTGAGGTCTTGCAGAACTAAAAATAACACAGAAGAAAACAGATTGCTTATAATGTAAATATGGCCAGTTCCCATCCCAATACAGTCAATATATCTTCCTTGAAATTACCCTCGGAGAGTATAAGGAAGACTTTTAGTGAGGAAGTCTTCTTTGCTTTCCTTTACACTCTTGGTAGTACTTGAAACTTAAGTACAGCCATTTTCTTTTAAGAAAGAAAAAAAGAAAATAAATCTTTGCTGCTTGTTTGCCTTCTTACTTTAGGAGGGCAAAGAGGGATTTTTTTGAATCTGGGAAGGAAAGAAAAAAAAGATGCATGTTTTTAAAATTATATCACTTCTCTGGTATGTGTTTTGTTTTTAATTCTTGCTCAGACTTTTGGGTGTGGTGGGATTTCTGGCTGAAACTCTCTTTGTGGACTCATGCTGAGTCCACTATGTTCTGGAGTTGAGATTTTATTCAGTTTCCTTAATCATTTACATATTACATTGTGACTATAGTCATCGACTTACCTATTTTTTTCTTATTTTTTTAATATTTTAGATTGCACTATATTATGCCTGGTAAGGAATGTAGATGGGTTAGTTGGTAATCTATATAGAGAAACACAGTGAATTTGAGTCAATCATGTAGAATTTTTGTAATTTCTTCCCCTAGCACCTCTACCCACCCCCTTGACTTTTTTTCTCACCCATTCTTTCCTTTTATGGATATATTAATATCATAATGTTCATACTATACTTTTAGCTTATATTTTAATTACACTGAATATCACATCTCCAAGTCCAACTTCTTGTATTTTATAAGACATTTTATAGTAACATGGTTACTCATTTTAGTATCTTCTGATAAGCAATGAAGAAGCTACAAATCTTAAAACTTAAGAATATGTGGGTAATAATTACAAGATGCCTCAACGGCCAAAGAGAAAAGCACTTATCTGAAAAAAAAAAACCAAACCCATTCATTTTATAAAACTTAAATTGTTACATTCGATATATATATACATCCATGTATATGTATATATACATACATACGTGCATACATAATCATTCATAAATATATGAAAGTGAGTTTTTAGTATAAAAAGTAGGGTTTTAGCATTGCAAGGAAGAGATACTGAAAAATCTTCCTAAAGGGGGAAATTAGCATAAAGCGTCATGCTCCTGATACAGAAATTCAATTTAATTTAACAAACTTTGATTAAGTACCTATTATGGACAAGATAATAGAATTGGTAGATAGATAGATAGATAGATAGATAGATAGATAGATAGATAGATAGATAGACAGACTTTTAATTGCTTACTATATGCTAGGTAATGTTCTAGGAACTACATGTATAAAAACAAACACATAAGCAAGTTCTCAATTTCAATGAACTCACATTTGAGAAGTGCACAGATTACTATTTTCCAGTGAGGAGGAAGTCTGGTTCTTGTTCTCAGAGACTTGGATTCTTCTGCTTGGGTGATTCCCCTGCACACCCCCTCATCCCCACCACTGCCTTCTCATGGTAGAGGGCTTGAGTAGTTTAATGAAATTATAAGCTACGCAGTGCAGGGTTACCCAAGATGGACAGATCATGGTGGAGAGTTCTGAGAAAAGGTGATCTACTGGAGAAGGAAATGACAAATTGCTCCAGTATCTTTGCCAAGAAAACCCCATGGGCAGCACTAAAATGATAAAAGAGATGATGTCAGAAGATTGAAGGTTGGAGGATAGACAATACCTTATTGAAATAGTAACTATAAAGCCAAAATTGTGACAGAATGAAGTAAACAAAATAGAATGGGGATGATGGACTGATAGAAGAGGAGAAAGTTGGGGATAGGAATCATGGTGAAGAAAAAAGAGAGGCAGTGGGAAAGTTATAAGGACAAAAAATTGCTGTTAGAGTTGGGGACTTCAGAGTTCAAGATTAAAGGTTATGGTTGTTCAGTTGTTTTAAGTAGTGTCTGACTGTTCATGACCCCTTTTGGGGTTTTCTTGGCAAAGATACTGAGATGGTCTGCCATTTCCTTCTCCAGCTCGTTTTACAGATGAAGAAATAGGTGAACTAGGTTAAACGACCTATCCAGAGTCACATAGCTAATAAGTGTCTGAGGTCAGATTCAAACTCAGGAACAGTTGTGTTTCTGACTCCAGGCCCAGCACTCTATTTGCTGCACCATCAAGCTGCCAAGATCAGAGGTAGAATGGTTTCAAGGGGTGGTTAAGCCTAATATTACCCACCTCTGAGGGTGGCTAATAGAATTAGAGGTCATAAGAATTCAGAAGATGGGAGTCTAAAATGTTTGTAGGGTCATAAACATGATTATTGAGATTATGAAGGGTGAGGACAAGAATTGGGGGTGAAGAGGAAGATTGCAAACCCAGTCAGTAAATCAACAAGCACTTTATAAGTGTCTACAATGCACCAGACACTGTGCTGAGTTCTAGAGATACAAATAAAGGCAAACAAAAACTACTCCTGATCTTAAGTGGCTCACCAGGTACTTAACTGGTTGAGGGAGGAGGGAGAGTGAGCAGAATATTTGTATTTGAAAGCAACCAAGATCCCGGGAGAGGTGATATATTCAAATGTTTTCCTTCAAAGGAAGACAGGCTGCTAAATGATGGTAACAGATAACGAGGAGCATCCCAACAATTTCTCCTAGCCCAGTGAATCAAGTGGTTGAGTAGTGGTCAGTGTTGGATATGGAAGCAGGGCAATTGGATAGAGGAGGGAATAGTAAATAGAAATGATTATAAAGGGAAAAAAGTACCTGTAATGCATTTTCTAAAATGAGAGTGTATACAGGGATTTGGTGTCTTCAGGAAAGAATTGGGTTTCAGTGAATGTCAAAAAATGGAAGCAATATATTCTTGGATTATAGGCTAGGGAGTCTAAAGCCAAAAGGGACATCAGAAGTCATTCAGTCCAATTATCTGATTTTACAGATGAGGAAACTGAGGTTAAGTGACTTGCCTGAGCTTATACAGGTAACCTCTGCTTTTTCCACTGTGGTATCATAATCCAATCCAATCTAATCTAATAAGCATTTATTAAACACCTACTAAGTACCAGGCACTCTGGTAAGCACCCCATTTCTGCCTTCTAATTGGAGTTTGCAACTTCTATATCTCTAAACAGAGAGGAGAGGAGGAAAGTGTGGTGGTGTCAATTAGGGTGTGAGTTAGCAGCATGGTGGTGAGTTTAGAGGTGATGAATTTATCCTGGGAAGGGCATCTGATTCTGTGGAATTAAAACCAAGCAGAGCAGGAAATACAAAGTAGAGATCTAGTAAAAAAAAAAAAAAGGCTTATTTTTTTAAAATAAATAAATAAAAGGGAGGGAGAATTTCTTGGTAAATGATGCAAGAAGGGAAGGGTAGAGAAGGATTGGGAGTGGAAAGAGGTAGGTTGAGGTAGAGAGAGGTGAACTGGGTAGAGGTGTGAATATAGTGGCAGTATCACCTAGGCCAAAAAGGCTCTGAATCGCAGGGAATAGAAGAGCAGGAAGTCAAAATTTGTTAGCCACAAGGCATGGGGTCTAAGGAACTGGGAAAAGTTGGCAGACTAAATTGGCCCCAAGGTTTTAATTACAATGTTGATGAGAAGGAGCTTAAACTTGAGGTGCCTTCCAGGTGAGTCTCTTCCTTTGATTCAAGTAGGGGAAGGGAGGGTCAAGGCTTGTAAAGCAAACTAAAACTATGTTAGAAATAGAGAGCTTTTTTATTTCTTTTGAGAATTGTCCCTTGCTTTCTTCTTAGCTTTTCTGAACCAGGAAAAATCTTTTGTAATATTATCAAAAACAATAGACCATGCAATTTTCAGTAACTTTAGAGTATAAATCTGCCATACTACCCAACATTAGGGCCGTGTTTCTGTGGCCTAAAAAATCCAAACAGACTATAACTGAATCAACCGGGTATTTTGAGTCATTTTAATAATAAATCTGTTAATCTAATATATTATTATTATTCTAATTATCTGGCACTTATATAGTGCTTTAAATTTTGCAAAGTCCTTGACACGTCCTCTGATTTGATCCTTATGATAACCCTGTAAGGTAGCTGTTACATTAATCAGTTGTTAGTCAATAAGCCTTTACTAAGTGCTTACTATGTTCCAGGCATTATGCTAAGGGCTGGAGGTGTAAAGAAAGCAAAAAAAGCATTTCCATTTTATAGGTAATTAAATGGAGGAACCAGACACTGAGGTCAGTTCTTGTTTTTTTGTTTTTGGGGTTTTTTCCCCATAACTTAGTATAATAATTATTTTTCAAAAGCTGACTGCATATGGCACTGCAAATATATTATGTACAACTTGCTATTCCTTTTAAATATATAATAAAGTCATCATACAAATTTGTTTTTGTTCCTTTTTATCCCTTTCCCCACCCTTGCCCTAGAAATTGCTACCACTAGACACAAATGTGTGTGTATGTATATATATAATAAATATATTAAAAATATAAAATTTAGCAATATTAAATAAATGCATAATATATTTATTATAATATATAATGTAAAATCATTCTGCAAATAGCATCTTCCTTCATGTGTCCTTTGTAGTTAATTTGGGTATTTATAATAGTCAAGATGCTCAAAGTTGTTATTAAAAAAATATTGCTGTTACTATATACAATGTTGTCTTGGTTCTGCTAATTTCACTCTTCATTATTTCATGCATATCTGTGTTTTTCTAAGATCATCAAGTTCATCATTTCTTAGAGCATAGTAGTATTCCATCACAATCATATACCACAACTTGTTCAGCTATTCCCCAATTGATAGGCATCCCCACAATTTCTAGTTCTTTGCTACTACAAAGATTGCTGCTATAAATATTTTAGAACAGAGAGGGTTTTTTTCTTCCTTTTTCTCTAATCATTTTTGGAAATAGACCTAATAGTGGTATTGCTGGGTTAAAGGGTATAGCCAGGGGTGGGGAACCTGGGGCCTCGAGGCTACATGTGGCCCTCTAGGTCCTCAAGTGTAGCCCTTTGACTGAATCCACTGCACTTGAGGACCTAGAGGGCCACATATAGCCTTGAGGCCCCAGGTTCCCCAACCCTGGCTATAGTCAATTTATTAATCTTGGGGGCATAATTCCAGATTGCTCTCCAAAACGGTTGGATCAGTTCATAATTCCACCAATAATGGATTAGTATCTCAATTTTTCCCACAGCCTCTCCAACATTTCTCGCTTTCCTCTTTGACCATTTTAGCCAACCCGGCCATAAATGAGATTCCTAAGAAAAAAGCACCAGAACTATATGGGTTTTCAAGTAAATTTTACCAAACATTTAAAAATTATCTAATTACAACATTAAATTATTTGGAATAATGGGCAAAAAGATCCTACCAAATTCCTTTTATGAAACAAATATGATACTGATACTTAAGCCAGGAAGAGCAAAACAGAAAGAAAATTATAGACCAATTTCCTTAATGAATATAGATGTAAAAATCCTAAATAAAATGCTAGCTAAAAAATTACAATAATATATTTAAAAGATTATACATTATGACCAAGTTGGATTTATATCAGGAATGCAGGAATGGTTTAACATAAGGAAAACTATTAACATAATTGATATCAATAATGAAAGTTTAAAAAAACATGATCATATCAATGAATGCAGAAAAAGCTTTTAATAGGGCACAACACTCATTTCTATTAAAAATACTTGAAAGTACAGGTATAAATGGATTTTTCCTTAAATTGATAAAAAGTATTTATCTAAAATCATCAGTAAGCATTAATTGGGTTGGGGATAAACTAGAAGTCTTCCCAGTAAAATAAATAAGGTGTGAAACAAGGATGCCCTCTGTTATCAGTATCATGCAATATTATATTGGAAATCCTAGCAATAGGAATAAGAGAAGAAAAAGAAAAAGGTGTCAGAATAGGGAATGAGGTAATAAAGCATCTCTTTTTGCAGACAATATAATGATATACTTGGAAAATCCCAAAGACTCAACTAAAAATTAGTTGAAACAATAATTTTAGTTAAGTAGCAGGATATAAATTAAATCAACATAAATCATCAGCATTCCTATATATCACAAACAAAACCCTGCAAGAAGAGTCGGTAAAAGATACTCCATTTAAAGTAGCCTTGTGAAGTTAATTGAAGGAACTGGGGATATTTAGCCTGGAGACAAGAAGACTTAGGGGAAAGATGGGGAATTATAGCAGTCTCAGACTGTACTTAGAGCACTGTCATGTGGAAAGATTAGCACTATTCATATATCTTTACATTCCATTTTTCAGTAATATCTGCAACAATACGTATTCAACAGCTGCCTAGTATTAGCAAAGGTGAGACATAACTCCTTTTTCTGTTGAAGGCACCATAATCTTTCGCATGTTTCAGTTTCTTTGCCTAAGCATTGTGCTCAACTCCTATCTCTCCCTTCCTCGACCTCCATATTAGATCAGTTGCCAAATCTTGCTCTTTCCACCTTTATATCTCATTTCCATCTGATTCCTTCTCTCTACTCGTACAGCTTCCACCTTAGTTCAGGCCCTGATTTACCTTTCTTCTAGATTAATGCAATAGCCTCCTAATTGTTCTCCTTACTGTCTGAAGTCTCTTACACCCTAGTCTATCTCATGTAGTTCTGCTGAGGAAATGCTCCTTAAACACAGATCTGACCATGTGATTCTGCTAAACAATCAACATTACTGGCCTCTTATCGTCTCTGGGGTAAATTAAAAATTCCTGTCTTGGGCTTTTAAAGCTCTTCAGAACCTGTTCAGGACCTATCTTTCAGCCTCATCGTACATTATTCACCTTCCTGTAATCTGTGATCCAACCAGACTGGACTTCTCACTATTCTTATTCCCAACATAAACTTTTCCATCTCTGTGTCTTTGCAGTGGTGGTTCTCCTCTGCCTAAGAGCCATCCCTCCTTATCTATGCCTCACATAATCCTTCTCTTTCTTTATAATCCGGGTCAGGCAACATCTTTTGAATGAAGCCTTTCCTGAGCTCTCCAAATCCCAGTGCTCATCTTCCCAAACTGCTTTTTGCTTAACTACTACATATGGGGTATGCCAAAATCTTAGGGCAGTCTTAAGCATTAATAATTCAAAACTGCACTAAGAATTTTGGAATACCTTGTATAAACTATAACACCTATTATATATGAATATGTTAGTATGTTCTTTGACTTTTTATGTTTTCTATATTTTGTATGTACTTTTCCATTAGAATGTCAGCTTATTGCGAGTAGAAATTGTTTCATTTCTTTTGTACTTGTATGACCACTGTCTGGCATGTTAGGCATGTTTTTGTTTGGTCATTTTTTCAGTTGTTTCTGACTCTTTGTGACCCTATTTTGGGGTTTTCTTGTCAAAGATACTGGAATGGTTTGCCATTTCCTCCTCCAGCTCATTTTACAGATGAAGAAACTGAGGCAAATAGGGTTAATTGACTTCCCCAGGGTTATTTAGTAAATATCTTTTTATTGATTGATTTATTGACTCCCTAGAGGGTGTATCTACTACATCTGCATAATTAATTGTTGCTTACATATGGTACTAGAGCAGTAGAGAGAGGCAACATATTTAAATGTCTGCCTTGTTTCCTGCCCCCCCATACCTTTTTTACCTTCTGGGGATGGTATTTCCACACTCTCTGCTTCTCAAGCTCTACTTTTGATTTCTTCATGTTTTAATTAGAGAGAAGACAATACCATCCCCAGAAGGTTTGTAGAATATGCCTAATATTTCTCTCTTCTGTAACTCCAGCCCCTATATACCTGGCCTACCATATTCCTCCCCTGTCTTGTTTTACCGATATCTGACCAGGCCATGCTTCCTCCAGTGGGTTAAGGCAGAGGATTACTGAACCTCAAAGAAATGCATCCTATCAAGGCAGGATACTGAGGCCTTATTTGCTTGGCTGTTGGAAACCCTAGTTAAAAATAGTAGACACTCATTAAGCCTACAAAATGAGGAATCGTCTGCTACAAGGACTCAACTATGAAAAGTATGTTGAAGCGTGGGTGTCTGAATGGCTCTTTGAAATCGGAGACTGATTCTTTATAAATTGTCTCCAGATTACTGCCTGGCATTACTGTACGTGTCTAAGAACACCTTTAGTGCCTGTGCTCACCAAACAGGAATGTTTAGAGCCCCTGAGGCTGTCATCCTACCGAGTAATCTTCACAAAATAAAACAAGAGTAATAACTAATAATAACTGGTAGCAATTTGGTGGATATAGTTCATCATTTATCATCTTTATGTACATATCAATAACAGTTGACGCCCTTTGGCAAACTTTCAGGGTGTTGCTTTGCCATCCACAACAATAAATCACCTGAGAGCATATGTAACAATTATTGTCATAAATAAAGCAGTTTAATCATCATAAAGGGTAGAACCAAACAGAGATCCTAACCAAACTCTCTAGATAGCTAGGGGCCTCCTTCCGTGGTTTCTGTGATTCAGCCTAATATGTATTTAGCTAATGGTTAAATAGCCTAATAGTGTTAACAGTTGCTGAGTCTCACGCAGGGAAGACAATAGGCCCGGTTAATACGTGTGTCGTCAGTGGGGCATTGGAACAATAAGGTCTTTCACACTGTTCGCCTCAGCTTAGATTTGGTAATGTTTTGATTTATGAAGGGCAAGCATCAACAATTCAGCAAGTGAGAGTATTTATACCTAATAGCTACTTTTCAACGTAGTTTCTTGTGAAAGTAGTGTTGCATTCAGCCGTGCCTGGAAGATGATTTGTACTGAGGAGTGAGTTAGACTTGCTGACAACTAGGAACTTTAGCATGTGGAGCTTTCTGGCTAAACAAAACTGATTACCTTCCCAGTACCGTTGTCATTTCCCAGAACATTTTGGGGAGAAGATGTACTGTTTTCTAACAATGTCATGATGAAATAATTCTCCCCTCCCCCTTCAACAATGAAAGATGAAATATGATTATAGTATGCATTTCATGTATTTTGCAAAAAGGTTCATATGTAAGCTAAAATACTTGACACTTTCTTGCCTCTTATAAAATAGTTATTTCTATATCTGCATCATTGGGCTTTATTTTTATAGCGTTTCGGTACCTGCTTAGAAGATTATCATACGTCCTTGGACAGAGAAAATAATGAGCATTAATATTTGCTTGACCACAAAAGAAGTTGGGACTTTCAGAATCACAGGACTAGAAAAAATTTCAAATATCCATATTATTTATTCCACTTAATTGTATAAGTTCTCATGTATATGTATGTGTATGTATGTGTGCATTATATATGTATATATTTATTTATTCATATTTTAAAATGATGGCTAGTAAAGGAATTTTAAACTTCCTAATTAAATCATTGGGCAGCTAGGTAGTACAATGGATAGATTCCAGGCCTGGAATCAGGAAAAGTCTAAGTTCAAATCTAGCCTCAGACACTATTTGTGTGACCTGGGTGAGCCACTCAACCTATGTTTGCCTCAGTTTCCTCATCTGTAAAATGGTAATAATGGTAATGATAGCACCTATCTCCCAGGTTGTTGTGAGGATCAAATGGGATAATATTTGTAAAGTGTTTAGCACAGTGCCTGGCACATAGTAAGTGCTATTTAAATATTAATTATAAAATAATAATATTTTAATTTAAATAATAATATAAAATAATTATAATATAAAACTACTTATATAGTTTTATTATTATAATTAAACATTTATGTACATATGTATCTACACATATCTTTAATGCATTGCTATGGCTCAGCCTGTAATTCTACACGAGCCACAGATCTTTGCTGCTGTATTTGGGAATAACTATTCTAGCTCTGTATTATGTACATATTATTTCTTTTCCACACTAAACACACTGCGCTGCACTTGTCTCTCTAGACCAACATCCTACTTCAATTTGTCAAGGCCATGTTGAATTCCTGTCCTATGTTTGAAGGTAATAGGCCCCCCTCCCTAGTTAATATCATTTAATGAGCATGCTCTCTCTTCATCTATATCATTCCCTATGTGGACTCTCATTCAATTTGTTCCCATATCCAAATCAAAATGGAACCACAGATTATTCCCTCTGAGTGAACCTTCAATCAGGTGTACACATACATATCAGGAAAGTAGTCAAAACCACATTATTTTTCACATATTCCTGTATTCTATTTGGATCTTAGTTTTCCTAAACAGTAGGCCACTTAACATGCTATTTTCAGGAAGAAATGCATAGACCAAGAGAGATATTTTTACTTAAACCAGAGACTCTAAATTGAAAGAGTCAATTGAGTATCCTTGAATCATCTTTTTACAAAGTGAGATTTAGTAGCAAAAAAAAAAAATAATAATGATGAAAAGTAGGATTTGCCTGTGTTCTTGGGAGGGGGAAAAAAATAAACAACATTCCCTAAATCTTTACTCTTGAAATCTTTGTTTGCAAGTATCAACTCTGGTGCTAAATTAATAATGGCCTAAATTTAAATCCAAAAAAGTTAAGGAAAACATTAAATAGGAGCCCCCAATCTTTTGTGATATGTGGAATAAATAGAATGACAGGAGTGGGAAATGGGACATCCTGCCTTATACACAATATGTGCTCAATATGGTGCTTGATCAGCAGCTATTGCATATCCTTGGCCATCCAAGGATGCCAGCATGCCATCCATCTATCACAACTTTTATAGTAACCTAGGAAGTTACCACAGGTGATACAATAACATAAATCCCATTAGATTTAAGAAATGCTTGGATTATCTTGGAGTCTGTGTTATAGCTGATAGGTTCAATTGGTTAGCCAATGAGAATATTGTCTTAATTCATTTAATCATTCTTTCAACAAACATATCTAACACCCCTGTTAGATATGATGCATTGGGTGCTGGGGGAAAGATGCAAAGAGAAATTATATATGTTTTATGAACTCAAGAAGTTTACAATCAAGGAGAGAAAACCAAGTTCCAGTTATATTAAAAATCATTCCTAGGGTCACAGAAGTAGCAAATGACAGTGCTGAGATTCAAACCCAAGTCCTGTCTGTAAATATACAACATTCTTCTCTTTTCTTTAAGCTTTCTCTAAGGGATAGCAATAGAGCAATATGTGTGTATGTGTGTGCATGTGTGCATGCATGTGTGTGTATGTGTGTGTGTATACTCTACATGTGCATAATTCAAATTCTAATATAGCATGTGCATGAGACACAAAACAAAAGAGCTACAAATGCAGATGAAGGAAAGGAAAGATCACTACTGTTGGGGAGAATCAGGGAATACTTTATGGAGAATGTAATATTTGAATTGACTCTTGAAGTACAAGGCTTTCAACGGACAGATTTAAGGAGCTGACGTTAGAACTAGAGTATTGGTGTGAGCAAAGGTTGTAGAGGTAGAAAAGCTCAGGACATGTTCAAGCAACAGCAAGTAGTCCTCTGTTATACTGCCCATATATTCTGTGCTATAATGATCATAGCTCAAAATACAAGAGAGTGTACAAGACACAAGACTAGAGAATTAAACTTTTGTGAAACACTTTTGAGGTTCCAAGTTAAGGAGTTCAGAATTTATTCAGAGGACAATGAAAAACCATGTCATTTTAACAGTTGAGTGAAATGATCTGAGCTGATGTGGAAAATTCACTGGAGATGGAGTGGTTTAGGAAACATTTAGCCTTTCTGTTATAGCTTAAAAACTACTCTGACCAGCTGTTTGACCCCTTTGGTAAGGTGGAAAAGTCAGCCAAATTTCAGGACCACTAGATGTTCCCTACTCCTTGTTCTACTGTTTAATCCAAGTTTCCATCTTTTCCCCGAGGACTGCAAACAGGTAGAGGTTTGCTTTACTTTTGCCTTCATGGTATTCTTGTGTCTTGTGGGGTGGGGTAAAGAATGGAAAAGGGTTAAAGAAAATGTATAAACTGACACACATACTCATGTGGCTTTGTCTTCCCCTTTTCACCCTACTCCCACCACCTATAAGACTTTTTATGTAATTGATAGGGTGGGATGTAGGAAGGCAGGGCATCCAGTTCATTGTTCTTTATAAATAAAAAGTGTTTAATGGGGTTTAACATAATCGTTTACCCAATTTTTGCTCATAGAGCCTAGGTTCGGAACTAGAATGGGCTTTAGAAGTTATCTGATCCAAAAAACAACAAATGTTAGAGGAACTTAGAGAAAATAGAGGTAGTAATATGCTGTTGGTGGAGCTATGAATTTATCCAGGCTTTTTGGAAAATAAAGTCACTAAACAGACCCACCATTATCACTATTAAGTCTAAACTACAAAAAGATCCAAGAAAAAGAAGAGACCGATATGTACAAAAATGTCTGTAGAAGCACCAAACTAGAAACTAAGAAGGTGACAACCTATTAAGGAATGGATAGAAAATGTGTGGTATATGAATATGATGGGATTTTCTTGTGAAAAAAGAAATGACAGGGGGCGGAGCCAAGATGGCAGCTGGAAAGCAGGGACTAGAGTGAGCTCCCCACCAAATCCCTCCAAAAACCTATAAAAAATGGCTCTGAACCAATTCTAGAACTGCTGAACCCACAAAGTGGCAGAGGGAAGCAGGGCTCCAGCCCACGGCAGCCTGGATGGTCTCTGGGTAAGGTCTATCCCGCATGGAGCTGGGAGCTGAGGGGAACAGAGCTGAGCAGAGCAGACCCCAGTGTGGGTGGCGTGGACCAAGGAGACCAGGAGCTGGGCGGAGTGTGCCCTAGCACCCAGAATTTGTGAGCTACAGCAGTTACCAGACCTCTCAACCCACAAACAGCAAAGACAGCAGAGAAGGTTAGTGGGAAAAGCTGCGGAGACAGAGTTGGTGGTTCGGCCACTGCCTCTGGGGCAGCGGAGGTGGGGCAGCTTTAGAACTACAGCTGCAGTTGCTTCTGGCCCCAGGCCCGCTGGTGGGAGGAATTAAGTGGCTGATCAGAGCAGGAGTGAAGAGCCTGCTGAAGATCTAAGCCCAGTCCAGGTTGGGGAAGGAGGAGTGCTGGTGAGGCAGCGCATCCGCCCAAGCGTGGAACATAGAACTCTTTAGTCTACAAGCAGTCATAGCCCGCTGAAAAACTCAAGGGTCAAGTAAGTTGGCTGGGAACATGACCAGGAGTCGAAAACACACGCAGATTCAGTCTCAGACTTTGGAATCCTTCTTTGGTGACAAAGAAGACCAAAACGTACAGTCAGAAGAAGTCAACAAAGTTATAGAGCCTACAACAAAAAACTTCCAAGAAAAACATGAATTGGTCTCAGGCCATGGAAGAGCTCAAAAAGGAGTTGGAGGGGGCGGAGCCAAGATGGCGGCTGGGAAGCAGTGACTGGCATGAGCTCCCCACCAAGTTCCTCCAAAAACCTATAAAACAATGGCTCTGAACCAATTCTAGAGCTGCAGAACCCACAAAGTGGCAGAGGGAAGCAGGGCCA
>CM053622.1:288996875-289028144 GCA_028646595.1 Phalanger gymnotis | reverse complement strand
CAGCTGCTAGGTGGCGCGCGGATTGAGTGCAGGGACTGAAGTCAGCAGGACTCATCCTGTGAGTTCAAATCTGGCCTCAGACACTAACTGTGTGACTCTGGGCAAGTCATCTTACCCTATTTGCCTCAGTTTCCTCACCTGTAAAATGCTCCGGAGAAGGAAATGGCAAACCCTGCCCCCCTATTTTTGCCAAGAAAATGGGGATCAGAGTCAGACACAAGTGAAAAAAGACTAAATTCTACTAGTATAAAGTCAAGATTTCAAAAATATTCATAAACACCTACGTACAGACACAAAAATGAATTGAATTGAAGCCCTGCCATAAAAGAAGTAATGCATGGTCTATCATAGAATTAATATAAATTGTCCTTCCAGGTAGACAAAAAGGGTAGAGTAATTAAAGAGAGTGCTAAATTCCTCAAAGTAGCCAGGTCACACAGTGCATAGAGCTCTGGGCCTAGAGTCAGGAAGAATCATCTTTCTGAGTTCGAATCTGGCCTCAGACACTTACTAGCTGTGTGACCCTGGGCAAGTCATTTAACCCTGTTTGTCTCAGTTTCCTCATCTGTAAAATGACCTGGAGAAGGAAATAAAAAACCACCTTGGGATATTTGTCAAGAAAACCCCAAATGGGGTCACAGATATTTGTACACAACTAAACAACAATGAAATTTCTCATAAATAAGAAATACGAAAAATATTTAGAGGAGATGTCAACAAAGACTTGCTTTACAGAAGGAATAACACCTGAATTCAATTTCTAGCATCTTATGTCAAAAATCCATACAGTAATTCCCTTCTTAAGGAGATGTAATGTTAATTGGGGAGGGGGTAAGATCTTCCCTGCCCCTTGACAGGCCTCATGTGGAGCCTATTAAGGGAAGCTTGCTTGTAGGAAGGCTCATACACCTTTTGTTAATAAGCTAATTAGGCAATGAGTCAGGCTGTGATGCCTTCTGGCTCTGAGCCTATTAGCTGAAAAAGTTTATGTTTGGTGAGTTGAGCTTTTGCTTTGGGGCTCACTTATTGGAAGAGTGTTCATGTGATTTGTCCAGAGGAGACTCCTGGTAGCTGTTGAGGAGCCCTATCCCACCCTGGCTTTGAAAACCCAGATGTTGGTGCTTCTCTCTCTGGTCACTGTATATATTGCTGAAGCCAGACACTTAGAAGCCTGTATGTTGATATGTGTTATTTTTTTCTGTTTGTATTTTCTGTTTCTTTTTGCTCTGAGCTTCAGGGTGCTGACTTTTTCCCCTGAACTAAGTGAATGATATCAGGGTGCCGACTTTTTCCCCTGAACTAAGTGAATGATATCAGGGTGCTGACTTTTTCCCCAGAACTAAGTGAATGATATATGTATGTTTAATTAAAGTAAGATTGTTGACCTCTGAAACAGCTATCTTTCCTTAGTAAAGTGGATCTAACTATCTGCACTAGCAGCCATCCTGGGTATGCCAGTGTGGTTGACATTACAGGAGAGTAGAAGATTTAATATGTCAGTGAGAATTATTACTTCAACTGGCCAAGATGGAGTTTGTCCCTTCACAAAATGTGCATGCTACCAGTACACAAGCAGGCCCTGATCCCTGTGGGAGAATCACAGAGCTAAAATGTTCCCTTTGATTTGATTTAATTCAACAATCAAATAATAGGTACTTGCTATATTCCTCTCTGGAGCCACAATCTAGAGATTCCAAGACGACAATTAAACAGACTTTGTCTTTCCTTCAATGAGCTTATAGTCTCCTCGGGGAAACAGATGGATAGTATTGACCTTGCTTCTGCCTGCCCTGGCCTGGCCTAGGTGGATTTGTGAAGCAGTTTAAAATATATGAAGCAAATAGAGTCTGCGTGACATGTTAGGTAGAGTTGGAGCCATGAAGACTTGAGTTCGAATCCTTCTTCTGATACATACTGTCTATGCGACTCCTTGGAAAGTCCATGAACTTCCCACTGCTCTAGGTAACTCTGGTGCCAACTGACATTGGCAGAAATCGTTTCTTCCTTTGTTGGTTCCTTGGACCCACAAAGCCATAGGTCCAGTCTCAATCTCTTCAAAATAAATACAATATAAAATAATTGCAGGCAGAGAGGGAGAGGCATTAATAACCATGGGGATCAAGAAGGGTCTCGTGGAGGAGGTGGCCCACAAACTGAGCTTTCAATGGACCTAGAGATTATAAGAGGGAAAGATGATAAAAGAATGTTAGGCCTATAGGATACTGCCTGCTTCTCCCTTCTCATCCTTCATTTGCTTACCCCAATTATAACAATTTTATATTAGAATTTGATGAATATAAATCCCATTCTCAACAAATTATTAATTTGGACAAAATTTTTTAAATGCACATTTTTATTTTGTAATACAGAATATATACACATATGTACACATTATGTATGCATATATGCCACAATAGCATTTGTTGTTGTCCAGTTGTTTTTTCAGTAGTGTCTGACTCTCTGTGACCACAATTGGGGTTTTCTTGGCAGAGATACTGGAGTGGTTTGACATGTCCTTTTCTAGCTCATTTTACAGATGAGGAAACTGAGGCAAAGAGGGTTCAGTGACTTGCTCAGGGTCACGCAGTGTCTGAGGTCAGATTTGAACTAAAGAAGATGAGTCTTTCTGACTCCAGGCCCAGAGCTCAAGATTTTTTATACCACCAAACTGACCCTACAATAATATTTAGGGAATTTAAATATTTAATTTATATGTGTTTTATGTCATAGATGCTTCTGAAAGTAGTGAGCTGAACACTGAGGGGAAAGATGTTTTTGCCAATTTTTTGTGGGCCTATTTTGTAATTTAACCCTTGCCACAAAAGTACCATCCCCTTCTTTTGTTCTAAGCAAAATAAAATAGGTAAAGTTTGTTTTTAGTGTCTCTGCCTCTACCCAAAGAGCCTACCAGGAGCTCAGCAAACAAATAATGCTCCCAACACCCTGAGCTCTTTGTGATAATGCTCAGAGCATTACCTATACATTATACAGAGCATCCTATACATTATTCCCTTTTCCGTCCCCTTCAAAATGTGCCTGTCCTATGTTTCAGTACCATGTTCTCAGCAGAGAACCAATAGACTAAAATATGCTATTTATACTTAGAAGAACTAGATATATTTCCCAGCCCATATGGGTGACTATCATTTCTGCACAAAATATTGAATTTATTTTTAAGAAATAATTTTATTGATATCTTCTCTTTTCAAATTACCTAGATTTCCTAGGGGATACCCCTCCCCCCAAGCTATCTTATATAATAAAGAATAAAAATAAGGGGGGAATATATTTCAGCTAAACAACATATTTCAAAATTTTGACATTACACAACCATCTTATATCCATAGTCCCCTCTGTCAGCAAAGAAGCTGAGCAGGTGCCTTCTGTCTCTTCTTTGGGGACAAACTTGGTTATTGAAATTATGTAGCAGTTAGTTTCAATTATTCTGTTGTACTGAAATTTCCACTTCCCTTGCTATGGTCATTGTGTATAATGTTTTCTGGTCACCCTTTCTTTGCTTTGTACTAGCTTGTAACATCCTTCCATGAGTATGTATTTATCTCATCCATCATTTCTTATACATAGTAATATTCCTTTATATCCATGAACTACTTTTGATTAGTTATTCGTCACTTGGTTGGCACCTACTTTGTTTCTATTTCTTTGACACAACAAAAGATGATATCATAAATATTATAGAGTATGTTAGTATATGAATGTGTTTTTTTCATTGACCTCCTTGAGGTATATAATAATAATAATAATAATAAAATAACAACAATAGCTAACTTTTATATAGCACCCACTATGTTTGAGGCATTGTGCTAAGTTCCTTTTTTTGGGGGGTGGGGGGAAGGCAGAGAAATTGGGGTTAAATGACTTGCCCAAGGTCACACAGCTAGTAAATGTGTCAAGTGTCTGAGACTGGATTTGAACTCAGGTCCTACCGACTCCAAAGACTGTGCTTTACTCACAGAGCCACTTAGCTGTCTCTGAATATATTTTTAAATGGATAGTTTTTGAGGATTTAGAATGGGCAGTCAACAAGTCATGCTAAATAAACACTTCCATTTTATTTGGCTGGTTTGCTAGGTTGGTAGATCAGGACAATGCTTTAGACAGATTAAATTCAACAAAGTTTATTTAGCCCTTGAGGTGGCTAGGTGACGCCCTGGATAGAGTGCCAGAGAACTCTTCCTGAGTTCAAATCCGGATTCAGACACTTCTTAGCTTTGTGGCCCTTGACAAGTCACTTAACCCTCTCTGCCTCAGTTTCTCATCTGGAAAGTGAGCTAGAGAAGGAAATGAAAAACCACTCTAGGATCTCTGCCAGGAAAACCCCCAATGACATCGTGAAGAGTCAGACATGCCTGAAATGACAGAACAAGGACAAATACATACATAGCACTCTGTTGGGTGCTAGGATGCAAAGACAAATTAAAAACAAAAAAGAGTCCTAGCCTTAAGTCAACTTGCATTCAATTTGGGGTATATGCAATGTTTACAAACAATCAAATATATGATAGTGAAGAGGAGGGGAGAGCACCAAGAACTGGGGTGCGAGTGGACAAAAATAAAGAAAAGCCTTGTGCATTATGTCGCCCTCTCTGAGGCTTAAAAAGAGATGAGAAGTCTGAAAGGCAGAAGACAGGAAGGAGAGCGTTCTAGTTATGGAGGACAGGTTTTGTGAAGGCAAGAAGGGAGATGGAATGCTAGTCTTTCTTGTTAATTTCATCAGTGAAATAGTCTAGGTAACAATAAGGTAAGGTTAATTTGATTAGTAGAATGATGCACTCAAATAACAAGTGTTAATGGGATTGAAGCCAACCTGAAAAGGAGATCTCTAAGGAGCACATTAGGAATCTGTCCTCTCTTCCAGTCATCTAGTATTTTTTATCAATAACCTGGAAGAAAGCATAGATTCTGTTTTTATCATATCCAAGGATGACTTTAAGCAGATAGGGATAGCTAAAAGCATTGATGAGAATCAGATTGTGAAAAGATCTCTGTAGATGGGAACAATGAAATGGCTAATGAAATGAAACATATAGTAGGGATAAATATGGAGTCTTATATTTTGGTTCTAAAAAATGGCTTCCTGAGTATCAGGCGGGGGAAATGAAGCTGATTGATAGTTTGTGTTAAAAAGAATTGAGAGCTTTAGTAGATTGCAAGTCAGTGGTTTGTCAAAACAATACCAATATCAACAATACATAAACAACATGTCGACAGTGAAATCTTGGGCTGCATTAAAAGAGGCACTATCCCTAGAAGTGGGGAAATGACAATTCTGATGGACTCTGCCAGGATGCAATGAAATCCCATGTATTGTGCCCCATACTGAGTGCCACATTTAAAGAACAACATTGATAAACTTGTCCGTCTAGAGGAGGAACACCAGGAAATTAATGGCATTAGAGACCATATTACATTCTATCTGCAGTAACATCAATGAGGGCATTTCCTCAGGCACAATTTCACATTATAATGTATCCATATTTTTTCATCCTGTCCAAATATTGTTCATTTCCTCCCATAAATTCTTCACGGGGGATCTGCCTAAAACACAAAAGACCATCCTCTAGGTTCTCTGATACTGTGAAAGGATTTATGGTTTGATCACTAATTCTACTTTGTCCGAAGTTACAGATCACATCTGTTAATTTTTGGCAGAAAGTTTTTATGAGCTACCTTCAGATTTCTGCTTTAAGAATATAACTTGGGCAGTTATATGGAGTAAGGATTGGAGAAGGTGTAGACCTTACATACATTTTCACATTTGACCCTCACAAAGACCCTGCAAATAGTAAGAAACCCATTTTACAGATGAGGAAAACAAAACTTAGATTACAACTTGCCTAAATCTAGCTGAAATGATAGCCTTGAACTTAAATCCAAGTTTCTGTCTTTAAATCCAGTACTTTTTCTGTTATACCAGAGCTTCCTAATTTATTAATTAGTTGATTGATGAAAGTGGGCCTTATTTATAAAGACAGTTAAAAAAAACAAAAGAACACTACCCAAGAAGCCCCTTCACTACTTGGGAGAATCAAAAGGTTAAGGAATCTGCATCCTTCTCAACTCTGTGGCCCTGTATTTTGTGAGCACATTCTAAGAATTTGTGTTGTAGCTGAAATATACATAATATACATAATTCAATTATTTCCATAAATCCTGTTATTTTCTAAATAGACCAAATTTAAAACCTAATAAGATGTCAATAGCCTTTTTATTCCACAGTAAAGTGGATATTTGCCAATTACCTGGTTACTTTGATGAATATAGACAAAAAAAATAGATGATTCAACTCTTAAAGTGGATTTTCAAAGCCTAAATTGGTCAGGTTGAGCAGTTGAACAGTATAAACACCCCAAACTGGAATAATTTGAACTTAAACAAATTCCTTTTGGGATCTTAAGCATCCAGTTTAACTATCTATATTGTTCCCATTAATTAGACAATCACCAAATCTCTCCTTTAGTGTATATTATGTAGACCCAACCTTGGATAAGACCAATCATCTGTTCTTGGCTTTTTTTTTTCTTTCTCCTCTCCCTGGACCTATTTCTGGCAGCTATTAAGATTACTCTTGCCAAAGTCCACATCTTTATTGGCAGTGAGTATCTAAAACAGTGATGTGTTCTTGTGTGATTGGGCATTCCTAAGAGCACTGTAAGGCACTGTATAAATATTACCTACACTGTTGCTATTTAGACTACACTATGATTATTATCAGAGTAAGGCTATTATTTTCAGTGTCATCCATGTTTCTCAATTTTAGGGATAAATGTCACCTCTCCCCTGCAAACCTATGCTCATACTCTTTTATAGAAAATAATACCATTGCTTTCAGAATCAGAACAATTGAGTTGTTGTTTGTAAATGTTTTATTTTAAGCACATCATATCTTTTTACCCAACAAAAAGAAAATTCTATTGTGTCAGCACTAGGAGGGACAATAGAGCCACTTTTAAACAATTATAGATTTAGTCAGATGGCTCAGTAACCAATCGGCCTGTCACTTTAACAATTGGCAGATGATCTTATAAAGTCTACTTTTGCTCAGATAGATTCAAGACATCTCTGGGCGCATTATATGATAAGTGTAAGAATTTCAAGTCTTTCACATACCGTAGAAGGAAGGCCTTTTTGGAATCCATCGAGAGATAGCAGATACACATTACAGCACTTTCCCAGTCAAATCACAAGGCAGGAAGCCTGTATAAAAGAAATTTTGATATTTCTGCAAAATCACAAGGCACGGGACATTTCCCTTTCATATTTAATAAAGATCTCCACCGTCAGCTGCAGTTGGTGATAAGTGTAATATCTTTAAATGGTTAATCCAGGGATCATGGCTCAAGTACTTTATGTGGTTTGGAGCCAGGAAAGCTGTTAGTAGCCTCAGTGTGCATTTCATAAACCCAGGAATTTTTTTTTTTGGTTTGGCTTTTTACTATATCTTAAATGCTTTATTTTTCAGGGGAGAGATAAGGCCTGGTTCTTCACATAAAACTACAGCTTAGCCATTACTTAGTCTTTCTCTGCTAAGGAAAAGGTCCTGTCTGTGCACAGATGTCTCAGATTAAATTGTATCTCACAGTCCTTACAGTGCTCAGTACTAGATGAACTGCCAAAAGGGCCGTAGGCAAGAACTAAATTGCTTTGGTTTCAGTACACAGTGAATTTGGCTCAGACAAGCTGAATCAGTACATTAAATGCGAATCCCTCACAGATTTGAAAGCAGCCTTTAGCACAATTATTGACTGTGAGTGATGATTACGTCTAATTGAAGGAGACTTTTGCTACCTGTAGCTCAGTTGGAGTCCATGAGAGCCACAGCAAGGCACTGCATCTTAATTCAATGTTCCAGCTTGAGAGAAGCAATTGAACCTAAATCCTGAAGTGTGTACACATGGTCGATAAACTTTAATAAACTTTACAGGTTCAGTAACTAGGCTGAGTATATAATTCAATTTTTTAATTCAGGAAAGGAAAGTAGCTAACAAGTATGTTGGGCTACAATAATGTATTAGTTCATCTCATGCAGCGGCCTTCTCAGTAAAAGGAAAATATATCGTTTCATGCTTGTCTTTGGAACAAGTCATAAATCTGCCATTCCATACACTGTACTAATGCTCTACAGGTGGGATATTACTAGGATTTTTGGGCAAGGACCAACTTTCAGCAAATTTGTGAGAGAAACAAACTAATTTGACAATTTTGCATCTTTTGTTATGGAAGTTATGCCAATAATGAAAAGAAATGAATGGCTTTCCTAATAGATTATGCCTCCCTCGCCCAGATCCTGCTACTCCTGACATGCTTTTATATCATAACAACCAGTCATATAGAGGTTCATGATATGACTTAATCCTTCCCAAAAAGTTATTGATTTTTTTCAGGGAACTAAAGTAGGTTTTCTCATGGGTCTTACGTTTAGAATCTTATTTTCCTTGTGTTCTTGAAAAAAAGACTGCTAATATGTTGGCTACGGATGTCTTTTTCCTCACACACTGTTGTATTTAAACATACTGACATTTTCTAGTTAAAGAAAATTCATTTTGAATGAGAGCGATGGCCTCTGACATTATTTTAAAAAGGATTTTATGGCAGGATTTTAAATAAATTCCTTTCTTTCACTGAAAACTTACACTATGCCTCCATGTGAAACAATTTCTCAAACATTGCATAATCCTCATACATAGGCGTGTTTGCTATTAATTTTCCTTGTGAAGAATGGGCTAATGGCCATATGGATTTGTGTTACTATTATTTTTTTTTAGGATTGGAGCATTTGTTAGCATAATAAAAACAACCCCACAAAGGATTGCATTATTTTGAAAATATCCAGATTAAAAAAAAGAGATCAAATTTAGTTGGAATATTCACATTATTTCATGACTATTATAAGTATGCATAATAAATTGCATAATGGAGTTAGACTAGTTTGTGTAAAAGAAGGTGTGACATCTGTATTTATTATAAATTCCATGACTGAGATTTGTCATATATGTCTCCCTCCTTAACCGTGGGAAAGAACTAATATGTGAATCCCAGCCTAAAATTTAAAACAACTTAGGCATCACTAAATTGTGAAAGAATTCAAAATTAGTCTCCCTTTTGAGGTTTGCTAAAAGTAAATGTAAGCTGTGACCAAAAATTTGAACTAGACAAGATAATAGGTTGCTTCTTGTTTCTAGAAGCATCTTGACTTTGGCAAGAATTTTGGATTGAGATTGTGAACTAAGATCAAATACTATTTGTCAGAAAACTGGGTGCAAAATCTAGCTCTCTGATCTATACAACTTTAGGTCAGTTATTTTACATGTCTAGGCCTCTGTTTTCTCAGCTATAACAGGACAGAGTTGGACTTGATGGCCTCTGACTTCCCTTCTGGCTCTTAATCTATGATCTTTCCCATTTCTTTTTATTTTTTGCATTCTGTAACCTCAAACACTAGATTAAGTTAATGGATTCTGATTTTGGTTTTATCATTAACTATAGGCTGTTGAACAAGTCACTTGACCTCTGTATCTGACAAGCAGGTGAGACCGTATATATAAAAAGACCCTTTGAAAAATGATAGGCAATTTTAAAATACTAATCAGCCACAAAAAAGCTAATTGTTTCTTAGACTTTAAGTCATGCAAAATGTCCAGAAAGTGTTAGTCCATCTTTTAGACAACATCTGGAGGACTATGTTCAGTTCTTCCCTTTAGGAAGGGTTGTCGTTTGTCTTTTGTTTCAAAGAGGACCAATGATACATGATGTCTTGACTTGGCTGAGAATTGGAAATAAGTGAGGCAGAGTTGCACAAAGTTGTCTGCCTCACTCTCTCTTCCAGAGCCATCAAAGTCCAATGGCAAGACAAGAGCCGCAACTTTCCAGCTCTGGCCTGGGATACAGTGGATGACCTTGGTGTCTTCGATGTTTGAATAAACTCTTAGCACTCCACAGCACCTGCTTCCTCTGCCTTCATGGCTGTTGGAACACATTGTTGTCCTCTTCTCGTTCTACTGGGTGAAGTCTTCACATACCTGAGGTAGACATTCCCCCAACTCACTGCTGGGTTTGAGGCCTGTTGGTTACCCTCAACCAAGTTTAGCCCATTTGCCAAGATGGTTTCACTGGAGTGTGGCCACTGCATATGCTACAGCTTCTTGGAGCCACAGGTGAGAGTGAGCTGACAAGTGAACACCAAAATCATCCCTGAAAAGGGCTCCGCAGCCCTCACACCAGAGATGCTAGTCTTTCCGGAACACCCCTCCTCTGAATGGTGATGAGCCTCAGGAGCAAGCCATGTGGCAATTGGTTGAGGGAATTCAGGATGTTTAGTGTGAAGAAGAGAAGACTTAAGGGTGCTGTCTTCCATATTTGAAGGGCTATCACATGGAATAAGAATTGTTCTTCTTGGCTTCACTGGGAAAAACTAAAAACAATGAGTCAGATCACAAAGACTCATATTTAGATTTGATGTAAGGGGAAAATGATGATTAGAGCTCTCCAAAAGTGCAGCGGGCTACCTCATGAGGTAATGATATTTGACATTTTGTAGTACTTTAAGGTTCGTGGAATACTTTACATAAATTATCTCATTTGCTGCAACTGTAAGGTTGTACAGGTAATACCGGTATTATTGGCATCCTTCTTTGCTGGTGAGCGAGTTGAGACTCAGAGGATATAAGTGACTTGTCCATTGTGTTCATGCTCATCCAGGTAGTATCTGAAGAAGAATTCCAACCCAGTGCTATTTCTCCTAACTATGCTATCTCTCCTCACTGGAATCTTCAAGCCAAAACTGGATGCTCACTGGTCCAGTGTTTCGTAGAGCAGATTCTGTTTGGATATGGGTTGTTAAGCAAGGCTTCTGAAGTCTTTTCTAAGACTGAGATTTTTTGATTCATTATTTTTTTTCACTTTTTCTGTATTCATTCATTCAACAAACATTTCCTAAGCACCCAATATGTACGAGGCGTTCCTGAGACACCATAGAGACAGACATAGTTATATTTTTGGTCCCTGCCCATAAGGAATTCACAGTTTAATTATATACGTAAGATATGTGTGCAAATAGCTACCTGAAAATACAAGTTAGGAGAGTTTGTTATGAGTTCCCAAATGTATAGCATATATAAATTGCTGTGAGAGTTCAGGGAAGGCAGGGGTCATTTCAAGCTAGAGTGATGATGATGTTGATGGTAATAATAACTCACATTTGCATAGTGCTTTAAAGCTTTTTAAGTGATTTCACAGGGTTGTGGCAAGGTAAGTGACATAAGGATTGTTTCCCCTGCCTTACAGGAAAATGAGATTCAAAAAATTTGATTGGACCATGGTCACATAGCTTGTAAATGTCAGAACTGTGATATTCAGACAGGGGGACAAAGATGGTGTTCAATCCTGGCTCTCCTACTTATTAGCCATGTGATCCTAGGAATATCTCTTCACTTCTAAGTCTGAGTTCCTTCATCTGCAAAACTACCTATGTGAGAGGTGTTAGACGCTGGCTAGCAACATGCCCCAGGGCAGCCAAAACCAGAATAAAATGTGATTAAAGAGTATTGAACAAAATAAATAAAAATCAACAAAGCATAGATAATGCTAATATGTGGTTTTCTAAATTGTTATTGCCCCTCTCCCCCTGACATTTATGGATTATATATGGCCTTATGTATGGCTTGGTGTCCAGTTTCTCTTTGAGTTTAACACTACTGACTTAATCACCAAGATTCCTTCTAAATTCTGTGATACAGAGGAAATGGCATTTGAGCTAGAAAATGACACATAGACCATAAAGCTTTTACTTTTTCCTTCCTAACTCTATACCTACCTTTTGCTGATTTTCTTTCCTAAAAAGTTGACAGTTTTAGAATGGAAGTTCACCAAAAATAAGCAACTTTTTTTTCAAGCAACTTCTAGAGCACATAAACAATCCATAACTTCCTCAAAAAAGTTTTTTTTTCCTTGTAATGGTTCCAGAATTATATGAAATACAGTATTTTTGAAAATATGCTGATTGTTCAGATATTGAATTTTAAAATAGGCTGCTATATGCACTTACTATTCTTTCTCTGACATTTTGTAGAATTTTTAAGGTTATACATATTATAAATCATATTATAATGGCTCTAATCAGGTCTTACCTTTTGAGTTCATTGATTCCATTCTTGATGAAAAGAGGTGAACTAAGTACTGTGCATAACAAATTTAGTTCTCCCTTTATAATAGCATAGTAAAGAGGTGAGAACACTTTTTATCCAAATTCAAGTGTGAATTCTTTATCTAGGAATTCATGAACTTGGCTGAATGATGTATTTAACTCTCACCACCTTTGGTACTCTACTTACATGGAACCATGTTGGCGAACTTTCTTGGTAACACAGGTATAATGAAAAACAAATAATTTTCATTGCCTGGTTTCCCCTGGCCTTGCTAAGCTCTGTGCTTCCCTTTAGAATACAATCCTTAAGCTAATGCATGCCTAATTTTATGAACACATCTTATCTTGCTGGAGATCACAGCACATCCCATGAAGTACAGGGATGCTTGTATTTAGGCTGTTCCATTTTCTTCTTGTGTATGGTGAAGAAAACTCCACATTACTCTAAAACTAAATACTGAATACTAAATACTGAACACTGAACCACGGCTCTCTATGTAGCCAAATGATTCCAAGATGCTTTATGACCATAGCATCTAGTCAAACCAATCAATACAGTTTATAGTCAAGATTTAAAAAAAATGGGCCCATTTAGAAAAATCACCATCCATCTATTGATATTATATTATAACTTTGAGATGTTGAACATTATAATCTCTGAAGAATTTAAGTAAAGAATCCTTCAAAGCTCAACCAAGAAGCCTAAGGGCAATATAAAAAGGACGCACAAGGAAATATGCAGAAAAAGTAAAGTAGGCTTATCATTGGAGGAATGTATTAGTAAGAAAAAAAAGAAGTACGTAGCCAGAATAAGAAACAACCACTGGATAGGTCACATACTTCACTGGTATTCACACAATGTAAAGACAGCATGAGAAAGACCTTCAGCTTGCTGGATAGGCCTCTAGGGCACACTCATGGAGGACATGGGCAAAAGTAATATAGGATGGGCATGAATGAATTATCCAAATCATTGGAAGGAATGTCTTTAGATCTGTCGGAGAGTGTTGGATTACTGGCTTGGACTCTGAGGCTCTTAGCATTTTTGGTATTGTGGGTCACTTTGGTTGTCTAGTAAAGCCTATGAATCCTTCTCAGAATAATGTTTTCAAATACACAGAATAAAATAAAAAAAGATTACAAAGGAAACCAATAATATTGAAACACAATTATAGACCACAGGTTAAGAATCGCTGGATTAGAGACAGAAATATCAGTCACTGATTACTCTTTTATGTCAATAATCACATAAATTAAGATTTGACTTAAAATTATATTCTAAATAGGTCTTAAAGCCTGTCTATGTCCATGGGAGTAGAAGTAGCTTGCCTTTACAGAAGAAGATACTTTTATGGTTTAATGTTTTCTCTGAAGTATGGAATTTAGAACAAATTTTGCAGTCATTGAAACTTTTAGCTGCTACTTCCAGGATGACTGTGTATTTTATGCTGCTTTTAAATGTGGAATCATGTGTAAACATATAGGGAAGAAAGACAAATGAAAGAATTGAATTTAAGAAAAAAAATTATAGTGATGAGGAAGTTGCCAAGAAAACTTTAGCTGAGGAATGTATTTATCACACTCAGGTACAAGTGAGGGCAAATGTCATTGGCTTGACTCCTATCTTATTGTTGCTTTTGTAAAACTACCAGTAATGTTGCATAAATGAAGAAATTAATTTCCTTCATGGGATGCTAAGGAATTTTATGTACAATTCCTCCATCACACCTTGTCAGGTTACAACACCCACAATAGTTGAAGGTGGGAGAACAAACATTTTCTTTGATCCTTCTTTGATTCTCTGGGGGTGAGTAGGCTCATATAGACTCTCCCTGGAGAATCACTCAGCCACAACTATATCCCACCTAGAGATTTTTAACTATTGAATAATCCTTGCTCTATCTAATCTCCCCTTTATCCACAGGATACTGGTTTTATATGTCTTTAGACACACTGGGGCTTTTAGGTGACCTACATCTCCCTCCACTGAGTCCACCCTAGACTTTTTTCTAATCTTAATTCCAAGGAGGAATCAGTAGAACCCACCAAGCAGACTCCAGAAGTAGTGGGAGTAAAAGACGGAAATGTAGCTTTCTCTGATCCAGGGAATTATTTTCCTGCTCCAAGATGGAGAATTATAGCCTTTGTACTCCCCGAAGCCTTCTTGCTGGACTTTTTCTGTTTTGCTCCCTTCACTTTTTTTTCCTTCTCTTCTCTACTCTGGCTGGCCACCATTTGAATTGCACAGAGAAAATGAATGCTTGGCTCCTCCTGGCTAATTGCTGCCTGTATAGGCTAAAAAAGATTCCCCCTTTTAGTGACCTTAGGAATTCAGTCACACAAGCACTGAAAGTATAGTGGAAAAGTGGGAGGGTTCTCTAGAGATTTCGTTCATTTTCATTTTGTATTGCCAGGGCCCATACTCAAGTGCTTTGTACATAGTAGGCACTTAATAACCACCTGTTGAATTAAGTTTCAGAAAGCAAATATGCATCTTTTGTCTATGAAATATTTCCTGTGAGGAAAGTGTTTTGGGAAGAAAAAATAAGTCAATGTAAATTCAACTGGCCATTTTATCAGACTCAACCAACAAAATTTCTCACAAATACTTGCTGATTATAGCAGAAGCAATCACTAAAAGAAAGCAAACTTATTTTTGAGCTATCAAGGATGCCACTTGATGGGCATAAGGAGTGATTTATTAGTGTGTTTGTTTTGAAGCGGCACAGCTCATCAATATTTCAATTCTGTATCCACATGGGTTCTTCTCAACTTCTGGAAGATTTTACTCCTTAGTTCCCACCAAGAGAAAACATGCATTGATAGAAAATGGAAGTGTGCATTGTATGAAGTCTATCTAGTGAAGGTACTGACTGAGTAATCATTTGAACTATCATCTCTGTCTCCTAGATGATTGAAAAACATTCCTTTCTGCTTAATATCTCTTTGGATTTTGTTTGAACTGCTAGCCTCAAAACATCAGATGGTGCAGTTCAGATAATTTTTCATTATAAAAATAATTATAGGCTAAACACAGTTAATAAAACATTAAGCGTAAATCTGAATATTTTAAAAGCATGTCCTTTCAGAAGTAGCTTCTAATGAATTTTGATGAAAATCCCATCATTACCTAACCCAAAATAAGTAGACATGCTTATTACAAACAATTGGGAGATTGATGAATTAGAAAAATAATTATAACAAGGAAATCACAATTCTGGTCACTCTGCTTCACAAATCCAATGATCATAAAAGAGAAATAATAAAATACAATAAAACAGATTTCTTCAGAAATGAGTGTGCATTTTGCCAATTTTTAATCCATTTAAAGTTTGTGAATGTATTAACCTATCTAAAGCCCTTTAGTTTTGAAGTTATTGTTTTCATTTACCATACTACCAAAGTGGGAATACCTCTATAGAATAAGGGGAGTTTGGAAGTTTTAGAAAGGTCATTCATCTTAACCACAAGAATCTCGTCTCAGTTTTTCCCTTCATTTTGGAGTGAATGTATCTAGCATTCCTAGGTCAATTCATGGAAATAATCACAACAAGAATGACAACAAAATCTAGCTTTTATATAGCACTTTAAATTTTGTAGAGTGCTTTATATTATCTCATTTAATCCTCACAACAACTCTGGGAGGCAAGTGCTGTTATTGTCCCCATTTGAATAGAACACCAAGGCGGAGGGACATTAAATGACTTGTCTAGGCTCATATAGCTTTTAGAGTCCGATGCAGGATTTCAGCTAAGGTCATCCTGACTTGAAGTCCAACACACCATCCACTGAGCCACCTAGCTAGTAATGTTATCAAGTAAGCGCAGGTTTTTCATCAGGGTTCGTTTTTGGTCTTCCTCACTTTCACTCCCATTAGTCCATTCCCAAGGGTCTACCTACCATGACCCAGTGACCTCATGCTAGTTTCAGGTATGTAAGGCTCCCACACTGGGATGGGTAGGCAATCCCGGGTTAGTGACCCATCCTCCTCTGATGTGCTACCTACTGCTTGCTACTGCTAGGCAACAGCCTTCATTCACCTTCCTCCTCCCACTGCTGTTAGAACTTATCAGTTCTATTTTTTTATTCCTTCAGGAATATGCTCACAGTGACATTTTAGCAAATAGAAGTGCCTTCCTTCTCAACTCCTACCTCTCCCTTCCTTTCCTGAGTACTTTATATTTTTAAAGTAGCTTTCTTAACATAAATTCTCTAATGCCTACACACTCTATATCGATCTTGGACCTTCTCTAACCTAAAAAGCTATTAGTGAGTTGCTACTCTCAAGGAAAGGATTTCAAGCCATAATGTGGGAAAGGCAGCATTGTAGAAGACCAGCAATGATCTTTTGAAGCCACTGAGGCCTTGTAGGAGACTTCAGACTGTATCTCTAGGTAGAGTGACTTTATCTTCTATTCAAACTAGGGTACATAGTCTGACTAAGAATACGATTCTGGCAAAGCCTTGTTAAAAATATGTTTTCTCTTCTTTACATCAAGACTGTTGCAGAAAATCAGGGACATATGGTCTTTGTAAACATGGATGGCTTTGTCATCTGCCTATGGTGAAGGCCAGGTCAGTTCACAACACATTCTTCTATTATCTCCTCCTAGATTCCAACATCCACATGAATATGAAAAACTGCTGACTGTCCTCAGGAGACAGAAGGGCCTGAACCCCATCCACAATTTGCATTTGCATGACATTTGAATCTTTCCAAATCAGGCTGTTGTCATAAACACAACCCTGCAATGGGGTGCAGGAAGCTAGATGGAGTCTCTTTAGGGTACAGACATTCTTCATGACCATATTCCCAAGCTCCTTGAGAGGAGCCTTAAACTATTTTTCTCTCTCATCGTAGTCCCCTATTATAATGATGGGCATGGAGGAGGCCATAACATTAATATGCATTGAATTGAATTGAGATGAGCTATTTCTAGAAATGGCATCCAGGCATTCCTGCCACAGGGACAGCTGTAGCACCTGTGTGTGGGGGAAGAATTTCTCTCACTCTGGCTTCTTCAAACATCGACCAGGCCAGCATATGTTTATACTAGTCTGGTCTTCCTTGCCTAACCCCCCACAGTGAATTGGCTTTCTTATTTTGATGATTCTAGTGCAAATGAAACAGAAACATATGGAGTAAATTTCCTTAAAAATCACACATGATTTGACAAATGAATAGAAGTGTTTGGCAAAATGTGTTTAGAAGTCTCTCTTGCCTAAAAAGTTGGTGGAAAAATAACTGCAAGATGTCAAGAAACACTAGGCATGGCCTTCTTTGCCTACTCTTAGCACCAAATGATCAAAGACCACCAGTTTCAATTAATGCAGAATTCTATACAAGCTAGGAGAAAGCTTTCTAATCATATCCGACAAGAAAATCTGAGCAGGGCAAATAAAATATTCTCTCATCAGTGCTTTGGGGTTGTGAACAATTTGAGCCCTCTTTCAAATAGTGCCAGACTCCAAGAGGCAAATGATACAATTCATACCCATGTTTACAATAACAGACAAGGGTTTTAGGGAAGAATAAAATATTCCACTGAAGATTGAATTTTCCCTCAAGCAACCCTCAGGGATATGCATATTTAATCTGATCAGTGAGCTTAGACTTGGGAATCTCTTGGAAACTGGACTGTCCTAAATTTTAGCAACATATTAAGAATATCTGTTTGGTAACGTATGTACTGAAGTTAGCACTGAAGGCATTTCATCTAATTCTTAGTAGTACAGATTGTTAGTTCTAGTTGGGTTGTCCTTACTCCATGGAGTTCACAGGATGAAATGGGACTTTGCCTCTTGTGCCCATGTCAGAAAACCAAGATTAGGACTCAAGGCATTAATCTTCTTATGATGCTAGAGCATCATTTCAAGGCCAAATCTGAGATGGCTGACTCACTGGAAGATCACACCAACAAATCTGTGGAACAAAGGTGATCTCTCTACTTCAAATGACTTTGCAGAGGACTTCTACAACAGTGCTGGGGTCTTTCGTAACACTAGCAGGAACTGGCCTAGTGTCACATTGCTAGAGAAGGTAGTGTCTGACCCAATCAATAGCACCAAGAGACTTGGCCATGACTGCCAAAGTAAGTTTCTGAGCTATTCTATAGTTTAACTATCTCCGTTTCATCTCTATAGTTTCTTCAAAATACTTAAGAAAATCCTTCACAATTTAAAGCCAATAACTAAAAAGTGTCTATGCCAGGAGATACACAATCAGTGATTAGGGCTGTTTTGTCAAGTTAAAAAAAAGACAATAGTGGAAAAAAAGGTTAATAGTGAAGCAAAAAAAAAAACCCTAGAAGCAGGTGCCAGTTTGCCTCTTGATCTCAAGTCTTTGGTCTCTGCTACATCCTTTAAAATTAAAGAGATACTGTTCTCCAAAGCTTGTTTCCCCTTTTAAATCAAAAATAACTGCAAGATGTCAAAAAACACTAGGCATGGCCTTCTTTGCCTACTCTTAGCACCAAATGATCAAAGACCACCAGTTTTAATTAATGCAGAATTCTATACAATAGAATTGTAGAATCTATAGAACTCTGATTCCCAATTTGAGGTCATAGACTAGAGTAAGATCTCCAAGAAGCTGCAGAATTATCCTCTGGAAAAGCTGGGGGAAATGGGTTTGCACAGGTAGACAGAGGTCTTTGTGGATCACATGGGACATGAGCCATACTCTTAGCTCTTTTTTATACCATTCCCCCTTCCTAATTGTTAAAGAAAAAGGATACCAAGCTGGATATAACCTAAAAGCTTGAAGATTCCCTGAGGAAGGTTCCCACTTCGTCCCATGCTGTGTTTGAGCAGCTGCCACAGTTCTAATTGGTAGGTAGAGTGGGATGAATGGAGAGTAAAAGAGAGAAACTAGAGGGCTATTCCAAGCATTGAGAATAGTCCCTTAGGCTGGGAAAAGAGTTAGAGGTTAATTTCTCATAATGCAGCCCTAGCCTTGTGGTCAGAATGTGCTTTTAAAAAAATCTAAGTTGTTGCTTTTATTTTACTTTTAGGGCTAAGAGTTATAAAGATTTTATTGAGAGATACAGAAGACAAAAAGTTTGGGAACCCTTTCTCTGGAAGCTGAAGAATAGATAAAAAGCCAAGTAGGGACAGTGAAAAAAGTGAAAACAAGTAAGGCTGGGGAAGAGCAGGATTGGGAGGGGAAGTCGAACCAGTTAACAAAAATAGATCTACATTTTTTTAGTGCAGAAGCAGGTGGGCAGGTGAAGCTGCAGGTGGATATGTTATCATTATCTGCTTTCAAATCTGCTTTAATAGGAGATAAAATATGATTTAATGAATTAAAAAGTACCAGGGAAATCCCCACATACCTTCTACAAAGGGCAGATGAATGTGAATTAAAGTCCTTTATGGCAATAATTACCATTGATTCAAGAACCATCAATCATTGGCTACTTAACACCATCAAATAGAATTTTTTAAGGCCCAACAATTGGAAATGCCCATTAGTCTTCCCTCTATTCTGTTTCTAGGGAAAAGTAAATATCCTGATATAATTGGGGTCATCCATATGATATGCATCCATCCTATAGCATCGTGGAAATACTGACTATCATATAGGGCAGGGTATTTTATTAATTTCATACATTTGGGGAATGGCGAAAAATGATAACATGTTTTCCAGGTTAGAAATCAACATGAAGCCCACACACTTGTAATTTCAAACCACTGGGAATTCAAATGGCAAATATTCAGAAGACTGTTCCTAAGACATCAAAAAAGATGCTTCCAAAATTTGGGGATGAGTTCATTGTCCATGAATCATAAACATATGACTTAAACTTCCTCAAAAATTCATGCTTAGAATTTAATGAAAGCTGCACTTGGCAAAACGTAGGATGGCTTTTGCCAGAGAGACAAGGCTTAAAGAGAAGCTGAGATGATTGGTTCACCATAGCGTATTTGAGAAATGCCCTTACCTGTTAACCAAGCTCTAGACAAAGGAAATATTCAGTATCTTCACTTTTCTGGGAAAGTAGTAGCCCAAGGCAGAGTAGAGAGGTGGCTATAGTTTGTCTATAGTACTCATCCACTTCTTAAGTGCATCTCATTTTTCTTCTCTGGCATCTATGGATAGCTAGGTAGTATAGGGGATAATGTAGTAGTCCTGGAGCCAGGAAGACCCGAGTTCAAATCTGGCCTCAGATACTAATAGCTGTGCAAGCCTGGGAAAGTCATTCTATTCAGGTGTGCCTTAATTTCCACATCTGTAAAACGAGGATAATAATAGCGCCCATTTCCTAAGGTTGTGAGGATCAAATAAAGCAAACATTATAAAGCTCTTAGCACAGTGCCTGCCACACGGTAAGTGCTATATAAATGTTAGTTGTTACTCTCATCGTTATGACTGTTGTTATTATCTATCATTTCCTTCTATCAGCTTCTCTTCCTCCTCTGAAAATTACCTGCCCTGTAATTCATTTCCTTAGGGCCAGACTCTGTCCCACTCCCTTTCCAA
Source organism: Phalanger gymnotis (assembly GCA_028646595.1). Lineage (NCBI taxonomy): Eukaryota > Metazoa > Chordata > Mammalia > Diprotodontia > Phalangeridae > Phalanger > Phalanger gymnotis. The sequence continues at coordinate 289,007,499 of CM053622.1, read as the reverse complement.
GGGGTTAATTAAACTAAATGATAGCTGCGGTAATTGTTAGGAATCCTTTGCAAGTATCAGGAGGCCAACGGAGTTTTTACTCTCCAAAATAACAAATATATTTTAATAGCGACTTTTGGGGGAAAGTATCACTTCTTTGACTAGATTAGCATTTATTAAGCACCTACTGTGTTCACAGAAGTATAGTGGACAGGATAGAGACCCAGTGTCAGAATCAGTACCACCTGGATTAAAATCCTTCCTCAGACGCATACTGTCTATGGGACCCTAAGCAACTCACTTAATGTTTTTAGTTCCTGAGGCAACTTCTATGGTAAACTGAAGAACAGATACTGATCTGAATCGATAGCAGGAGTTTCTTCACTGGGTGTTCTGTACACTAATGAAATCACGGATCCGGACCAAAAAGTTTGGACTGGTTCCAAATAGGGTAAAATTGGAGACAAGAAAAGCTGGTAGAAGGTTATTACAAGAATTCAGGAGGATAAAGTGCTGCACCTGGAGGCCATAAGACCTGAGTTTATATTTGACTTAGATATTTACTACCTTGGGAATTACCTTGGGCAAGTCACTCCCCTGTCTGCCTTACTTTCCTCACCTGTAAAATTGAGACAATAATAGCACCTATCTCCCAGGGTTATTATTACAAGGAAAAAAAAAAGAATAAGATGAATATTTAAAAGCTCTTTACAAACCTTAAATTGACACAAAAAGGCCATTATTAATATTTTACTTACTTTCTACACTTAGGTGAGAAGTAATGAGGATCTAAAAAAGAGTAGAGTATGGGTAAGTGAAGGTGAAGGAACAGATGCAATTGATAGTGTCAAAGTAGGATCAACAGAACTTGGCAGCAATTCTATGAATGATTTTGAGAGGTAAGGGAGAGAAGGGTTAAAGGTGACTTTCAGGTTTGGAAACATGGCCATCAATAATGGCTTATTATCAAGTATAGATGATATAAAATATTTTTATATTACTTTAAACTTGCAAAACATTTTCCAGTTACTATCTCATTTGATCCTCGAAAAAACCTTTTAGGTAGGTGCGACTTTTATCTCTATTTTATGGGTAAGGAAACTGATACTAAGGGACTGAGTGCTTTGCCCAGGTTCACATTGCTAGGAAATGTCAGAGGTCGTATTCAGAAACATAGACCTAGGAGTTGTCTTTATAGATTTGGTCTTTTGAGTCATGGGAGTAGTCAAGAGAAAGATGTCAGAGGGAGAAAGAGAGGGTTTAGCCTAATGATGGGAATTTCAGATGTACAAAAAGGGAAAGGGAAGCTATGGCAGGCAAGTGGAAGGGGTATTTGGGATTGTTTGGGATCTTCAAGCACTCTTCAAATTATGTAAGGAGACAACTATTTGTCCAAGGGGTGGGGAACCTGCAGCCCTGGGGCCACCTGTCAGTCTCTAGGTCCTCAGGTACGGTTCTTTGATTGAATCCAAACTTCATGGAAGAAAGGCCACAGGCTCCCCACCTCTGATTTGGCCTATGGATTGTGCTAATTCTGCTGTTAATAGTAGAAGAGCAGGTTGCCTTTCATTTGTTACCACATTCTGTCTCATATTGCTTTCTTTTCACATCCACATTCTTTTCCTTAGCCAGATTGTATGCTTCTGAATAGCACAAAGGGTGTCTATTCCACTTCCTATTCCCAGTACTTAGTATAGGGTCCTCCGCTAGTAGACCTTCAATATACACCAATAAGTAAATAGGTATTGTTGGTGATGGTGATAATAATATAAGGCCACCACATCCCCATACTTGTGTGGACTCTACACAAGGCCTTCCTTCTACTGGTCCTTGAAAATGGGTATTGGGAACAGAGATAGGTCATAGATATTTAAACTACCCCAGAGATGTAGGAGAGGCCTACACAGAATCTTTTTCAAGACAGTAGAACATTGCCTCCTCTCGCCTTCTGCAAGAAGTCTTTCCTGATCTCGCTTAATGCTAATGCCTTCTTTCTGAGATTGTTACCTATAATATTTTGTTTCTATATAGATGTCTTCATGTTGTCTCCTCCATTAGAATTTTAGTTCCCCAAAGACAGAAACTGTTTTTGTCTTTCTTTTTATCGCTGGCCCTTAGTATGGTGCCTGGCACATAGTAGGTGTGTAATAATTGCTTGTTAACTTGACTATACATTTCACTTTATTCTCTTATTCTAGAAAGCTGAGTTGTGGTACTGAGTTGTGAGCTGAGTTGCGTGAATAGTGAGTAATTCAAAGCATTTAAAAAATATTTGAATTATTCACAATAGAAGGCCTTGGAAAAATCTTCTATGAAAGGCAACATTCTCTCTCATGATTTACTCCATTGGTCATAATTCATCTTTGCAACTTGACTATTGTGTAAATAAGTTTAATGCAAAGGTCTATGTAGAATCTACATCGGACTGTCTTGGGGGGGAGGGGAGAGGGGAGAGAAAGGAAGAAAATTTGAAACTTAAGAACATGTAAGACTAAGTGTTGTGAAATAAAAATAAAAAATCTAATTAAAAAAGGAAAGGCAACATTCTTCAGTGTCAGCAAAGACAGCCTATATTTTACAAAGACTTTCTTTTTGGAGAATATAACTGCTTTCTTCCTTCTCACACCACAACTCAGATCTCTAGGCCTTGGCCTTGTTTTGGAACATGCTACCTGATTACTTCTGCTTCCTAAGATACCCATACCCTTTGCTGCTGTTCCTTCTTCTACTCCTTGGTGACATCTGTGACTCAAGAATATAATTCTGGGTGACTAAATAGAGGGCATCCTAATAGAGAAGGCTGCCTGCTACCATTGACAGGAATGGGGAAGAGGGGATGAGACGCAGGGATATGGGGCGGAAGGATGTCAATTTCCAACCACAACAGAAAAATATTTTTAAATAAATTATAAAAGTATTTGTAGCATTTTATCAGTATTCTATTTCCCAGGATTTCTTCCCTCACACTTTTCCCAACCTGAAAGTCTTTCCTCCCTTTTTGCCATATTTATAATACCTGCATTAGTGTAGGAAGTTTCCTCATGTGGGAGTTCCCTATGTCAGTGAAATCTCATGTTCAGTCCAGCCCCTGTCCCTATCTGGGTCACCAGCATACAACCCCAGAATCTCAGAGTTGGAAACAAATGTTGGAGGCTCAATAAATGAATCCATACCTGAACACAAATCCCCATTACAACCTACTCAAGTAGCAATAATTATTCTTTTTTTGGGAAAAAAAAAACAATCTGGTGCAGGGAAATTCACTACATCCTCTATTCCAAAGTTTCTTTTCCTTAAATTGAATCTAAATTTGCCTCTTTGCTCTCTGTCCATTGCTTTTAGTCCTGTCTGCTGAAGCCATGAAGAACTAATCTAATCCCTCTTCCACTGGACAGCCCTTCAAACACTTAAAGTCGGATATTATCAACACCCCTCAAATTTATTCTTTACCACACTCAGCTTTCTGTGTTCCTTCAACTAATTTTTATATGAAGGGAATGTGAGACCCGGTGCCCAGTAGGTGCTTAATGTATTTTTAGATGAATTGCTGAAACAAATCTAAACCCTGCTCATACTTTAAGATCTGGCTCAATTCCCGCCACTTCCAAGAAGGCTTCCTGGGTCACTCTACTCCACACTGCTCTCATCCTTCTCTGAACAGTGATAGCACTTAAGTGTCAATTAATACAACATAGATTGATATTTAGCTGTTCTTTTATTGTTACGTATAGGTTAATTCTCTCTCCTCCACTTAGGGTGAGGATCTTATCCTTCTTTAAATCCTCTCCAGCATATAGCTCAGTGTTGAGCAAATAATAGGCACTCGGTAAACACATGTCAATTGTTGACTGATCATTTGGAAGAAGTTTATGTAGTGTGAGCAGCTTCTGTCATTCTAACATCTTAGGTTACTACCGAAAGGACAGAGTTCACTAATGAAATCATTAACCATTTGCAGAGCAATCACCAGAAACTGACAGAGAGCAGTCTCATGATTTTAGAGGAATATCCTTAGAAATGACCTAATCATAGCAATAATTCATATTTATGAGCACTTTGAGGTTTACCAAGTGATCATTATGCCCATTTTGTGAATAAGGTTATTGAGGCTCAAATAGGTTAACTTTCTCGATGGTGGCCATATAGCTCAGGATTAGAAGAATATGGATTTGGCCCAAAGATCCTGACTCCTGGTCTTCTTGTTTTTTTAAATTGATCTCTTTCATGTTTTTAATTTTATTTCAAGATATTTGACATTACTGTCACACCAATTTTCCCAGCCTTAGCCCTTGAAAGAGGTAAAATAAAGCAAAATAATAGATTATAGCTTACATTTCACTCTGTACCTTTATACTACCACCTCTCTTTCCAAAGAACGAAGTATATTTCAACTTTAGTCCTCTAGAATTAAGATTAGTGATTACATGAATCAGTGTAATGATGTCTTGCAATGCAGTTTTCCTTTATATTATTACCATAACTGTTTTGCGAATTGTTCTCTTGGTTCTGCTTACTTTGCTTGGCTTCAGTTCATACAATTCTTCCTAAGTCTCTCTATATTTTTCATGTTCCATTTCTTGCAATGTAATTATGATCCTTATATTTGTATGCTACAGTTTGTTCAGCCATTCACCCAGCTGATAGGCACCCTTTTTCCTGCATTGTTTTGCCTTCAGTGTTCTTTCTAATATAACATGTGCTTTCCTCAAACAAACCCTCCTTGTTTAACCTATGCAGGGAGGGAAAGGAATAAATATTTTTTTTATGTGCCAGACACTGTTAAGTGCCTTAACAAATATTATCTCATTTGATCCTCAAACCAATTCTAGGAGGTAAGGCAGTGTAATTTCTCCCTTTTTCGGCTGAGAAGATTGAGGAAGACAGAGGTTAAATGACTTGCTCAGGATCATAGAACCAGTAAATATCTGAGGACAAATTTACATTCAGGTCTTCCTGACTCCAGGTCCAGTGATCTATCCACTGTAACACGTAGTTGCCTACATGAGAAACCTAAAGGCACAGAAGTGAAATTACAATTGTCATACAGTTGGTTGATGGTAGAACCAAGATTGGAATCTAAATCTGTTTCTTCTCATCCCAATATTCTTCCTATCATACTATGATAATAGCTGTGATATGTGAGAAATGTTTGTTTTTTTCTTAATTCTTCTATTCTTACTTCCCTCTGGGCTAGGATGTTGTTTTGTTTGTTGAGAGCACTGTCGACAAAGGTGTTTTTGAGTTCCAGCAGATATGACTGCAGTGAGATTAAGGTGGGATTTAGCAAGTGAAGTTTGGAAGTGATGGGGTAATGCTGCATGTGGATGTCTACTTTTCTCTTCCTGCTTATTTATGGATACCAAACACTATATTTCTCTTGCTGTTATGGTAATTATTAAAACCAAACAATTGCAGGAAACATCAGTCCACTCTCAACTATTTATAAGCAATGAAACAGACCCTTCACCCTGAAACCTGAGCATACTTTGTGGTAGAAATGGCTGCTCTGAGGGTCAGGGCATGTGCATCTTGGAGTTCATTTGATGAAAACACATTGCTCTCCAGAACTACCAGTAGTTTAAATTCACAAAGGAAATGACAGAATCTAAACTTCTTGAGGTCAGAAACCTTTTTTGCCTTTTTATCTCTTTGTCTGACATAGGTTGGCCCTTAGTTATTTGTTGTTTTTATTGATTAATTGGCTGAAATAGAAACTTCAATCTATTGAGGGCATTGAGGCTGATTTTGCAAAATCGTTTTTTTTTAAAGTGTGATTTGGGAAATGTCCATAGTTCCCATATTGAAAGATCACTATGGATGGGGGAGGGGGGTAAAGTTTATGATGAGGTCCATCAATGGCACTTCTTGAATAAACCCAATTCAGCATTTGTAATGGCCCATATGATTGTAATGGAATAATATTATGCAGTAAGAAGGGATGAAGGAGATAGTTTCAGAAAAATCTGGGTAGTCTGATAAGAGCTGGTGCAAAGTGAAGTGAGCAGAACTAGAAAAACCTTGTATATAATAACAGCAGTATTGTAACGATGATCAACTGTGAAAGAGTTAGCTACTCAGATCAATCCAATGATCCATGACAATTACAAAAGACGCATGATGAAAAACCCTATCTATTCCACAGAACTGATGAACTGACTGCAAATGGAAGCATATTCTTTCACTTTTTTAACAATATAGTTAGTATGGAAAGATGTTTTTCCTGACTTCTCATGTATTATGGACGTTGCATTGCTTGCTTTCTCAATGGTTCAGGGACTGGTGGAGAAAAAGAAGAGAATTTGGAACCAAAAATAAAAAAACGAATTAAATTAGATTTAAAAATAAAAACAATATCTGTCCTAATGAAGACCTGGAACTACTCTAGAGGTTCCCATCTAATAAGTGGACCCTATTAGAAAAAGATAGCTATCTGTGTGTGTTATCGATATGCCATAAGCAGAGTTGACTTCCATTTTGCACTCTAGGCTATTTGCAAGGACCATTGCATGGATGTATCCTGGGGCACATTTCCTATTGAGGTTCTGAGAATAAGATGGCTCTTGAACTTTCCTGTCATGCAAATAACCAAGTAAACTTCCAAAGTTATTGAGATTACACACTTTTGTAAAGATTATATTTGTTTTTTTTTAAAGTTCTGTTGCAAATGTATAATAAGACCCTTCTGAGAGAAATTTCCATTTTTCCTTTCATGGGAGTGTTACAAAAGTGTCTTAGAAGGAACTGACTCAAGCCACTAGGAATCAACGTCCAAGGTATTCATACCATTAACAGTGACAAATAAAGGTTTGTGGGGCCTTGGAGACAACAAGATTTTGGGAGCCATTCCTTGTAGTATGCAATATTTTAACTAAAATAAATCTATGAAATAATAATTTCATGCTGAACAAATTAAAGATTGCAACACTTTGGGAAAATAGAAGATGTTCTATTGTTTTGTTTGCTAAGTTGTTTTTAAGATTTCAAATACTATTTTAAGATTTAAGTATCAAAATGACCCATTAATACCTCCCTATTTTGGAAAAAATGGATAAAGAAAGGAAATTACAAAACAGTACTTACTGGGTACAGAGCATTGTCTTGGGTGTAAAGTTTAGATTAAACATAATTCATTCTCTCAAATACTTCTCAGGCTGAAAGGGGAATAAGGCTTCAAAACAGACCACAGTGTCACATGATAATTATTTTTAGAAAATTGCCGATGAGGCTACTGTGAGTTCTAAATGGGAAGATTCTGACCCATACACACATTTGCTGTACCAGTTAAAGCCTAATGATTACATGAGACTTTCTAAATATATCATTAATAAAGAACATAGCACCCAGAGAGGCAATATGACAGAGTAGATAGAAAACCAGCCCTTGAATCCTCCAGAAGACCTGGGTTCAATTCCTGCTTTGACATATACTAGCTATGTGAGAAGAAGTAAAGTCACTTAACCACTCAGTGCCAGAAATAACTCTCTAAGACTCTAAGTTTTAGAACAATTGCTGATCCGCATTGATAGAAGGATTTTCCCTTGCTAGGGAATGAAACCACAGATCCAGAATGAGGAAAGAAAGAACTAATACCTATACCCAGATCCTGCAGGCAATCAATGGCCAGTTGTTCTTATTGAAGGCAAGGTCTTCATGAAGTTTGAATTTGCCCAGCTTTTCAGCAGCTGTTTGCTGGATATGCTTCCATTGATGCTGAAAAAATTATTGCTCACTGAAGGTTATTCCGAATTTAGCACCAACACTCTGAAATTTCTATCACTCACAGAATTTCCTAACAAGCCACTGGAACTTTAGTGTCCACTAAAAGTTCCAATTGCACATTTCTCTTTTATTCATCCACTCAATCTAAATAATGAAGGAATTACCGAGCCTCTCCCCAAACTTTTCTTCTATCGATCCTATGACCAAGACTTTTTCAAAATTCACCTATAAGCTTAAAAACGAAGTTGCAAATGTTGAAGTCCTGTATTATCTACCTGATTGGATTGTGTCAGGTTGATGTAAGACTATTGATGTAAGACATAGGATGACCCACCTCTTAACAATGATCTAGCAAGACTAACAGCTCAGGAAATCAGGATGGTTTGGGTCTTAAGCTAGGTGTGGAGAGTATGAGCAGTAGAATGTCATGGGAGCCATTCAGAAAATATCTAAACATAAAATAAAAGAGAAATCTCATCATTATTCTAGAAAAGGCATTCAACACATCATCTTGACCATAATGTTAGGTACAACACATCTGGGAGCGATTTACTTGAAGGAATTGATTATAGGAATTGTCTGATAGCTTAGAACTGATCATTATATTTGAAAGACTATAAAGAACTATAACACCTATTGGCTATTTGGCATAACTAGCCAAAGGCTCCATGAAATTTAACCAGGAAGTCTTGGTAAAAATCTAAATTGATTTTGTAGGACCAATCTAAGGGAAGAACTTCACTGAAATGTACTTCTCAAAATGGCTTCAAGTGGCATTAGTTTAATGTCAAACATTTTCGTAACAATCACAACGCTGTTCTAGTATTTGAAATATAAAGATGGCCTGACATCATTTTTTTGGTAAATAATGGCTCTCCACTTGCCTACGATAATTTTAAAAGATATGTAAATAGCGCCCTTATCAAAATTGTCATCATCCTTTCTCATATCTCTGTGAATGGATTGTCAGGCATAAAGAGTACTCTATATTAGTACAGATAATCGAAAGCAAACTATTGGTGGACATTGGCCAACAGAACTTGACAAATGTTTCATTACTCCACATGCTGTGTTGTATTTAGCAAGAGAGTAGACCTACTTGAATTACTATTGGCCAAGTTTGTGTCTAGACTCTCCACCCAGATTTAATAAGTATCACAAGGTTCACATAGTCACATAGTCTCACTCTCATAGTCTCAATGCTCTTCTATCTGTACTTACTCCACTCGTATTTACCACAAGAGTTTGTCTTTTCTAGGGGTTGTAGAGTTGGATAGATAGGTGATAGCCACTGGGATTAGGTTTTGGGGATTGTCATATAAAGTCTACAGTACAAAAGGGCTAATATGGAAAGGCCATATTGAACAGTGATGGAGCCACCCCTACCAGGATATTTTGACAGCAGTAATTCATTTATGTATGTCTGAGATTGATTTTTGGGAAGAAGGTAACATGTTAGAGTGGACCAAGCATGGGATTTAGAATCAGGATTTGAATACAACCTTAAACACTTAATAGATATGTGATCATGGACAACTAATTTCAATTCTCAGAATCCTGTCTATAGGGTGGGTATAATAAGACTCGTGTTTTTTGCCCTCGCTCGTTTGTAATGAAGACAGAGCTTTGTGAAATCTAAAACCTTACTGTAAATGTGAATTACAATTGTTATAGGTACACTTCCTGACAACTCATCCAGACTGTAAAAGAGAAAGAAATAGAAAGTCCTCTTTGGAGATCAAAACTGATCATATGAAATCACCTCCTACTTCTATAACCACTGGTACAATAACACAGAAGTGACCTAGAAAATAATATCTTTTCGTTGGTCCATAGGATCATAGATTTAGAACTTTGGGAGAAGTCAGAGGTCATGCAAAATAACCAGTTAGCCTTATAGATGAGAAAACTGAGGCCCAGAAAGATGAAGTGATTTTGCCAAGGTTATTCACATAGTAATCATTAGGCTGTGAATAGAGAGAATGAGGTCACTGGATGGGATAAGTAGGATGTCATTCATGATCATGGAAAGAATATCTTCTATAGAAAGTTGAGGGGAGAAGCTGGATTGTAAGGAATTTGTAGTGAAAATGACTAGGACTTACCTAAGACCCACATGACACTTTTATTTTCTTATACTTTCAGTATATATGATAGACCACAGAGAAAAATCTGTTTAAAGGGGATACAATCTTTGTATTTTATTTTTAAGATTTGAATCCAGCTCCCCTTACTCTTTTCCACTTATAAACCACATTGCCTCCTGGGGTAGAAGTGTGGTTGGAAAGCATGAGAAGGACAGATGTTATGTTTGCCAGAGGACACTCTGGCACGATGTTAGTGTTTTGTTATTTTTGAGTTCTTTTATTTGTGTATGCTGCAGTGGTTTGGGGTTGGGGTTTGCCCAGGGTAGTTTCACAGAACTAAAGGACTATCATGTTGAAAGATTGCTTGTTCCTGGCCTGTTTTCACTGTTACCAACAAAACAACACTCTGGGCTCTTTGAAGCAAGATGTGCAAGACATATGACAAGACTCTGTGCCCAGTACATGATGTCAGGAAGAAATCTAGACCTCTCTTCAAACCCTGTCCTGTCTGTGATGCCTCAGACTACCTGTACCTCTGTCCCAGTGGCTTTCTTCTCCTTCTGGCAATGCCTCTACTCCTACATCATTTTTCTCCAGTTGATGAGTTCCTTCCAAACTTCCATTGGAGGAAGCAGCCACATCAGCTCTCTTCAAAACTAGGATTAGCCCACAGCACCACAGAACCCTCTCCACTCCCGCTTTTCAGTTTCTTTTATATGCACTGTCTTCTCCAACTAGAATATAATTCTTGAGGTCAGGGGCTGATTTTCTTTATGCTTGTATTTGTATTAGCAATATTTAGAACAGTGGTAGTCTCATATGAATGCTTCTATCTTTCT
>CM053622.1:288963394-288996375 GCA_028646595.1 Phalanger gymnotis | reverse complement strand
ACACACGCAATTGGACATCTTACCCCACAGGATAGAAGGAAGAAGAAAATAAAAGGGGGGAGTGATGGAAGGGAGGGCAGATGGGGGAGGAGGTAATCAAAAGCAAACACTTTTGAAAAGAGACAAGGTCAAGGTAGAAAACTGGATAAAGGTGGATAGGATAAGAAGGAGCAAAATATAGTTATTCTTTCACAACATGAGTACTGTGGAAGGGTTTTGCATAATGATACACATGTGGCCTATGTTGAATTGCTTGCCTTCTTAGAGAGGGTGGGTGAGGATGGAAGAGGGGAGAGAATTTGGAACTCAAAGTTTTAAAAGGAGATGTTAAAAAAACAGTTTTTACATGCGACTAGGAAATAAGATATACAGGCAATGGGGCATAAACATCTATCTTGCCCTATAAGAAAGCAAGAGAAAAGGGAATGGGGTGGAGAGAGTGGGGTGACAGAAGGGTGGACTGACTGGGGAACAGGGTAGTGGAGTGGGGGGAGGGTAGAAATGTGGAGAAAATTTGTAATTCAAACTCTTATGAAAATTAATGCTGAAAACAAAAAAAACCATTTAAATAAATAATGATTTAAGGATTAAAAAAGGCTAATGGAAAATAAACAAGATAATACTATAAGGCAACTATTGTATAAACACACACTAGTTATTTCCTTCTGTCCCATGATTATCTTTGGTGTTTCCAAGTGGTGTTAACTCCTTATCATTAACTATTTGAGCTCAAGTGACTTTAAAATTCATGTAGCCCAACTGACTCCTTTTACAGAAGAGGAAACTAAGACTCATTGTTGGAGGTCATCTGGTCAAATCCCCTCATTTTTTAGATGAGGAAACTAAGACCTCCAGAGGTTGAGTGACTTGCTCTAGGCTAGGTCATATAGCCTAGTTCATTAAATGTTGTTATTCAGTCATTTTCAGTCACCTCCAACTCTTTATGTCCCCCATTTGGGGTGTTTGTGGCAAAGATACTGCAGCGATCTGCCATTTCCTTCTCTAGCTCATTTTATAGAAGAAATTGATGCAAACAGGATTAAGTGACTTTTCCAGGGTCACATATCTAGTAAGTATCTGAGGTCAGATTTGAACTCAGGAAGATGAGTCTTCCTGACTCCAGGTCTGGCACTCTATCTACTACATTACCTTGATGCCCAAGTTTGTGAAATAGTCATGACTTTAAACCAATCTAATTTTTTATCTGTTGCTCTTTCAACTTCATCTTGTTGCCTTTAAGGTAACATTGCAAAAAAAAACCTGCCAAAGCATGCCCATTCTAATTGGATGATTCAGATTCCTCCAAAGTAAAATATTTGTGCATGTGCTCATAAAATCCCCTCTCCCCCCCATAAGGAACCACGTTCCTAGGTCAGTTTTACACATGGGCCTGGATTTCCCTAAAGTCCTCAGAGTCATTACATACTCGTCGCTCTAAGGAACCATCCTGCCATAACCACAGATAGTTCCATTTGAACTACAGACTTGAAGGGCAAGTGACAAGTGACCAAGAAGTGACCAAGACTAATTCTCTAAATCATTCACTTTCATGTTGTCTCTACATTTGGAAGCCATACAATAGGAGGCTCTTATTTAGGCTATGTTTTTGTATTGCAAAGGACTAGGTTCTCTTCACTCTTCCATTAATTACTATATTATTATGATTGACAAGTGTCTACAGGAGTAATCACAAGATGTTTCGTCCAAAAGATGAGAATAAGGGCTGGACATTCGATTTCATTATTTGAGGGAGTTCTTGGTGAGGAAGCTTCCTTGACTTATACAGGGTGCAAAAAATGCATCTTTCCTGACACACTGCATCATTGTGACAATACACATTGTAAAGATACTTCACTTTAACCTCTAGGATACATGTAAATCTGAATTGGCACAGTAGTTAAATTGAACATTATTAATTACCACCCCCCTTTAGGGTCGCCACATTACTTTATATAAGAAAGTACCTAGAAGGTAATTCATTGTATCCTACTAGCTTCTGATTGTTTCCAAGTTTTCTCTTCCTTTATCCTTACCCAATTCCTCATCACTACCTATTCTTGGCCACTGTCCATCCTACCCTACCAATGGCTGGGAAGGAACCAGGAGAATGTAAGCTCCTTAAGGGGAGAAATTATTTTGTCTCTGCATCACTAGTACCTAATACACAGAAGACAGATTAACAAGTGTTAAATGTATTTGAATAAAAATGAGTCTGGCTTATATTAAGCCTTTTAGAGACAGCTAAAGTTAGAAGGAAGGACAGTAAGGATATAGAAAGGACATGCAAAAATAAAATCTGCACGGGGGACAGAAAAACCTTCAACAGCAGCAGGACCGGGCCTTTCAACAAAACTGATCAAAATCAAACTGGCCATATCCAACAACATATGCCTTTTTACATATCCAGGGGTAGGCTGGAGTCAAAGTGTATCTGATCAAAGACCCAAATGTTAAATGTTCAATGTGAGCGTTTACACCTCAGAAATCAGCAAACTCTATAAATCACATCTTAATTTATTGTTTAAATTGATTAGACTTAAGAAAATGGTAGAGAAAAATGTTAATGTAAAATTTAAAATGTCAAATTTAAAAGTGTGTTTTACACAGGTATATATTACATGCTATAATAATTTCCATTTGGTAATGCTACTTTTATCAATTGTATGCATAATGTATCTATTTACATATGAATTGTCTCTTCCATAGTATGGAAGCTCTTTGAGGGAATGGATGCTTTTATTTTATTTTATTTTTTGTATCTCTAGAATGTGCCAAGAATGTCTGGTATATAGTAGCTTCCTAAAAATGCTTCTTGGTAGATTACTAATTGAGTTAAATACATTTTATACACCAGGTAACTCTCTTTTCCCCAGAATATAGATTTTTGTTATGTTTTTGTAGGTGCTTAGTTGAGTTTAAGTTGTTACATTTTCAAAAAGAGAAGAGGTGACATTTTCAACCCTATCTGGGTGCTGACAAATGCATTCTCTGGCTTTGTTGACTGCTAACTGGAAGAAAATTCCATGAGTCATTTACACCTCAGTGTGAATGTGTCAATGTAATTACCTATAATACTCAAAGGTATTTTCACTTTAAGCCTTATCTAAAAATGAAAGGTTTCATTACCCGGTAATGGAGTTTCAGGCATTAAAAGGTAGGTGAAGGAAATACTTTTGAGTAGTTCCTTCCCAGCATTCCAGAAATTATACCAACTGGGCAGCAGCTGACTTTATCTAGTAATATGGTAAGCTCCACATTTAATCAATTTGCCTAAAATCATACAGTAGGATTCCCCAAAACTACCTCAATGGCTATTCTGGAAAATTAGGCAAATGATCTCACTTAAAAGATAAATGAAATTAAACTGTTTTAAGATTCTTTTTATACCCCACTAATACATACCCTACTGCCTTTGAGAGTGTACAAGTATTTTGACTTGCTTTTATTTTTGCACCATTTTCCTTTATTTTTTTTTCCTTCTACAGGTTTGCTTTCCAAGAATATCTGATGTGTAAAAAGCAGCTTAGGCAATGTGTGACTTTGACTGCACTCAGTATGTATTGGTCTGTTAATGTGCCAGGTGAAAGGCTGTCACTGAATTTACATTTGGGTTAACATACACAAGGATTATAAATAAATCATAGATAAGCCAGGCAAGAAACTGGTCCTTTCTTAATTATTGTAATTCTTCCATTTCTTAAGGCCCCCTGTAAAGAAGGAGAATATGCCTTTACTAGCAAATGCATAGATCCTCTAGATTTGTCCTCTCATCTGGGAGCAAAGCAGCATTAACCACGGGTACTCCAACTGCAATGCTTTGCTTTTCCTAATAGAACGTTTAAAGGGAACTAAAATCCCCAGCCTTCCTTTCTGCTTCTTGTGGTACAGTCACACTTTTCTGAACTTTAATCCTTGGTTGATGTTTTGGTTTCCCCTCTTTGTACTACAGGAATTAGTATGAAGCTGATTTAAAAAAACAAAACCTTAGGGCAAAATAAATATCAAGGGTTGAGTCTTTAACCTGCTATTCTGACTTTAGGTTATAAACTATGGCTATCCAATTTGTGAGTTTGATTCTACTAGATACACAGGAAAACTATTCTTATTGCTTTTTAGTCACTTTCCATATAAAAGCATAAGTCTAAAAAAATGGGGAACTAAGACTGTCATAGTGACACTAGTAGAACATCATTGTAAGCCCATCTTACTTTGTCCTGACCTTGGTTCAATAACAGTCTTTTTCAGAAAACCACAATGTAGAAGCACTGGATAAATTTCATGCAAAGCACTTAGGTGTCTCAAAGATTATCCACACATATGCATATGTACATTATGTTTATATATGCATATGTGTATATATATATACACATATGTAGTTTCCTTTACTGTCTCAAATATATGTGCTTCTGTATTTGCCTATAACATACATGATAGAGTCCTTTTTTCCTAATTTCAAAGGAATCTTTAGTTTCTTAGACCAGTTTGAAGAATGAATGAAGCATCTAGCTGGTCTAATCATATGACACATACCTTTTGACCCAGCAATACTACTACTAGGTCTGTATTCAAAAGAGATCAAATAAAAGGGAAAAGGACTTATTTAAAAATATTTATAGCACCTCTTTTTGTGGTGGTAAAGAATTGGAAATCAAAGGGATGCTTATCAATTTGTCAGTGGTTCAAAAGTTGCGGTATATGCTTCTGATGGAATACTATTATTCTAGAAGAAATAATAAACATGGTAATTTCATGAAAACCTGGGAAGATATATGATGTCATTCAAAGTGAAGAGAACAGAATCAGGAGCATATTGAACACAGTAACAGCAATATTGTTTGGATGACCAACTAAAAGACTTAACTACTCTGATTAAGACAATGATTCAAGACAATTCCAAAAGACCCAAGATGAAATATGCTATCCAGAGAGAGAAGTGATGAAAGTCTGAGCGCAGTGATGCTTTTTTTTTTTGCAACATGGCTAATATAGAAATATGTTTTGGATGACATCATGTGTATAATCGAAATCAAATTGTTTGCCTTCTCAAGGAGGGGGCAAAGGCAGGAGGAAAGGAGAGAATTTAGAATTCAGAATTTTTAAAAAATGACAAATATTTTTACATGTAATTGGGAAATATTTAACAAGATAAAAATAATTCAGGAAAGAAATCATATGATGTTGTAATTACTTGCTGTACTGAGTGAATGAGAAAAAAGGAGGCAGGAATTAGGAGCAGGTCCTATCTTAAGCGAATATAGGACACATCATCCATCCTTTTTTTATTCAGGAGAACTAGCTCCCTGCCAACAAAGAGGAGAGAAAGGAATAGTTTCATTCCATTGATATTGATATAGTCTTTACTACATCAATAGATCTTTCAATAGATTACCACCAACCAAAATGTATTTCAGTGGCCACTGCACAACCAATCAATCAGCATTTATTAATCACCTATTATTGTGTAAAGCATTGTTGGAAATACAAAAACAAAAAAATTAGTGCCTTCAAGGAACCTATATTATAGAGGAATGAAGCACAATATGTGTGTGCATGTGTGTATGTATATATACATATATGTATATGTATATATATGTGTGTGTGTACACACATGCACACACACACAAAATACACATATTATGAAGTTGATTGGTTGGTTGGTTGTTGTCCTTTTTTACTTAAAGAGGACCAAAATGACATCATTATGTTGGGGTCAAGGTACAGTCTATCTGACTGTGGCTGATCATACCAGTAGGAGACTGGAAAGCTCTACCATAGGTTGGGCACAAAATAGTCTGTTTGAACATTTCTGCTGGAGACATCTCTAAATTTACCCATCTTCTGTTTCCCTTGAGCTACTGCAATTCTGCTTTGCTAATAGAGCACGATGCCTTCTGTGATGCGATGATGCCATTCTGGATGATCCTCTGCCAATGTCTCCCATGTCTCACAATCAATTCCAAAGTTCTTCAGAGAGACCTTGAGAGTGTCCAGTATTGTTTCTTCTTTTTGCCTTGTGTGAATTCTATAGAATATTCTTTTAGGCAAATGTACATTTGACATTCAAACAATGTGGCAGCCCATCTGAGTTGTGTTCTCTGCAGTAGTTTGAAAACTTAGCAGTTCAGTTAGAGAAAGGACCTCTGTGTCTTGTATGTTATCTTTCCAGGTGGTCTTCAGAATCTTCTAAGACAATTTAAATGGAAATGATTCAGTTTCTTAGCATGAAGTGGGTATACTTTCCAGGTTTCACAAGTATACAACAATTGAGGTCAGTACAATGGCTCTATAGACCTTCAGTTTGGTAGGCAATCTAATCCCTCTTCTCTCCCACACTTTCCTTCAGAGCCTCCCAAACACTAAATTAGCTCTGGCAAAGCATGCGTCAACCTCAGCATCTATGTGTACAGTCCTTGAAAATATACTACCAAGGTAAGTGAGTTTATCAACAGCATTCAAAATTTCTCCATTTGAAAGTAAGTATATTATAAAGCAAGCAAATTTTCATTTAAATAAAGTTAGTCTCCATTATAAAGTAAGTAAATGTGAAATATGTAAAGTGTAACTCATGTTCTGATGCTACTATCCCAACCCCTACTCACACTGACAAGTTGGGTCCCCAGAGAATGGGTTTTATATTCCCTCTGGCCTCTATGAATAGCCCTGAGGGTTTGGAATGTCTTTTCTAGGACTATAGTTCACAAGCCTCCACTAACATGCTTCCTGCCATGTTTATGTGCTTATTGCCAATTGGTCAACCCGACATAGTTATCTTCTGATCTAGAGAATAATCATAATAACTACAAAATATGCCCCACCCCCAAGCCAACAATAACACAGTGGGCTCAAGTGTAAAGAGCTCATGCAGCAAAGTACACAGGTCCAGAAAGTACTTTCACTAGAGTCCTCAAGATTTTACCCTTAGATATGGTGTAGTTTTTCTTCTGGGCTCTTTGAAGAACTTTGAATCCTCAGCTCATCTGCCTTAGCTCCCAATACAGATTGATCCAGGGACCCTTAAAAGATCCAGGAGAAAGCCTTGAGGTATACCCACAGTTAGGATATAGGGGTGTGCTGAAGTCAGCTTAGCCAACCAAATCAAGCCTGTTGACTATTTGTATATGAGTATAAGTTAAGAATGACTAATCCCTGAAACAGGCTTAAAAGGGTTGGAGAAAACATCAAAAGTGAAGGTTAAATTTAAAAGTGTGTCATGGGTACATTTTTTTTCAGAGAGTCAGTTGTTAAACATTTACCAGCCACCTCTAGATACAGGACATTGATTATGATCCAGAAAAGGAGACTGATAAGGTGTGGTCAAACAAGTAGGAGAAGAGAGGGAGGGAGGGAGAAGGAGAAGGAGAGGGAGAGGGAGAGGGAGAGGGAGAGAGAGAGAGAACAATTTAGTGAAAACTCAAGGAGGAGAGAATATTCAAGAAGAAATGGTGGCAACAGTGTTAAGCGTAGTGGAGACGTTAAGAGAGATGATCACACTGCTAGGTGGTATTGCTTTGACCGGCTACATGGTGTGAGAATAACTAAGATTAGTGTCGTTTTGCTGTGAGGTAAACTAAAGAAAAGAGACACATAATGATGAAGAAAGTAGGAAGTAGGGAAGACTGGTGATTATGTTAGTGTTATGAACCAACTATGCAGACACATTTGTAGTCCTTGGTAGCTTTAGTAAAAACCTAGCTTGATTTAAGAATTGAGGTGTCTAGACTTGGAGAAATTAAGATGACATAAAAACAAAATATATCAACAAAAATATATTAAATACAAAAGGTGTCCTATCTCTATCTAGAATCTCACCTGTAATTCAAACAGATTATATAACACCCTCTCTATGGCCACTACTCTAAAGTGCACTCACCTGAGAGGTGACAGCCATTTTGGGTTTTAGGGGTAACACTTTAACTCGCAAGCACCTACCTGTGTACTTTCCATTAACAATTAGCCAGGAGACTCTAACAGCTCTTAGAAAAGACATTTATTCAAATAACAAAAACTATAGTTGAAATACACTCCTACCCTCCCTTCCCCAAGGCCTAGCATGAATTTTGCCAACTATTGTATCAACAATGTTGCTTGTAGCTGCTGTGGGGGTGTAAGACTAATAGCACCAGCACACAACAGGGCTCCTAGTACAGGTTCCTTGATCTGCTTTTCTAAAGGAAAGCAATTTTAAGGGGTTAACAATCTTAGTTTAATTAAACATACATATATCATTCACTTAGTTTAGGGGGAAAAGTAAGCACCCTGAACTTAAGGGAGAATACAAACAGAAATTACAAGCAGAAATTATAAACAGAGAAAACAACACAAACCAATAGACAGGCTTCCAACTGTCTGACCATAGCAACACATACATAGCTACCAGAGAGGGAAGCACCAACATCTGAGTTTTCAAAGCTGGGGTGGGTGGGGCTCCTTAAAGGCTACCCAAAATCTCATCTGACTACATCACACAAACACTCTTCCAATGAACAAGCCCCCAAAACAAAACCTCACATCAAAGTATATATATATATATATGTATATATATATATGTATACTGTTATACTGTTTCCAATCAATGATTCTTGATTCAAACAAAGGTAAGACTTAATCAAAGGCACTTGATTGCCTTAATGCTAAGAAGCACTCCAAAGGGAAAAAACAGCAAAAGTCCTACTTTGCTTGCCCTTAAAACTATCTACCCAGAGTCTAAGGGGAAGAGAGTGGGCACAAACTTAAAGTACAAGAGTAATAACATACATGTGTAGGAAACACATGGTCAAGACAATATATAACTCTGAGAAACAGAACTTTGGTATTCTTCTCTCTTTGAAGAGTTTTCATCGAGATCACTATAGGATGTTGGTGATGAATTAGTATTTTTACTGATGAGCTGAGCTTGTTCCTCACAGAGAACCATAACAGCTAGCTGCGCCCAGTCTGGTCATTCAAATACTATATTAGGTCCTTAGAAAGTACAGTATTTTTGCTGGGTGGGTGACTCCTTGGGCTTACTCTTCAATGGGAAGCCTAAGTCTTGACCGCCTACAACCTTAGGTTCAGCTTGGTGTCACTGTGCTTTTGAAACTGGGATATCACAGTTTTCTTTGCAAATAAAGTATAATTGTGTTCTCTGAGAGAGTGCAGAAAGACTTTGGTTTCCTAGAGAGAAGCCCCTCTAGTTCTGTTCCTTTAGGTCCAGTTGTTGTTTGTTGTTGTTCAGCTACTTCAATCATGTCTAACTCTTTGTGACCCTATTTGAGGGTGGTTGTTTTTTTTTTTTCTTTTGTTTTTTGACAGATACTGGAGTGGTTTGTCATATCCATCTTTAGATTATTTTATAAGTAAGAAACAGGCAAACAGAGTTAAGTAACTTGCTCAGGGTCACATAGGTAATAAATGTCTGAGGCCAGATTTGAACTTAGGAAGATGATTCTTCTTGATTCCAAGCCTGATACTCTATCCACTGTACCACCTATCCTAGACTCTGAGTTTGGTAACCTTCAGAAGGGAGTGGGAGAAGTATACCCTCTCCTACATGTTAAATCTTCTTTCTCTCAGTAAGGGATGCAAACCTAACTAATGGTGGTCATACAGTTGTTATATCTGATTCCTGTCTGGGTCTTATATAAAACAAGTGACTGAGGTAGATTGTACCCTGGGGCAAGACTATTGCCTTTTTTTGAGCTTTTCATATGCAAGCGAGTTACTCAAATGCCCAGGATCACTTCCAAAGTATGGAATGTCAGCAACTTTCCTGAATCTAAATAGCATACTCTTACATGGGTATATCATAGTATAGTTTGGACGAACATTTAGCCTATTATTAAAGTACAAAACAAAAATAAAAACCTTACATTCAATGGAACAATTGCTTAAACATCAAATTATGAATCTATTTTTATGGAAATGAATGATAATGTAAAAAATAACTTTAAGAGACCATTTGCTCTAATATTCTGTTTCAAGAAAATCAGGTATTATTATTTCTACTTTATTGAGGGTCTTACGGCCCAGAAAGGTTAAGTGATTTTTCCTAACATTGCACCTTATTTACCTCATTTGAAAATGCAACATTCAGAAAATCACTTTAAGAACTCTGCAATAAATAATTGTTGATTTTTATTACAACAAATAACTTATACCTAATCAGACAGATCCTGAAAACATGTCTAGAAAGTTTAATCAACTGGAGTAGACTGTGAATCATATGGATATGCAAATATTGTAGCCATTAACATAATTCAGGAATTACTGTGACCAGTATTTAGCATAATAGCGTGCAGATGAAGGTAAGTTTTACACTTATTGATGTATGTTTGGTAATGTAAACGTGAAGGTGAAATCTGAAATCAACATAGAGTAGGATAAGGAAGGAAAAAAATGGGTATGAATGGTAGATTCATTTTCATTCTATTTCCAAAAAAGGAACTCTGTTTGCTTTGGGGGAAAAATCCCACCAATGACATGCACCCTGGAATAAATTAAATAAAATGGGCCAGGAGTGGGGGTAGGGATGTGTGTGCCCTATTTTCCATTACTTATAAGTTTCACAGAAACTTTGTTCTGTACTCAGCATCTAAAAGCTGGTGCTCTAGCTGAAGATGAATGGGGAGCAGTCACGATGCACACACAGAGGAAAAGGAAAAACTAGATCATACATACTCATTAAAGATGTGATGATGCCTTAAAGTTAATTATCATTAACGTCATGTGCTAAGCACTCATTTGTTAGGCCCTATACCAAATAAGTTATACTGTTTCAATCCCTATCCTGCAGGAGTTTACAATCAAAGGCTGTATGCTGGAGTCACTAATAGACTTTGGTCAGAAACATCTTTTGGAGTCTGTGTGAGAGAAACCTTTCTTTTTTGCAGGGTGTAGAGGAGAAATACCAATGGACATTTCTGTGACTAGACTCTTTTGTACTATATCCCTGGCTTCTGAAGTTGTGAAAATGAAGCACTTAATGCATAGTATATCTACTAGTGTTACCTAAGGGAGCGAATTAGGAGAACTTTAGGGTAGATGGTACCCTAAATGATGATGGTGTGGGTCCCTTTCCTCCCTTAATTCTTATTTTTAATTTTTCAAGTAACAAGTACTTTTTAAACTTAATCTATTATTCTCAATTCTCCCCCACATTCATTCAGCAAATGTAAAATAAATAAATAAATAAACAAACAAATAAATAGAGTTCCTCAAACAAACACCTCAATACATATCTACATGGTCAGGCAGATCAAATTCTATAGGTCTTTTTTGAAAGGAAGTTACGAGACATTTTGTGGAGAGTAAAGAAATCAAAATCTTGTAATTCTATGCAGCAACAAAACTGGCTTCGGTTAGGAACAAATAGTGTTCAATGGCAAAAAGGAAGTTCTAAATGGGTAATTATCACTTGAATTCAGAATTCAGAACAAGTTCATGTAGAAGAGGTCAAAAGCCATAAAGAGGAACCTGAAGAGAACAAAGCTAGAGGATGTAAGGGAAGGATAATATGCAACTATTTAGACAACAGTTAAGTTAATGGCGAGATATAATTGACTAGGAATTTTGTTTTTGTTTTAACTTAGGAATTCTTAACTCAGGGTTCATGAACGTGTTTTAAAATATTTTGGTAGCTGTATTTTAATTTAATAGGTTTCTTTTGTAAACTTGTATTTTATTTTATTCAGTCGAAGGTATTACTTTGACAAAGCGTCCATGGGCTTCAAAGGACTGCCAAAGGAGTCTATGATTTAAAACTGTTGAGTTTCTGCTTTAAACTTGTTTCTCTACTGTGGTATTTATTTCACAGCTTGTGAGTGGTGTAATAGAAATGTAGAGTGGATGGTCGACTATAGTCGTCATTGCTTTCAAGTTCCACCTGTGCCATGAAACTAAAATGTAAAATCCTTGGAAAATGATCATCTAGGCTCTTGGTTCAACACTACCCACTAACCCTCAAGATAATTTATGCTAGTCTGGTATGGCTTTGAAGCAGCAGAGGCAGCTAGACGGCATACTTGAAAGAGTACTGGACCTGAATTGGAATGCAGCCTCAGACACTTATTGGTTGTGTGATCCTGAGCAAGTCACTCTCTGCCTCAGTTTCCTTAAAAGTAAAATGGAGATAATAATTGTACCTACTGTTCAGGGTCATTGTGAGGATCAAATGAGAAAATATTAATAAAGTTATTAATAAACTTAGCATAGTGCCTGGCACATAGTAGAAGCCTAATAAATGCTTATCTCCTTCCTTTTCTTCTTATATTTTGGAAAATATGTCTTTTTGCAACTTTTCCCTATTGATCCGTGTGCTATTTTCTAGAGTGAAGAAAATATGTCTATTTTTAAAAATTATTTTTTCAAATAATTAAAAACAGTCATGCTGCCTTCTGAATCTTTTTTTCTAGCATTAGGAAATGAAGCCACATAGCAACAGGTGTGCTGAGGTATAATTTTTAACAATCAGCTGTGTGTGTGTGTGGGGGGGGGGATGTACCTCTGACACATCTTTAAATTAATCTGCATTATTAAGATTTTCTCCATCACTGTCTTAAGTCTATATAACCAACAAAACAATAAGTTAAGACCTGATTTGTAGCATTTGCTGATTTCTGGGGTATAAATGCACATTCTGAAAATTTAAGAATTGGCTATTGAAAGGGGGTATAAACTGGTGCTAGCATATGCTGACTTGCAACTATGTGTTTATACCTAAATCACTGGTTTTAGGCAGATAATTAACTACTGAGAAGGCAACATAGAAAGGAAGAGATTTGCTATTAAGGGCCCTAGGTTTGAGATGGGTCTCTGTCATTTCTGTCCTCTGTGATCACTGGAAAGTCATTCTAGCTCAATAAGCCTCACTTTCTTCATCTGTAAATTGGGGGAAATAATAGAATTATTTATTTCATGGTGTAAGGAGGGTCAACAAGAAATTTGGGGCTTTTATAGCATCTGCAGTAGATGCAGCTATGCAAAGTCAGAATACAACTTCGAGCTGAGCCTGGAGGACAGATTCTTTGGCCAGGCTGACTTGTCTATATTTTGATCACTACTCTCTACACCACCCCATCCAAAAATTCTTCTCTCATACCTCATTAAATTTCTCACTCCAATTTTTAAGCAAGAAACCCACAATTCTAGAAATTGGAGGATTCTTTGTGTGAACATCCTCTTTAAAAAATCTCAGCCCCATCCTAGACTCTTTACTCTCTCTAACCCCTCATGTCCAATTCACTGCCCAATCTTGCCATTTTTACTTTCACAACCTCTCTCCCATTAGACCCCTTATCTTCAATTGTTCTGTTACCACTTTAGCTCAGTCCCAAATCACCTCTTACCTAGATTATTGCAACAGCCTCCTAATTGGTCTCCCTACCTCGAGTCTCTTACCACTCTAGGTAATAGTACACGCTGCTGACAAAGTAATTTTTTCTTAAGTGCAAATCTGATTACGCACCTCCCTTACTCAGTCAACTCTAGTGGCTCCATATTGCTCCTAGGAGGTGGCTTTTAAAGCTCTTCACAACCTTGCCTCAACCTACCTTTTCAGCCCCATTCAACATTACTCCAATGTTGTAATCCAGCCAAACTGGCCCCTTGCTCTTCCCCTGTGGGTGAGTCCCTTACTTCCTTTAAAAGGTACAACCCAGGCATCATCTTCCTCTTGAAATCTTTCCTGATGTCCTCAAGCACTACTGCCCTAAATCCCAAACCACATTGCATTTAACTACTTTGTGTATATATGCTTATTTTTTTTTTGTTGTTGTTGTTCAGTCATTCCTCAGTTGTGTCCAATGCTTTGTGTCCCCATTTGGGGTTTTCTTAGCAAAAATACTGGAGTAGTTTGCCATTTCCTTCTCCTGCTCATTTTGAATAATCATATGTATTATTTATTACATATATTATTTAATACACATTTATTTATATATGTAATTATTCACTTTATAATTATGTTGTATATTTTCATATGTACTTGCTATCTCCCCTCATTAGAATGTAAGCTTAGTAGAATAATTTCTTTCTTTCCGCTTGTATCTCCAGAGCCTAGGACAGTGCCTGGAGTATAGTAGACACTTAATAATTACATGTTGATTGATTAAATATGAATGTCTTTAGTAAAGTTATTTAGCTATCTGACATTCGTAACCATGTATGAATTAGTTTATCCATATAACAGTATTTGATTGTTAAATTGAGGGTAGCTATTCAGAATGACTTTGATTTTGGTTGAGATTGAGGGATTAATAATTTTGGAGCATAATTTGGGTCTGCTCTAACCTATCTCCATTAGGTAGATAGTATGTGACCTCTTCAGGCTGAGAAAGGGATAAAAGGAGGTAGGAGATATTTTCAGAAATAGAGATAACTGATAATACCAATTGCAAACTTTATCCAGTTCCAAATTTTCCTTAGATCACAGTCCTTGTAAAGGGAGAGGAAATTATGTTCTCCCTCTTCCTCTTCATTATCATCCTCTTTCTTCTTGTATCATAGAACCTGGAATAAGGGTTTGTTTTATTAGTATCTAGTACAACATTATAAATAGGCCTCCCTGGGCTGGGGTGAGAATGTAATCACCATTTCTAAAATTGTTTTAGTGGGAAATTGAATCTGGATTTCCAGGTAATGAAATTACAAATGACCTTTTAAATATAACTCATATTGTCAGTTGGGAATTCCTATTTGTTTATGTATCTGTAGAACTTATGCTTCCTAGCCTCACCTGAAGTAAAACTCCAATTTGTAATACCAGCAGTATGTTTAGGAGGAATGCAGTACGATTGAATTAATTCATATTTGAGTATGAATGGTGCCACAGAATCCTCCAAAAGGGATTTTGAGTTTTTAAAAGAATATGGGTTCATCCCTCAAATATGGAGATAGAGAGAAAGCTATACATATAGATAGATGAAGATTTACATGTAGACACACACACACACACATATGATTTGAACGATCTCGGGAACTGAGTGCAAGGAAATTCCCTTTACTAATGCAGGTCTACAACTGCACTAGAACTTTAAGTCTAAGAGATTTTTCTGGGGGTATTGAGGGGTTAAATGACTTGCCTGAGGTCATCTGGTCTGTCCAGTATGTATCAGAAACAAGATTTAAATACAGACATTGCTGACTTAAAGGTTGGCTCTATAGCTTCTGTCTCTTCATCACCGTGTATATCTATGTTCACCTAAACCTACTTACCCATGATGAACTATCATCCTACATCTCCCTAATCTAGCATTTCCAACAACCAAGTTCCTGCCTTTGCTGATTGCATAATGTTCTGGAGAAGCTAAAAGGCCTCTTTAACATTTGCCCTGGAATTGAAACATCTGGGTTATATAAACATCCATCCTATTTACAGAGAGTTCCCCCAGTGAGGTTTATATAGCATTTGCATTTGTTTGTATTGCCCTAGCTGTCAATCAGGTGGCAAAGCATGGGGCCTAGGTCAGAGAGCTGACAAACCTGTTTAAGTGAAAGACATAGGCAGCTGATAGATTATGTTAGAGGTAAAAGAGAAAATTTTAAGTCTCAACCAATTCACTGCTTCAGCTGTTTTCCTCCTTTTAAAAATGCATTTGGTTATTATAAAGTATACAGCTACGTAGATAGCTAGACGAGTCAGATCGAGGAAGTCTGAGCCAGATCTTCAGGCACTGGGCAGTCTTTCTGCCAAGAGCCCAGACATAGGGCCTAGTATGAAGTCAACCAATCACAGAACCTCAAAGTCAGAAGGGCCTTCTAATCCAACCTGTTATCTGATCAATAATTCCCTTTACCTCTCATCAACAAGCTATCATCAGCATGTGGGAAGAGCCAGTACCTTGGAGGCAGACTGTACCACTTCTAATTAGAGGGAGTTTTTCTTCTCTTTGGTCCTGTCTGCCTCTCTGCAATTTTTGCCTATTACTCTTAGATCTCCAGGCAGCTGAACAGAGCGTCCAGGGAAGTATTGGAATACATTAGTGAGAAATATGTAAATATGTAGTCAATGTAGTCTGATAAGTGACACAGTGGATAAAGTGTTTGGCCTAGAGTCAAGAAGACCCGAGTTCAAACACTGCTTCAGACACATACTAGCTGAGTGTCCCTGGGCAAGTCACTTCCCCCTTTTTTGCCTCAGGTTTCTCATCTGAGGGTAATAAGAGCACCTGGCTCTCAGGGTTGTTTGAATGATAAAATGAGAGATAAGGGAATGCCTCTTGCAGTAGGTAAGATTTGAGTTGAGTTTCAAGGAAAGTTAGGAAATCGAGACAGACAGAAGTTAAGTGACTTGTCCAGTCTAGACTAGTAAGTGTCGGAAACTGGGTTCCGTGACTACAGACTACTTACTCATGACGAACTATGACCCTGCATCCCCCTAATCCAGCATTTCTAACCACTGGGTTTAATTTACAAAATAACACGAGCATTTCCATAGCATAGTAGAATTAAAAAAAAAAGATGATTGCACATGAAATTTCAAATCTTGGGTGTCCTGACTACAAATCCAGTTCTCTATCCACTGTGCTATAGCTACTTCTAATGATCTAATAAGTTTCTGTATCATCGTTGTAACTAAGTGCATAGAGACAGACTATATAAGAGATGTCATAAAGGCAGAAATAAGTTTTCACAATAGATTTTACATAAGAAGTCAAAGATGACACCAAGTTTGCCAACCCGAGTGACTGGTAGGATGGTGAGACTTTCACAATAAAAAGAAATAAGAACATCCAGTTGGAGATATCCAAAAGGCATGTAGGACTTGAACCCAGGATAGAGACTAGGCTGTGGTACTAGAGAAATCATTTGTAAAATGAGGTGGTTGGAATAGAAGATCTCTGAGACCCTCCTTTTCTCCCTTCATCTTTAAATCTTCTGATATCTCTATCCCATGCTAAGGGGAAAGAGGGGGAAAGGGCAGGGCCAGGGGTTGGGAGTTTTCAATTAAATTCAGCAAACTTTTGCCTATTATATGCAAGGTACTATACTATATGTAATAGGCACTGGGCAAAGCGAGGGATTTTAAGAACACCGAGGAACTTAGAGTTTAGTGTGGAGATGCAACATGTACACAGATAAATAGGTTAAAATGTATATACGAAATGCTACAAAGTAATTTTAAGAGGTAGAGTGAACAACTTGGGATGTCAGGAAATGTCCCTTGTAAGAGTTGTCATCTGAACTTCACTTTGAAGGAAGCAAGGGATTCCACAGGTAGAAAAGGAGTCTGTGACTGTGATGGCATCCTACACGTGAAAGACTCTATTCATTGGGGGCACAAAGGCAAGAAATGAAAAGAGGACCAGGTAGCAGCCCATTTTTACTAGAAGGGAGAGTGTGTAGGAACGTGATGATGATGGTGATGATGATAGTAGGAGCTAAACCATTTTGACTATTCTAATACCCAAATTAACTACAAAGGACCTATGAAGGAAGATACTATCTGTATCCAGAGAAAGGATTGATAAATAGAAGTATTTATAGAATGATTTTACACACACACACACACACACACACACACACACACACACACACACATATATGCATATATATACATATGTACATATGTATATATATATGTACATATTTGTGTCTAATGGTAACCATCTCTGGGCAGGGGGTGGGGGTGGGGTGTGGAGGAGGAAGAAAAAAAGGAAAAAGAATACATGATAAATTTATTGTATGTTTAAAAGAAATAGCAAGTTGTACATAATAGATTTGAAATTTCATGTGCAGACATCTTTTTTAAAAAATTCTACTATGCTATGGAAATGCTTATGTTATTTCATAAATTAAAAATAAAATAAAAAGTAGTAGAAGCAACTAATATTATATAGCACTTATTATGTGCCAAGGTACCACGCTTAGTGTCTTACAGTTATTAATTCATTTATTCCATATATTAACCCTAGGAGGTAGGTGTTGTTATTATCCCCATTTTGTAGTTGAAGAAATTGAAGTAAACAGAGGTTAAGTAACTTGCCCAGGGTCACATAGCTAGTAAAGTGACTGGGGTGGTACTTGAGCTCGTGTCTTCCTGACTCCAGGCCCAGCACTCTATCCATTGGAGATTGTGAAGATAGGTGGGAAGCAAGTTGTGGAATGTTTTAATGCCAGGTTGAGGATTTTGCATTTTATACTAGAAGCATAAAGATTTTTGAGTTAGGGAGATGACATGGTCAGTTCTAAGTTGGTAACTTTTTGAAGGAGACTAGAGAAGAGTCAGAATGGAAGGAGGGAGATCAATTAGGAGGCTACTGCAGTAGACTCACAGACAATTAGTGTGGACCTAACCAGAGTATATGTGAGTTAAATGAAGGGCAATAAGATAGAAGCAATATGACTTGACAATTCATTGCACGTGGGACAGACATGAAAGGATGACTTCGAGATTGAGGACCTAAGTAATTGGAATGTACCTTCAAAAGAAATCAGAAAATATGAAGGAGAAATGGATTTAGGGGAATATATAATAAATTCTATTTTTTTGTTTGTTTTGGTGGCAATTGAGGTTTAGTGACTTGCCCAGGGGGACACTGAATTCTATTTTGACATAATGATTTTGAGATATTTATGGGACTTCCAGGTGGAGATGTTTAGTAGTCCATTGGCAATGCTCAACTAGTGTAAAGGAGAATGATTAGGACTAGCTATCTAGATAGGATGGAGGACTGGCTTATAGGCTATTACACTGTAAACTTCATGAGGTCAGGAACCATTGCTTATCTGAACTTTGTGCCTCCCTCAGTGTCTAGTGCAATACTCTGTACATAGTAGGTGTTTAACAAAGAGTTTTAGAGTTGAACTGAATAAAACAAGGAGTAGGCATACAGACATAAAAGCTGCTCTTTGGTCAAAGTTCTAGTCTGAAGCACTAGCAAGAACAATGAAAATCCCCAGCCCTATAAGGGTGGGAATCGGGATTATGTCTAACAGAAGGTTAGATATCAAGAGAGAAAACCGGTTACTGGAACTAGGGTTCAAAGTACAACATCTGGCCTTAATTGACAAGTTCCCCATTTATAGGATTCAGGTATAAAGTCAGGACAGGAAAAATCGTAAAGGGAACAGTATGCTCAGGTATTTAAGCTGTGATTCTGTGGATCCTTACAGCACTCCTGTCCAGAAGACAGATGGGTTCCAGTGTCTGAGGGGAGACAAAGGCTGTGGGTAGGGGTTAAGTGGCCCCAGCAGGAGGCACAAAGGGTCAGGAATCCAGGCCAGTCATTACCTGTAGTTGTAGTCAAAGAGCTTATATTCTTGGCTTTGTAATTGGTCTATGGAATTCTTCAGTCAGAAGTTGGTTTAGACAGGTTGGGAAATAATTGATTTTGACACTGTACTTTTGTATTTCTGCCAAATATTGCACTCTTATGAAAAGATCTTCCCAGTTGAAATGACTGTGCGACTGCCCTATTCACCCAGCATCACAGAACACTATTTCTGAAAAGTAATAGCAGCAGTAGACTGATGGGTTCACAGAACATTGCTATCACACCTAATTTGACTCACTGAGGTGTTATCTAGATGCCCTAAGATGACACCAGAAAAAAGTGCCATTCAAACCAGAATCTAGGAAAGTCAAATCCATTTGCCTCTTTTGAGCATCTTTATGGTCTCTCATCTCTCTTCATCCTTCATAACTTCCCCCATCTCTCCCCCCCCCTGCTTTTTTTTTACCAAACTGTGTTCTTTGAAATCTTGTTAAGTATGAAACCTGTAAATATGGCAATATGTCTAAATTGACTTTGTTTTTATGAAAGAGGCACAGCTTATTCATTTCTAAAGAGGGTCATCTGATCAAGGTGGTCAATTTAAATGTTTCATTTTATTGTACAGCAAGCAAATCATGGTCCCCAAATGATCTTGTCTCTAAGAGGACATCTTCCTATCGAGACGCCAGTTATGTAATTTCAGTTATTGTTGAATCTGATTTATATTATATTTTGTATAATATATAATATAATAAATAATATAATATGATATACTATAACATGATGTAACATAACATAACATAACATAACATAACATAACATAACATAACATAACATAACATAACATAACATAACATAACATAACATAACATAACATATTTTAGTTAATGGTAACCTTAGCCAGCATTTCTTGGTAATGTTTAGGCTCAAAAGAACAAAGAAAGATTATAATACTGTTATTATGAAATTAACTATCATTCTAGTAAACTTAGAATTTTAGCACTTTAAAAATGTCCTTGATACCTCATTCAACCTAGTTAATATGAAAACCCTTTTAACATTTATTTCTTAAATAATCCAACAATAGTAAGAACTTTCTGTTGACTGATATTAATATTAATGAAATTTTGATACTTTGCCAGAATATATAGTCGAAAACTCAGGGGTAGTTCTTAAATTTTTTTTTACTGATATCTTTTGTTTTCATATCATCTATATTTTTTCACATACATCTGAATTCCTCTGCCCTCCCCTTCCCAGAATTCATCCCTTATATAAAAGAATAAAGAGGTTTGTGGCAGGATGGAAATGGTTTAGGATAACTGACTAACTTGAAATCATCCATAGCGTTCCATACCCATTGTTTCTCAGCTCTGCAAAGAAAGGGAAGGAGGTACCATCTCATCATTCTTCTTTGGGGCCAAGGCTGATCATTATAACTTCATAGCATACCATTGCACTTGTTTCTTTGCTGCTATTCTTTCCACTTATGTTATTGAAGTCATTGTTTATATTGTTTTCCTCTATTTGCTTCGTTTTTCCTCAGTTAATAAAAGCTTTCCCACACTTCTCTATACTCATCATTTCTTACAGTGTAGTAGTATTTCATTATACTCCTGAACCACAAGTTGTATATCTCTTCACTAATTGCTAGTATCTACTTGATCCGACATCTTGGCTGCTATAAAAAGTGCCAATATAAATATTTTGGTCTATGTGGGGACTTGTTGTTTTACTTTTAAATCATTTATCTCTTTTGAATACATCAATAACAATGGAATCTTTGGTTCAATGTATATATAGTTAGTATCTTTCTTTCCTTTATTTCAAACAGTTTTCCAGAATGATTGGATCAAGTCACAGCTTTACCAACAATGCATGGTACTGTCCATCTTTGCACCACCTTTCCAGCAATGAAATTCTCACCTTTTGTCATCTTTGTCAATTTGCTATGTGTGAGATCAAACCTTGCTTTGATTCGCAATTCTCTTATTATTAGTAACTTGCAACATTCTTTTATATGGTTTTAAATAGTTTATGATTCTTTGAGAAATATTGGCTCATATTCTTTTACCAGTTATCTAGTTGGGGATGGCTTTTGGTTTTATATGTTATTTACCGATACATCCTGGATATCATGTCTTTATCAGGGATTTTCAATTCCCTGATAAAGCAAGCAAATTTCCAATGATATCTCTTCTTGCATAATAGCAAATTAGTTGGATAGAGCTGTAGGCTCTTAATTTTTAACTTTGCTTTAAAACAAACAAATATTTTTCTCTTATCAGTTAATTTATTATAAGCTATTTTGTTATAAGTTAATTTTCTCTCCATCCCAATGTACCTTCCAATTGAACAGAAAAAAGAGGGGAAAAAAGAAAAAAAAATCCCTCATAATATATGCATGGTCCAGCAAAACTATTTCTGCACTATCTTGTCCATAAATATAGGTCTCACTTCCAGGCTCTTCATTTGGCTTCTCCCATTATAGTATCCTATAATGGCTTTTTTCTACAAGCAAATTTTTTTTCAATTTCTCATCTCCTGTCCACCTAAGGAATGGAAGCAAACTCTTCAGTCAAACAGAAAGGTTTTTGCACAATAGCCCATCCTACCCAAAGTGAGTTTCCCAGTTGTCCTTTGTTTTATTATGAAGAAGTCTCTTCAATACACTAAATAGAACAACCCTTGAGATGGACAGTGAGGAGAAGGTACTATGGCGTAATGGAAAGAGCACTGAACTAGGAATAAGAAGATCTAGACTTGTAACAATCTTCTGCTACTTGCGTGTTATGTAGCCTTGGGCAAATATTTAACCTCTCCTGTCTCAATTTCTTCATTTGAAAAGTAGTTATAACAATACTTTGCCTACCTACCTTGCAGAATTCTAAGATGCAAAAGAGATGATAGATGTGAAAGTGTTTTGTAACTATGAAGTGGGATGTAAATGTTAGCTATCATCATTATCTTTTCTGCAATAATGAGCTCTGTTTTGAGTACATTTCTAAAGCCACTGCAGTTGGTTGTCTTTGTTTTTCTTGAGATTCTCTAATTTTAGTCACTAAAAAGCCATTTCCCAATATTCTTCCTGAAAGTAGATAGATGTTATATCACATTCCTAACTCCCTCCCTGCCCCAATCACAAATATGCATGAAAGAGACTATGTTCATGCAACATTTCATCCCCAGACTCATCTGGCGGTGCCCACATGGAACAAAAGCAGAGGTGAGGTGGAGTTTGATTCTTTATAGGACAATCTAAATAGAGATGGTTTTACAGGTAAGTCAGCATTGTTCAGGAATTTGGAAATGGTTCACAGGGGAGAGAATTCCTGAAAAGCTAAATAGAGAGAAAAATCAGCTATATCAAAAGAACTGAAAATATTATTTTGACAAGTCCAAGTTAATTCATTGAGATAAGTTAGCTTAGGACAGTTTTTCCTCTCCTTTCAGGTTATTTGAGGGTAGCTCAGTATCATACCCCATTTGAAAAGGAACTTTCAGAATGAGATCAATCCTTAAATTACTTATGTTTCCTTCAACTGAAAAAGGTTGGGATCTCATGCATAGATTTCTATGTTATACTTCCGTGTGTGTGTGTGTGTATGACTTCAGTAAATTTGATAAAATAAGAGTTTTTATGAGCTATTTATTTTTGAGAAAAAAAATGAATACCATTTTCCCCTGTGCTTTGTGGCATCCTATCTACCTCACATTTCTGCATTATGCAAACATTGAAGAGGCGGTAGTTAGTATGTCAGAAAAGCCCTGACGATA
Organism: Phalanger gymnotis; assembly: GCA_028646595.1. Lineage (NCBI taxonomy): Eukaryota > Metazoa > Chordata > Mammalia > Diprotodontia > Phalangeridae > Phalanger > Phalanger gymnotis. The sequence continues at coordinate 288,973,408 of CM053622.1, read as the reverse complement.
ACTCCTGAGTGGGCCAAGCTGCTACATTCTCTTTAGTTCTGAGACAGGCACATTAGTCTGGATGTTAGCTGCTTCTCCTTAATTGGATTGCTTGCATAAATTGCAATACATGGTGGACATGCGATGGGATTGTTTTGTTTTGTTTTTCCCCAAAAAAACCCATAAAAAAACTCTATCCGTCATGTAGAGAAAGCTGTATGTGCATCATATAGGAAAGGGAGAAAATAATTTGAAGAGATGAGAAGATGGCATAGGGTAAAAGCTGATATTCTTTTATAACAGATAGCCCCAAGTTGTAGAGGCCATTATTTCTTGCATTTTCAGAGCAAATGAACTTGACAGATGGCTGTGTCACCTAAACCCCTACCTACCAACTTGATTATGCAGAAAACAATACAATAGAAAAGAAATCATTACTGAAGGAACCTGGTTAGTCCACAGAGGGCCGAGCAATGCAGAAGAACAAAATTACAGTTGTGGAATTGAACAGCAAGAATGCATTTAACATAAAGTGGGTTACAGCAAGGCAATCAGTCATGGCTAAAGCTATTGTCTGGGCTTGCTTGCATGGTATATGAAGTAATCTGTCATCTCCCACTGAATTTATGCTTAGTTTATAGTATAAAACTACAAAGGTTTCGCCAGGACATGTTCCAGGAGTCTTAAGTAGCTAAACTATGGATCTATAGAAATAAAACTATAGGAATTTAGGACGTATTTGTGCTCTCTCTGTATTTTGGAGGATATTACTTTAACATCAGGATGCTCCCTCCAGTGTCCCTTGTTACTCGTCCATTAACTAAATAGTGTTGCTTATTGGAAGCTGAGGACACCATTTTATTCTCAGCCAAGATAAACAATTTACTGTTATATGCCATTTTGCCCCTGCGATGGCCCATGTGGAATAGATTCTCTCTAGAGAATAGCCCATAGAAGACAAAAGGCACAATGTGATTTTGATAAGAGAAGACAAAATGGTCAGCTCCCTAACTCAGCAAATGTCTCCAGCACAAGTCAAAGAAGATCCATGACTTCCCTACCTAGAGTAAGAAATATTTCCTCACAGAAGTTAAAAAATATATATTTTTTAAAGATCATAGTTTCTCTCTCCTATAAACCTAAAGCAAGGATCCAGTAACAGAATTGTGCTATTTGCTATACTGATCTAATGCCCAATTGACAATTTAAAATAAACCAGAATTACCTGGTTTAAAGCAAATAGAATCACTCTCCCAGAGTATTATCTATAGCTAATTATCCAAATGATCAAATGAATGTGCAGTGTCATTGATTTAATTGCTCCCTTCAACAATGCATAGAATAACCCATCCACACCTGCCCATCCTATGGAACTCGTCTATGTCTACTTCTAAGTTCCCACATGGGATCCAACCAATTAGCTGTGGATCTTCCTCAGTTTCTCTGGATAGCAATAGGATACCAGTGGAGCATAGCCTGGCTACCTATTATCCTTCACTCTCAGCACAGGACTAGCCCATACTCTTTTTCAATCATACATTTCAATGATGACATCCTTTAATTCTTCTTTGAATGTTTTGATGGGTAATCTTGTCTACTCACACTGAACTTCCACCTTCTGACTGTACTTGAGGCTAAAATATTTTTTGTGCCTCAGTAATCTTTGTTGATTTCTTTTAAATTAACCTGATGACAGGTTGGGAATTACTTGAAAGAAAAGAAACACACATTCATTCAACAAGCAATTATTAATACCCAAATCTCTAAAGGAGCCAGAGATTCTAAAAGATGGAGGCGACGATTGAGTGGATTTCAGGTATGATAGAGGAGACAGAATGTTGTGTATGAGGAAGAGCAAATAAGACAATTGACTAAACTGTGGAGCATATAAGGGGAAGTAATATAGAATAAACCTGAAAGCATAGACTGAAGCCTGATTGTAAAAGTCTTTTCAAATCAAGTAGAGGAGTTTTATGATAGAGGTGACAGGGAACACCAAGAGATTCTTGAACTCCACACCAAATCTCTATCTAATGGATGAATTTGCTGATATCAGTGACTTGGGCCTCAGCTTGCATGTTTTGGTTCTTCAATAGATCTGTGATTTTCTCGATATTGTTACTCTTTCCAATAATGTATAATATAGCACATTTATGCGCTTTCATTATTAACAACTCTTGTCGGTGTGCGCCCATGGATATATACAACATGTATGATATAGATAGATAAATTTCTTATATGTGTATACATGTCCTGACTTTAACTTCCGACACATGTGTATATATACATATATATATATACATATATCAATGTATATGTCTGCATATATGCTCATATATGCATATACATTTTTGTCTTTGTCTCTCCGAAGAAAATAGCCAGTCCAGGAAATTATGAGAAACTTCTGTGTCCAATCCATAGCCAGTGGGAAAAAGATATATTTTATTTACAAAGTATCTGACACTATCTCCCATAAGTTAACTATGAACTTCAACACTTTTAGGAGTCTATACTGAACTGAAATGATATTCACTCTGAGTGGGACTGAACAGTTTCTGAACAAGAAATAGAAGCAGGAGTAAGGGCGCTCCAGAGAATCATCAGGATGGCATAACATAGCCACCTAATATGTAATTTGCTCATGACCCAAGATCTTCACAGTTAATACTCTGGCAATGATTGCCTAGCCATGAATAGATACATCCTGGATGACAGATTTAGATGTCATCTGAAAAAAGTAGAATCCAATGCCATGGAATGGGTATAGTTCAGGGGGAGTGTCACCCCCTGAGTCACCAGCACTAATTTCTAATGGGATTTGGTACATCTTCCTTGGAGTCCTCCCAGTCTACTGTGATATGTGGACTCAAGCACAGGGTGGGATGGCCACAGCAGGAAAATGAATTGAAATTGGCTACAGCCCTGTGACTGTCACGCGGATTTTTAACTGGCTGCAACACCATAAATAAGGGATAAAGGATAATGATACACAACAACATATCAATTTGGGGTACTGGGGGATTGACATGAATCCAGCTTGATTTATCTCCTCAATTAGTGATTTGGAAGCAATGGTTAGCAGCATGTTAATTTAATTTACCCTGGGTACTAAACTGGGAAAGTTGTTGACTGTTGACTGATAAGTTAATGTATCCGGTAAAGAAAATACAATTTATAATTTATTCTGAAGAAAACATGAATTAATACAATTCGTAATGTTTGAAACCTAGATGTATATCAGTATGATACATCAGAGATAATTAAAAAAAATAAAACAGAATGAAAGGAAAGAGATGAGAAATTAGGCTCAAATGTAGTTCTACAGCATTGGGTCTTATTTGTAGTTGCACAGAAACTCATTATTTTTTGTTTCTGGTCGTAGACAACACTGTGACATAGCTGAAGTCCATCTATGTCTATTGTTCTTTCTTCCTTTTCCATGTCCCATTCACAAATGCCTGGTGCTTTCAGAGTACATCTTAGCTCCCAAAGGTCTCCATCTTCCCAATGCCTCCTCCCCAGTACTCCCATTTAATATGGAAATAGATATAGATAGATATGTATATATGTATTTGTACACATATGTACATACATATATATATACACACATGTAGATAGATAGATAGATAATGTCCTCAGGGATAAAGACCTGACATGTATATCATGTCTTCAAGGTAATATAAGCTTATAGAAAAATCAGTGGTACTGAGATAATCAGTTTCCTTCTAAGTATCAGATTTGCATTTGTATGGGTGCTTCCTGAAAATGGAATTTTAACACAGGAAAATATTTTAATTTTAGGAACTGTAAATCCATGAAGGGACCACTGGGAATGATTATTATTTGTGTTGAGGGTGATTTCCTTATTTATAATAATAATAAGTGTTATACACATAGTGCTTTAAAGTTTGCAAAAGTCTGTACACATATTATCACCTGTAATACAACTTTATGAGGGAGGTCCGACAATGCTAATTTTCCATACGAGGAACCTGAAGTGAAGAAACCTAAAGGTCTTGGACGCTAAGCTAACAAGCATTAACAGCATGATAAACCAAGTTTTTCTTGACTTCAAGTCCATCACATTACCTTTCCATGACACTACCCTTCCTCCTTCTTCTGGATGGGCATGGGCATATCTCATCTTTGTACAGTAAGAACAGTCTGTGTTAGCGGATTGTAGACTATTTTCTGTAGACATTTTCTGAGTTAAAAATTCATGGTGGGGAATTTAGTTATTTTAATTTCTAAATAAATTCATATCAAGGTGTTTTAACCCCATGAATCACAATATAAGCATCAATTACTAAAGTAGACATTCAGGGATAGAGTCAACTGAGGGCTGGACTTGAGGTGAGGAAGATCTGTATTCAAATCTTTTTTTTTTCTATGTGGCCATGGACAAGTCACTTAACTTCTGATGCTCAGTTTTCTCATATGTAAAATGGGGAGATTGGTTTAAAGTTTTCACATACACATACATAATCAGGACTACTTACCTCACTGGGTTTCTGAGGCTTGAGATAATGTATGTGTATATGTGTACGTGACATACACACATATGTATTGCTTTGAAAACTTAAAAATTCTATAAATGTCAATTACTAGTCACATATATGTGTATAGATTTATGTGTGTGTGTGTGTGTGTGTGTGTGTGTATGGTTTATATGACTGTGTCTATCTCATTACTCAGAAGAAAAAACCAGGGGAGAAAATTCAAATTCAAAACTCAAACACAGGGGCAGCTAGGTAGCACAGTGAGTAGAGCACCGACCCTGGAGTCAGGTGGACCTGAGTTCAAATCTGAACTCAGACACTTGACACACTTACTAGCTGTGTGATCTTGGACAAGTCATTTAACCCTAATTGCCCTGCTTTCCTCCCCCTCCAAAAGAAAAAAAAACAAACAAATAATTTTTTAAAAACAAACCTCAAACACAAAGTCCACAATTTGAAGTTGAATCTGAGAATGGAAGCTTTTCAACGATTCCCTAGTGGAGAAAATCACAAAATCACTCAAACACAACCAAACATACACACACACACACACACACACACACACACACACACAAGGAATATATATCTATTGGCCTCTTACAGTGCACGGGGTCCAGAGGGTTGGCTAACAGTTTTTATCTCTTCCCAGTTCTGAATCTATATATATATATATATATATATATATATATATATATATATATATAGTATATATGTGTATATATACATATATATATAAAACAACTAAATCTTAGTTTATAAACACCAAAACTTACCAGCTTCCCAAAAAGTATGTGTATGTATGTATATAAATGTATGTATAGATATAGATGATAATGTGTGTCTGTATGTTTATATAATGTATGTCTATAGTTACATCTGTATCTTCCCATTTTTGTATCTATCATCTATATATCATCAATTTATCATCTCTCTCTCTATATATACACACATATATATATATACATATATATATGTATATACATACATTCGTAATCTGCCTTTCCCCCTTTCCCTAGGACATACACTAAATCAGTGAGTTCAGGAGTTCAATCAATATTGTCCTCTTCCTGAATGAATTTGTGCTCATCCTAGGTAAGTGGACAAGTGGTTATTTACAAACTGCTTTAGGCTGTGCTCATATGCAACCCCTAACTTGAATATTTTGTACATGAGTCATTGTTTTTAGGCCAGATTAATGACTGACGGTTAGATGATTGATGGGTTGACTGCTCAGTGATCCTAACAGGATACTTAAACTGCAGAGCTGACTGGGCCAGCTTGCCCATAATCTAGTTCTTTTGGTCAAATACACTTAAGTCATCTTTGGCAAGTGTGCAGTGAATCCTTTCCAGGCATTCTCTGCCTTTCCCTCAAAACCCTGGCACCCAGAACAAGTCACTGTATTCTGGCAAAGGTCTGACCGAGGAAATACAGCTATGCACGGGATGAAAGGCCTTAGCAGAGAGACTTATAGCTCAGTGAACTAAAATTGAAAGAAAATACCAACCTTAAAAAGCTGAGGTCAAAATTCCTATTTTTACAGAGAGCACTATGGGATTGTTAATAACTACAAAGAGGAGTCAGGGCCTTAACCTTTATTCTGCTATTCTGTAAATTGCATGACGCTTACTTTATCAACCTTGGCCAAAAAACATAAAGCCTGTATGTGGTAGGGGGCAGAGTCGAGGCATTCCCATAGATATTACCTTGCAGGTAAACTTCCAACACATCTTGAGAAGCCAAGTTCACTGAATGATCTACTAAGGATGATCCTTTGTGACAATGCTGGGCTTTTTACTTAAATACTGATGACACTATGCCTAGGAATCTGTATTAAATCCTCAGATTTCCATACAATTGAATTCAACTGCATTCAATTCAATACAATTTGCCTTATAATCTTACTTTCCACTATAGTTGTCTAAGTGAAGATTGAGATTTTTTTTTTGATGAGCACTTTGGCCAGCTAATCCCTATATCATAAGAAGTAGAGAAATTTGACCCAAAAGCAAGAAATATGAAGGGAACATATGATAAAAATAGTTTGCCCAAGACATATGTGTGTGTAGGTGTATGTGTGTGTATGTATGTATTTGATTTAACAGCGGCTAAGTCATATATGCATACTTTAAGAGTATCACAATCAATAAACATGTATTAGACACTATGAGCAAAGAATTACTTTAGGTGCTGGGAACATAATTAATACAAGAATTTCTACTTGTTAAGAATTTATAGTCTATCAAGGAGAAAATAAATCTATTTTAAGTACATAAAGAATAAAATTAAAGATAATATAATACACATGTAGTCTGGGAGAGAGGACATTAGCAGAGATATTAGGGAAGGCTTTTAAAAAAAGTTGGTACCTTTTAAAGTTCCCACTTATCCATGATGGAAACACTGGGCAAGGACTTAATTAAGACTTCTCTTGCTTCCAGTGGTGAAGTTACTGCATGGCTTTATTCCTTGAATAAGTGAAACTGATCCTAAAACCCATGTTGTTTCTTCATTGTGGGAGCTCACTGGTCTGGACCTTGGTTAGATGATTGAAAGGTTGACTGATCAGTAATCCTAGGACACAAACTGCAGAACTGACTAGGCCAGTTTGCCTATCTAATCTAGATTTTTTGGTCAAGTAAATTTAAATAATCTTTGTTAAATGAGCTATGAATTATTTCTAGGTATTCTCTGCCTCAGAACCATTCAGCGGTAGAATAATATGAATGAATGAACAAATGGATGAAGGAAAAACAAAAAAAACCATTAATTAAGCCCTTACCATTTGCCAAGCTGTGGGAATAAACATAGAAAATGCAAAATACTCCTTGTTCTCACTGATCTCACAATCTCACAATCCAATGAAGGGAGATAATTTAAAAGAAGAAAAAGCACAGGATGCTCAAGATGATTGGCTGATTGAGACTGGGGTGGGGGGATGAACTCTCATCAGGTGGAGAGAGTCCTAATGAAGCAAGCTGAAAGACCAGCTGGATCTTTTCTATCTTTCTCCTTTGAACTTTCAGACTGGAGTAAAGAAGAGTTGACCTGCATTCTGGGGTGGGTGTATGCTCATGTGAAGTTTCCTCCCTCTGGGAGCAGTTTATAATTACTTGTGGTAGAAGCACATAGTAGAGGTGGACATCTGGGCCTGGTCCTTCCTTCATTCTTTCCTTCTTGTCTTCCTATATTCCCTCCGGACATTATACAAAAAGACAATTCTCAAACAATATTCTTGAACCTCAGCTTTCTGTGTAATTTTTAATTCACTGGGAAGTATGATCCCAGAATTTAGCTTTCTAGCCAGAGAAAAGAGATTTCCTGTTGAGTTGTAGCTCATAAGATGATAGAAACTGAGACACTCAGAGATTTCTTAGAGTAGCATATGGGAGAAGTATATATACCTCAGAACTTTGATAGTTCTCATGTTCAAGATTTTAGATACTAGTCCTTCTAGATTAGAGATTCTTAGCACAGGGTCCACTGAACCTTAACGAGTCCATCGATATAGAATTTTGGAAGTCTATGAACTTGGATGGGAAAAATATACATTTTTATTTTCACTAACCTCTAGGTAAAATTTACCATTATCTTTCAATTATTTAATAACACTACATATGCTAAGAAGGAATTCATAGGCTTCCAGACTGCCAAAATGTTTCATAGTACTTAAAAAATTAAGAACCTCTGTTCTAGAGGGAGAAGGAAGATGTCTTGAGCAGTACACAGCATGGTCATCTCAATATTTACCATGGAGCATCCTATTTAGAAAGCAAAACCAACTCATTACATAGACAATGAAAGTCTGATGGGAACAGGATTTCTTGTCCACCAGTCTTCAAAGAATGGCTTATCTTCTGGGGGAGTCTAAATCATAGGCTAGTTTTATGAACCTTAGAGAACTGTGTTATTCTCTATGCAGAAGAGGGACTTGCCACATTGTTAAAGGGTTTCCCTGACAGGAACCCCAAGTTCGGTTCCTTGTGTCCTATTGGCAAAGTGCCATTGTACACACCCACGTTCTCTGGGGAAGTAATTTCTTTCAAGGGCTCATGCCGCTAAAATTGACAAGGATTCTTCTGATCAACCCCATTTTACTTGGGGTATGGTTACACAGTATGCTTCCATCTCTCTCTCTCTCTCTCTCTCTCTCTCTCTCTCTCTCTCTCTCTCTCTTTCTCTCTCTCTCTCTTTCTCTCTCTCTCTCTTTCTCATTCTCTCTTTCTTCCTACCACCCCCCTGTACATATGGCTATTAATGTTTGTGAAGAAAGTGAAAGATTTCAAAAAATGATGTTGTTGCACTTCCCTATTAAAATGCTGAAGATTATTTCTTTTTCCTTCAATTACTGCCTAGTCTATATTGCTGATCTTCCATTGGATGTATCATGCCTCATGACCTCCTTAAGTGGCTCCTTTAGCATGATGTTTAAAACATAGTGTTCAGCTCCTGAGGAAAGGGCTTGTTCCAAATTCTGAAGTGGCACAGATATAGGGAGAGCAGTAGATGAACATATCTGTGTCTTCCTAGCATAGTCAATGCATTATTGTACTTTGGCATTCCCAAATGTCACTTAGATTAACAGATACAAAGGGGCAGCATGCAGTGTACCTACCATGTTAATGTTTCCCTGTCAATCCATTTAGGAAAGACTTTTATCTCCAAAGCAATGAACAGATTTCCTTTAAGTAGAAACCAGATTACAAGAATCAGAGCTCTGTCTCCTAACTCTTTCCTTTTCTCTCTCCATCAGTACTGCATTTGATCTGAGGTTAGCAACTTTTTGGTATGCTCTTCACTGAAGACCCTCATCAAAAATTTTTTCCCCTTATAATCTAAGAATCTCTACAACTGCCATTGCTTCCTGTTCTTCAGAGTTCAAATTATGAGCTTCAATGACATTGAAAAGCCATACTGGCTCTGCACATTTCACAAAGCAGGAATCCAAATCTCTTTATTTATGTCTTCATTATTATGTCAGCCTCCATCTCAGAATCCACAATTAAGTTCTTTAGAGATAGCTCTCTACATACTAGAAAGCACCACCTTCATTATTTGGTCATTTCAGCACTTTAAATATGCCTACTTCCCTTTGTCTTGACACTTATTTCTGAAGGGTGACAGTAGGCTTCCCAAAATAAAGTTATGTTCCTTTACCTCCTGTGGTTTGCTTTTTTGTATATTTCTCAGGTGCCATATGAGTCTCTGGAGTCTTGGTTGTTTTGATTAAACCCCTGATGTCACTGGTGTCTTATGTCTTCTAAATAAAAGGTACATTTGGAATTCTATACATGTAATTTTAAAGAATAAAAATTTTAAAATAAAAACAGAGTACATTAAAATCTTGGTGAAGTAATTAACCATATCTCTCAATTAAAAGGAAGTTTTTCCCTGTCCTTTGTGTTTAAAAAATACTTGTCTCATATTTGGTCTTCCCATCAAGAAGGGTAGACTGGATAGATGGAATATTTATGAAGCACCTCCTATGTACCAAGAATTTGGAAAGTGCTTGGAATGACAAATACAATTCCAAAAA
>CM053622.1:288937185-288962894 GCA_028646595.1 Phalanger gymnotis | reverse complement strand
ATCAATATAGATCTTAAATGGTCTATCCTTGATGTCTAACCTGGTGAATATTACCATCTCTGCCAACTGATCCACTGGATTATATATCAAGAGTAGGTGCACAGGTCCAGGCTGAACATAATATTCAGAGATCTATAGTTGTGATATAATTTAAGTTTCCCAGTTTTCTTTATAACAAAGTGTTCTGGTAGTGGAAATGGAGGCCAAAATGAGTGCTCTACCTCTATTTCTTTTCTAAAAACTCTGTAAGAGCTCTGATTTATGCTCTGATCAGTAAATACATCTGCTTGTCTATAAATGGGACTCCTAGGAAAAGTTTGAGCACCCAAATGAATCACCTGTGTGCGTTCAACCTGTCTCAACCATATTAAAGGCATACGAAATAGTCATAGTTCTCAAAAAGGGATTTGATGCTGAATTTGGCTGAGGATATTGCAAGACTAGACACACGCCTGCAGTAGGTAATGGGTCTGTCAGTATAAGTAGTAAGACGTGACCTTCCTTAAGTCCCATGCAATGACTAAATTATGCTATGCCAGTCAACCAATACCTGGTATTGCTGAAAATTCAAAGAAATAGGTTTTTTTTAGGCAGAATATCTGGTAAGTTTTCCCTCTCAAACCCAGTGGGGCTTGTTCATCAGACCGTAATGGAGTCTATGTATAGTGAGGTGAGGGTGGACCTCAGGATTCATTTATCTTCTCTGTAGTTCCCTTACGTGTTAAAATTAATTACTTTGCATATTGCCCATCCCAGGGTTTTTTAATTTTAACAAAGGAAGCATTACTTTAACATGAAGAATAATTCTCTAATAAGTCACAATGATCTGCCATAATATTTCTATTTGGGGGAATGAACCCCTCAAATCGCAAAACACAGATGACCGCCAGATCCGATGTACTACTGTGGGAACAAAGCATTAGTTCAGAAGTTAGTAGAGCTGATTTAAAATCTAAGCTCTCCTTCTTAAAGCCTGTGTAACCTGGGGAAAGTCACTTAACATGTCTGGGGTTCAGTTTAATTATCCACAAAATGAGGGTTTGGACTATCTGACCTCTAAGTTCCCTGCCAACTCTAAATCTATGATCTCACTCTACATGAGACCCATTATTATACCATGCCATGAATAGAGTCCATTATATCATTCTATGAATAGTTTTCAAATTAGTTACATTGTTGAATACTTCGAAAATCTTGGTGCTGAATTCTTTCTAAGAATTTGTTAATTTAAAATTACCTCTTTTTTTTTATTAAGAAGATAGTTAAACATTTTGGTCCAATGGAGCTCTTCCTAATCCCCTGCAGTATACATAGTATGAGTCTGACTATTCCTTCACATGTAGGGGACAGTGACTTGTCACCAAATTAACAGTCAGAAGAGAAAAGAACATTTAATTCGATTCAATTCATTTATTAAACACAAGGCATTGTGCTAAGTACTACAGATAGGAACATGAAACAGAATTGCAGCTTGTTAGGACTATTGGAAGCGACACACATCCAGGGCTGTTCTGGAGCCAGCTCACTCAGGCTGGAGAAAGACAATGGTTCTTTTTTCAATGTGAGCAGAACATCTACACTTTGAAAATCAACATACGCTAAATGTGAGGGCTTGATTTATCGCTCAGTGATGGTTCAAAGTGAAGAAAGTGATGGAATAAATCTTAATAATGGTGATTCAGCTTAAAAGCATGCTGTGCATTCATTTTGCCCCTCAGAAAGCCCTTTATTAAACATTTATTAAACACCACTGCACACACACACACAGCTTGAACTTAAAACTAAGCCTTGTGACTTCAAGGCCAGTGTTCTTTTACCACATGCCCCACTACCCCTCCATCACATTATCTCTCTTCTCATGAAACTTATAATAGCAGGATAAGACAAATAACCAAATAAATAAGCAAATAACCAAAAATATTGCAAATTCAACAGATCCTAAGATAGACACAAAGGCTAGAAGAAGATAAAGTGCTTTATGAAAATTTAATGAGGGAGAGATGCCTTCTGAGAAACAGTGGGACATAACAGCAAGAATGCCAGACTTGGAAAATGGAGAAGCTTGAATTCAAATCTTGCCTCTGACATATTAGCTGGTGACTATGAGAGGATCACTTCACTTCTGAGACTCTTTTTCTGCGCCTGTAAAAATGGGAATAAAAATAGCATTGCTTCATAGCCTTATTTTGAAGCTGAAATGGTTTAGTGTACACAAAGAACCTTCCATAGCTTCAAGTGTGATATAAATAGTTGTGTGGGCTAAGGAATGCTTCATAGAGGAAGACTGACATTGACAAAAGGCAAAGATTTCAGTAAGATGGTTATCAGAAGGGAGTGCACAGAAGCAGGAAAATGCAGAATGAGATCAAGGAAATAACGTCATTTATTTTGTCTGACCAGAGAATGCATGAAAGAGAGTAGAAGGAAACAAGGATGCTAAGGTATGTTGGAGTCAGATTTTGGAGATCCTTTAATGAGAACTCATGCATTTGTATTTTATCTCGTAGTTCATAAAGAGACCTTGGATTCTTATTTTTTGCTTTTTTTTGTTTGGGGCAGTGGCATGATCAGGCAGATCTTAGGAAGATTGTTTTGGCAGCTATACAAAGGTTGAATTACAAAGCTAGACTATAATAGTATAATCTGGAGGTGATATGAAGTGAATCAAAGTGGTGGCAGTATAAGTAGAGAGGAGAGGATGGATGACAACTGAATATTAAGAATCCTTAGGACTTGGCAGCTGCTTAGATGAATGAATGAATTAAGGAATTAAAGAATGAATGAATGGAGAGCATATATTATTAGCATTAGTATCATTAGCATATGTAATTAGTTTGGCATTGTGCTAAGCTCTGGGGTTACAAATAGAAAAATTGAGACAGTCCTTATTCTCAAGGAGCTTATATTCTGACTGGGGGAGACAACAGAAAAAAAGTTCGGCTGCATGATGGATGAGATAATCTTGACATCCTATGGGTTTTTCTATAAGAGAGATGTTAAGGCCTAGGGTTCTGAGGTTCGATTGGTATGCCAAATAACTATTTCTGCAGGACGTAGGGCAGGTGGAGTGGTCCATCATCTCACTGTAAGGAATAGAGTTAATGACCCCTATCTCATGTAAAGTGTTTGAACAGTAAGAAGTCCAGATAGGTTCTGGGCCACCTAGGCTGAGGAGGAATAGAAGGGAAAAGAGGGGAGACAGAACACCTGCTGTGGTTATTTGGGAAGTCAAGGAGGGGAAAGAGTCAGAGGTAAGTTTGAGATTTTGAGTCTGAGTGGCTGGAAGTTCAGCAGTGCCAATGACAGAAGACAAAATTTAGGATAAAGGGCCATCTTCACTGATGGGTTCAGTTTGAGAGATACTGGCTTTGAAGTTCTAGCAGGAGAAAAGGGAACTGTGGAAGAACGGGAACTGGCTATATAGATTTGACTATTATATCCATGTGAATGATAATTAAAACCATTGAGACAGTACAAAAGGAAAGAAGAGAAGAGGAACAGGGACAAAAACTTCCCTGTAATTCGGGGCAGGGGAAAGATGGTAAATCAGCAATGGAGACCAAGAAGGAGTGGTCAAACAGCGAAACAGCCAGGAGAGATCATCATTATGGAAATCAAAGGGAAGGAGATTCAGAAGAAGGTGATGCTAGCATTAAGACAGAATTCATGACTTCGAAGAAAATCATGAGCATGCTGAATGGTTCAGAATCGCAGGATATAAGGAATTCTCTAAGAAGGCAGAGGAATTAAAGCATTTATTCAAGCTCCAAAGTAGCAGACCCAAGGACCAATGTCCCCAATTTGATAACGTGGCTAAAACCTTCCTGATCCAATAAGCCCACCTCACAATAGTAACCAGGAGATTACAAAAAAGTATTACCGCAGCAAGCCAAACCATACTTGCACTTCCCTCCAATGCTAGGGCCCTCCTGTAAGAAGATCACTCACAGGTCCCAAGCCCCTGCTCAGAACTCTCTGGTCTGTATTATCTGGAAGCTGGTTCTCAGGTCAGTCCTTTTCAGCTTCTTCAGCTCCTCAGCTTCAGCTCCTCTGGCTTCTACTGCTCTGGCTTTGGCTGCTCCTCCTTCTCCTGCTTTTGCCACAGCTTGCCTCTCCAAGCTCTGTTCTCTCTTTTTAGACAGTCCCTACTCATCATCCAATCGACTAGAAAGTCATCTGAGTGACCAAGACTTAGAAATGTACTATTGGCTCTGGTCTTAGCAACTCCCCTTAGGGCCCTGAGGGCTTCCCACCTGCCTTGGTTTAGCTCCTAGTAACTAGTGGTTTGGGGCCTACTTAGGAGTGAAGACCTAATCAGACCTCCCTTCATTGGCCCCACCTGGAGCCCCACCTGAAACCTATTCAAGTTGAGGGTGGGGAGATCTTCTCACTTACTGATTGCCTTTACAACATGCTACAGCAGCATTAGAGAGAATAAGGATTAAGAAACGGTTCTCAGATATGGCACTTAAGAGGTAGCTGGTAATCCTGGAGATAGTAGGATCTTTGAATATTATGTGAGGGAAGTGAAGTCAGAACAAAAATGATGGACTAGAACAGAAAAAGACGAAGAGATTAGATGTTGCATTTTAAGGGAAGAGTACGTTGCAGCAGTTGTAGAGGCAAAAGAAGAGAAGACTGATCATAGAGGGAAATTTTGAAGATATAAAAACTTTAGGACAGAGATCATAGAGTTGAAAATGTGTTAGAACTCAGATGACAGGGTGCCAAAAGTATCATCAACATAAACATCAAGAAAACTGGTGATGATGGATGGGTTGAGGTGGAGAGGGAATTTATGTTCTAGATGCCAAATGCATTGAGGAATATAGGAGAATCACTGCTGTGTAGGAAATCAGTCAGCCAACCAATTCATGAGCACATATTAAACACTTTTAAAAAAACATTTTCATTTAAAGTTTTGAGTTCCAAGTTCTATCTCTCCACTCACCACTCCCTGAGGTGGTAAGCAATCAGATATAGGTCATACATGTGCAATTATGTAAAATATTTCCACATTCGTCATTTTCTACAAGAAGATTCAGATAAAAGAAAAACATGAAAGAAAGTGAAAAATAGCATGCTTCAGTATGTATTCAATTAATATCAGTTCTTTCTCTGCAGACAGATAGTATGCTTCATCATTTGGGATTATCTTGGATGATTGTATTGCTGAGAATAGCTAAGTCATACACAGTTCTTCATTGAACGATATTGTTGTTACCGTGTACAACAATCTCCTCGTTCTGTTCACTTCACTATTCATCGGTTCCTTTAAGTCTTTCCAGGTTTTTCTGAAATCATCCTGCTTGTCATTTCTTACAGCACAATTATATTCCATCATATACCATATACCATATATATCCAATTATATACCACAGCTTGTCCAGTCATCATAACCTTTATGGGCATCCCCCTGATTTCTAATTCCTAGCTACCACAAAAAGAACTGCTCTAAATATTTTTGTACAAGTAGGTCCCCTTCCATTTTTTTGGATGTCTCTGGGATATAGACCAACAATGGTATTGCTGGATCAAAATGCATGCACGATTTTGTAGCCCTTTGAGCATAGTTCCAAATTGCACTCCAGAATAGTTGGATCAGTTCACAACTCCACCAACACTGCATCACTTCCCACATCTCTTCCAACATCGAACATTTTCCTTTTTTGTCATATTAGCCACTTTAATAGGTATGAAGTAGAACCTCAGAGTTGTTTTAATTTGTATTTCTCTGATCAATAGTGATTTAGAGCATTTTTTAATATGAATATAGATAGCTTTGATTTCTTTGTCTGAAAACTGCCTGTTCATATCCTTTGACCATTTATCAATCGGATAATGAATTGTATTTTTAAAAATTTGACTCGGTTCTCTATATATTTGAGAAATGAGGCCTCTATCAGAGATATTTGCAAATTTTTTCCTAGTTTCCTGCTTTCTTTATATTTTGGTTGCTCTAGTTTTGTTTGTGCAAAAACTTTCTAAATTTCGTATAATAAAAATTATCTATTTTACTTTTTGTAATGCTCTCTACACCTTCTTTCATCCTAAATTCTTCCCTTATCTATAAATCTGATAGATTTAATTTGCTTATAGTATTATCCTTTATGTGTGAATCATGTACTCATTTTGACCTTATCTTCTTATATGGTGTGAGATATTGGTGTATACCTAGTTTCTGCCATACTGCTTTCCAGTTTTCTCAGCAATTTTGGTCAAATAATGAGTTTTTGTTCCAAAAGCTTGGATATTTGGATTTATCATACACTGAAAAGCATTTAGTATAATGTAATTTGTACCTAATATATTCCACTGATCCACCACTCTTTTTCTTAGCCAGTACCAGATTATATTAATAATTTCCACTTTATAATACAATTTGAGATCTATGGTTAGACCATATTATTTTGCATTTTTTTTCATTGATTCCCTTGGTATACTTGAGCTTTTGCTCTTCCAGATGAATTTATAATTTTTTATAGCTCTATAAAATATTTTTTGATATTTTGATTAGTATGGCAATGAATAAGTAAATTAATTTGGGTAGGATTGTCATTTATATTATATTGGCTCAGCATCTTCATGAACAATAAATATTTTTTTTCAATTGTTTAGATCTGACTTTATTTGTGTGAAAAGTGTTTTATACTTGTGTTCATCAAGTTCCTGGGTTTGTCTTGATAAGAAAACTGCCCAGGATTTTATATTGTCTACAATTATTTTAAATGGAATTTCTCTTTCTATCTCCTGCTGCTGGACTTTGTTGGTAATATATAGAAATGCTGATGATTTATGGTGGTTTATTTTATATCCTGCAACTTTACTAAAGTTGTTAATAATTTCAAGTAGTTTTTAGTGTGATTCTCTAGGATTTTCTAAGTATAACATCATATCATCTGCAAAGAGTGATAGTTTTGTTTCCTCGTTGCCTATTCAAATTCCTTTAATTTCTTTTTTTCTCCTGTTGCTATCACTAACATTTCTAGTACAGTATTGAATAACAGAGGTGATTATGGGCATCTTTGCTTCACCCTTAATTGTACTGGGAAGGCTTCTAACTTATCCCCATTACAGATAATGCTTGCTGATTGTTTTAAATAAATATTACTTATTTTAAAATAAGCTCTATTTACTCCTATGCTTTCTAGTATTTTTAATAGGAATAGGTGCTATATGTTGTCAAAGGCATTTTAAGCATCTATTGAGATAGTCATACGATTTCTGTGGTTTTATTATTGATATGATCAATTATGCTAATAGTTTTCCCAATATTGAACCAGCTTTGCATTCCTAGTATAAATCCTACCTGGTCATAGTGCATAATCCTCATGATATATTGCTGTAATCTCTTTGCTAATATATTGTTTAAAATTTTTGCATCAATATTCATTAGGGAAATTGGTTTGTGATTTTCTTTCTCTGTTTAGACTTTTCCTGATTTGGGTATCAGTGCCATATTTGTGTAGTAAAAGGAATTTGGTAGGACTTCTTCCTCATCTATTTTTCCAAATTGTTTATATTGTATTGGGATTAATTGTTCTTTAAATGTTTCGTAGAATTTGCTTGTGAATCCATCTAGTCCTTGGGGTTTTTCTTTAGGAAGTTTATTGATGGCTTGTTCAATTTCTTTTTCTAAAATTGAGCTATTTCAGTATTACATTTCTTCTGTTAATGTAATTTATATTTTTGTAAGTATTCATCCATTTTATTTACATTGTCAAATTTTTCTTATAATTGGGCAAAATAGCTCTTAACAATTGTCTTAATTTCCTCTTCATTGGTGATGAGTTCACCCCTTTCATTTTTGATATTAGTAATTTGGTTTTCTTCTTTCCTTTTTTAAATTAAATTAACCAGTGGTTTATCTATTTCATTGTATGTGTGTGTTTTTCATAAAACCAGCTTCTAGTTTTATTAGTTCAGTGTCTTTCTTACAATTTTATTAATCTCTCATTTGGTTTTTAGGATTTCCAATTTGGTGTTTATTTGGGGATTTTTAGTTTGTTCTTTTTCTAGTTTTTTAGTTGCATGCCCAAAACATTGATCTGCTTTTTCCCTATTTTATTTAGAGATATAATTTTCCCCCTTAGTACAGTTTTGGCTGCATCCCATAAATTTTGGTATGTTGTCTCATTGTTATCATTTTCTTTAATGAGATTATAGATCGTTTCTATAATTTGTTCTTTCATCTACTAGTTTTTTTAGGATTACATTATTTAATTTCCAATTAACTTTTGAACTCTCCATTGTCCGTGACTGAACATAATTTTTATTGCACTATGATATAAAAAGGATGTGTGTACTATTTCTGCTTTTCTGCATTTGGTTGTGAGGTTTTTATGTCCTAACACATGATCAGTTTTTGTGTAGGTGTCATGTACTGAAGAGAAAAAGTGATGTTACTTTTTATTACCATTCAATTTTTTCCAGAGATCTCTCATCTAACTATTCCAGATTTTTTTTCACCTCTTTAACTTTTTTTCTTGTGTTTTTTTTAATTAGATTTATCTAGTTCTGAGAGAAGAAAGTTGAAGTCCCCACTGGTATAGTTTTATTATCTATTTCCTCCTTTTATTCACTCAACTTCTCCTTCAAAAATTGAGATATACCATTTGGTGCATATATGTTTAATATTGATATGACTTCATTGTCTATGGTAACTTTCAGGAAGATATATTTTATTTCTTTATCCCTTTAAATTAGGTCTATTTTTGCTTTTGCTTTGTCTGAGATCATGATTTCTACTCTTGCTTTCTTTGCTTCAGCTGAAGTATAACAGATTCTGCTCCAGCCCCTTACCTTTATCCTGTCTGTATCTCTTTGCTTTAAATGTGTTTCTTGTAAACAATATATTGTAGGATTCTGGTTTTTAATCCATTTTGCTATCTGCTCCCATTTTATGGATAAATTTATCCCATTGTCATTTATAGTTATGATAACTATCTGTGTATTTTCCTCCATGCTATTTTTTGCTTGTTATCCCCCTCTTTCTCTTACTCCCAACCCTTTCCCTTCTCACACGTATTTTACTGCCTTCCTCAATATACCTTCCCTTTTACTAGTTCCCTCCCCTTCTGTTATCCCTGTTTCTTTTTACTTCCTTATAGAATAAGATAGATTTCTATATCCAACTGAGTGTGTATGCTATTCCTTCTTTGAACTAATTCTGATGAGAGTAAAGTTTAATAGTTGCCTGCCAACCCCACCTCCCATCTTCCCTAATAGCTTTTTCATACCTCTTTTATGTGGGATAATTCACCCCTTTCAATATCCTCCTTCCTTCTTCTTCTGGTGTAATTCTCTTTCTCACCCCTTTATTTTGTTTTTGGGCATATCATCACATCTATGTCACCTTATATCCATATCCTTTCTTTACATATACTCTTAATTGCTCTTATACTAATAAAGTTGTTAATAGTTACAAATGTTATCTTGCCATATAGAAATATAAACAGTTTAATCTTATTGAATTCCTTCTGTTTTCTCTTTTTTGTTTCTTTTTTATCTTTTTATGTTTCTTTTGTGTCTTGTATTTGGAGATCATTTTTTTTTTATTCAGCTCTGGTTTTTTAATTAGAAATGCTTGAAAGTCCTCTATTTCATTAAATATCCATTTTCCCCTGAAAGATTATATTCAGTTTTGATGAGTAGATGATTCTTGCTTGTAACCCTAACTCATTTGCCTTCTAGTATATCATATTCCAAGCCCTCTGATTCTTTAATGTGGAAAGGGCTAAATGCTGTGTAATTCTATTGTAGTTCCATGATATTTAAATTGGGATTTTAAAAATTTGTTTTGATTTGATTCTTTTTGTTTTGCTTTTGGCTGCTTTCAATACTTTCTCCTTGACCTGTGAACTCTGGAATTTGTTCCTGGGAGTTTTCATTTTGGGATCTTTTTCAGGTGGTGATCAGTGGATTCTTTTGATTTCCATTTTGTCCTCTGTTTCTAATATATCAGGAGAGTTTTCTTTGATAATTTTTTTGAAGTATGTTGTCTAATTTTTGTTTTTGTTTTTTAATCATGATTGTCAGGTGGTAAAATAATTCTTATACTATCTCTCCTGGATCTATTTTCTAGATCAGTTGTTTTTCCAGTGATAAAGTTCACATTTTCTTCTATTTTTAATTTTTTTAAATTTTGTTTTGTTGTATCTTGGTATCTCATAGAGCCATTAGTTTCCACTTGTTCAATTCTAATTTTTAAGGAATTATTTTCTTCAGTGAGCTTTTGTACCTCCTTTTCCATTCCTTAGGGAGTTGTTTTCCTCTGTAAATTTTTGTATCTCTTTCCCCATGCTATTTACTCTGTTTTCATGACTCTCTTTCAATATCCTAATTTCTTTTCCCAATTTTTTTACTATTTCTCTAATTTGCTTTTGAAAAATACTTTTTAAGCTCTTCCAGGGATTCTTTTTGGGCCTGAGACCAAATTATACTTTTCTTTGAGGCTTCACATGTAGCCATTTAGATACTATCATTCTCTTCTAAATTTATGCCTTGATCCTCCCTATCACCATAGTAACTTTCTATAATTAAGCTCTTTTGCTGTTGTCGTTAAGGTTTTTTTTGCTCTTTTTTGTGACTTGGTGCTTTTACGTGAGACTTGTGCTCTGGTCCTGCACTGTCCCAAGCTTTTTGTTCTGGGGCTCTGGGTCTTATTGCTAGCTTTCACTGGGATTCAGGGTTTAACTGCTTGCTTTTTCTGGAGAGTAGGCTTCAGTTGTGGTTTGTACTGGGGGGTGGGGTGAGACCTCCTTGTTGGTCTCCCCTGCATGTGGAGTTTAGCTGCTGGCCTACTCCAGAGGTGGGGCACTGCTGCTAGGTTGTTTTGGAAATGGTGTTTCTCTGCTGGTAGACCCAAGGGCAGGGTCTCCCTGTTGGCCAGCCCCAGTGTGGAGCTTCATTGCTAGTTGGTAATGAAGTCAAGGCCTCCCTAGGGACTTGTGCGGAGGATGGGGCTGCTGGGGTGAAACCTTACTGTGCTCCACAGACTGCTCACTTGCCTAGGCAACTGCTGTTTGGCAGGAGAGCAGAACCTCACTGGTGGATTGCCCCAAGCTTGTAGCCTTGCTACACACCCCCTGCTGTGAGGTGGTTGCTGTTGCTGCTACTGCTGCTGCTCTTGGACTTTCCTCCCCTCCCACCCCAGTGAGACAGACCTTTCCTGCCATGCTGGTAAGCTACTTCCTGTTCCTAGATTAAGTCTGAGATGGTTTTCTAGTTGTTTGAAGGGGAAGTTGCGAGGGCTTCAGAGGGTATGTTCCTCATTCTACCATCTTGGCATTGGAAGTCTTCATAGCTTAATATGTGCCAGGCATGGCACTAGGTAATCAGATTACAAAAGAAAAAAAAAACAACTGTTTCTGCCCTCCAGGAGTTTATGTTCTATGGGAGGATGTGGCGTGTACATAATAAATATATACACAATAAATAGCAAGGTAAATTTTCTGAGAAGGGCAACATTCTGTCCCATGTACTCTTGGGCAATCCAACCCTGAAGGTCAGAAGAGAGAAAGGCGAAACTGCCAAAGCTGATTGGCAGAAATCCCTTGTTGGAAACAAAATCCAGCCTGTTACAACTGCTCCAGTATTCTCCCCTTCATACAGGATTATGTCTGAATGATAATTGAAGAGCTCTTATCCTCTTTCTCCTAGAAGTGTACTTATTTATCATCTTCCAGGAAGCCTAGCGGAAAATGCAGCTCAATAGTTATTAGCTGATCAAGGAATAAAGCTCAAGTCTCATGAGGACCCTGCTCCAAGAGACCAGTTTTCATGCTTTCATTATCACAAATGAAACTCTAATCCTAGAAAACCATCTTCTAAAGGTGGGCCACTAGTTATAAAAGGCAATGGGCTAGATAACTGTCCAACCAAAAAATATTTGCTGGGCAAAGCAAAAATTCATGGGAAAAACCCCACCAAACTAGAAACCAGTAGACCTGGATTCCAATTCTGACTATAATATTAGAAGTATGTTATTTATCCTTTGCACAAATTACATAACACTTTGATGTTCCAATTTCATGACCTGTGTAATGAAGAGAATTGGAGTGAATTATCTCTAAGGTCATTCCCATCTGTAAAAGTCTAGAAATTTAATATATGTGAAGCACTGGAGGCTCTGGAGTTACTCTAAGTACTGACCAAGTGAGGGGGTGGGGATGGCTCAGTGAAAATTCATCACTGCTACAGGAAACACAACTCAAAGCACTACCTTTATTGACTGACCGAAGGTCAATAGCATCATCTTAATATATGAAAGTGAGCACATTTTTAGTGGGAAGCTAGGGACACTTCAATCGGTATCTCTTTTGAAAATTGTGACATAAGTATCTATCATTTCACTATATATGAATTTTTTTTTTAGATTTCCAATATATGCCATCCTGAGTGTGGAAATTCAGTAGATATAGTTCCACTAAGCCTGGGGGCCTTTTGATTCCTTTAAAGTTTTCATCAGGTTTCATCAACTTTATTGGAAAATGGGATACAGCCCTTATTGAAAGATTGGTGGAAATTTGTCAAACACTATCAGTTCCAAATAAAATCTTTGCTGCAGCCACAATTATTGCAATAATAACTTCCATTTTGAAAGAGTCAGGCATATGTTCTCTCCTAGAAAAGAATATTCAGGCTAAGAAAAAATAAAGCTATTCTCTATCTAGCTAACATTGAGTTTTAAATCTGCATATATATGTATATATATACATACATATTATAGAAAGATTTCATCTCCTGTTAGTTGCCTTTTTATTTACTGCATAGAGAATGTGTGTGTGTGTGTGTGTGTGTGTGTGTGTGTGTGTGTGTGTGTGTGTGTGTGTGAAGCTCTGAAGGGAATGTCAGCCTGGGCACAGAGGGGTTGTATTTTCTGTAATGCCTAAGGACTATAAGACATCAAAAACCATTTGTGGATGGTTTGATTATTGGGCAGAGCTCAATGCTAAGCATTGAAGCAAAGAAGCATAAGACATATTCTTTTTCTATGAGGACCTTAAAAAATCTTATTGGGGAGATAACATAAATATATATAAAAAGTTAAATAACAACAAATACGGTATATGTCTAAACTGGCTGTATAGACAGTAAGTTTTTTAATTCCAGTAGAGGAAGAAATCTCTGAGTGAGGTAGGTTTTCATTCACTTGTAATTTAAATTGGTTAGGCATCAAAGGTTGAAAAGCTTTAAATAATTGGAGAATGGTGGGGCGTGAAACTAGGAGGAACAATGTAATGAAAGTGGCAGAGGTCTGAATGAGTTGAAGTAGAACTTCAGTGTAAACAAATGGTATCAAAATGCTAAATAAGAGAGAAAGAACTGGCCTTAAAGATGCTTCAGTGCTACCCTCTCATTTTACAGATAAAAAACCCAGGCCCCCAAAATGTTAGATGACCTGACTTGCCCAAGGTCACAGTAAATTAGTGGCCCAGTTGGGACAAATGTGCTGAGTAGGATCTACATTGAGATGATGATTCAAGGGGCTTTGAACACTAGGGAAAAGAACTTAGCTTTATCCTATGGCTTTGGAGTGGGGAGAGTTGTCTTGACCTATGTCTTACCAATGGAATCTGATGATTCTGGAGGAGAGAGTGAGACTGATGACTTTGCACACCTCTGCTTCACTTAAATCATTTCACTGGCAAATCAAGACATCATCACCTTCCTGGTGTCATTCTCTTCGAGAATGATGGACAAACGATAACAAAATGGAGTGGGGAAGCTAAGGGACAAATAGAATAATACCATGGGGTTTTTTGTGTTTGTTTGTGTGTGTGTGTGTGTGTGTGTTTGTATGTGTATATGTGTGTGTGTTTTAAACAGCCTGTGATTTCATCAGTGTAAGGAAATGAGTTTTGAACATCCTTCCAGTGATACAAATTTTTTAAAAAATCATCCCCAATTTATGGTCTAATAGAATTGTCTGGAGTCCTTAGGATGTTAAGTGACTTCTTCAGGGTCACATAGTCATCATATGGCCAGGAAAGTATCTGAACTAAGGTCACTCTTTCCAATAAACCACATTGCCTCAAGTCCTCATACTTTGGTGATGAGCAAGTTGGATTGGAAGGGAAAGAGGCTGGAGTCAGGGAGATAAGTTGAAAAATGACTGTTACGATCCTGGCAAATCCTGATAAGGGTTTTTGTTAAGTTGGTGGAAGTAGAAATAGAATACGATGCAGCAATGCAAGGAACATTATGAAGGAAGAATGCAAGCCCGAGCTCTCATAAGGAAAATGCTTAGAGAATTGTAGATGTTTATATATTTGAGAATGGAAAGGAAGGAGATAATAAAGATAGACAGACTGAAGATACTGTCTTTCTAGACAGATGAAAATCATTGGAATGTTTGTGGAGGGATTCCCTTGACCAAATCTCAAAGGAAATCAGAGAGGAAATGATCACAAGGGCTAGTCTTTGAGAGGAGATGGTATACCATTTTCTTTAAGACCAAAGGAAGATGAATAGGAAGGCTATAGAGCTATAGACACATTGAGTTAGAGAAGATGGGAAATGAGCAAACTGGCTGGCCTTTATGAGCTTCTATGGAATCTGTAAAGTTAGCTTTCCATGACAATGCATTTAAAATTTTACTTCTTCAAATTGAATTGTTGAATGTATTTGTTATCCAGGGGTTTAAAAATACATATTTGCAAAAATTCATAATTATGACCACCAAATCCAGGCTACCTTTTGATAATTAAAAGGAATATACCACATAAATGGTACTATACTTGAACTCAGCTTACATTCTATAGTCTACCAGAAAATTGTGTGGCTTCCCTAAATAGTGCTGTTATTACTAATTTTTTATTTATGACATCATCAGCATTTTGTCACCTCTAAATTTAACTGTCCTATGTAAAGCTGACCACAGAAGTTTTAAAAATTGATTTTTTTCTCAGCTTCATGAAGGCATGATTTATCATCATCTATTGGGACACTGGACACCAGCAAGAAATGGTTTTAATAACAGTCGAGAGCCACTTCTCCTGATTGGATATTTAAATTCATTGATAAAGAAATGTACACTATTTGGATGACAAAAATACCTACAGATAATTCAGAAAAAACAAAAACCAGGCTAGACTTTTACTAATACCTAAGTTAGAATCACTGCAATGGACCTGGAAAGATATATCAGCTTTGGGGGAAAATAGCATCGTGAGAAGGATGCCACTAAAGTATTCCAGCTTTGGCAGAGACAGATTTGTCTAACAAGTCCCATAAGATAGAAATTCTTTTCTTTCTGGGTATCTCCTTACCTGCATAGACTCCTGAAAGGAAGGTTGAAGCCAAAAGGGAATAGATATGATTTGGCCATATGACTAAGAGTGTATCTACAACACTGTCATGTTGTTTGGTTTGGATCTCTATGCCCCTTAGCATACATTCACTCTACAAGACACAAATTGAAATGGAAACACTGGAGGTGAAAGGGACGGAGAGGAGGAAGGCAGCATTGTATTTCTAGGATTGCTAGATGGAAACAGGTTTTACTGGCCTGTCCGAACTTTCCACATGTCTAAGATTTGAAAAAAGTCTATAGGTACCCTGTAGACATTTCTTTGAGCACACCCAGAGTGGATTTGGGGGAATCATTTAACTCAACAATACCTTCTGAAAAGTCTGAAAATGGTATGCAAGTAGTCTTTGCATCTCCCTATCCCTGTTCCCTCTTGATCCCCTAGGGATCTTTTCAATGTTCTTGGAAAATGAATATCCTTGGAGGCCTCTAGTGTCATCATGTCAAACACTTTCTTAGTTGTCTGATTTAGTGGAAAGTCTGCAAAGTGACTTGGATATTTATTGGACTGACATAGAATGTTTTGCCTCAATGGAAATAATACTAAGATAGAAAACATTGATATTGTCTTCCTTCTATCAGTGATTTATATTCAATATATTATACCTAAATGTGAATATGCAAGTATAATTAATGTTTGTGAATACAATATGTAATATTAGTGAATCAAAGAATGAAGACAAGTAAATGGACAACAACTTAGAAGATAAGTGCATAAGAAAAAGGTGTTTGAAGTGCTATGAGACCAGATGATGTAGAAATCTCTTTTACTGGAAGAATCATGGAAGGTTTCATGGAGGGGTAGCATTTGAGCTGAACTTTGAAGGACAGGTAAGATGACAAAAGGATCAGTTAAGGAAGAGAACATTCTAGAACTCAGAAATACAATAAACCAAGGTACAGAGATGGGAAAGTGTGGAGTGCATTCGGGGGGCAGTCAATAATCTCATTTGATTAGATTACGAAGTACTTGAAGAGGAGTTGTCGTAAGAGATATACTGTAAAGGTGATCTGAAACCAAATTGCAAGAGACCGAGAATGTCAAAATAAGGATTTGTTTGTTTTGGTAGTCAGTGGAGAGCCATCAGAAATTATTGAGCAGTGGGGTGACATGATCTTATTTGGGCACCAGGATGACCCATCTATTGACACTGTGGAGGATGGAATGGAAAATGACAATATTGGAGTCAGGGATGCTTATTAAGATAATAATAGAGTAGATAATGAGAATATTGACAAGCATAGCACTTACTCATAAGGTGATTATGAGGAAAAATTTTTGAAAAACTTAAGTTATTACATAAATGTGTGATTATTGTTTTGTGATGGCAGCGGAACATTACAGAAACTGAAGAAATATTTCATGGAATGTTTTACCACTGATCTGATTGTGAAACAGCCTGTGCTTCTGAGCACTGTGACTCTAAAAAGAAGTCTGATTTTTTTTTAAACAAACACAACCGAATTTAGACATCTGAATGAGTGTTGTCCTCTTCCATGGAGTCACTTTGAGAGATTATCTATTTATGCTAGTATTACAAACATTGGCCCAGTTATTAATCAATAAGGGTTTAAGTGCTTAGTATGTACCAGGCACTGTGGTAAGTTCTTTGGGAACTATCCTCAGCACATGTTTTTAAGTTACAGCAGTGTAACAGCAAGTACCCTAGCACACCCAAGATGGCCTGCTAGCACAGGTTCTTTGATCTGCTTTTCTGAAGGAGAGAGAACTTTTAAAGGGGACAACAATCTTGCTTTAATTACAAATAAGTAGAAAATACAAGGAGAGAAATTAAGACAGAGATTCAGTAGACAGGGCCCCAACTGTCTGAACAAAGTATTGCAACCACCTACATACACCACCAGATGGGGAGAACACTAACATCTGAGTGGGGGTGGGACTCTTAAAAAATGGCTACTCAGAGTCCCATCTAGGGAATCAAAAGGTCCTTCTCATGAGTGAGCCCCCAAAACAAAATCTCAACAAAATCTCAAATTCTCACAAAATTCTAACAGAATATGTACACACACACACACACACACACACACACACACACACACACACACACATATACACACACACGTACACTTTTGGCTAATAGGCTTAGAGCCAGAAGGCATCACAAGTCTCCTGAGTCAGTGCCTAATTAGCTTAGTACCAAAAGGTGTGAAAGTCTTCCTACAAGCAAGGTTCCCCTAAGCACTCTTTCCCTTAGGCAAGTTCCTCCCCCAATGGGCTATATGTGACTCTGGATGTATCACAGCTTTGAGCTGGTCCAGAGCTCAAAGCAGCAAGACATCTGAGATTGAAATACCTGTGTACCTTTAGACCTGGGAACACAGTCCCTGTTCCAAGAAAAAAAGGTACACATGTCGTCACATAGTCCTATTAAGGGACAGGAAAGATCTTCATATTCCATTAACATTACAAACAGAAAATCAATTTCAATACTGTATGGCCATACTTTCTTGTATAGATGCAAAAAGTAGAGAACTGAAGCAAGCATTGGTGATTCAGGTAAAACAACTATCATAACTTTATTTTCTGAATTTTTTCCCCAAATGAAAAGGTAGGAAAAAAAAAGAATTTGAATGAGACTTATAATCTCACTTCTCCATTTCTATACGAATATGGAACAAACTTTGATACTACTACTCCTATAACATAGAGTTGAAAAGTGCCTTAGAGATCAAATACGATTCCCTCATTTTACAGATGAGGAAACGGATACTGTAGGAAATTAAAGTTACTTGCCCAGGGTCACATAGGATCCAACCTCAGACCATCTGATTCTAGATTCAGTGTTCAGTCCTCTAGCCTCTGCCATCTTTCTAAGGCAATGGTCCCAGCCCAACAAGAATGGCATCTGCTTATATTGTTAATGTGTTTTTGCTTAATAGGAACTGCTTAATGGGAAGATCTTTCTCATCCATTAAGAGGCCCATTTGACCTGTCTCAGTTACATGGAAATCTGAGTCACATGAGCCTGGGTCATGTGAGGGTTGTGATGCCCTCTGACCTTGAAGAAGTGTACATATACTCTGAGGTTAGCATTTTGCTTTGGGGCTCACTCATGGGAAGAGTGTTCATGTGATTTAGCCAGATGAGTTATTTAGGGTTAAGGAGCCTCCTGGCTTTGAGAAACACAAGTGTTGGAGCTTCTCTCTCTGGTAACTATGTATGTATTGCTATGGTCAGACAGTTAGAAACCCTGTCTTGTTGGTCTTTATTTCTCTGTTTATATAATTTCTGCTTGTAATTTCTGTTCGTATTTTCTCTGAAGTTCAGGGTGTTGACTATTCCCCTAAGTGAATACTATATATATATAATATATATAGATATATATATATATCTATATATATATATCTATATATATTATATATATATTTGACTAAAGTAAGATTGTTGACCCCGTTAAAGTTGCTTTCGTTTAGAAAAGCAGATCAAAGAACCTGTGCTAGTAGCCCTCCTGTGTGCTGATATTATTGGTCTTACACCCCCACAGCAGCTGCAAGTAACATTGTTGTTATACTGCTATACTTGTTATAGCCATAGATGACTAGTGAATTCCATAGGAAATATCTGTAGTATGTAAATAGAGTCTAGAGATAAAGACTTTTTCTGCTACTACATATTTCCAAGAAACTCTATAGTTCCTGTTTAATGAAAATCAAATTTTTTAAAATGAACCTGTATTGTTCAATATTTCTGTAATAATAATGAATAAGAATAAGAATTTGCATTTACATAGCACCTTAAGGTTTGCAGAGTACATTGCAAATATCCTCACCACAACTCTGGGAGGATGGTGCTATTATTATCTTCATTTTATAGATGAGTTAGCTGACACAGACAGAGAAATGACTTGCTCAAGGTCATAAAGTTAGTAAGGGTCCAAGACTGGATTTTAAAACCAGGTCTTTCTGACTCCTAGCTGCCTCATTTCCAATGTTGTATCAGATTTACTATCAGGCTCACAAAAGAGTGACATCTATAAATCATTATAATCAACTTATGAATATCTGTCATGCATTAGGTACTATATAGAGCATATAGAATTCTGCCTTCTGATAGCTTCCATTTTAATGATAAGAAAAGTGTTAATCAATAGAAAACATATATATATACATACATACATACATACATACATACGTACATACACTACAAACATAGCAGATGGGAAGAAAGCATCTGAAAGGCAGTCTTAGAATATGTCCATCACAAACATGTTAAGATATCCTAAGAAAAGAAGTCGTGCAGGATGTCTAATATTTATTGGGTACTGCTAAGTTATTTTTTCCTGTAATATTTCAATATTTCATAGAGGAAGAGAGTTACTTGTGTTGTGTGTTTCTGGTGTTGTCTCTCACAGTTTATCCACTTACTCATTCTCTGGGATGGCTGGCTCTCCCAAACTTGCCCACACACTGACCAGTCTGTGTTACCATTGAAGGCTACCAAAGGGGGAAAAATGGAGCAGAGACTTTAGACATGACTGTCCCATGCTTTGTAACTGCTGTATGAAAAGAAAACACTGCCTACAACTTGACAAGGTTAAGTATATTTAACGTAACATTTCCGTGGGGAAAAAGCCAAGATTTTTACAAAAGTTCAGAGAAACATTTGTACACAACAGACACATCCTAAATAACTGAATCAAGGTAAAGGGTCACAACAGCCAAATAAAAAGAAAAATGACATTGCAGGAAGATGGAAACACTCAGGCAATTTTAGGGGCTCCTTCCTAGGAGACTGGTAGAAAAGCGAAGTGTTATTAAAAACCATGTACTATAGATGCTTCTGGAGAATCAATAATATTGAACCCTAGAGTCTAAACTTAAACTGATTGATCATGTGTATATTATCATATCTCTTATTGGAGCTGTCCTATGAAGACTGTATTTATTTCATTTTTCTCCATACTCTATATGACTCTTTTAATAGAGCTTAAATAGACCTTTAAGATCATCTAGCCCAGGGTTCTTAACCAGGGGTCCATGGATCCCCAAGGAGTCTATGAATAGATTTTGGTGAATCCATAAGCTTGGATAAGAAAAATACATTTTTTTATTTCTACATAATCAATTTTCTTTGTAATCTATGTATTTTATTTTATTCATAGAAAATATCATTCTAAAAATGGTTCCATTAGCTTTCCTAGTTTGGCCAGAGAGGTCTAACACCCTTAAACAAATCTTTCCCCAGGCTCTTACTATCCGTGTGACCTTGAATAAATCATTTAATCTCTTTGACTCTGTTTCCTCACCTGCAAAATGGGGATAATAATAGCATCTACCTCACAGGGTTGTGGGAATCAAATGAGATACTCCATGTGGAATACTTTAAAAATGTTAAAATACACTATAGATGTGAGCAAATTATTGATTTTTACAGATAAAGAAACCGAGACTCAGAGACATTTAATAACTTGCCTAAGGTAGAAAAAAAACTAGTTATTGACAGCTCTGGCACTGGAACCCAGATGAGCTCATTGCAAAAATAGCAGAAGACTCTAAATAATTTCCCAACATATGGAATCTTCCATTAATTTAGACACTTATATGTACCTAATTTAGAAAACATAAAAAATTAAATCAGATTGTCGGTCTCCATGCTTGATATTCTCCTCAGAAGCACTTTGCAAAAATTTTGGCAGTGATAAGATTCTAGGAAACTGGTTGGGTTATTGGGATCCATTGTCAAGATGAGCTGGGCAGCCTATTTCATATGATCCATAGGAGGCAGAAATTTATTCTTTTTAATTCTTTTGGCATTTCTGTATATTTATTTCAGGTTTTACCAAAGTGCTGTAATTCCAAATGGCCCTCTGGAGTACGTATAAAGTATTTAAACATCACATGTTAAGTATCGCCCCAGTGTGTAACTGCCAAACATATCAAGTCAGGCCCTGTGATTTCATGTAATTCCTCCTGGAATCAAATGTAGAGAGGAATTTATATTGTTCTAGGATCCATTTTAGTGTTTCTTTGATCTATGCAGTTGGGTTGTGCTAATCTCCACTTTATAGATGAGACACCTGAGGATCTTAGATTTGCTTAAATTTGGGACAGTATTTCTCACACTAAAACTGAAGCTGAGTAGAGGGTCAGTTTGAAGATGGTAGGCAGATGTCATCATATGAGTTTAGGTTTTATTTTTAATATAGTTCTTGGAAGCCTTCCCTAATCCACTCATTTCCAAGTAACCCTCCCTTTTCCAATTTCTCACCTCTTTCTTCTTAGCTTCTCCTAACTGCTCATCAGTTCTAAATTTGATTATTGTTATTTTTACTGGTCTTTCCCAAACCACTATTATAGTATAAGCCTTTTGAAAGAAAGCACTATACTGTCCTCTGTATTATTAACCGTAGCCTCTATCACAGGGCACTAAACCCAGAATGCACTTAATATGATTTTCTTGAATTAAATTGAACTGTGAATTTTGATTTACGATGCATTGTTTACATTTTGGTAGAGAATGTGATTGTGTTTCTAGGATGCCAATGCGTCTGTATATTTTTTTTGAAAGATCTGGGCATAAAGGGTAAAATTCTCCATTTTTATTTTAAAAGAGTCAATTAGTATATTATTTGATAGACTATTGCCTTCAAAGCCAAGAAGACTTGGGTTCAAGTCTCACCTCTGACACATACTGTCTGTGTATCTGAAAAAGTCACAACCTCATCAATGCTTTAGGCAATTCTCTAAGACAAGTTGAAGAGTAGAGGCTGACGAAGAAAGGGTTTCCTTATCAAGAAGCTATCTATACTAATGAAATCAAAGGTCCAGACCCAATCATTTTGCCATTTGACTTCATGCAGATTATAATTAGATGTTCTTGAAGAGTAATGTATTTGAATTTTGAATAAGTGACATGTCTATGAGTGTTTGAACCTACATTATAAACAAAACAAAATTCCCAGAATATTTTTAGATGTACTGACCCACCCACAAGCTGGCATAATGGGTCTTGCCCAAGTACCAAGAAAAATTTTAGTTTGAGGTTTAAGAATAGTAATGTTAATTAAAAACTACCTGTGTGGTAGTGATTTCTAAGTGAGTCTTTAATAAAAGTGAGGTAATAAAATGGACTTTTAAATTTAATAAAGGTTTCAATGGTTGTATATTCACATGGCGGATAGCATCTTACTCTGGCACCACTTGGCAAGATCATTCAGGTATGATTGTGAGTTCTAGTACCTCTAAATCCAAACCTTAGGGTGTAAACTCATGGAGTAAAAAGAACATTCCAGAAAGAGAAAATCTTACATCATTCTTAGTGCGTGCTCTCTCTGTGGCTCTGTCTCTCTCTGTTTCTCTCTCTCTCTGTCTCTGTCTTTCTTTGTCTCTGTCTCTGTTTCTCTCTGTCTGTCTGTCTTTGTCTCTCTCTGTCTCTCTCTGCCCCCCCATAACAAAACTCAAATATTGAAAACTGCCTTGTTTGCAAATGGATTGATCTGCCTACAAATCGTTATACTAATCTTTGCCCAAGAACATGGAACAATTTTAGTTCAAGTTTTAAAGGGCAATAAAGTTCATTAAAATCTGTGTGGTGGTGTTTTCTAGGCGAATTTTTAAAACAGGTGAGTTAATAAAGCAGAATTTTTTTAACTCAAAGAAATAGTTTTTGTATGGGGGGTGTAGGGCGGGGAATGGGTTCAAGGATTATAGCCCAGATGTGTGACTGTTAAGCCAGCCATGAGTTTTGGCCATATGTTTGTTGTAACTGCAAAAGCATATTCGTATATATGAGACTCAAGTAAAGAGAGAAAAACATTTGTACCATTCACCATAAAATGAAACATATTATAATACATTTTGCCTGCCTGTCATGTTTCTGAAGTCTGTAAAGGAGCCCACCCTGTAGAGCTATATGTGTGTATAGGATAAGGGGCCCTGGGAGGCTAATGTAAATTCAGTTATATATGTCAGTAAAGGATACATATGGAATAAGCCACAAGGGAACCCATGGACCAGGCTAGCCTCCTTTTCACCCTCTCAACCACTAGTACTCCCAGAAGCCCCCAAAAAACCAGCTTATCCCTCACCAGAAGAGTCTAAAGGGAGGGGATAAACTGGTTTGCTCACTACTTTGTGTCAGCACATGGCTGCTATGCTGGCTTGGAGAGACAAGTGCCATCTTGGGGAAGCTGAGCAAGCATGCTTGGGAGGAAGAAGGTGCAAAGGCAGCCATGTCCACCCTCCCCAGAAAGGGCTGGCTCTGGAATATGTGTCCTCCCAAGGTTTGTGGACTTGAACTGAAATGAGGGTGCTAAGAAGGTGCATGGTGCGATTTCCCTACCAAAGGGAACACAAATTGCATTCTAGTGTGATTTTCTGTCTGAGTCCCTCCAAATCTATGCTCCAGAATGAAAACCCAAGGCATGAAAAGCCCTCTGAACAAGAACCATGGAAAGGGGTCACAGAATTCTTTGACCCCTGAAGCTTCGGAGATCTGGCAGCTCTGCTGGTTAGGTTTCTGTGCTGCCTTTGAATGTAAGGCTGATGCCTCCCCAGGTCACTGCACTGCCTATAGCTATCATTATTGACTTCAGAATTACCCTCAACCAAGAGTCTGGTGTAAAAATTCACGTCTCCTTTTTAACTTGTCATCACTAGCTGCTCCCTGCAGGGAGAGGGGCACCCTCTGTTTTTCTCTTACTAAAACTTTACAATATCCACTCTTGCCTCCTCTGATTGAATCAGAAATCACTCTAAATCCATCACCCAATCTCAAAGCAAAATGTAGTTCAAACAGAATGCCGGGCTCTGCCTTGGTCACGGGTTTTACCACTGAAACTATCACAGGCAGACCCTGGGTCTTGCATCTCCATCCTGGAGAACTACAATTTCCTGTCTCTTTCTTAGGGAAATGGCTCATAACCCACTTTACCAAGAGTGCTTTCAATGGGGCTAAGTGATGCTCATGTCCACACCTGGCAGGTTTTGTGTTATGCGGAAGTAAAAGAAGAATAGAAAAACAAACAGAAATGGAGTGATAAAGCAGTATAAGAGAAATGCAAAATAGGTAGGAATAGAGGAAAGATAGAAATAACAGAGTGGGAAGTGACAGCTAGGCAGTCTAAAGCAAAATTCGAACTCGGGTCTGAGTAGAGACAACTAGAGTAACTGATAAGTGGCCAGGAGTGCTGCCCCTGACTTCAAAGGAATTCTACCAACCCATGTATTTTGCTTTATCCAATATATCTTTGATCAGTGCATTTGAAATAGGTCCCAGTTCCAGTTCTAGTTCCCTGTGTCTCCTAACACAGGAAAGCCAGCCAATACATACAATATATGCTACACAATACAACAAATACATGCAATACATAGATTAAATGAATTTCCTGGAAGGAACTGAATGTGCAGCTGGCAAGACAGTAAATAGAAAGATCTGGGCCTGGAATTAGGAAGATTTGAGTTCAAATTCTACCTCAGACATTTACTAGCTGCATAGCCTTTGGTGAGTCCATTAACTTGTGTTTGCCTTACCTTCCTCAACTGTAGAATGGGAGAAGAACACCTCACAAGGTTGTTATGAGCATCGAATGAGGTAATATTTCTGAAGGTGCCATTCTTTTACCTTATCCCACCTCTCACCCTTTTCCCCAAACCAAACAAAGAAAGCAACCCAGAGACAGGCAGTGACATAGGCATCCAAGTGTTCTTGTATCCTTTCTGTGTGACGGAGTATGACTCCTGGTTTCCATATCTCTCCCCTTAGTTGAAAGTGAATATGACTGTGTCCCTTTTCTTGAAAATCCTGAA
The DNA here is from genome assembly GCA_028646595.1 of Phalanger gymnotis. Taxonomy (NCBI): domain Eukaryota; kingdom Metazoa; phylum Chordata; class Mammalia; order Diprotodontia; family Phalangeridae; genus Phalanger; species Phalanger gymnotis. Next base: position 288,937,813 of record CM053622.1, on the reverse strand, counting down.
CCTACTACAGCCATCCTGATATCCATAGGTTCAGACACCAATTCTAATATTAATGCAGGAAAAACATAATAAGGAAGTTTAAGCTGAAAAAAAAATCATAGTTCATTCTAAAGTCAATTTGGTGTAGAAGTGGGAATGTGATGGTCGCAATCTATTCTTCTGAGATATCCATGCCTCTCCTTCCTATAGGGCTGTTGAGCCAGAAACAGAGGTACCTTTACTGAAGCCCTCCTCCTCTCCAGTTCCCATGCAATGCTTTTCTCACTACTGGCTTCCTCTGTCTATGAATGTGTTCTTCTGTTCTTAAAAAAATCAGCAGTCCTCTGACTCATCCTGGCTGTATGACCTGGGGCCACTCAACTCCTTAAGCATCCCAGGTGATTCTTTACAACTTTCTGCTGATGGGATCTCATTGGTAAAGAGAGTTCCTTACTGAGAGCTCCCCACCCAAATGCAATCACAGATCTGGTGACTACTTACAACAACTTTTCCTCTGACCTTGTTGCCCCCTCAAGCTCTCATCATCTCTCTCTCTCTCCTTCATTGCTCAACTCCTGGAAAGATGCCTTGCTACCTCCACCTCCTCACCCATTCACTCATTCTTCAACCATTTACAGTCTAGTTTCGA
>CM053622.1:288914191-288936685 GCA_028646595.1 Phalanger gymnotis | reverse complement strand
GGAGTGAAAAATCAATGGAAGGACAAACAGGATTAATGTCATCATCAGAATATACTATAGACCACCTGGAAAGAAAGAAGAAATAGATGAAGGATTCAGGAAACAAATAACTAGGAAGGCACAGAGGAGTGAAGAGGAAATTCAATTATCCAAAGACATGCTACAGCTCGTAATTTCTTTTACTTTAATGATAATTTTATCATCCAAAAGGTAAGTAAAACAACAAAGGATATTTCCATTCGAAACCTAATTCTCACTAACATGGAGGAACTGCTATCTGAAACATAAATTATATGAACCTCGGGGATGAGGGGGAAATGACCACTCTATCTTGGAACTTTTGATAGAAAAGGAAAGAATATCAGACTTAGGGAGATAAAAATTCAAAAGCTTCAGAGAAAGGATAGGTAGGAGTCAGTAGACCAAAATTCTATAGGAGAATAGAAAGAATAGAAAACTCTTAAGAATTAAATTCTGAAGACAAATAAATTAAAACATTTTGATGCCAAGGAAAATGAAATCTCTTGAAGAGTGAGTGAAAAATCACCTTGGTTTGAATGAAAAAAGAAACAACTATATAACCAACTTGGATTTTTTTTAAAAGCCACGTACAGAAGACAGTCTGATAATGGAATATGTGAAAATATGGAATAATCTTATGTAAAATAGCCTTGGGAACTCTAAATGATCTAACACTAATGCACTATATATATACCTCTATAACCTGGTCCCTTCTTATCTTTCCTGGGTTGTTTTTTTGTTTGTTTTTTAGCTTAGTGGAAGAAAAGCATGATCAAAGAAATAATAAGACTTCAACTTAAGATACATAGGATGTTGATCTCCAGCTCTCATTTTAGTTCTGTTTTCACTTCCAAGGAATCAATAAAATGGCTAAGAGGTAGTAGAAACCCAGTATAAGTGGAAAAATAGTAGGAGACCATATGCTTGCCCTTCACAAATCCATTACCAGGCCTAAAAGAGCCTCATTCCTGGGATCTGAGAGAACTGGGAATGATTTCAGATTGCATGACCAACAAAATTTCTCTGATCCTCATGACCTTTTAAAGATCAACCTGATGAAGTAACCACAGAGAAGGTTAATCCCTAATTCTAAATACATTCACTCAGAGGCCCTCCCCAACTGGCCACTACTTCGGCAAGGCTGCACAACACAATCCATGGGCTTGCAACTTAATTCAGCTCTCTCCTTTCCCCATCCCACCCCTACATTGAGAGATGGAGGTGCAGGAAAGTAATAAGCTTGCACTGACTATGAGGTATGGTAGCTCATTGTGTTGGGACAGGACTCAGGCAAAGAAATGAGGAAAAGAAGGAACTGGGGTAAGGAGCCAGCATGTAGATGAAGATCATTAGGCCTGGAGGAAAGGGGACTGACATCCATAGAAACCCAGTTCTATAACCTCAGAAATCATTTAGGGCAGAGACTAATTCAAATGAGTGTATATACCTCTCTTGAGAATGAGCAGATTAAAACAACAGAAAGATATCAATAACAGAAGGGAATGTGGTCTCCAGATCATCTAAATAAGTCCAATTATCTCTGAATAAATATTGCGAGGCAAATGAAAATGAAGTAACTTCTGATGAAGCAGAAAACCCTCTGGATATCCAAGAGATCATGGAACCATAACACAATGTTCCCCTATGGTTTAAGAGAGAATTGTGAAAGCAGAATTTATGGCCTGCACAGCAGAAGTAATCAAAAAAATAGAAAAATGTGAATGCATGGTGGCAAATCTTAACAAAGAAACAGAAGCAAGAACAACTGTTTGGGGATGCAAATACACAGAAGTGAAGGACAATCTGAAAGAAGAGGTGCAAAAAACAATGTTAAAAGGAAAAAAAGAATTATCTTTATGTCAGCAAAACATATTGATCTTGAAGACAGAACGCAGAGGGACAACTTATGGATCATAGATCTATTAGAAGAACATGACAACTTGAAAAACCTGAACCACACAATGTGAGAAACTTTATAAGAAAACTATCTAAAACTTCTGAACAGAGAAAAACAAAGTGCCATAAAGAATTCACAGATTGCCTTCAGGAAACCTGTGGAGAAAAGGTGAATTGCTGCAGGAATTGAGAAGGACAAATTGCCATTTTTCAAAAATGGAAAGAAAATGGAGTCTGTAAGAATATGTAGGCTATAAATTTTAATTTAATACCTGGTAAAACTCTAAAATGTATTGCTACATAACGGGCAGTTATTGAGGATCCAAAAAAGGAAACAATAATCACCAAAAATATGAAGAGTCTCCATTTCCTTCATTTCTAGACTAATTTAATTTCCTTTTTGTCATACTAGAGTGGCAGATCAATGGAATGCTGAAGAAACAATTTACCTAGATTTTAGCAAAATAGTTCACAGTCAGTCATACTATATTTAAGGGCAAGATAGAGATAAGTAGGTTAGAAGCATATAAAATTAGAGTCCAGAATAAGGGAGGTAGATGATAGTTCCACAGTACACTTCTCTGATCAGACTACGCCTGGGATATTATGTTCAGTTCTGAGCACGGTAGTTGATGAAAGGCATTGATAAGGTGAAAAGGATCTAGAGGAGGGCACTCTGGATGGTACATAGTCTGAAGATAACGCTATATATGGCTCAGAGGGAACATAGCAGCTAGCTTGAAGCATTCAAAAGGAGGGAAAGAACATTAGAATTGTTCTGCTAAGTTGCTGAGGGAGGAACTAGAAGTCATGGGTCAAAGTTGCAAGGCTTCTCAAACTCTTAGATTTTGTGAGAGTTTAGGTTCAAGTTCCAGTTTTTCTATAAAATATAATGCTTGTAACTACCAAGAAACTATTCTTTAAGAACTAGGAATTAGAAGGAGGTTTAGCTGCATAATTTAGAAAGTAATATAAGAAGTTAATTATACATAGATATGCATATGCAATCCATATGCATGTATATTGCAAGGTAAGGGACTTCTATATGTGTGAAAAAAGGATAAGAATAAATAATTTTTAAAAGAAAAATTCCAAACTATTAATAATCATATGAAAGAAGTCTAAATAGGGGCAGCTAGGTGGTGCAGTAAGGAGAGCACTGGCCCTGGAGTCAGGAGGACCAGAGTTCAAATTTGACCAGGTATGCTTGACGCACTTACTAGCTGTGTGACCTTGGGCAAGTCACTTAATCCCAATTGCCCTGCCTTCCCCCTGGAACAGTCCCCCCCCAAAAGAATAGCTTAAATCATTAATGCTGAGGCATGCAAGTCACAACAAAACCAAGGCTGCATGTCATACACAAAAATGACAAAAGATGATAATAGTCAATAGTGGAGGATTGTGGGAAAAATAGGTACACTAATGTGTTAATGGAACTATGAATTGGTGTGATTATTCTGGGAAGTAATTTGGAATTATGCAAATGAAATAATTAAAATGCCCATTGCCAATCATATACTCCATACACAACAAAATATTTTTAGCAGCACTTCTTGTGGTAGAAAAGAATTGGAAAGAAAATAGCCACTAATCCATTGGAGAATGATTAAACAAATTACAGTACCTGAACAGAATGAAACATCACTGGGTTATGAGAAATGACAAACATGAATACAAAGAGGCATGGAAAGATATGTAAAATGACTCATAGTGAAGTAAGGAGAGCCTGGAAAGTAATATGCAGATAATAATGATAAGAGCTAATAATAATTAACATTTATATAGTGCTTACTATGCGCTTTACAATTATTATCTCATTTGGTCCTTACAACAACATTTGGAGTTGGAGAACCTGAACCTGAATCGTGTACCTGGCACTCATTTCCTGAGTGACCCTGAGCAAGTTACTGAACCTCTTAAGTTGTTGTAAGGTGAGTGCTACAATATCTCCATGTTCCAAATGAGGACACTGAGGCAAACAGAGGTTAAGTGACTCGTTCAGGGTCACACAGCTAGTAGGTATTTGATGCTGGATTTGACCTCTGGTCTTCCAAACTCCAGGCCCAGCATGTGATTCACTATACCTCTTAGCTACCCCTGACATATAATGATTACAACAATTTAAATGGGAAAAATAACCATCACAAAATGGTACAGACTCAATATTGTGAAATTACAGAAAACAAGATCAGTGCCAAAGAAGAGATACGGTAAAAACCCCCAAATCTTTTGCAGATGTCTTGGTCCACCAGTGTGGAACATTGCGTATTATAGCATATTGGCTTTTTTTTTTCAAGAATTGATTGTTTTGCTGATTTTTTTTCCTTTTAATTTTCTAAAAAAAAAGAAAACAAAAAAACTTTGTTATGAGGGAAGTCTGGAAGTAGGAAGAGGATACAAGTACTTTCTTTGCAATTCATAATCTGAGAGAGTTGTCTAGGGAGACAGAGAAGTTAAGTGATTAGCCCAATGTCACACTGCCAATGTGTACCAGAGACTGGATTTTAACTTAGGTTCTTCTAATTCTGAGAGTTACTCTCAATCCACTATGCCTCAGAAACAGACATTAGGCTCCACTAACTGAAAGACCATTTTTTATGCTACTTTGTATTTCCCACAGCACCAAACTCACTATCAGACATAAAATGTAGAGGACAGAGGAGTCATACTTACCTATTTTCTATTATCAAAAGTGAAAAGTACCCCCCCCATTTTAGAACAAGAGACATATGTACGTATAAAAATATATGTGTACAAAATAAATAACTATATACAGAATGTGATAATATATACAAATATTTTTAATCAGTGTCTCATTTTTTTAGCTTCTCTACATGTGTAGCCAGGGGTACTTAAACAACTTTTGTATAATATGAAGAAAGCACAAAAGTATAAGGAATGCTTGGGCAAGTCTTCCTGCTCACCTTTCCCTTCATCAGCTGTATAAGGAAGGGATAGCTCTCTCTCTCTCTCTCTCTCTCTCTCTCTCTCTCTCTCTCTCTCTCTCTCTCCTGTCTCTTTCTGTCTCTGTCTCTGTCTCTCTCTCTCTCCATCTATCTATCTATCTATCTATCTATCTATCTATCTATCTCTCTCTCTCTATGTATTTACATGTATGTGTGGTATAAATCTATATTTCTATATATGCACATAGAGAGGTATATACATATATATGTCTATATACATTTGGCCTGGCTTAAAATATTTCTTGTGAAAATTAGGGAGAAAAAACCTTTAAAATACTTTGAGCTCCCTTTAAACAAACTACCATGTATAAGGAATCACTATTTGGGGTTTTAGAAAATGTTTGGATGTTTGGAGTTGGAAAACCTGAACCTGACTGAATCCTGCACCTGCCACTCATTTCCTGAGTGACCCTAAGCAAGTCACTGAACCTCTCAAGTCAACTGAGTATCCAGTCACTGGGAGTGATCAAGTAGAGGCTGAGCCTTTGGGCAGATGTCCACGGGAGGAGATTCCTGCATAGATTGTGGAAATTGGCTGAAATGATCTCTCAGAGATGGTTCTTCAAACCTTTGCGGAGGCAGTTTTCTTTGTTCAGTATTCATTACCATGCTTACCATCACATTATTTCTGCCTGTTGTCTAGGACCAATTTCATTCGTACATATTTAGAATTATAGTTTTCTAGGAATCCTTCATTTGGAAGGCACTGCAGAAACCTTTAGGTAAAACATGTTAGAAGAGCCTGGGAGGCAGTCCTATTATCATTGAGAACTTTGGACAAATCTGTCCAGTAGAGTTGCTGTCATTCCCATTTTTTTTTGGTGGGGAGGAAGAAAGAAAGAATTAAAGACAAATAGCAGTGACTGTCCCAACACTTTGGAGTGGATCTGAGATTACCATGCAAATTTCCTAAGTAACAGTCCATTGGGAAGAAGGCCCTATTGCTTCAATGTACCAAATGGGAAAACACTTTGCTAATATTCGATTTGAAGCCACGACTTAACCTCTTTATGTTGGCAAAAATGTGATGGCACTCTCACAAGAAGGAGTGCTTTGTTTTATGTAGTGTGTGTGTGTGTGTGTGTGTGTGTGTGTGTGTGTGTGTGTGTGTTTGAGGGGGAAGGGCCTAGGGAAGCATTGGTGAGAATATCTCTTTGCATTTAGAGATAAGCTTTAACATGACTAAATGTCTCTTCTATGCCTTGGTGTCATATTTCCTTGTAGCCAGACTTTGACAATATGATGCTTAGTCATAATCGAAAATATTTTGGAAAAAAGTCAACATTTGCTAAAACCCCAAATAGTGATTCTTTATACATGGTAATTTGCTTACAGGGAGCTCAAAGTACTTGAAAGGCATTCTCTCATATAAGTTTTGCAAGAAATATTTTAAGCCAGGACAAATGTATATAGACATAGACCTATAGATATGTATATATACATATACATCTGTATATGGTTCTTGATGCACATATATATACAGCTATACATATACCACACACATATATGTAAATACATATAGATATCTATCTGTATCTATAATGTGGAGAGAGGGAGGGAGGAGAGAGACAGAGACAGAGAGAGACAGAGAAAGAGAGACAGAGACAGAGAGAGAGAGAGACAGAGAGAGACAGAGACAGAGAGAGACAGAGAAAGAGAGAGACAGAGAGACAGAGAGACAGAGACAGAGAGAGAGAGAGAGAGAGAGAGACAGAGACAGAGACAGAGAGAAAAAGCTATACCTTCCTTTTATAGCTGATGAAGGGAAACATGGTCAGGGGGACTTACTGAAGCATTCTTCATACTTATACCAGGGTTTTTTTTTTCTGATTTGCTTTGCTCACTGTATTTTCTTTCCTCAAACAAGCTCTGTGTTAGAGCTCTTATCTTCTGAAGCAAGTACATTGACTTTCCTAATCTCCCAACCTTTTTGAACTTCCTAACCCTTTACTTTGAAATTGTCTGCATATGGAATTTATTTCTCTTATTGCCTATCCTTAGAACAGAGAAGAGAAAGCAGGTCCAGATTAATCCAAGAGTGGCATCGGAGCCACAATCTCAGGGAAGAACATAAGAATTGAGAAAGTGACATTAAGCAACATGCAAAAGACGTCTTTTGAGCAAAGTGTAGCTGCAAAAGGAGTTCTATGTTTGTCTTTGCTTCATTAAAAAAATCTCACTTGAGAATATCAGAGATGGCTACTTAGCCTTATTATCAATCAGGCTAGAATGTTGGAGACAGCCCCATTTAAATAAAGGTTGAAGGTCTCACTGCCACTTTCCAAGTATGGCTTTTTTTTCTTATTTATTAATTTTTTAATGGCATTTTTTTCTTTGCTTCCTCAGGGAGATCTTCAGGCTATGGTTCTTTGCCTTTGAACATCCTCAAGTCAAGCATCAAGAAAAGGTGATGAGGGCTAGGGAGGCTCCCCTGACATTTGGTGCACAGGCACCAGCCTTTGCAATTATGGGCCACCTTTCTAGCAGACGGTAATTGAAAAGTGTGAACCACATGGGCTCTAGTCAATAATGGCGTCAGCACACAAATGACACTCAGAGCTTTCTGTGTTCACCATCCACCGGTCTTTGCTTTTCACCTTTTATCCTTCTCAGCATCATGACTTAATCCACTCTAATGAGGTGAGCTTGACTGCCAAAACCCAGCAGCCACACAGCTCTCTTCTGGTACAGCTCAGGGTTTGCAAGGAGTAAGAAAAGAAGTGACTTTGTCAGCCTTCCAGAAGAAAAAAAAAAAGATAATATTCTTTTAAAATTTTTTCTTTCTTTTTCTTTCTTTCTTTCTTTCTTTCTTTCTTTCTTTCTTTCTTTCTTTCTTTCTTTCTTTCTTTCTTTCTTTCTTTCTTTCTTTCTTTCTTTCTTTCTTTCTTTCTTTCTTTCTTTCTTTCTTTCTTTCCTACCACTTTTCTTTCTCCAACCCTGACTTGACAGAAGCAAGTTTTCCACATACCTTGCCTGGGAATTCAGCCAAGCTCTATAACCTTTGCTCATCTTTAAGTCAGCATTGACTCAAGGTGGCCAGAGCATTTAAGTTATTGTAGTACATGCTTCTCCTAGCTTGAAGGGCATTATTGGTGGCCACATGTCGCTGTTTACAAACAGCAGGTGACTGTCAACAGTAGCGAGTGTGTGAATTCCCTCTGCTTTCTTTTCCTTACCCATCTGTCCTTGTCGCTTAAGTTGTAAGGGTCTATGTATATGGGTCACAGCAGAAAGTCACAGAGGAAAAGACAATATCCTTGAGCAAAACACCAAGTAGATTACAGAAAATCAGCTACTTCTGTCTAATTTCGGAGCAAAATTTGAAAGAGAAAAGAATTCACCCCATTGGCTCAGTTAATCCCATATGTTCTCCTTCCCCTCTTGCATAACATAGCTTCAGTACAAATAGTGAAAGAGATCCGGTGTTGTCCATATGACACTCAGAAATTCCCTACTGCTCTGCATACTCCATGGCAGCCTATATTAATTATTAGCATATTTTTTTCCACAGGCTGCATCTTGCTTCTCTGTGTGCATCAGTCTCAGAAAGCTACAGGCATGTGCTGCATTCACAGGTGAACCAGCTAAGGAGTGAGCTCTCCTTCACAAATGAATGGCAGATCTTCATTTCAACCTTTGTCATTCAACCAGCTTGTACGGCTCATATCCCATTTTTTTTTTTTTTTAGTGACTGCAACGCCATATTTCCCTTTAAGAATGCATTAGGCCCCCAATGCACACACAATACACTGAATGCCCATGGGATTAGACCACATGGCCTTAGTCAATGTATACCCAACCAAGGAAAGGAGAGAGAAAATTTTGGCTGTTACACGGCTTGGACCTCCCTTCCTTTTCTCTGGCCTTAATCTGATTTTTGCCAGCTTCTTTTGATCTCTCAGGGGCAGGCAAGTCAGGTCCACAAGTACAGATGGAGTAAATATGGAGATTAGCCCCTCCTCCTACTGCATTAGCTCCTAATACCTGATTAAGTCTAGAATCACGCAATTGTCTCAGTGCTGGCTATCAGAGCAGTGGCGCTCAGAAGGGGGCAGGATGAAGGCTGATTTTGTAATGGATACTTATTTTATCCCAGTGCTCTAAGAAGATTAGGCCTGAGGGTGTCACATTAGCCCTGATCTCTGGGCCCCTGGTCGTCTCTCGCCGTTTTCAAACACCTCTGCCTCAGCCTTGGAACAAACAGGCAGCTTGGACTCTGTGGCCCCATGTTGTGGCATGAATAATTGCACATTGCAAACTGTTTGAACATCACAAAGTGCTGTGTAAATTACCCAGTTTGGGCTTGAGCCGAAGTGATTTGGGGTGACTTATTGAATCTTTTCACAGTCCAGAATTAAACTTTCTCCATCTCTAACCATGGGCAGAGTAGAATGAAAGTTGAGTCTTGGCTGACAGTATTTCTCCTCAACTCAACCTTTGTAAAATGCCAAAGAACAGCCTCAGCATTCACATACCTTATCTGTACTTCAGGATTTCTGGTCAATGAAAATTGGAATTGGAATAGCAAAATATTGCCTACTCAGCATAAATCTTAAGCCAGTCATTGAAATAAATAAAGTAACCAAAAACCAAAACCGAAACAAAGCAATCAGGAGGGAAAAGAGATATCCAGAATCATCAAAGTGAATGTAGTTATAGGTATTATGGAGAGGCCTATGGTTGTACAAGCTTTTCAACTCTAAGTTCACTTTTAATTTAGAATAGAGTAATTCTTCAATTATCAAAAACATACAAAATTATAAATGGACCAAAACTAATTTTTTAATTTTGAGAAAATACTTATTTGAATAAACAATACTAACCATTAGATTTTTTTTTCTTCTTTATATCTGAATAATTTAAAGTCAAGAGAGACCTAAAATCTATTTTTTACAGCCCGGTTGCCAGTTTTCCTATTTGTCATTTGCATAGGGTCAGGGGCTTAAAAAGAATTTCCAAAAAATGTGAAAATCTATTTAACCTAGGCCTTTGTACATGCATCATGTAGAACAGTAGAGGGGTGCCTTTAACTAGTACTTTGCCAAACTCATTAACATACAGAAGGCTTTATGTAAAAATGAATTAAAAAGGAGTTAATTATTGTGGGAGATTTCTCTCTATTTCCAACTGATCCATCAAATGGTTTGTGATTAAGCACAAATTTATTTAGGGAAAAAAAGGGAAAATACTTGGATATCAGAACCAAAGATTCCTTAGTAGATCAAGCAAAATATAGTGCAAAGATTGCAATGTTAAATATGATTGTCCAAAAAGGCTCTTGTGGCCAAGAACCTTGAAGGGATAAATAAATATTTTAAAATGTTCTATTGCTTACAGATGATAACAAGAAACAAAGTAACAAGAAACCAACAGTATTTTTAAAAGGCGAAGGTTTAAAGTTTTAAATTGTATATGGCAGGGAAAGGAATGTTTGAGGCATAATGGTAAAAATAAAAAATACTGTAGTGACAATTGCTGTTGAAAGTTTCCTTTAGTATAATTTTCCATGCTGATCATTTTTAATGATACATTTACTCACTTTCAATAGAAATGTGCTTTTTAACTATTTATTTTTATTAAGAATTTCTGGCTCTGTCCAGTAGAATTTCAGAATGCATTTCTAAAATTGGAAAATAAATGAAGCCCACAAATATAGTATAGCATTCCTGTTTTTCTTTGAATATAATATTTCTTTATATTATTAGCAAGGCATGTTTATCAACTAGTATGGGCCAAGAAAAATTAACAACCAGTCACAAAAATTATATGCTTTGCTTTAAAAGGATAAGCATGATTAAGAAAAGGAAAAAAAATCTTAAAAAGATGTTCTGTACTCTACCTGAAAGGCAACTGAAGTAAGTGTTGCAACTAACAAAAACCACACGAAAATCACAATTTTTAGCAGGCATTTTTAAGTGTCATCATGAATCCAAAATGCAAAGGCAGTCTGAGGAAGCTACAGCTATCCTCAACTGGCTGCCTATATTCCCTACAATGGAATGTTCCCTAGCACCTACCTCCCAAGGCTGTTGTGAGGATAAAATTAGATAAAAAAGTACTTTGCAAACCTTAAAGTGTTATATAAATCATAGCTATCATCATTATTATTATATGCAAAGTTATTTGACTCATTGAAAATAAACGTGGTATGATTTCCACACAAAGATGTACAAATACATAATGTATACATGCATATATGTGCATACACACATATGTAAAGGCTATGAACTTTTAGCAGACCACATTAAGGACTCTGCTAGTAATGTGGGGAATTGAAGTGATTTTCAGAAAAGAAATCACTCATAGCTAAAATAACCAAATACTTTCCATAAATGATTTTTACTTTGAATTATCTACGCAGCTGGTCAGTACTTTATTTTGCAATTATTGTCCTTACTTAAGACTAAACTACATGGAAAGAAACAATAGGATTTTTTTTCTGTTCTGTAGAATAGAACATATTATTTATGTGCACATGTGGGTATATAGACCAGGGGTGGCCTGAATAGACATACATACATATATGTTATAGTATAGAAGATAGGGTATTAGGGTTAGGTTTAGAACCAGAAAGATCTGTTTTTATCTATATACCTAAAGTGTATATATCTCATATGTACTTATAGTGTATATATTATACTGTCTATATCTATATACAAGTACCCAGAGCACTAGATGTCTGATCTTGGGCCAATTATTCGCCCTCTTCGTGACTCAGGACTTTTCACAGATATAGACCAAAGTGATATGGATCAATGTAGGTGAAAAGAGTTCTTACGTGGAAGAAATCTCTGATTTCTCTGGAAAATTGTATTTTGTTAAGGTCTGAAACTCAAAATGCACCAAAATAAATATATATTTAAAACTGAATCAACAGGATGCATATTAAATGACTTGAACTATTTTTATAGATAATCACCAGAAGAGTTTAGAAGAGACACAGGTTTATTTTAATACTGAAGTTGAAGTGTAAATTAAATAAGAACCCAGTCAACTATTATTTTTGCTATCTCCAAAATTTGTTGGAGTCATCAAGTTCCTTGAGACTTTTACAAAAGTGCTAAAACTCAAATATTTCAAAATGATCTAAACACGTGCCATTCTGTGCCCTGACCAGACAGAATCCAAGGAGTTTGATTTCCTTAAGTTCAACATTTCCCAACCTTCTACTCTGAAATTTGTTCGAAGTCCTTTTGAGAGTTTTTTTTCCCTCCCCCATGGCCCCCTTTGATTTCTGATGTATTTAAGCAAGTCAGTTCCTGGGAATTAGGAGGGCAAATTTCCAGATTCAAAACTACTCTGTCTGTAGAGACCACAACATAGCCCTGAGCTATAGAGAATTTTTTAGGTTCATAGCCAGAAGAAAGTTTGAGAATGCCCTAGCATCTGTCCAACATTTAGCAAACACATTCCAAGGATACCTCATGATATATCAGTATTATAGGATCACCATGGCGTGCTAGAAGGTACCTTTGAATATTTCACTGGAGTATCAAAGACTAATATATCTTTTATGTTAGAAAACCATGTTAATGAAGTTCTCTGCACTTACTATGGTTCTGCAGAATAAGTATTAATGTTTGGTGAATCAATAGATAAATGAAGCCAAAATTACAGTTTTAATATATTTGCTGGTTAGGCTGTTTTGTTCCAAGGTCACAGAATAACTTGACTCCTAATCATAGTTAACTGTCATGAAAAAATATAAAGTTGGCTATGAGAAAAACTGGACAAGAACATTCTATGGATTAGAAAAAATATCACTTCTAGATAAGAATAATTCAAAGTTTGTACCCCAACAAAGACAGATAAAAATTTTAATATGTAAAGGAGCAAATTACACACAAGTACAACATATGTGTACATTAAAAGTTAAAGGATAACCTTAGGATCATCAATAAACAAATATTTAATGATTATCTGCCAAATGAAAGTATGATAAAATTAGCATCAGGGCCAATGCCCCCAAAGGAGCTTACAATCAAGTTGGAGACAGGGGGTACATATCTGAAAATTTAAGGAAGGAATACGAATAATTTCAAAAGCTAAAACTGTTAAGAAAGTTTGTCATTGAATGTTAGGCTAAAGAAGTTAGACTTTGTCTTTTGAACTGGAAAGTAAGATAAAGTACTCAAAACAAGCTTAATATCATTTATGGGACACACTAGAGGGGCAAGAAATGCTTCTTTGTAAAGGTACCAGTTAAGAGACTGTTAAAATAGTCCAAGCGTAAGGCCACAAGAGCCTTAACCAACCGGAGTGGCTATAGTAGGATTTAAAAAAATGAGTCATGCAGCAACTGGTGGGAAGATTTTCTATTGTCCAAAAACTAATAATATCTGACTTTTTACACTTATCATAATTTAAATGTAAGTGTAGAAAAATATGTTAACTAATGTTATGTGTTATTTCTTACAGATGGGCAGTATGACACAGTGGAAAATATGCTGGAGTTGGAATTTGAAGACTTGGCTTTATATCCCATTTCTGTCATTTATTACCTTTATAAACATGGTCAAGTCACTTAATTTTTCTGACCATGTGTCCTCATATGAAAAAAAGAGATAAGTTGGAGTATATGACCTTTAGAGGTCCCTTCTAGAGATAAATCTATGATTTTTTGTGCCTTCTTGTTACAGTAATTAAATCATTTTAAGCCCAGGGGAGGGGACAATATAATGGCCCCAAGGGTATTCTTGGTTTCTCTCTGTTGGGCTTTCTTTTTGGTTATTTCAGATGAAAAGATTGAGTTAAGTCTCAATCACTCTAAGCCCCTAGTGAGGGAAAATTTCTAACATCTAAGCTAGTATGGGTTGTCTGCTTAACTTTATATCTATATCGAATTCTAGTTAACCTCTGGCCTCTTTGTGGTTGAGGCAAAATTCTCTCTACTGGAAACATCTCAGTAATGAAAGAACAGATGACATCACAGTACCTGTGGATAGTCAGGGATTGGGAGGGCAAGTTCAGAAGAGAGACAACCATTTCTTGCGACTTCCCTTGTTATGATTTTTTAAAAGGAAAATAAAAACTGCTTCAATGATAAGGCAAATACTTAGTTAAACTTTCCTATAGATAGTTCACATTCGGCCCAGTTTAAAATAAACTACACAAATATAGACCTGAAGCTCTCTCCAAGTGGTATCTAGCTCATTCATGCGGAAGAAAAGCCAATGCAGATTTTTTCTGTCATGGCCAACTCATTTCTAGGCCTAATGTTGAAGCTCCTGTTATATATCTATCTATATCTGTCTATCTATCTATCTATCTATCTATCTATCTATCTATCTATCTATCTATCTATCTATCTAATATATATATGCATATATATGTCTCAGTATATCTATATATCTATATAAAACCTCCTGTTTTATGTATATGTATATATATTGCTTATTGCCATGTTATATTCAAACTCATTGAGGAATGAGCAAATAGTAAATACAAAAATTAAGATAAAAGATAATTTTTAAAAATATCTTGCTATTTCAAATGTAAATGCTTTGACATTTCCAAAGATTCATGGTTTCATCAGAGTGGGTACTCCCTTGTGCAGTGCCAATAAAAACTTATTCCTTCACACTTGAGTAAATAATTTTGTCTTGTTGCAGCCTATGTTTCATCACCTCGTAGCCAATCTCTGCTTATGAGCCTCCCTGCACTCAGTAGGCTGGTTCTCTGACAAAAGAAGACCACTGCCAAGGAAAAGCTTAAAGTCTTTTCAGTCTGGTAGGAAGGTTCTGTCAGATCTTGCATTTCATTATCTTGAGAATCTAGCATCACCTCAATAAAGAAAATGAAACATTTGAGCAAGATAATAAGGCGGGGAGGTGCCAATGGCACGGTTCAGTCCTTCTGGATTGCCCTTGCCCTCCTTAGTCAGTCAAGCAACAAGCATTTATTTAGCATTTACTATCAGGCACTGCACTAAATGCTAAGGAAACAAAGAAAGCAAAAAATATGATTCCTATCTTCAAGTAACTGACCTGGGGAGACAACATGTAAATAACTATGCATGCAAGATACATTCAGTGCAAATGGAAGGTAATCCAGAGGGAACTTTCATGTGTTTACTAGCCTATGCACCCATCTGACTGTTCCAGTATTTTGCAAATACCAAGAAGATGCCTGTGGTTACCTTTGAATACAATGAAAAAGATGGGTCCATCTTCTTTAGTTAAGAAAAAAAGACCCATTTTGAAACCTAGATAATTAGGTATTATAAGCACACACACAGCGTTTTAAAATGTACCCAGGAATGTGCTGGGGTAGAGCAGCTATTTACCTGCAACCAGCAACATCAATCCCCTCACATCTTCTTCTTTCATTTGTGTAAGGATTGTTTCTGCAATTATGCAGGACTGCGTGGATTCAGAATCCCTAACCTACTTCCCCAGGGTTGAAAGAAGTCCTCTGAGGAGGTGCACACAAAGGTCAGATTGAAGAAAGGAAGTGATATTGCTTTGAAATCGCAAGGGTTATTTCAATAATTACCTAGTTTAAGTGAGTTCAGGCCACCGAAGGCTACAGCTTTACTTGTTCTGGCAAAACATGCCACAGGCTCTTTAATAATGACATGAGATCTTAATCTGAGTTAGCCCTCTCTCTATTTCTCTAATATCTACCATCACAGTACCTAAGCTGGGTGATAAGCATGCCAGTCTTTCCAGCTTCATTTACACAGACAGAGAGGAATGACCTAACATATCTGGGGATATGCTGAAGCAGACTCAAGCCTATAATAGATATTCTCCACAGTTCTAATCTGTTGCTTAGACCTTGTCCCCTCAGCCCTTTTAAGTATTATTTACCCCAAATGAAGCCTTCCCTCCCCTCAAAAAAAGCTGCAAATGGCAGGATCATCATCCTTAACCAAACTTTCACAAGATGAGATTGCCTTAGTCCCTGCCTGGGGGTCATTGAGAAACCCTCCTGGGATAATTGTAGTACAAATGAGTCGCAACTCTGGTTCTGACTCAATTCCTGGGGACCCTTAAAATTGCCCCCTTGGTTAAGGTATAGACATGTTAAATATCTGCTGGAAGACAAAAGCCCAGTAGTTAGCTGGTTTCTACTAACCACAGGGCAGCAGGGAATCTCTATGACACTATCTAAATAACATGCTAGGCATTCTTTAATTCTGAGTTTAACATTATTTTAGAGAATGATTGTATCAGTTGGACATTATGTATACACACCAATTAGTCTTGCACCATATATAAGAATTTTGTATTCTGTTCAACAACCTTTTTTTTTTTAATTGCCTACTATATGCAAGAAGAAACAAAGACAAAACTCCTTCTAGGTATTGGAGATAGAGACAAAAATTATCAATCCCTGCCGACAAGGAACTTTGATTCTACCAGAAAAACAGAACATGTGCATATACAAGAAATATAAATTTAGCATCCTCTCCTAACTTTAACTCATGGCTTGAGTCCCTATAGAGAGAGCTGCCTCAAGTTCGAGGTACTCTATGGATCCATGCACCTAAAACTATAGCTTACTGGCCCCCACTAGCATACTGAGCATCAGTAGTCGGCTGGTAGACACAATAAGCTCAAAGCAAAAGCATAAATTTGAGATATATTTTCCCACAAACACACACAGTATTAATGGGTCAAGTAGTCACACTCAGAGTAGTAGACAGGCAAAGAGGCACACGCATATACACACAGCTACACACATGTATGCATATGTTGCCAATGCAACATTCATGGGGTGTCCTAGTGATGTTCCAGCATCTCTGCTGGGAAGGTCACTCAAATGAACTCACTGGGTCTGTCCCCTCTGCAGCAGCTCAACTGCTGAAAGTCAGGGCCCATTCTCTTCTCTGCTCACAAAGGTCACTTGCTATAGTATTTCTTACTAGGGCAGTAGCAGATACCATAGTAAGATACCACAGGTAATAGATAAAGGAGAACAAAGAAAATTTCTGTCTCTCTCTCTCTCTCTCTCTCTCTCTCTCTCTCTCTCTCTCATTCTACACCATGAGCTAATATATTTGTCAAGAAGTAATCGAGTTGGGATTAGAGATAGTATCCCAGCACTATGCTGCCTATATACAACGCTCAAAAAGACCTTTTCTGGTGAAAAAGAAAACGAGGAAGCGACTGACACAACACAGTGAGTGGGGATCCGCCAAAGGGATCTGTGATGCTTTATGGAAGACCTGGAGAGCTGTTGGAGATGTGACAATGGCTGAGATCTCCCGGGGGAAGCAGAGAGCTATAGTGCCCATTTTCTGAAGAATATCAAGATAACACACCTCCTGGCACCCCACCTAACGATTAATCCTCTGTGACTAAGGCTATGCACACAGTTCTCCGGGGAATGGTATCAATGTTTCCCATGAGCCTTGATAGGAGTTCTATTTGTTTAACCTGAAAATGGACATTGTCTTTTTTCGAGTTTTTTGAACTCTGTGTTTTCAAGAAGGGGTAGTGGATACATACTCCATTTGGTATTATATAATAAAGTTCCTAAATTATCTAAGTAGGGAAAATAAGACAAATGAGAAATTAGCTCAGATATGTCAAGATGTTTTTTAAAAAATCAGATGGGAGGTTCTGTTACAAGTATTAAATATACATATATATTTGCACAAATGTGTGTATATGAAAGATTATCTGTCCAAAAAGTGGAAAAGTACAATTATTTTAAATATAAATAACTTGTTGATTTTACATGAGCCATCGTGTGTATGCAGTAAGTATAAACACAACATATTACTTATTTCCAGGGTGGCACAAATGTCCTATGTTATTTTATGTGAATTTCAGACTCTTTTCGTTGACCTGTTTTGAAAACAAAGGTGCAGTGCCTCTCAAAGTCCCACCCACAAATTCCTCTGAGGTGAAAAAAGACTCCTTTCCTGGGATGAGCTACTCACCACTAGCATGGTTTCCTTCCCTCACCCTGGTGTGTTTCATTTCTCACTTTCTGTTGGTGAGCACCGCAGGTGGCCTTCCCACCTCTTTTCAGTAGGATAGTTTAGGATGCACCCTCCTAAGGGAACTACCTCATCTATTGTCCTCAGCACCTACAGAATCTCTTATTTCTCTAGATATAAGCATGGAGAACACAAGAATTCATTTCCTCACCTAGTCAATGTTGATACTTATTCCGTCTAGGCATATCATTCTAGCAGTTACTAGGAATTAGGAAAGCTTTCCCCTGAAGACTTGTCCTTTCTTTTACCATATCTACTGTTTCTGTATCCACAGAGACTCACCCAGGAGTTGGGTTCTTGTACATTCCCACAGATCCACATACAATATAGCCCTGTCCTCTGAAGTTCAGCCTCTGCACTGGACTGTGGGAGAGTGCCATAGAACAGCTGTAACTCTGCTTACAGGTAACTGACCCATCTACCTTAAGCACTTCGTAAAGCTGAAAGCATAATATAAATGTGGTGTTGTTTTTATCATCATCACAGACAGAAAGGCTCAAATCTTACCTCAATCTTGGCACTGTTCTCTCTTCTTAATAATAGGGCTGTGTTTCCTTCCCCAGAGGATTCAACTGAACAAGCATTTTTTTAAAGCACCTCCTATTTAAAAAATACTGTGTTAGGCGCTAGGGATAATTCAGAACTCTGAGTTTACCCACGTGGGAAATTCCCATTGTGGAAACTCCCTCCGCTGATTCAGACAGACAATTCATCTATAATTTATAATCTTAGGAATCTGACTGTGATTCTGAAAGATTAAGTGACTTGCCCAGAACAGTCTATGTCAGAGAAAGATCTTATTATGGTAAAGTCTTCCTGACTCTGAGGTCAACCCTCTACCTACTATCTATAATGTTGCTTGCTTAGGTGTTGGGGGTATAGAAATAAAAATGAATTAGCCCCTGCTTTCAGGGAACTTACATTTTACAAAGGGTGTGAGTAAAAGTAGGGGGTAGGCTATAGTGCATGCACAAGCAAATACAAATGAATATGAGGAGGGAGAAAACACTAATCATTGGAAGGATTAGGGAAGGTTTAATAGGTGGAGGTAGCACCTGAGCTAAGTCTTGAACGAGTGTGAGCACTGTACCTTTAGAAGGTGAGTTCAGGAGCTGAGTTCAGCTTAGGAGAATGAAAAGAAGTGGAAAATGGCATGCTAGGCTCAGGAAACTGTCCATTTTGGATAGAATACAGGGTGTGTAAATGGAGGTGATATGAGAGAACATTTAAAAGGCAGATTGAAGACAAGTTGTGGAATGACTTAGAGGTCAAGTTGAAGAATTTTTTTTTATCGTGTTACAAATGTATATGGGAGAGGGGAGGGAGAAGTAGTCAAGAAAGAGAAGTTTTGTTCAGGTGACCAGAGAAGGCAACCTGGATGACTGAAAATGGTGGTGCTCTAAAAACTTATACACACACGATATAATATATTACAACATTATACATTAATACATACAAAAGATGTATGTGTATATATGTATGTATGTATGTATTTGAAAGACGTTTAGGGGCAAAGGTGCTGAGTTTCCTTCTGGATATAGGGGGAGCTTAAGATTCTGAAAACATTTTCAAGTGGATATATACAGCAGGCAGTTGATACAGACTAGAATTTAGGAGAAGAAAAAAAAATATTCAGATTGAATATATAGACTTGGGAGGAAAGCTGCATGATAATTGAACCCATGGGAGAAGATGAAATCACCAAGGGACATTCCTCCCTACTTGTTCAGGAACTAGTAAGACATCACATTTGTCCCCCAATTTATTCTCATTAGGGACTGGGCAGCAATACTCAAATCACTTATGGTTCTCAGTGACAAGTACTAGTCACCACCCTCATCCCAGGTGAAGTTCTGTTCTCAGCAGCTAGCAAAGTATGCATGCCTTGGGGGCCTGTTTGCAATTCTCCCTTGTCAGCATGGGGAGGGGAAGGTCAAATTTTGGAATTCTGACTATAGATAAACTGGGATATCTATATAAAGAGAAGAGAATCAGGGACTGCACACACACACACACACACACACACACACACACACACAATGGTGCACATAGTGAAAAGCAGAACCTTTCTTGAATAGCAACCCACATTTTGGTAAAAAAAAAATGGTATATTGTCTTTATGTGCTAGTAGAAGTTATATGAAAAATGAATCAAACATTATCCAGAATCTGGGAAACTGTTCTCTATACTCTGTCATTACATTAGTCTATCATCAAATAAGAAGAAATATCGGTGCCATCTGTCGCCTCAAGCTCCAGGCATTTTTGGGCTAAATAAATAAATCTTCTTCCCCAACTTTCCATGATGACCATAAAGAAGGAACCAATTTCCTTCCATGCGAAGGGGGCCCACTTGCTGTTGGCTTTTCTGAACACAGCAAATTTGACTAATCCTCTTCTCCCCCCACTGCTTTGGCCCCCTGCACAGCAGTCAATTGTCTCCTGCTATTTGAACTCTAAGCATTAGCTTGATTTTAGCTATATATATTCTCCCTTTCCTTTTAATGCTTCTATGACTTTAGGATCTTTTGATTTTTACAGCCAGACATCTTACTCATACCCATCCAGCCAAGTTCAGCAAATTGATTATTTACATTTAAGTTTTAAATAATCACTATATTAACAATGATCCCAAGGAGTCGTTTCCGTTTTAATTTGCAGTAAATCTATTTCTAGGTTAAAAAAAAATTCTTCAGCTGTTTATGATCAATATGTGGGCTGTGGCTAATGTTCGTGAACAATTAATTATATTAACACTTTTTTGAAGTTATGGGTTTGCCTGTATTACTAATATTATTGCTCTTCATTAATAGTTATTGACCTGCCACAATGTTGAGGGGCTAAGTAAAGTGATAATTTGTGTTTATGTGTACTCCCTGCTCCCATGGCTAATTGGTGTTATTGTTGGGGTTTTTAAGTACTCTTATGATGTATTAACTGTCTTGAATAAGCCTAATAGGTGAAAGACGGAAAAAGTATAAGAACAGACTTTTTACTAATTTGTTGACCACTCACAAGGCTATTAGCAAATCAATAGAAATTAATAATTTGATACATTCCAATGTAATAGTCTGAAATATTTAGTTTAGCTTTTTTTAGTTTGTTTGCTTTTTTATATTTGCAGGAATTTATGTTTAATGACTTTTTCATTGGTTATGCATAGAGAGTCTGGGAAAGGGTACCATTTTAACTGAATAAACATGACATTGAAAATTACGTCTCCAGCACAACCCGTTCCCCCACATTCAAGAGGGTTCAAGTTGGAAGAAGGAGCCAGGTAACAAGATTCTTGCATCACTATAACTGGAGGAATTTCACAAATTATTTTTCCTAAAGTGGCCAAGTGTGAGATGAAAAGGATGCAGAAAGTTAGGGAGAGA
Source organism: Phalanger gymnotis (assembly GCA_028646595.1). Lineage (NCBI taxonomy): Eukaryota > Metazoa > Chordata > Mammalia > Diprotodontia > Phalangeridae > Phalanger > Phalanger gymnotis. The sequence continues at coordinate 288,915,471 of CM053622.1, read as the reverse complement.
GACAAAGACTGGAGAACTGATTGATTAAGAACCCTCCATAAACACTGTATCCTGGTGTCTCATCATGGCACACATAACCACATCATCCCAAAGATATTTATAGATGGAAATGGAAGAACAAGAAATAGACAAAAAAAATCTTCCACAACTTTTATGGTGATCTATTATCATCATTTATGTCAATGGAACATTTGGACTACAATATCTCAGTCCCAATGTGCATTTGGAAATGAAATTTAAGAAAATATGATCAGGAAATATGTCTGGACTAAACCAAGTAAACACAAGTGAGACTGGTGGTTAAAGTATCTCACAATTCTAAAAATGTTGATGTTTGACTTAGAAGACATTTGAAGGAAGAAGTGATAACAAAATATGGACTGAGGAGTGATACAAGATGATTTATTACCAGGAAAAAGTGATCAGGAGTATACCAGTAACTACAGCCAGCCCATGTAACTGCTTTCTCATTACATTAAAAAGTTTTTCTGTGGATGATCTACATATGAATCAGGCATTTCCTTGATGAAAGTATGACACCAGAATAAGGAGACTTTTTTTATAAGGTCAACTCTGAAAATTTGTTATTTATATAATTTTTGGAATAGGACTTCTATTCTTAAAAACCCAATATAAGAAAGGGTACCAGAAACGTCTCTTTCATATTTTTTCTTTCTACCACTTCATCAAATGTAAATAACAAACATAAGTCCCCACGCAATATTTTCTGAGTTTCTCAAGTTAAAACAAGCTACTATAAAACTTGATCCAACTTTCCTTAACATTCATGGGCAAGCCATTGAAATGACTAAGGGGTTGGTGGAACATGTCTGTAATCTTTGCTTCCCGGGAGACTGAAGCTGGAGGATCTCTAGACCTTGAGAGCTCTGAGTTGAAGTGGTCTATGAAAATTGTCTGTCTGAATAAAGGAGAGGGTTAATCAGCCCAAGTTAGACTATGGCAGGCCAAAGTTCCAGTGCTTAGCAATAGTGGCATTGGGCCCATAAGTAGCGCATGGACTTTCAGGCTTGGTGAGATGAGACCAAGTACTTAAGATTAACAAGCAAACAAATAATAACTGAAGGAAGTAGAGGATATCCATGAGGAAAAGAGGTTTGAGAATATACAAACTTGGTGTCCAAAAAGATGTGAGGGAAAGGGTGATTCATTCAGGGTTAAAGAAGGATGGGAATGTAAGAATATCCTGAAGGACCAAGCCAAAAAAGTCTTAGCTGATGTGCTTGATCCTTCTAAATACGATTTATTTTTAAAAAAAAAAA
>CM053622.1:288885781-288913691 GCA_028646595.1 Phalanger gymnotis | reverse complement strand
TTAAAATTGAATAAAAAGCCAAAGCTATGGAAGTTTTACCAATTTTCCTCACACCTTAAATGTTAAGGAAGGGGAGGAGAGAGAGAGAGAGAGGGAGAGAGAGAGAAAGAGAGAGAGAGAGAGAGAGAGAGAGAGAGAGAGAGAGAGAGAGAGAAGAGAAGAGAAGAGAAGAGAAGAGAAGAGAAGAGAAGAGAAGAGAAGAGAAGAGAAGAGAAGAGAAGAGGAGAGGAGAGGAGAGGAGAGGAGAGAAGAGAAGAGAAGAGAGAAAGAGTAAAGAAAAAGAGCAATACAGAGAATGCAAAATTTTCCAGTGTTCATTATTAGTGATTACAGAAAAAGAAAGACTCAGAGCAAAATTCCCACTTACAGACTGTTCTTCAATGAGGTACTAATCATGAATATTTTAGTAGCAGGCCTATCAGTACCAACTTGATTGTTGATCTTTTGTCTTCTATCAGTGTTAACTATGGCATCAAACTGGAAAATATGCAGGTTCACCAAAATTTTTATCTGTAATATGCCCTGCATAAAATGCAAAGGAAGAGTAATTCCCTATAAACGCAGTTTGAGTGTTGTTTGCCAGAAATCATGACCACACCACATTGACCAGGCTAATGAGAAAGTCTGGTATAGTAGAAAAGGTACTGGTTTTGGATATAGACCTAGATATTTATCCAGGTCATACCCCATTAATCATATGTTTCTCAAGGATCTATCCTGGGCCCTCTTTTCTTTATCCTCTACACCGTCTCACTTGATGATTTCAACAGCTCCCATAGAATCAATTATCTAGTCTATGAAGATAATTCTCAAAGCTATTTATCCAGCCCTAACCTCTCTTGACCTCCAATCTCAAATCTACAACTGTCTATGTTCTATAGACATCTTAAGCTCATGTCAAAAACTGAACTCATCATCTTCTCCTCTCTCCTCCCTCCCCCCTCCATCCTCCCCTCCCCCAGTGAAGCCTTTCCTTCTTCCTAATTTCCCTATTATCATCAGGGCCATCGCTATCTTCTCAGTCACTCAGACTCCCAACCTACATTCTAATCTCTGATCTAATCACTTGCCAAGTTCTGTTGATTCTATGAATATACCCACTTCTCTCCTCTCACACTGCCGCCATCTTTGTGCAACTTCTTAATGCCTGAGCTATTGTTATACACTCTGGTTGGTTTTCCTGCTTAAAATACTTCCCTACTCTAGCTGGTTCTACATTTAGCTGTCAAATTGATCTTCCTAAAGTGCAGATATGACTGTCATCCTCCTGTTAAACAAAACAAAACAAAACAAAATCCCTCCAGTGGCTTCCTATTTTTTCCAGGATCAAATACAATACCCCTTTTTTTTTCTTATCTTTTAAAAGCCTTCGCAACTTGATCTCCTCCTACCTTTCCATTGTGTTATATTTTACTCCCTCCCACATACCCTGTGATTCAGGGATACCAGCATCCAAGCTATTCCTACCACAAATAACTCCATCCCCCAATTCCACACCTTTTCACTACCTACTTGTTTCCCATGTCTTGAATGCTATCCTTCTTCATATTCACCTCTTGGTTTCCCTGGCTTAATTCAAATCCCTAATAAAGTTCTATTTTCTACAAAAAGGCTTTTCCAATCACCCTTACGGCTCGTACCTCCCCTCTATGATTGCCTATCTCCTCTTTATCCTGCCTATATTCTGTTCATGCAGTTATTTACGTGTTGTGCCCCCACCCCCAAGACTGCAAGTTCCTTGAAATGAACAACAATTTGTGAGTAGTAGTAGCTACGCCTCTGGGGACCCACCAGCCAGTTCCAGTTGGGCAATACTGCTTTCTCTTTCTCTTTCTCCTCCTCCTCCTCCTTTCCTCTTCCCCCATCTGTCTGGGGAGTCATACCCTCACATGAGGGTGATCTGTCCAAAGGAATATAAATTTTGATTTCTTGGAGTTTAGGAGCTAGACTTTTTGTTCCCTACTTATTTATCTTATCTTTAAAAAGCCTATGATAATTAATACTTTTGTCTCATGTAGTTTTTATCTATGATTTCTTGAAATACAGCTCTGAAAAACCAGGCCCTGATAAAGCCCAGTGAGATCCAAATGGAGCTACCTGACTATGCCTTTAAACTGGAATCACTCTGGCTCTCACTGATTGGCCAAAAATAGGTCCCTGTCCAGGCCTCATTTGCTCATTGTTTGAGTTTTGATGGCTCAGAGTGAGTGTAAATAGCCATTATTTCTGTTCTGGCCAGAAACTCTGAGAGCGTTCTGCTCACAGGTTGATTCTTTTGTGAAGGCAAACTAGGCCATCTTTTGCCTCAATTCTTACCTATGTTTTAACTATTGAATGGGTGTTGTCCCAGACAAACTGAGACTTGGGAAAGACGGTAGCTTAAAAAGGCCAAGTTCTCCTACTACATCCTGGGTCATCACCAGTGTGCTGACCTATGTCTTTCCTCTATGTCACACTGACTCTGGAAGAGTGAGGCTGATGACTTTGCACAGTTCTGCCTCATTTATATCCAATTCTCTTGCAAGTCAAGACATCACCTTCCTGATGTCACTGGTCCTCTTCAAGAACAAAGGATGAACAACAATCTATGAAGTCCTTGAGAACAATATAGTGCAGTTTTTTTGCCTTTCTTGTATTCCCAGTAATTAACATAGTACCTCACACATAGTAGGTACATAATAAATGTCTATTGACTTAATTTGACTTAATTGACCTGGGTTCAACTACCAGATGAGGTGCTTCTGAACTGTTCATCACTTAACCTCTTTGACTTAATTTTCTCATCTGTAAAATTAGAAGATTGGGCTAGATGATCTCGAAGGTCCCTTCCAACTCTAAATCTGTGATCTCAGGGGGAAACAAATATGCTTGGCTAAGAACAATGGTGACTATGTTGTATTAGAGCCAGAATTCAGAAGATCTTGAGATGCTGGAGCCCTGGGCCAAATATAATAAGATAAAATTCAATGGTGACAGTGGTTTTTTTTTTTTTGATCATCACAAAATGAGATAATCTCAAAATTTCAGGGAACTTAAAAGCCATCTGGTTTAACCCATTTATGAAAACAAATCTTTTCTAGAACACACCTGTCAAGTGTCTATCCAGACTTTATTTGAAGTGTTTTGTTCAAAGGGAATCAAATTCTTTCTGGGGCAGTCCATTCCCCTTTGGTGTAGCTCTGTTAGGAAATATTTCCTCAAATGAAGTCTTAATTTGCCTCTCTGTAACTTCCACCTTGTGCTCAGAATTATGATTTCTGGGGCTGGACATATCAATCATAATTATCCTTCCACGTGACTGCCTTTCAAATACTTGAAAACATTTGTCATGTCCCTAATATGTCTTTTTTCCCTCCAGAATAAGTATCCCCCATTTCATGTTGAGTTTTTTCACTATCCCTGTTGGATTCACTCCCTAAAGCTGTTCTCTAACTTGTGAACATCCTTCATTAAGTGTGGTATTCAGAACTGAACATGAGACCCCAGATGTGATCTGATCCTTTACACTTTTCCTTTTAATGCAACCAAGAATTGTGTTAGTTTTTCAGCTATCACATTACACTGTTGTCTCATATTGAGTCTGTACTCCCTCAGGACAGTCAGGTCTTTTTGTTATATGAACTATAATCTAGCATTGCTTACTCCATGTATTTACGAAGCAGATTTTTTTAACTTTGGAGTAAAATTTTAAACTATGTCTAATAAATTTATTCATAATGCTCTAATATTCTAGTTTTTCAAGATTTTTTTGGATCCATATAACATTGGCTATCTTTCCAATTTTTGTTTAATTTGCAAATTTAATGAGTATCCCATTGACATCTTTATCCAAGACTTTGATAAAAAGAGTTAAACAACTTAGGACCAAGAATAGTTTCTTGGGGTACTCACCTTGAGACACTCTTCCAAACTGATATAAAATCATAATGAATATTTAACGGGGTCCTACAAATTGCCCCAATTCCAACTAACTACACAATTTTCTAAAACGCAGTTAAAGAATATATCTTTGCTGTTAAAAATATCAATAAATAAACTTTCAACGTTGTTCTTTGCCCTTCATTCTTGACAAGGATTACGACAGCAGGAAGGTGATACCATGACTCACAAGTGAATTGGGTTTAAGTGAGGGAAGGCTGTGCAAAGTCACCAGTCTCACTCTCTCCTCTTGAGCCATCTGGGTCCAGTGGTTAGATATAGATCAGGAAGACTGGAGGAAGGATAGTGGTTATGTAGAGAAGTGTCTGCTCTATTAAAACAAAATGTATCAATTTTGTAAAATTGTTGAATTGGAGTAGCCATTTAGTCTGAAGTAGGAGATGGGGAATAACTAAGCATTTTGGAAGAGTGTAGGCTTGCCACCCATATCAACAGTATGATATGAGAGCAAAAAAATGCAATAATAGGCAATCATTAAGAGAGGCAAAACGTCCCTAATGAAGGATATTACAATCCCACTGTGCCCTTCCTTGGTGTGGCTATAAAAAGGTTTGAGAGACATACCTTCTGTATAATTCAATCATTTTATTAATAAGGCAAGCACATTTATTAATAAAAGGATAGTCATTTGGCCATCTTTCTTAGACCAAAGACAAATATGGCAGTGGGCTCATAGTTTATATACCCTTCGAAGAGTAAGGGTTCAATGAGGGGTTAAGAGTGACATCATGTCATCCTTGGACAGAGACAATATCTCTATACTCAAACTACCCCAAGCCTTGGGCAATCTAGTCAAAGAATTTATGTCCAACACAAGCCTGAGAAGAACACAATGGCTACTCTCTATAGATGGGATCTTGAACAAGAAAGTTAGTCCAATCTCATTATCAGCAATGTCCTTCAAGAGATTGAACTTTTTAAAATGAAGACTTTAGAAAAAGGGGAAAATACTGAATCTCTCCAAATCACTGGTTATTAATAATAATCTCTCTCACTGCTCAGGCCATATCTAGACTATTGTGTTAAGTTGTGGTTTCCGCATTTTATGAAGGATGCTGATAAGCTAGAAACTGTCCATGGGAGGCCTATCGGCATGGTGAGGGGCCACATTAGGATCTGATGGTAATAGATAAGATTTAGCCTAGCAAAATGAAGATAGCAGGAATGAACAGTGGAAATGATAACTGTTTTCCTGTATTTGAAGGGTGGTGATATGAAATAGGGATTAAAATGTCTTTGCTTGATACCAGAGGGTATAAGTAGGAGCAATGTTAACAAATCATAAAGTTGGTTTAAGGCTGGGTTTAAGGAAAGACTTCTTAACAAAGCTATTTCAAAATGGAATTAGCTGCCTCAGGAAATAGTAGATTCATCCCTTATAGAGATCCTCAAGCAGAGGCTTGATGATGACTTGTGGAAGATGTTGTTGAAGAGATTCTCATTCAATTATGTTTGAACTAGTTGGTCTCTGAGGTCTCTGCTGATCCAGAGATTCTATAATTCTATAAAATATGATGTGAATAAATAATTTATTAAAGAGAAAATTTTATGTTGAAACAACCACTAGAATCAGAGTTAGAAAATTGGCTTCTCTATTTACTGGCTCTTAGACCTTGGGCAAGTCATTTAATTTCTCCAAGTCCATTTCCTCACACATAAACAAAGGGCAATAATAATAGGTAGCATTTACACAGCACTTTAAGGTTTGCACAAAGCTTTACAAATATCTCATTTTATCCTCAAAACAACCCTGGGAGTTAGGTGCTGTTATGATCCCCATTTTACAAAAGAGAAAATTGACAAAGAGATTAAGGGATGTTTTAGGGTCACACAGTAGGTGTCTGAGGATGAATCTGAACTTAGGTCCTGACTCCATGCCTATGGCTCCATCCCTTGTGCAACCTAGCTTCCTCCACTATACTAGGTGAACTGCCTTCTTTAAAAGGATATTCTTAGGAGACAGTCACTAACTTTTTAAAATCCTCTACTATGTGCAAAGCACTATGTAAAGCATTGGGAGTGACAGAAAATCTAAACAAGTCATGATCCCTGACCTTCCAAAACTTACAGTATAGTACAGGGATAATCCAAAAGTAGATAGCTACATTGCATAATAATAAAAGAAAATATATTAGAGAGTTATAAGTGAGCAACTTAACAAACATTTTTAAGCACTTACTATGTGCCAGGCACTGTGTTAAGCATTGGGGTTAGAACAAAAAGCGAGAAGATCCAACTAACAAAATAGTCTCTGCCCTCAAGGAATTAATATTTGAGTGGAGAGACATGAAAACAACCATGTAGATACAAATCTACACTGTATGAAGTGTTGAGGATAGAAAGGTAAGAGATAGTCCCTGTGCTCAAGGAGTTCACATTCTAATGGGGGTCGCCCATGAAAACAAACTGCACAGAGAAGCTTTATCGAGGTTAAATTGGAGGTAATCTCAGAGGGAGGCACTGGCTCTAAGACGGACTGGAAAAGGTCTCTTGTAGAAGGTGATATTTGAACTGAGACTTGAAGAAAGCCAGACAAGCTAGAAGGGAGAGATGAGGAAAAAGAGCATTGCACGTGTGAGAGACTTTCCCAACAATAGTTTCAATTGAATGATGAAGTCTGAGGAGAGTTTCGAAGAGAGAAGAAATGAGATGGAGGCATTAGCCACAAAAGTAAGAAGAAATATAGGATACTAGTTAGCAGAGACAGATGGACTATTTTAATGATGGAAGAGAAATAGATATGTTTGTAGACAACAAGGACACATCTGTTAGAAAGGGAAAGTGTGAAGATTAGTGAGAAAATGGAGATGATAGAGGAGGCTTCTTTGTTGGAGAACACAGAATAAAATGGGATTACTTGTGCACATACAAGGATTTATCTTGCTAAGGAGAAGGTCCTCCTATTTACGTGAGACTGGTTAAAAAAAGAAACAATGGAAAAGACAGCCCAGTCATGTGAGATAAGGGGGAGGGAAGAAAAGTTAGTTCTTAAGAAATTGCCTTAATTTTTTTTCCTGTTAAATATGAGGCAAGATTCTTAGCTGAAAGCGTAGAGGATGTGGTGCTGTGGAAGGTTTCAAGAGAGATACAGAAGTTTGAAAAGCCGCTGTGGAGAGCAGAACAAAAAAACAATTAAAGAAATATAAAAAGACTGCCTTATTTCAGGACAAGGGGTTACTAGAGATTACGTAACGTAAATTTGTACTGGACTCAGTTAGCAGGGTTCCATTTTTTCCTTTAGCTCCATTAAACAGCACTTAGAATAGGATGAAAGGCAACAAATTATGGGAGTCAGCCAAGTTTGGGACTTAGTAAGGCATGATCAGTGATAGGATAAGAGGGCAAAGGACTCAAGTGTAGAATGTAGGTGAAGCTGAATGGGTTCACCAAGGTGTCAAGGTAGGGAAGGGAGAAGAATGTAGCCAGTGCTGGGGTGATGGCCTGAATGGTGGGAGAGATTAGAGGTTATGATGAGAATAAGTAAGAGGGTTAGAAGTTTTAAAGTAGAGAGAAAGATGGAATGGTGAAAAATTATGATTAAATAAAGGAATTTAAGTTCATAAACATAGAAGTAGAGCATTTATGGGTGGTGGCAAGATCAAAGGTATGACTATCAACCAGCTGTGTGCAGCTGAGGTAGAGTGGAGGAGCAGGTTACCGGAAAAAGAACAAATTGAAGAACTAGGAAGTTGGGATGCTTGAAGGAATATCAGTATGTATATTGTAGTCCCCTAGTATGATAGCAGGAATTGAAGAGGACAGAAAGACCCGTGCATTCAACTCATTGAGGGAAGGAGAGTCTTCTGGGAGTTGGCCGAAAACACCTATCTGAATCTTGATTGAATTGTTGCAAGCTGCCTTTTTCCCTCCTTTTTAAGTACCTTAACCTCAACATGTGACTTCATTCATATGTAGAGCTCAGTCTACCATTGTAAATCAGGATGTCATCTGTAATTAATAGATGATATGTTTATCATTAAATCAATTATTCTTTAATTTAATGGGTATTTTAAAATTATTTTAATTTTTAATGGGGGAGCTAGCTGTGGCAGTAGATAGAGTATTAGGCTCTAAGTCAGGAAGACTCATCTTCCTGACTTCAAATCTGGCTTCAGATACTAACTAGCTGTGTGACCTTGGGTAAGTCACTTAACCCTGTTTGGTTCAGCTCTTCACATGTAAACTGAGTTGGAGAAAGAAATGAGAAAACACTCCAGTATCTTTGCCAAGAAAACCCCAGATAGGGTCATGAAGAGTTGGAAACAACAATAACAACAACATTTTAATACCCTAAATCAAGACTTTTCTTGCACTTCAGTTTTTGTTGTAATTAGCTAAAGGACAAACTCAGGGTGGGGGAGAGGGATTAAAGTGTACATTGTTGTGTATTTCTATTTGTTCTTTTATATTTGGCATCTCTGTATCTCCTGGATAAACCCAAAGGGAAACTAATATTGACATTAAATTTACTAATAGTAGAATCAACTGTACTTGTTAGATAATATTTATCATGTGTAAGAACTCAGAATTTTGGTGTCTTCAAGTAGGGCTTAATGAGAGTGTTTATTTTAGGTTAGAATTAGGATTAAATATTTTCCTCCTATCATTTTTGTCTTTATCTGATAAATATTTGGATTAGTATTGAAACAAGTCAGGTAAACCCAACATTAGCCAGTTTCAGATCAAAATCAAAATTGGAATTTTGTATATTTCGTTACATGTTTCATCATTTTACATATGGTACTAGGTGAATTGATGTTAAATTCCCCATGCAATTTTATCTTTCTTACCATTTCTGAAGTACTATTTTTGAAACTCAAAATACCTACAATCATAAAGTATTCTTCTTTATAACTAAGAGTACAAACCGAGTTACATTCAGAAAGCACACGGTACAAAAAATACATACATGCACACAGATCATATTGCTCAATTTAGACATTTATACATTGTAACTTACACATAGTGCTGTCTGATACTTATCAAACTACTTTGTATTTGTCAGATCACTGGTTGATCTGAGGAACATTCAAGATATCAGAATCTTCCTCATTTAAGAAAGAAGAACTAGGAGCACAGATGATATCACATGTCCTGACTCCCATACCTTATCTTCTGAAGAAACAAACCCTTCCACCTAGTGAACAAAATTCCTACTTCCCATCAAAAAACCCATTCTGACTCAAACTAAGGCTTCCTTAAGTGGGTGAACATACAGAATTCTTCTTCCTTTGAATTTAGAACATTTTTGTACTATTCAATTTGTACTTACTACAGTAATTGGGAACAGCACTTTTGTATCATGTGGGATTGAGTAAATCAACCAAATTACCCCACCCCACTTGAAATAAGTAATAAAATGCTACACCTTGGTACATTAACCTTAAGGTACAAATGTGGTTCTCAACTTCTTAAACACTTAACTCCTTTATGGGCAGGCTGTGCCTGAGTTCTTGACAAGGATTGAATCTTGTTAGTATAGTCCTGACGTAGATGAAGTCAAATCTATACATTTTGCTTTTAAAAAAATCTCAAAGCACAAAGAGTAATGGTTCTTTTATTTAAGTTCACATTAAACTTTGACATCCTTTTTGTATTCCAACAGTCTCAAGCTAGGAGGCTGAAAACATTTCATATAACCTTGGATATATCTATGATCTTGTTTGAGGATGAGTTAGGACTTTTTCCACTGAAATAAATAATATATATGTTTGTTCTTAGCTTAAAAAAACTGAAACTAATGAAAGTAATGAACAGCTAATCTGTCTATGAATTAATTTATTTTTATATTATATAACAAATAGTTTTCTATCCCCCCTCAAGAAAAAAATCACAATGAAATGTGCATTCACAAGAATCTACTCAATCTTTCTTGGAATAGATTTATATTGATGAATATTGATTAAAAATTGATGCTAGAATTGAAGCTCCACCAAGCTAAAGCTTAATAATACCATTATTAATAATATCTTTATAGCAATATAAAGGATATTTTAATAGTACCTATTTTTGCAAGATGAACTGAGACATAAATTATAGTCCTTAAGAAGATGCTTATAGAAAGACACACAGAGAGAAGGGAGGGAGGCACTGGAGCATGTGAGGGAGGAAGAATCTCTTTTGATGTTTTCATAGTCACCCCAAGAAAACCATGTTATAATGTCATTTTTTCATCTATTGATCTATTCTGTTTATTTAATGTCCACCAAACATAGGCATGCTTATTTTTCAAGCTGCTCCACAGAGGAAGACTAGGGTAATTCTTAGGGTTAATATGAAAGATTGGGGAGGGAAGATGGGAGAAAGATCTCTTTTTGCAAAGTTTTGCTTGGAAGCCAAGATCTGAAATTTATACCATGGTTATTTAGTGTATTTCTTTGAGAGGAATTATCACTTCCACTGAATTTGTATAGTGTACTGCACATAACTTTTCAGTTTCAGAGAGCAAAGAATGTTCAGCTCAACCTGTTCTTAGAATGAGGTGTAGAGAAAATGTGACCATGAGCTCATTGTTTGTTTTAGCAATTGTGGGTTATAATAAAGCACTTATTAGAGAAAACGTTTCCACTCACAGACACCCTGGTGAGGTGTTTATAAATTGTTCATGGGTATTAGTGAACTTTACTCAAATGCTCATTGAACCATGTTCTTGGACATTTCATGAATAATTAGCAATAAAAGATTCAAACATTTTTACACAGGGATTTTTATGATCCTCTTTAAAAAGTTTCTAAACTCTAGATTCTAATCATGACCACATTATCAACAACACTGAGACAGAATTAACTTTACTTTGTAGAGCAAAATACCTACTTATTAAAAATGTGTGAGATCCATATATTTGATGACAGTACAGCACGGTAAATCATGTTATAACCTAATTTTTGAAAGAAAAAAAGACCATATTGTTCCATGTTGTCAACAGTATTTAAATGCCATTTCTACTGGCATACGTGACTTCGACTGCTATGCACATTCTAATGTTCTCCAATATTTTAAATGTACTTTACTGTTGGGCCACATAAACACAGTGTGAGAATTCTCCACTTTATTCTAACCCAGAATGTTCTTTCATGATCTGTTTGGTTTCTCTACCAAGCCGACTATAAAACTGAACAGGAAATACTTTCATAGATTTAGAGCTGGAAGGGACCTAAGAGACCATCTGGTTCAATTCCCTCATTTTGTATTTGAGAAGCTGTGTCAAATAAAACAGTTATCACTGTGGGATACCACTAACTTCAAGCTGGTCCTAAGGTTTTCATGACAATACTTCATACACAATTTGGATACCTCTGAGGCAGAGTAGATAGATCTGCACCACTTTTAGATACACTCTTAGAAATTCTTTGGACCCTTTGGCAACCCTGAAGGCAGGGAAATTGTAACAAGAGAACAATTTGGGAACTGGGATCTTATCTAGTGATCCCTAATATGTCTGGAGCTCCTCACTTCATTTGTTAATTATAAATCCTGTTAAAAAAGGAAATGAGGTTAGTCTGGCATGACTTATTCTCAACAAAGCCATGCTGGCACTTTGTAATCAAGATTATCTAGGTATTTGTGATCAGTCTCCTTATCAATCCTTTCTAGAACTTCCTTAGAACTTGAAATCAAGCTCGCTTGTTTAAAGTCTCCATTCTCTTCTCTGTCTTCTTTTTTAGAATTGTAATGAAATTTGCCCTTTTGCAGTCTTCTGGAAACTTATTTTCCATGATCTTAAAAATATCAATACAGTAACTCAACATCTGTTAGTTCTTTCATGACCTGAGAACATATTACCTTAGGTTGTATATTTGTGGCCTTAAATTCAGGTTTCAGCCTTTCTCCAAAGCTGAGAATTTATAGCCATATAGAACAATTTGAACAAGGCTTATTTTCATGCTTCATAGTTAAAGGTTTCCTTCATCAATGGGATAGATCGACAGACAGGGACAGAGAGTTGAAAAAAGCCAAATAGCACAGAATCTCAGAAGACATCTAGTCCCACTTCTTCATTACATGACTTCAAAATTTAAAACCAGAGTCACATCCTCTCTAAAATTTTTTCTTCCCTGGTCCAGGTTTCTTAAGGGAATCTGCAGTTCATAGTAGCATTCTAATCTCAAAGTCCTATGTCACCCAAAAGTCCAAGGGGGACTAAAGACTGGAGAATTAAGGAAAGAAAGTGCTCCTAACATGAAGTTTTAAATATAGCTGGGGGTACTCATAGATTAATAAGACCACCCTTTTGATGATATAGTTAGGTATTGATGTATATAGTTAGGTATAGATGATATAGTTAGATATAGTTAGGCCCCTGATAGTCTGCCTCACCTGGTGTAGATGGAAATGATTCTAAGAAGCCTGCCCTTCCCCTAGCAATGGATCTTTTCTGAAAATGGAGGCCTAGGATGTCTAGCAGCTGTGCAGAACTAAAACATCTGAAAACAATGATGTTTAGAAACATAAATGATATGGAGAATGGATAATCTGAATAATTTGCTATCATTTATGGCCATATAGAACAATTTGAACAAGGCTTAGACTTGTCCTAGGACGAGAGTTAGCCACTGAAATACCCCCACAAAGTAAGAAATAATGATAAATTTTCATGATCACTGGATCCTGGTATGCAGAATATGTGGAAAGTAGGAGTGTTGCTATTAATTAGACAGAAGTTTATTTTTTTAAAAAAGGAACTATAGTCATGCATTTAAATTTGGTGTTTGTAGGTATCTTTCAATATTGTGGTAGTTTAGGAGTTTATGATTTTTCTTTTTCTTCCAGAAACTCCCATCACCACAGAAGACACAAACAGTCCCTAGACGAATTATTAGATGAGCTTGATCAGTTACTGTGGCTAATAAATGAATCATTCCATGGCTAATCTGGTGATGATCTTTTATGACTTTGACTCACCCTTAGACAACAGACATGTACTATTGATCATCTCTAGGTTCATAACTTGAAGCTTCTCTAAATTGGTAGTGCAGTTTGTGCTCTAATGGAATAGCCCTTAACCAATGAGGGTCACTTCCACCTCTCTTTATTAAAACCTTACTCATAGTAGATTTTGATATGAATTTCAAAATAGTTAAATTTAACAGAGGAAAAATCAGGACAGAGTGGAATGGATAGAGCTCTGTAGGGAAAAAGTCAATGTCTATAACAGAAGTTCTTATCCATAAGAAGCACATGGATAGATTTCAGGAAGGTCTCTGAACTTGAATGAGAAAAAAGCTACATATTTATGTTTGCAGACTTTTAACAGAAATTTAGCATTTCCTCCAATTATTTAAAAATATTATTCTAAGAAGTGGCCTATAGGTTTTACCAGATTGCCAAAAATGAACCATGACTCATGAAAAAGTTAAGAATTCTTAGACTAAAAAGAAATCATAAAATCTTAGAATGAAGGAAATCTTAGAGGTTATTTAGTTCAATATTCCACCTAATACAGAGAACCTTTCAATCATAAAATTCCAGGAAATATTTACATTTCAATAGAAAACTCTGGCCTAATAAGCACGGACTAGCACCTAACATGAGCAAAAGATTTTTTTTTTAATTTACTAAAAAGAAATAAAATGAAATGAAGCCCACTCCCCCAAGAAGCTGCAATCCCCATCCTTGAGCCTGTTTCAGGTCTCCAGTGTATGATTTCTTTCCTCTTTCAAAATAATTCAAACATGAGTAGTCATTTCATATTGTAGGTCTATTTCTCAATCCAAAGAGTCTTTTGCCTCTTGGTGTTCTAAACTTGAACTTGTGGCTATGCTTATGAACACATATAACTGAAATAAGTTCTACACTAGATCCATTTGGGAAAATCTTTCACTTTTCTTTCTGAGGGTAGTACCTTGTGTTTCTCACACTGCTCAGTTCTAAATAAGCCTCCCTGAAAGTTTTTATTCAACAGTTCAGAGCAGGGAACCCCCAATTGCTGGCAGAAAATTGAGTTGTTTTGTGAGTGATTTGTTTTTGTTTTAAGGAAACATGAGAACATTTGAATTGGCCATGTGCTTGAGCCAATGGAGAGCTTAATTGCAGTGGATATTGACTTTGAAAGCAAAGAAAAGAAATTTGGGCAAACAAGAAAAACCATGTTAGATATTCCGTGTCTTTTCCTCCTCTCCCTCCCCTTTCAGCATTCACTGAGCAAAGGCAAAGCTACAAGAGGTGGCCTTCTGACCCATGGCATGTAAAAGAAGTCTTATATCCTTTGCATATAAGTATTAAATGGTATGGTTGCTTGCCAGGCTGATTGAATGAATGTTCCAAATTAGTGTTCTAGGAACAGAGTTAAATTAGATAGTCTGTAGATCCTTATTCCAGTACAGGTTGTTTTTGAAAAGGCCAAATGAGTTCTGAAGAATAAATATTTCAATGTTTTTTTTTTCTACAAGTCACTGAGGCATGGTTTGTTTAAGACATTTAGTCACAGAGTAGCTCTCAAGGCTAATAGCCAGTAGGACAGACAGTAGGCACTACTATGAAGATTGGTGCTTATTCACATAAAAACAAATTGTTTATAATTAAAACAGAATTCCACATTTAAAAGTGCAATGGAAATGTTTGTAAGTTCTTCCTGAGCCTTCTACTTTTTTTCATTCAGAAATACAGGCACAGCTTAATCTCGTATGCCCTCTATGCTTACACATATCAGGAACAATCCTCTTCTCATGATCAACCCCCGCCCCCCACTTTATACTGAATTATATACTATCCTACTGTATACTTACTGTATGCCTATTCCAATTGGCTGCTGAAGTCTCCTGTTCAGGCTGGGGAGAATCAAATTTGGACTGTGTTTATAAGATTGGCAATCACCCATGTCTATGATATTCCAATTTAGTCATACTTAGAAGTATCTGATTTTCAAGTGGAGAGAGGTAAATGTCCTACTTTTTAGAATTTATTTCAGTTATGCCTCATAACTATGAGGGGACCTCATAGATCCACACCCTTTACGATTGCCATGGTACCTTTAATGGGAGTAGTGGTATGGATCTATAACTAGGAATTCTGGCAAATGGGGCAAATTCAGAGATGAAATAGTACAGTTTGACTCTGTGTCATCGTAGGAGGAAAGGTGGAAACCTGCCCCTAGAGCAGGGGTTCTTAACCTAGAACCCATGAATTTGTATTTAAATGTAGATAAATAGATAGATAGATAGATATAGATGTGTATATGTATGCGTATATATATGTATATATATATATATATAAAACTCTAATTCAATATAATTAGTTTCCTTGTAATCTTGTGAATTTTATTTTATTCATTTAAAAACATTATTCTGAGAAGGGGTCCATAGGGCTCACCAGACTGCCAAAAGGCTCTGTGACACAGAAATAGTTAAGTATCTCTGTCCTAGACAATCTGGCCCATATCTTTTTTGAGGGAGAGGGGGGTTAGGGGTGGAGAAAAAGTGGGTTCTTGGAAAGGGGCCCCCAAAATATAGAAACGTGTATTTTACGTGACATTGTGGATCTGTGAAAGACTATGCATGAAGACCTGGCTAAAGATCACAAGTTAAGATACAGGGTTAGCATCCTGGGAAAGAAATACACCCCAGACTATCTTTCTGCCTTGTTAGCCCCAGGGCAAAAACTCCATTCTAATTATGACTCTGAGATTATGGAGAGAGTAGGCAAATAGGAACTGCTTCCCTTCCCTTCTTAGATTTCTTATATTTGGACTCCCTACAGGGGTATTATCTTAAGAAGCTTTAGTCCAACATTCTAATTTTCTTCCTACCAAAAACAAAATGAATTTTTTTCTTCCAAAACACATTAAATAATTTTTGCTGTCATCCTCCTGCCCCTCTCACTTCAAATTTATGTTTGGATACAGGGGCCATGGCAGCCCCTTGAATGTATTGGACCAAACTATCACCCTGAATCACTAACTGCATGTTCTGGGTAACTGGAGCTTTCTGAATCAAATGTCTATGCAAATAGCCTCTCATAACACCAGGTAAGGCTTCCAGTCTCAAGTATTTGGGTCTGAATGACAAAACTGCCTCCAAAAGCTATTTCTCTTCTATCTGGGGATTTGACCAATGATAATTGTGAAAAAATATAGTTCATCTTCATCCACAATCATCATGCCCCCTTCAAGATAAGTACCTATGATAATCTCAGGACACCTAGGATCCGTCACTGTCTACCTTTGGAGACCAAAAACACAAATTAGGCAGGCTACTACTATGGAGCTTAAATAGAAAACAGTACCCTTTCAGACACAAAGCAAACATGTAATTACAAAATATAGTACAGATGTACCAAGGACAAAACAACCCATCAGCCCATCATAGACCTCCCTGAAATTTAGTTCTTTTTTTTTCTATTTTAAGAGGAAGTATGCTCTACAACATTTCTCTATCTCTGGATACATACTTACTCCATCCTATTTTTTTCTTCATTATACACATCCTTCTCTGCCCACTTTCAGCTCCATTTGGTGGCTACTTATCACAATAGTGTATAGGCATCAGCCCTAGTCTTGTGGTGCTTACTTCACTTTCGCTAGGCCCCAGGCTATAGCAAGAGACATAGAAATGTTTTGCTCTTTGGCCACACTATTCAATTCTTGGGAAAAGTAATCGGTGAAGGAAAATTGGTGGAGGAGTGCGCCCACTCTGTGGAAAGACACTCTAGAACTTTAAAGGAAAAAGGTGAATTTGTCATACCTCATTTACTCTCTTGTCATGGTTGCTCAGAAGCAGGTTTAGAGAATTGTTTGGGTTAATAATCTAAGGAATAGAAGTCTCCGTTCCATAAGTTACTATTTAAGCATGAGTTAATTTTCAGGATTTAAATTAGTCCTGGAAAATGAATATTTCCTAGAGATGAGGTGAGTATTATGTAGAAGCTCAAACTGTGTACTCCTCAAGAGTAGGAGTAAACTTATGCTTAGTTTTGCTTCTGCTTTGTTCCGTTTTACCTTTCCTTACATAACCAGGACTTAATACAATAACTGGCACATAATAATAGCTTCCAAATGCTTGTGGTTTGACTTACTATTGGCCCTCAAAAGTATAGTTCAATGGTCTTTCTCTTGATGATTGTCCAGAGTCACTCTAGCGCGCTCCCAAGGTACCAGCTTACTGTGTCCCAAAACAGACAAAAGAATGAGAACAGCTAGTCTGTAAAGGCAGTCAGGCACCCATATTGTTGCTCTCTTGGGGTAGGTAGCACATTTGGACTTTCATCATGAGACTGTGCCTGCAGCTTACTTCATCTGTGAGCATTTCTATCTTCAAGATTAGTGTGTGCAGTTTGGAAGCAGACTGATGGAAAAAAAAAGTTAAAGGACAAAGGCCATGATTCCCAAGAGCATGGTTTTTGAAGAGAACTCTACCTGAGTTTTCCCAATTAGAAGAAAACATCAGAAAGTACAAAAAGAGAAGGCAGTTGTTGCAGGGCAGGTTCTCAATTAAGAGAGCCTTCTGGTTGGCATTTGCTCTAAGGCTAGCCATTTTGCCCCAAGGGCATCACGCTATGATTCTTATAGCAGGAGGATGAAGTAAATAGGTTAAGAAGTCAGGATTTAGAGAGAGAAGGTGAATGGAGGAAGGGTATGATGAATGTTTTAGACCTAGGTCATATGTGGAAATCCAAAGGTCAAGGAATATCAGAGAAGCAGTCAGAAAGAAGAGTATGCCGAAGATTGAAGGGAAAATTGGCATAGTGGTGCGTTAGAAGAGGGTACTCTGGCAACGGCTTGGTGCTATGCAAAAGCCAAAGGTTCAGGAAAGAATGGTGAGTTAAAGCCAAATAAACAATTGGGAGAGCAGAAACTGACACAATAGCATTGGGACTAGGAGGATGGAAATTTAGGCTCTACTCTATTTAGGCTGGAAAACAGGTAAGTTTTTTGTTTGTTTTGTTTTGTTTTACTTCTCTGGGTCTTAGTCTCTTTATGTTTAAAATAAAATTCAGTGGGCAGAATGGGCTAGATAATCACTAAAGCCTCTCTATAATTCTACAATATGTCAGAACCAAGATAACCTTGAAACTGAAATAAAACCTCCCTTAGAAAGTTATTTATATATTTTTTCCAGATTATTATCATTTCAAGACCTGGACCTCTAAATTAGCTGCAATACAAGATGTTGTTATACCTGGCAAATGCTGACAGTCTCAGAGAGCATCGTGGCTTTTTGTCTTAGGGAAGTCATACCATCAAAAAGGAGAAAGTAATCCCAATGTCAGGCAAGCAACCTACAGAATGCAATCAGAATACCTTTCAATTTACCAACTCTTAGCACAAGATCTTGGTAACCACATAGGAGACCTAAAGTTTTGTCAATATCATGCTGAAAACTTTAAATGCATTCTTAGACTTTCACTGAATCTTTTTCCTGGAAGCTTCTAACCACAAAATTTAAGCAAACAGGCCATGGGAAAAAGAAAAAAAACCCTTACTCCTTGGAGATATATTTGTTTCTATATGTAATGCATATTAAATTTCTTAGTAAAGTCCTGAGCAAATTGGTAATTCCTGACAATTCAAAAATACCATCAAGACTCATGGCTGCCCCATTGCCAAACTGCTTCTGGCAATTGCTTGTTATACGGCATTGTAAAAAGGAAAATCCATAGAAAAGTGCTCTAAAAGCTTTTGAGGACATTTTGTCCAATATTATCAAACAGAGGCAAGCAT
The DNA here is from genome assembly GCA_028646595.1 of Phalanger gymnotis. Lineage (NCBI taxonomy): Eukaryota > Metazoa > Chordata > Mammalia > Diprotodontia > Phalangeridae > Phalanger > Phalanger gymnotis. The sequence goes on along the minus strand of CM053622.1, from coordinate 288,895,099 downwards.
ATCTAGGTGTTGTAATGCATAACAAACTAGAATTCAAAAACTTGAAAGAGGAATTAAAATATGATGGAGAAAAAGATACAGCTATTGCTGTCCCAGTGAGAGTGCCAGATGATGCACCAGTGGCTCTCTCGCTCTTGTTCTGGGCTATCTGGCAAAAGATCCATGCATTCTTAGATATAGAGTGTAATCAATCCCTACAACTCTTTCTCTTGTCTACTAGGTATATATGTGGATCATGGGAAGAATAATGGGATAGTGTCAACAACTTTGAGATAGTTCTAGCAACTTGCTATTAACGGGGAACTCCCTGTGGGATAGAGCCTGGTCCCTACTATCTACTAACATAAAATGGTGTTGACTGGAAGTGGCAGGCCTGGCAGGGTCAAAGAATACACAGAAAATAGGAGTAAAGATGAGGCAATGATTTGAATGTAAGTGTGAGAGAACATACATAGGGGACTGATAGCTGCAGATGTGGATTTGGTTCTGGGAAGTTAAAGGGATAATGGGTGGAGCCAAAAGAGAGTCAATTTACACACTTTTTTCAGAAGCAATGGTAGTATTTATTGTGGTAGGAAGAAGGGTAAGAAGATGGCTGAATGGCATGTCTAGGTTGGTCCTGAGCTGGCCAGGTATAGCAGGCTATTTGAGTTTGTACTCACTCACCTACTCACTCAGCTAAAACGCAGTGGAGTAAGTCTTCTAGGGCACAGTAACTAGAGGTCTGTTGGTCCATAGAGTGTACATACTCTTTTTATCTATCCTTTTTTTTAAATAAGGTATACCCTCCTATCATCATACTAAAAAAACATGAGACACGTTCAACCAAGGTTCAGAAATAGCTATGACATCAATTTTGCATCCTTGCTTGAGTATCTCTAATTCATTTTATTACCCGTCCTTTGTGTGTTTGTATATGAGTCATTGAGGCCAAAGGTTTTATTACTGACTTTCTTAAATATTTTCACATTCTTTGTCATGAGCATCACATATAGATGTGATTATGTCATCTTTCTGCTCAGAATTATTCAATAGCCACAAAGTAAAATTCGAATTCCTTAAACCAGAATTTTATGTCTCCCAGCTTGGAACAGCCTCACTACATACTATTCCCAATCAGAGCCTCAAGGCTCTGGTAAACTGTACTCCTCACATTCCCCAATTTTGTCTTGTCTTTCATGCATTTGGTCACATTTTGATCCTCTACGCCTAGAATTGGCTCCACCCATATGTCACCTACTGAAATCCTTCTGTTGCTTCAAGGCCAAGCTCTATTGTCACTTTCCTTCTGAAGTTTTTCCTAATTCCATTAAAGTGATCTTTCTCTCATATTTCTCAGGATGTTTCACAGTTTGACTTTTCTCATGTACTTATTATTATTTAACATAGGTTTAATTATTTGTGTACCTCTTACCTCACCCCATTAGATTGAAGTTTCCTGATCCATTTCCCTTAGTATCCCTACTGCAAGTCCTGATTCTTGCTTGTATTAAGTAATAAAAATGTTGTTTAATTACATATAACCCATTTAATTATATATCAATTTTATTTCATTGTATTTACTGGCTGGATCTCTGGGCCACACATTCAAAGCATTATAATGACTATTACACATTCATATAATTCATCCAACTGCCCAGATATTTGGGACTATTATAGGATAGAAAGAGAAATTAGTTTCAAATATGTGGCCCTGCCCCTTGAAACAACTGGTTCCATGTCACATTATTCAAACTCAGGACTAATTTTGAAATGTATGTGTGTATACAAACACATATATAAATACATGCGTATGCAACAAACATAAATACATGCATATACATACATATATACACACACACACACACACACATATATATATATACATATATATATGTATATATATAAACATTTCAGACTTCTGAATATGTCAAGAACATGATCTGATGACCAAGGATCCTGCCAAGTAGGATCACATATGAAATTTGCAAATGTCTTCAGAACATAACTCTAACTACAGTATAATGTGTTTATCCAAGTGGAGGAATTCTAGAGGCCCAGGTAAAATGAAGAGACTTGACAAATGGGATAGAGGCACCAAATTTCATATAAAACTTATGTTGACTGAGATGAGGAGAGGAAGGGAAAGAAGATAGGATTAGAATTTTAAAATTATTTAAAGAGAATTCAGGAGCAACCCTTGATTAAGAATAGTTGGAAATGTGTGAGATTTAGGAGCAAAGGGTTAAATAAATCCAAATCTGCACTATCAGATGAAGATGGAAAACTAAAACAATTACTTTCACAATTTAAGCAAAAACAGAAGAAAAAAAAGAAAACACTTTAGCCCAAAGAACTCAAATAATCAATAGGATTTTTAAAAATTAAATTATTGCCCTACATTCTCAGTTTTCCACTTCTTTGCTGGCATAGATTTGATCTAAGACTTTGTGTGCATGCTGGGTCAAATGCCAGCTATTTTTTGACTGATTCGACAGGCCAATCCAAAAAATTAAAATAGTTTGTGAGTCTACACAACTTAAGTTGCACCAATCAACTAACACTTAGGTACTCCAGATGCTACTTTTTCTGTCTTTCTGCCACAATTATCTGCTTCACAATTATCTTTCCCTCTTTCATACATAATTTTCATACACAATTTCCTAATGATTTTTTTCACTTTACTTGAGCTTGCTTTAATCCCATTCTCTGTCATTATCTTTGGTCTTTTTAAAATTATCCAATGTTTATTGTGCCAATATTGCTAGCAACATATCAATGATTCTCCCTCAATCTCTATCCCAAAATTTTGTCAGCCTTCTCAAAACCGATAATCAGTATATCCATTTTAATGTAGCCAGTTAGAAAGTTACCGTTACCCACATCATCATTTGGAACTGCTCTGCCTTCAAGCCCCCCAACCTAAAAATTATTCTCTCTAATTGCATTCTCCTATCATTCTACCCCCTCATTCTACTGACCATGCACCTCATCCTCTTTTCCAGCTCAAATTTCTTTTCATAACTACCTAATTTCAAGCCTTTCAGACATTTTTTGGTTTCATACACTAGCCTAAATCCCATGGTGACACATTTCAATAATACTCTAATATCTTAGAATTCTTTGTCACCTTGACATCTACCAAATGTTGCCTCCAATTTTGATATGCTGGATAAAGACCCATACTATGTTTTCTCATTTCTTGCTTCTCTCTTCTGAGTGTTACTAGATAAGTTCATGCAATAATTCCATTATAAATTCATGACCAGAATTCCAATCCATTATACCATCCTTCACTGTTCTCTAAAAGGAAAAAAAAAAAACCTCCTTCCGTGGTTAACCTAACTCTTTCACCCAGGTGACACTAATTTTCTCATCTCTTGCAATACCTTTATCCATCAGTTATTCCCTCTCCTGTACCAGACTTCTGGAAAGTATAAACGGCTTCGCTACCTGTGCTTCTCCACTCTCACTCATTCCCCAAACCCCTGCAATCTGGTTTCTACCCCACTACTAGTCTTTCAAAGGTTTCCAATGACTTCCTAATTGCCTAATCCAATGGCTTTTTCTCACTCCTAATCAGTTTCCTTGATCTGTCTACATCATCTGCTAATATTGGCTCCTTACTTCTTCCTGAAAGAGTGTTAAGGAAGTTTCCCTTTCTGTGCTCAAGGAAAACATGAGCCCTGACATGAAGGGAGGAATCAAGCTAGCTGACTTCAAGTCATCTCATCACTCCTATTCATACATCATAGGTTAATTCATAGAAAATAGCCAGATAGATATATAGATGATAGATAGATAGATAGATAGATAGATAGATAGATAGATAGATAGATAGATAGATAGACAGACAGACGTTGGTCCTTTAGAGAATGCCACAATGCTCTAAAGATAAGAACAGACATCTATGGAAAAATTTAAAAAGAGTGTTCAAAAATAAACTAATCTCTTTATTGTAATGATATGGCAATTAGTGGTACAGTCCTGCAACGCTGTGCAAATTATTAGGAGAGAGTTTGGGAAGGAAGAGAAAGGGGATGAGAGGGAGGGAGGAAGGAAGCAAGACTGTTTCTATAAGTAGGCATAATTAATGGAGATTTTACTTTATTCCATAATTGTAAAAAAAAAAAAGAAAGAAAAAAGAAAGAAAAAGTCTCCCCTCTAGAATGAAACCTTATAACGTGAGCTGGAATAGTTGAGTGCAAAATGAAACAAACAAAGGAGTATTTCTATTTCCTTGCTGTACTGTCTGTCTACACCAATGAATGAAATTTAAAACCAGGGCCTGTAAAACAGCAGTCTGCATAACCTGCGCTGAGCGCCCCCCCCCCTTCCTCCTACCCCGTTTGCACACAAAAGAGTAAAAATAAGAAAGGAAAAGGGAAAATCTGTATAAAAGAGGATAATCTGAACACTCAAAGCACAGGGGAATTGCCTTTCCTGCAACAACCAAAGAAAAGTGGAGAAACTGAATCTGAAAGCAATGTAGTGTAGCCAGAGGTGTCAGCAGTAATATCATTTGACTCCAGCTTGACAATTTAGTGCAGTGGTGAGGCTCCTCTCAACTTACCAGCTTCATACATTTTGCTGTGAAATCCTATTCTCCCGTTGCCTTACGTGGATGGCGCGCACTCCTCTCCGGGCCGCTCCATCTCTTTAGTTACCTTTCTAGTTATGACCGGGGTGTAATGTGTTCTTTCTCAATGTTCGCTACGTAATGATCCCTGTCTCCCACAAAGTCCACAGTGTAAATGGGATGTGACACTGCTGCAATGCAGCCAGGCTTAAATTGAAATATTAGAGGAGGGGCGACACACTTCAGAGTTTGATGGAACAGGCCAAGGCTGGGAGGGGAGCTATGAATACAGGGGCCATTGTGTTCTGTTTTAAGTTAGTCATCATTTTCGGAAGGGGGGGTGGCGACAACAGATGCAGTAAATTAGAATAATTCCAACTGACTATGTAAAGTCGCCCCACCAAGCCCACACCCCTTATTTGGGCAATGATGAATTTTGATGTATCTTTAGAAATAATAGAGTAAGAAATTGAGGGCAGTTCAGTACATTTTCAGCCTCAGGTGGCTAAAAACACTTTCAAGCAAGTCAGTTAGAACAATTATTCTTGGAACAAAATGTTAAAAACAAACAAGATACTCCAAGAAAGATAAAATTGAGAGATTTTTACCTCGGACCCAAACAACTGTTCATTAAGGGAATATCTGCAGCACATGTACCTCTGAAAACAATGCCCTAATAGCGAGTCTTCAAGACAGTGATGATAGCAAGATTAATTCTCCCACAGTGGCAGGAAGGCAGACCCATGTGGAAAGACTACAGACAGTTTAGTTTCATCTCTTAAAACCTGTTTTCTAATATGCTGAAGATCATTTTTAATAAATGTTAATAAATATTCATTGCACTGTAAGAATAAACTTCCTAAGCACTTTTATCTACACCTCTTTATAAATAGAGAGCAGGCTTTTCACTGCATTTCTCCAAGACAGAGATCTTGATTAAAAAATAAAATAAAATTCACGATGAGATATGGTTATCTGATCTAATATATTAAATCAACATTTTGCACCTGTAGCAGTTCACAAAATAAGTTAGAGGGTGTCATGTCTTTTAAAGTCTATTGCATTTTATTAATACAAAATTTGTCTAAATCCCCACTCCTCTTCACTCTTTTTAGGAAGTTTGAGGTTTGTCACTTCTGTGAATATTCCTTGAAAAATATTTTGGACTAATTATGGCAGAAAGATAAAAATTTTAAATAAGAATCTATACTGTGTGTGTTGAATCTAGCATAAATTATGGGGAAGTTTTTAAAAAGTATACTTACACTTTATCTTCACAACCCTCAAATTACTGGTCAGTTAATTCGGTCAATTAAATCAAAAGAGGTCAGTTCTATGGGAATAAAAACAAAAAACAAAAAACAGCAACATCCAAGCTGCTTGTTTGGTATAGAGAAAACCAATAGCTGATGGCTTTGTTTTGTTTTTCATTTTTCAGCCAGGTGTTTTTTCTTTGAAGAAACAAGACCTCAAACTATTTCTGAACAAACAAGGGTTGAGCAATTTATGGGGAATTTATTTAATAGAGAGTGCGAATCAGACTCATTCTAGTTCCCCACACCTTCTGATTTTAAGGACTGCTTTGTCTGAAGTCTCTAAACTCTGATGTCTATCCTAGGCCTACTGAATCACAATAATCCTGATCATTGAGTCAGATAGAGAATAGCCCCTTTGAGGCATAGTAGAAGGTTATTTCCCTGTCTCTTCTAGTTACTTCCTGTGCATCCTTGGACAACTGTTTTAATTTCCCTGGACCCCAGTTTTCTGATCTTTAAAATGGAAATCATGGGGCAGCTAGGTGGAGCAGTGAGTAGAGCACTGGCCCTGGAGTCAGGTGGACTTGAGTTCAAATCTAGCCTCAGACACTTGACACACTTACTAGCTGTGTGACCTTGGGCAAGTCACTTAATTCCAATTGCCCTGCTTTTCTCCCTCAAAAAATAAAATAAAATGGAGATCATAATATCTTCTCTTTCACCTCTTAGAGAAGTTGTAAGGATAAAATGAAAAAAAGTGGTTTGTATGCATGCTCTGAAAACGTTTAAATGTGTTCTAGGTTTTGTTAATTGTTAACATTGCTGTTATTGAAGTCTATGGGGATCAAGATCTACTGTGTAGTGTTCCTTAGTTCCCCTAAACTATAGAAGAGGTCTTAGGGATTGATTTGTTGGTGTTCTGGATAATCAATAGTCCTTCACTCACAACAGTGTGGCATATTGTGTAGTGAGCTGGTCTAGAAGCCCAAAAGACCCATATTCAATTTCTGCCACTGTAATCAAGCAAGCAAAGTGGGACTTTTTGTTGTCTTCTGTTTTGGAGTGCTTCTTAGCACTAAGGCAATTAAATGCTTTTGATGGGTCTTGAATTTGTTTGAATCAAGAGTCATTGATTGGAAACAAAATATATGATGTGGTACTAGTGATTAAAGATCTTTCCCACACCCTTTTGCTAAGTAGGCACTAAGCCCCGGGGCCCTAAACAGAGTATATATGCTCTGAGGTTGGCATTTTGCTTTTGGGGGCACACTCATTATAAGAGTGCTGGTGTGGAGACTCTGGGTAGATGTTGAGGAGCCCTTTCCCCCACGGCTTTGAAAACCCAAATGTTGGCGCTTCTCTCTCTGTTAACTATGTATATATTGCTATGGTCAGACAGAAACCTTTCTATTGAACTGTTCATATTTTCTTTGTTTGTAATTTCTGTTTGTATTTGCTCTAAAGTTCAGGGTGCTGACTTTTTCCCCTGAACTACGTGAATGATATATGTATGTTTAATTAAAGTGAGATTGTAAACCCCTTTAAGTTGCTTTCCTTAGAAAAGCAGATCAAAGAACTTATGCTAGCAGCCCTCTTGTGTGCTGGTGTTATTGGTCTTACACAGCCCTGTAGCAGCAAGTAGCATTATTGTTACAGCCACTGACAACTACTGATTATGTGACCTATGTTAACATCTCAGTGGTCTAGACAAGTCTAACACTTGGTGGGTCCAACTTGCATCAGGAGAGGGAGTTTCCTCCTTTGAAATTCCTCTGTACCAATGAAATTATAAGTCTATTCCCTATTCCTTTACATTGTGGCCTGATCTGAGTAACTGAAAAACAAATCATCTTTATATGTATCTACATACATATAAGAATATACGTACACACATGAACATACACTTTTTTAAAGAACAAAACAGAGAAAGCCTTGATGAACACAGAATTTAAATATTAGTAAAAATCACCCTCAATCTCTGGCAAGCTTCCTTAGATAAAGAAAGGAAACTCTTCTACTACTTCTTTTCTAGATTCTACTCCCATTGGGGTTCAGCTTGAAATAAGAACTACTCCTCTGGTATCAGTAGCCTCACAGCCAACTCAAAAACCTTTTTAGAACCAATGCATATATGATATTGCAAAAAAAGCAGAAGAGGCTTCTGGATTCAGTGAGGCAGGATCCCGATGGCCATCTCTCCACCACAGTTAAGTCGAGCACCGCAAATTAGACTGTAATCATTGCTAGCAATGAAAAGCAAGCAGAAGAACACAGTTAAGACTGTGAATCACAGCTAAGATTAGGGTGGGGTACACCTAGGTCTGCTTCTGAAAAGTTACTTAAACTAGTCTCACAGCACATTCAGTGATGATGAAGGATTGCCCAGATAGCCCCAACTTTTGAGAAGATCGTGGTTCAGAGTGTGAGAGACTGGGAGAATGAGAGGCCGCTAAGGCTCTGGGAGGATTTTTGTGATAACCATGGTCCCTTTTCATTTCTTTCTGTGCTTATTTTCTATGAACCTGGCTGCTGACCCTGTAAAGGAATCAATCAGGATCCTGTGTGGTGTGTTTGTGTTGTACCCAGTGCCTATGGTGTCCTTTGCTGCTCCAGAGCCAGAAAACATCAGAAGCAATCTTAGCAAGACAGATTCTCCACCTTGAGCACAGGACCTGCTAATTGAAACCTCTGGCATATCAACTTCTACTAGATGGAAAAAAATTATTAGCAATGGACACTTCACACAATAACTTAGCAAGGCTAGTTAAGGACCTATGGATGATCACTGAACTACAATTTGGAGGAAGGCCTCCAGTGTTTAGGATAGAGCCTCTGAAAAACATGTATAGAATGGTATGGATAATATTTACCCAGGATGCATGTACATTTACAGCCTGTACAGATGGAGGGAATGCCCACATATATGATATGAGTGTCTACTACAGGGGTGGAGAACCTGAGGCCACATGTGGCCCTCTAGGTTGTCAAGTGTGGCCTTTTGACTGAATCCCAGTTTTACAGAGCAAATCCTTTTATTAAGGAATTGGGTCGCAGTACCTCCTTATACTCTTAAAAGATATTACATTTAATGGTTACATTTAATATCTATTTACTGCAGTTGAAATAAAGATATCATAGTATTATTATGAAACGTTTTTTATCTCACAGATCCCTTGAATGGGTCTCAGGGCTCCCCAGGGATATCCAGATTACACTTTGAGATCTACTGACTCATATGTTACTTTCTCATATTTTCATCAAGGATACCCTCAATATATTAGTAGAGCTTCATAAAGATTTTATAGAGGTGAGCTTATAGATATCAGAGTCAGTAGCTAAATATTTTTGGGTATCTTTTTGGATGTAGATCTTTGCATACCCGAAATATAAGATTTTTTCCATTTAAGAGGATGTGTTGTTAAGCAAAATTGTCTCATTAGCATGGCTTTTGTTTCTTTTGAGTGGAAGTACTTTCAGCTGTTAAGTGCTAAGCCCCAGGCCCAG
>CM053622.1:288868751-288885281 GCA_028646595.1 Phalanger gymnotis | reverse complement strand
AGTTTTTGCTGCGGTGGGGCCTAAATAAATTTCTTGTTGTTTTCTCCTTAGAGAATCTCTCATACCTTGCGATTTCGGACCATTCAAACATATACATGATTATATTTGAGATCATAAATTCGGCCTTCCTACTACAGAGGAATTTTATCTTTCCTGAGCTGGCTTAGAAATCAGTCTCTGAGTGCCTTCAAAATTTTGTCATTTCATTTATTTTGTTTATTATTATAAAACTGCCTCAACTAACTTATTTTTCCATTCTCTGCCCTTTGGTCAAATGAAGTTTAAATGAGCCTGAAAGATTAATATGGAAATAAGTCTGCAAGATGAAAAGGGGTATTAATTTAGCCACCAAGATAGACAACCAAATGGATGGGTGTGATTTTTAAAATTATTTTTAATCAAAAACCTGAATTAAAAATACTGAAGTACATCTTCAATATAAATATTGGTTTCTACTTGCCTTCTGAAAATGTTATTACTTCTTTTCCCACAGCCATATTTCATAATTTGATTATCCTATGTTAAATATTACAAATACCTACATTTATGAGGTCATTCAAATCCCCCAATATCCCAGAATATTCTATAAAATAGCAAAAAAAAATGGATGAAAGTATCACTGTATCTGTCACCTCAAGAGTCAATCTAGAGGTTTGCTGGAGCCAACTCAAACAAGCTTTCAACAGTTGATTGTTAGATTTTCATTGTGAACATTTACACCTCAGATACTGGTAAACACTATAAATCAGGTCTTGATTTGTTTTGTTGATTATCTAGACTAAAAAAAGTGATGAAAAACATTAATAATTCATATTAAACCTAAAAGTTTGTCATGCTTAGATTTTTTTTTGTTTTCAGAGAGCTGGTTATTAAACAGTCCACTGTTGGATGGAGCCTCTCACCTTTTCCACAGAATACAATATTAATTCAAGGCCATTAACATCAGTAAATTATGGTAGTAGTGTTGAAAATGGCGTCTTCCGGAAGCAGGTCATAATTAACCAAATGTTTGACCTAGTTTAATGTTCTTTTCTAGTAATAAAAGGGACGTTAGCAGTTGAAGAAAATGATTAGAGAAGCCCTTATCATATGGTGATCCAAAATAATCATCATAGCAGAAATATGAATACATGCATCCCTTATGGACCCAGTTAATGTTGCATTATTGTTTTCTCTAACAGTAATAATAAATAAAACATTTTTCAAAAGGATTTGGCTAAAGTTTCCCATTAGGTCAATGATACAACAGAGCTGAGGAGAATTCCATAGGCATTGAGCTTTATATTAAGAGTAGGAAACCATAATTTATCATTATATAAGAGTTTATAGATTACCATTTATCATCATGTAGAGTTTATAGATAGAAGATTAACAACAAAGGAATTGAATGAAACTGTTTAAAGAAAATAGAATTTAAATCATCCGTATAATTCTAACTTTACATTCTTAATTATCACTGGATTGTCTATTTTGTGCATTATTTGTATCAAATCTTTAATCTCAAACTGAATTCCTCCAGCAACCTAACAAGTGGGTTGCTTCTCTATAATTATCGATGAATATTGCTCAAGGAAACACTTCAAAGTGATTTGAAAATTAACCTTAAAAATAAGTCAACCATTTTCTTTGGCATAAATCCTCATCATAGAGAATGTGTATATGTAGATAGATAGATAGATAGATAGATAGATAGATAGATAGATAGATAGATAGATAGATGATAGATAACAAAGTGCTTTATTTATGTGATATCATTTGGTCCTCACCTCATAACCCTAAAGACTTGTAGAGGTTAACAGAAAGGGTTATTGTGAGTATCAAATGAGAAAATGTAAACATAGAGCCTCATAAGCATTACTCATTACTAATTAAAATTTAGGCTCTACTTAACACCACTGTGCTGTCTCATAAAAATTAAACTTGTTGAATTATTTTGTATTAACAGTGAAGAAACTGAGACTGAGAGAGCCTGAATGACTTACTTGGAGTATCTCAGCTATTAGATCTGAATTAGGATTTGAAATCAAGTCTTCCTGATTCAGTGTTGCCACTAGTCACTGGTCAACTAGTAGAATATCCTTTAGATCTATAATTATATTTGGATATTTTATTTGTTTGTTTTTTTTGTGCATACCATGAACTATTTGCACAATTCATAGCACTTGTACCCCCATAGCAAAAGGGAGTAATTGAGAATTGAAGATGATAATTTTGACAATTTTCCAGGATAAATATTCATGAGTACTGATAATAGGCATTATTGAATTATTGTGCATTCACTAGCCTTCCTAATATTTGAACTCTGATCATGGATATTCTACTCCATAATAAAAAAATATACTGATTCCAATAAAAACTAAATGCATTATTAAATGGTTTATTAAAAGATTCCTTTATTATTTGAATATTTATACCTATACTAACCACATTTATTACCAAAAACATTTCTCTGATTGTACCATGTTTTATGATTGACAAAATCAAAATTTTATCAAAACATCTCATCCATTGCCAAAATAATTGCATTGACACAGCCACAATAAACAGGGAGAAAGTAGTCACAATCTGAGAATCATGGTAATCCAGAAGAGGAAAGAGACATTTTTTTCAATCCCCACTAGGAAGGTAGGTTTTTAGAGTTTTTGTTTATGTGTTTGTTTTTCCTCTCTTCTGTTGACAAAGCAGAAAAAGAACTATATTTAAAGCCCAGAAATCTGGGTTTCAATCTCACTTTATATACACTTGCTAGCTGGGTAACCGTGAACAATTTATTTAACCTTTCAGAGGTTTAATTGCTTCATTTGTAAAATGGGGATAGTAACATTTGCACCTCCCATTTCACTGAGTTGTCATGAAGAAAGCATCTTTACAAAGCTTAAAACTCAAATACAAAAGTAAATTGATACTGTTATTTTATAGATTTGGAGAAAAATGAGGCCCAGAGAGGTTAGGTGACTTGGGAATCATGGGATCTCAATTCTGGAGGGGCCCATACAAATCATCTACTCCAGTTCCTTAATTTTACACAAGAGGGACCTGAGACCCTGCCTAAGGTCACACAGAATCAGAATAATTTTTTAATCGTTTGGCCTAGACACCTTTGCCATTTGACATTTTCCGTCACTCAAGTATGGGAAAATTTGACCATTTATTTGCTGTCATCATCATCCATTTACTATTCTGTATGGATTTCTGCCCCATGGCCCAAAGTCCATTTAATTGGGAGTGGATATGGCTGAAATGCCAATTTCCCTGTTAAGTCTCTGTCTACTATTGAGGGAGTTCAAATTATGCCATCTGATTTGGAGTATGAAAAAAATGATGTTGTTCTTGACTTCATGAAGATAATTCTCCATTTTGGAAAAGCCTGTTTTAGACTCTTCAAAATGATTCTAAATGCAAGGCTCCAGAATTTTGGGCTGACCACTGAAACTAGCCATCCGAAAGGTTAAGGACTCATTGGTCCTTGTATTAAACTGTGTTAGTAAACGAGCTGTTGTGCTTTCCAAGTTTGATGATAAAAGTTAATGTGTTTATAATAATCAATCTCAGCTGCACCCAGCCTTCAGTAATTTGGTTCCTTTCATCAAAAAAAAAAAAACCAACAACCCTTATGAGGTTGACTATAGCCCTAGTTCTTAATGAAGCACTTCATATTGAAGCAGCTGTCTCCTCACCTGTTTCCCAGCCCATCCAGAGGCCTGGAGAAATTCTTCAATTTAGCAAGCAAACTTAAGTCATTATTAGAAATGACAGGGAAACCTGATGAAATTGTACTTTCAATTGGAAAACAAAATTGCAATCAGACCAACATGATTTCCTCATGGTCGGACCATGCTAATGCCAAGTCGAGACATGGGCAAATGTATTTAAAAGTCATAATGGAGTATTACCATGCAATCTCCTTTTACTGGCCCTTATTAATATAAAACTTCAATTTGCATGTAAATGCGGTCAACTTTCATATCATCAAAATACATGAGGCCTGGGAAAGTAATGAATTGAAGTTTGATGCGGCAATTACTGACGTTTATAAAGAATTTTAAAGAGGTCATTCTAGCCTTGGCTGAGAAAATGAGGAAATCAACAGGGAATATTGTCAATATAGCAACAGTGGGAGTTGGAGTCAGTCCCAGGTGTTAGGAGGCCAGATGATGATTAATAGAGAGAGAGTATGAAGCCTCTCACCCAGAAGGACTGGGCTGGACCTGGGGCTCAATAACAGAGCTTTCATGAAAAGGTTCTTGCTGGGTTCCCACTTTAGCTGCCTCGAAATGTGTTCCAGGGGGAATCAAGAAGCAAGTGTTTATGAGCGAGAGCAGTGCTGAAGGTTTAATTGGGCTCCATATCCTTTCAGCTCCCTTTAGTACTTGATATGCAGTTTAACCTTTTTTTCCCACCTCAGATACTCTAGTGCCACTGGGATTTTAATAAGGCCCTCACTTGATGGCTTGGCAAAACATTGACTTAGTTGCTGAATTGAGTTAAACTGCCTTATTGTGTTGTAATGGCCATTTATAAGTTGCCTGATTTTTTTTAAAGCAGCGAATATTTATCCTGGCTGCCTGTTTCATAAATTTGCAACCACGTGGAGTGATTTGGGTGGTTTTCTTTGCCTATTTGTGCAAACAAGTTAACGGGAGATATAATTTTAAACATGTCCAGAAAAATCAGTGCTAAGATAGAAATACAGTCCTAATGCTGCGTTATTTTCCTGCATATAAAGCAGGATCAGAGTTTTCCTTTAAGACAGGCCAAATCCATTTTCAAAAAGCTATGCCACTTCTTAGGAGTCAGGGGTGGTGTCAAGGTTTGTGTAAAGAGCAAACATTGTTTATTTTATCCTATGAAATATAAACATGCTGAGACTCCAAGGGCTTATCATCAGCTCTGAATGGATCGGGGAAGAGGTAGGATTGGTATCAAAGAGGGAGGGGTTCTTGTAACCCCCCCAAGAGCTTTATCTTCCTTTTGTCCTTGTTACAAACCCTTCCCCTTCTCTGTTGCCAGGTTGAAGTTGCATTTATAAACTTCATAGAATCAGTTTGTTACTTTAGAATAACCCACAATCCCTGTTAAAGATTTGCACTATATCTTAGCATTAGTTTTTAGGTGACAGACTCAAGGGAAAACCAAAATTTTCCCCCAACATATTATTGCAATAGTCATATTATAAGTGAAACACAGGAAATGTGGTTCAGGAAAAAAAATTGCTGAATTTATTGCAGGAAACCAGAATACATAAGCTGGCCAGGAAACTTACTAGTTCTGTGTCCTAATAACTGCTGGCCTCAATTTTCTCATCCATAAAATGGGGCTAACAATGATTACATGTCTTACTTTAAAGGCTTGTCATAAGGAAATAGCTCTGTGAACTTGAAATTCTTACACAAATGCAAGTTATTGCTATTATTGCTTGTATTTATTGTGAACAATTATTGTTACTTCATTAGCTAGCCATCTTATATGTTCTCAAACCCATTTTTTCACTAACTTACAATTGGTCATCTCTAAATTCATTTTCTTTCTTTCATCTCTTCTAACAGGTGGATGTTAGTGTACTCATATAAATATGGTGACTGTGCATCCTATACGTTATTGTTAGACTACACATGAAAACCAATGTCAATATTATCTAGCTAATGTTTACATTAAAATAAGAGGTCTTTCTGATATTAAAAAAGAAATTCTAAAATATGCAAGATTTTGACTATGAAACCGGTGTTATTAATCAGTCTAGCTGTTATTATCAACCCAAATTCATGAAAAGTATCCTAACTAATGAGCCATGTCTTGCCTCACAATATCTACAGGCTACTCAATCAAATTCTCATTGTGCCTGTTATGTGAAAGGCACACCAGGTACTATAAAGACTGACCATATTATATTAGTATTGTCCAGGACTTGTCTCTTTATATATGTAATTATAAATTAAATGTTTCCTTTGGGGCAGATAGATAAGTAGGTAGGTAGGTAGAGAGATAGACAAACTAACAGACAGATAGATAAATGGATGGATGGTAGGAATATGTAGTTATCTTACTAGATCTTGCACAATGCAAAATGCTGATAATAAATATTTGAAATTTGAAATATTTTCAAAGATACCGTATTGTGTGGAGAGTCTATGTGAATGAGAAAATACACATATATGTGGCTAGGTATGTGTATCTTAAGATGTACATATATAAATGTATAAGTTAAATGCTTTCATGGAAGTTGGAATAGGTATAAGTAGAAAGTGGAAAACTGTAATTATACACCCAAATACACACATGTGTTGTTGCTACAAGAATGGATTATGGTTACTGTTTTGTTGTACTTGATTTTTTTTTCTAAAGCCAGATCACATATAAGCAGATGGGTAAGAAACGACAAGCATATAGGAGACTTCTAGAAACCTGTATAGGAAGAAAGGGGAGGAATTGCAGGAACTAGGCAGGTTGAGAAATGTGTAATGAGCTACGCAGAATTCAGGAGAAATTGAGGATGTGGGTCTTTAACAAATAAAGGAGCAGAACTAATAGGACTCAAGGAATCAGAGGAAAGGAATCCTTGTAGATGTGGGAAATGGCCTGTTGGCTTCTGATTGAATCATTGCAGTAATACTTAGGCATATTAAGGACTGGATGACACCTCGTAATTGGGGCTATAAACACAAGTATCATGTGGTATTTGACTTGTGCACTCGGTTATGGACTCTTCCTCTTCTCTCACTTGAACAGATCAAGGGTCATTGATTTGAGAGACAGTGGTGGGAGTAGGAACCACCAGTTCACTGGCCTCAGTCAATGCATTCATTTCTCTCCAAACTACTCCTCATACAAAATTACCTAGTGGAGGGACCAACTTCATAAGTATTTCTAATTAGACTTGAGTTGATGACCTCATTATTCTGACAGTGATTTCAAGATTGCTGAGAATATGGTCCACAAGGCCATAGGAACTCTACCTGACATAAAGTTAACACTGCTTTTGAAAAAGAAAAAAATATATCTTTTACTAGCTTTTTAATATCAGTCATGATAAGAGCAATAAGGAATCCCATTGGAAAGGAGCTTTTTGTCTTTGTTTTTTTTTCCCTCAATGATTTTGTTATATTTATACTTTTCCCCACTGAAAGCCATACAGTGAAAATTAGAAGTGACAGAAGTGTTTATATTATGTAATTATCATCATGACCAATGCTAACCATCAAAGATCAGTAAATATTGTAAAAATAAATGAATTCATTTGTAGAAACTGATCAATAGATCAATTTGGAAGTTTATCGGTTTTCTAAAAATCTTTGTTGTAGTTTCTTCCTTAAAAGGTGTGTGTGTATGTGTGTGCCTAATTTTAAAATATCATTAATGCAAATAAATCACTGAGAATGTTGTTAATGTGTTAAACAAGTAAAAAGGCCATTGGTTTTAATATAACCTGTTGGAGAAAATGAACGTCTTTGGGATAACATGGAGTTGTCGGTCTTTAAATTTCTATATATTCTACCATCAACAAAACATCTTATCAACCATGCCAGATTCACACACTCTGCTATGTGCTATTATTTCCACATTACACGATGCAGACACATCATAAGATACAAACAGAAGACTCAGTGCCAAGATGTATATGCCAGTGTGTTTTAATTATTTCATTTATTTCTCCAGCTACCTGCCTCAGGGTACACAGTATGAGTAAACTTTTCAAAAATACTTTCTGAAAAACAAACAAGCAAACCTAAGAGGTACAAAACTCATACTTTTTTTTTGTAATTTTCAAGTCTACAATACATCCTCCTCCATGCTTAATGAAAAAAACCCGACTTTTTGTCTTGATAAATTAGTGTGCATACCTCTTCAACTCATGATACTTTTTTTTCTTTCGTATAGACAGTGCATATGAAATAAAGAAATTCTCATGAAAAAACAAGATTAAGAAAGGAACCAAATTAAAGGTTGAATATTCTAATGTGATTTTGTACTTATTGATTAAATAATTCATTCAATATACTTTAGGTAAGTAACTAGAATTTGAAATCAGAGGACACAAGGTCAATTTCTGGCTCTACCATTGTGTGTGACCTTGGGCAAATCATTTAACCTCTCCAGTACTCAGTTTTCTCACCTGTAAAATGAAGGAGTAGGTTTAGGTAATCTCAGATCCCCATAAATCCTATATATTCCTAGTTGCTGGGAGAAATAGATGACTGAATAGTCTTAAAAACAAGTTATAAGAAAGAAAATTACATACTTCTTGTTATAAAACAAAATATAGTATGTATAAAATATAAACAAATACATTTGTTTAAATAAATAATATAATAAGCAAATACAATTTTATATATTTGTATGTTTGTGTATTTAATATGATTTGGGTACATACCCAGGGTACCCAAGATTCTGTCTCTCCACTTGGAGAAGCTGAGAAAGCTCCTACCAGAAGAATTGTAATAATGTATAAGAAAAGTGCCTTGAGAAATGAGCATGTGTAGACATTGTATAACTGATTCTGTTTGGCTAATCATGTGTTGAAGAGAAGTCTCTTTGATTAGCTATGGGGGAATTTTAAAAGGCCCAGTAGCATCAGCTATATCTCCTTTGTCTCATTTGCTTCTGTGGGATTTCAGTGATACTTTGCTCATGGCAAGTTTGGAAGAGGTCATGGCATTGGGAAGATGATAATGATTTCAGTTTTAGAAATGCTGAGTTCAGGATGTCTATAGGACATCTAGTTTGAGATTCTAAGAGGCAATTGGAGATATAAGACTAGAAGTCACGAGAGAGGTTATGGCTGGATAAATAGATATGAGAGTCATGTGCAAAGAGATAATAATTGAATCCATTGGAGCCAAAAAGTTCACAAAGCAAAAGAGTATAGAAGGATAAGAAAAGGGGGCCCAGGATGGAGCCTTGGTATAGAACCACAATTAATGAGCACAATTGATTGAGGATCCTGCAAAGAATACTAAGAAGGAGTGGTCATAGAAGTAGGAAGAGAACCAGGAAAAGAGTTGTGTCATGAAAAAAAAAGAAAAAAGAGAATATTGAGGAGAAGATAGTAAATCAATGGGTCACAAGCTACAGGGAAGTCAAGAAAAATTAGAATTGAGAAAAAGCCATTAGATTTGGCCACAAAGATATCAATGGTAACTTTAGAGAGAGTGCTTTCACTTGGATTAGGAGGTCAGAAACCAGGCTGCAGAGAGTTAATAAAATTTGAGATGAAAGGAAATGGATTATAGACAGCCCTTTCAAAGATTTTAGCTACTAAAGGGAGGGAAAATATAGGATGATAGCTAATAGAAATGGATAACTCAAGAGAGGATTTTTTTTCGAAGATGTGGGAGACATAGACGTGTTTGGAAGTAGTAAAGAAGTAGCTAATGGACAAGGAAAGACTGAAGATTAATGAGAAAGTGGGAATGATAGAAGGGACAATTAAGTGGGGAAGATGGGATTTAATGGGGTTACTTGCTCACATAAAAGGGGTTTGCCTTAGGAAGGAGAAGGGCCATCTCTTCATGAGGACTTAAGGGGGGAGATAATGGCAAAAGGCACCTGAGTAATAAAAGATGAGGAAGAAAGAAAAAGAGGGATGAATGGCCTTAGTTTCTTTAGTGAATATGAGGCAAGGTTCTCAGCTGAGATGGTAGAGGGAGGGAATTCATGGGAAACTTGAATGGGGGAAGTTTCAAGGATGATTAGGGTAGTGAATTGATTGGGGCGGTATAAAAGAATTGTCTTGCTACAGTGAGGGCTTAGTTGAGATTAGGTTATATGATGGTTTCTTTATGTTTCTATAGTTTCATTCAGCAGCCTGCAAATAAGAGTGAATGATGGAAGCAATCCAAGGCAAAGAGTCAAGAGACTTAGATCTTTGATAGTTTAAGCGGCAAAGTACTTGAGAGAAGTAGACAGTGTAGAGTTGAGTTAGGTCACCAAGGCTTCAAGATGGAGAATGGAGGAGAGTATAGCCAATGTAGAAGAAATACTCTGGAGGAACACCGAGGGGTAGAGGGATTGGAGATCATGGTGAGGATGAAGAGCAGGGCTGGGGGTTTAAGGTCATGGGAGAGGTAGAATAATAATATATTAAGAGAAGAAGGAGGAATTTCATAGTTTCTGAACAAGAAATAGGGTATCTATTGGTAGTAGCAAGATCAAGGACATGGCCATCCCTGTGTAGAGGTGGGGTGAGGTAGAAAAATGTATCGGTCATGGGAACTGAGTAAGTTGAGGAACTAGAAGGGTAATATTATGGCAGGAAAAAGGTGGCAGAAGTGACAAATGAACTGATCTTCTGGATCTGAGTCTGACCAACAATCAAGAACTAGCTACTGAATTTAAAAATAATAATCATCTTGTAAATTATGGGAAGCAGAGACATATATTATTTATGATAGAAATGGAAAGGATGGAATCTGCAGATCATTGCATGAAAGAAACTCTGAAATCAGCCCACAAGGAAATATGATTGCAAAATTTTAGCACTATCTGGTCAAAGAAAAAAAGATAATGCAAGGTGCCAAGAAGATGGAAATAAAGTACCAAAGAATCACAGTCGGGTTTACACAAAACTTCCTAGCAAGTACAAGAAAGGAAATGAAAGTCTGGAGTAGAATATACCAAAAGGCAAAAGAAAAAGACCAATATGGAATTTTGTTTGTTTTAGGAGGCTGGAGGGAAAGTATGGTGGGGAAAGTTTGTATAAGACATCTTCCAAGACACTAAAAATATCATAATCAAGTTTGTTTCTGTTTAATACATCACTTATTATCGATAATCTGCATAACATTAACTAAGTTGTCTTTATGGTTTTGTCTGTCAAAAAATGCTATGTGATTTCAGATGTACTGAGAGACATTGTTTGAAGTGTATCTTGATGGTTGAACTTTTTTTATATTGAGTGAAATACTTTTTCGAAAAAAAGCAATGAATACTAGAATTATTGAAATCTTATATTCTCTTTACCTTCTCCTCCCAATTAGCTGTATGACCAGAAAAAATGAGGTCTACTATCGAAAATGACATATGAGAAGGTTACTTTTTTCTTCTTACATCTTAATCAACCGTATTCTCCAGGAACATATACACCAGTATTAACAAAATTTGATAAAAACTAGGCAGTAAGAAAATGAGCCAATAGTAATTTCTGAAACTTTTTAAGTAAAATTTAAAAAAAAAAAACCATTATTCATAATCTTTGTTATCTTTTAGAATCTTTCCTGCTTAGAAACATTAGAAACTGTAAAAGACATGTTCTACCTCCTGTAAAGTTTCTTTCTTTAAAAAAATGTTTTTACCACTAACCCCACCCTACATAATCTTTTTTGTAACAAATACAATTAAGAAAAACAAATCAGCACATAGGTCATTCCTTAAAATATATGCTTAATTTTGAACATCTCGTTCAGCATCTCTCTACCAAGAGATGAGTGGTAGGCCTTACCATTAGTTTTCTGAAGTCAGTGGATTAAAGGATTATAGGCAAAGGTCATCTAATCCAGTTGCCTCATTTTTTTTCAGATGAGGAAATTGAGCCACAGACAGGTTTACTATCTTGCCTGAGGCCAAAGGGATAGTAAAGAGTAGGGAAATTGGGATCGATACCCAAGTGTTCTCAATCTAAAGCCATCGTTTGTCCCATTATTATTCCTTATATTGTCAAGTCAGCAAGCACGTATTAAGTACCTACTATATGCCAGACACTGTGCTAAGCACCAGGGATTCAAAGGCAAAAAGCAGTTCCTGCTCCCAAAGAACTAATTGTCTAACAGGAAAGATAACATGCATATAACTAGACAGATAGATCGACAGATACACAAATAGACAGACAGAGATGGATAGATAGATAGATAGATAGATAGATAGATAGATAGATAGATAGGTAGAGTTTAGAATTACAGGTTGTAAGCCTGTGATACCGAGAGGATGGTGTTGACCTAAACAATAGTAGGAAAGTAAGAAAGAGGAGAAAGCTTGGGGTGGAGGTGGGAGGAAGATTATGAGTTCAATTTTGGACATGTTGAATTTAGGATGTATATGGGAATCCAATTTGAGGCGTAAAATAAGCAGTTGTAGAAGTGAGATTGGAGGTCAGGTGAGATTTTAGGACTGAATTTGAGAATCATCTGCATAAAGATGGTAATGGAATGCTTGGGATCTGATAAGATCATTAAGTGAAATAGTATAGAAAAGAGAAAGTTACCCAGGTCAGGACCTTTTAGCGAGGTATGTGAGTGAGAACTC
The DNA here is from genome assembly GCA_028646595.1 of Phalanger gymnotis. Taxonomy (NCBI): domain Eukaryota; kingdom Metazoa; phylum Chordata; class Mammalia; order Diprotodontia; family Phalangeridae; genus Phalanger; species Phalanger gymnotis. The sequence goes on along the minus strand of CM053622.1, from coordinate 288,873,047 downwards.
TTTAATGAGTATGACCTGGCTGATGATCAAGCAAAGGAGATTTAGAAGGAGTAGACAAACAGGAGTGACACAAAAACCTAGAAAGAAGCAAGTATTGAGGGAAAGAGGATGATCAATAGTGTTTAATCTTGTGTTCAATCAATATTGATCAGAGTTCTGAAATTTTTCTCTATTGCATACATATTTAGGTTATCATGATCATTGTGTAAGTTTTTCACCTGATTCTGATTATTTCATTCTTCACCAGTTTATGCCTCTATATGTGTGTATGTAAATATTATGTACATGTATCTGTGTCTATGTATGTATAATGTACATATATTTGTGTATGTTTGTATATACTCATCTATGTGTGTGTGTGTGTATGTGTGCATATGTATGTTGCAAAGAGGCCAATTTTGGCTTGATGTCAAGGAAAACTTCCTATCAATCATAAATATCCAAAAGTGAAATGGGCTGCCTCAATAGGTGGTTGGTCTTTAAGCAGAGACAATCACTTGTTGGGTAGGTTTTAGCGGGGATTCCTTCATATATAGGTTTGACTAAATGCTTCCTGAGGCATATTCCAGCTTTCAAATTCTATGATTCTGCAAAAGGATATAATAGTTAAAAATTATCTTCACAAGCACAAGACTCATAGAATCACAGGCTCTTAGAGTCAGAAGAGAACTCAAAAGCAGCAGGGTTCATCCCTTCCATGACCAAGAATCCCCTCTACAGCAAACCCAACAAGTGGTCATTCACCATGTCCTCAAAGACCTGAATATCTCCAGAGAAATGGAATCCATGTTTTCTCACAATGGCAAACACTACTTTTGAGCTCTAATTCTTAGGAAGATCTTTATCCCCCTTACATGAAGCCTGCATCTGTAACTCTTCAACTTCCACCAATGTTTCCTAGCTCCATCTTCTGTGGCCAACCAGAGCAAATCTTAATCCCTCTTACACATGACAGTCTTTGAAATACCTGACAACAAACATTATGTTCAGCCTAAGACTTCCCATGCTGTGGCTAAGCATCCCTAATTTCTTCAGCTGATGCTCTTTTTTATTATCAGTTTGTAGGGATGACGTGTTCCCTCAGTGGTAGAAGGTACACTGAGGAACCAACTGGTGCATACCAGGGTAATCAAAATATCTGTGCCTCTGTTACAACAGCATGGGATTAAAGATCCAGTTGATAGGATTACAGGCACCTCCAGATTTAGAAAATCCAATTTGCAAATATCTCTTAAATATGAATGGTCAGATTCATTCATATGTGCGAACCCTAGAGCCTTGGGAATAAAGGATTTTCAGGTGTCCATATTCCCTTCTCATAGAATAGACAGTAAACATTGTGGTGGTGGTGGTGGTCATGGTAACAATATGCTTGCTACCTCAAGTTGCATCTTCTTTCATTCTCTCTTTGTTTCTATCTTTGCTCTTCCTCCCCCTCTTTCTTCTTCTTCTTCTTCTTCTTTTCTTCCTCTTCTTCCTCCTCTTCTTTTTCCCTCCCCTCCTCCCTCTCCTTTTCTTCCTCCCACCTCTTCACTTATCATCATCATCATCACCACCACCATCATTACCATTGTCATATTTGTCATCATTCTAACAGCCTTGATATGTGGATATTAGCTTATAAAAATACTTTGAACGCATGATTTTATTTCCTCCTTACAGGAACCATCCAATGTAATTAAGACAAGAATTAGCTCTATTTTATAGGAAAGGAAATGAGACTCAGTGTAACATAGTAAAGGAATCAAGATTCAGACCTGTATTTTCTGATCCCAAAATAAATGTTCTTTAAATTTTTAAACCTTGCAATCCTAGTTGGGTCTAGACTTTCATTATTGCTATTTCTCCCTCAAGCTTTTAAAATCATAGCCACCCTTGGGGACTTAGCTCCGGTGTATATAATTTATTTTACCCAATTGGAATTAATTTATCTATCTACAGATCTCATCGCATCTTTTCTATGCACTTATATTTGCTTTCATATTATAGTTACCTGTATGTCTTCACACAAATTGTATACTCCTAGAGAACTGACATGGTGTTTTTTTCATTCTATATCTTCTGCAGCAACTAACAGAACACCTTATGTTTAATGAATATTTGTATAATTAATGAGATAAACAGTATTAAACCTGACTAGTTTTAAAGGGCCTATTTAATCCATTATGTAGTGAAAACCCTAAGGGTAGAAAATTGTCCTTATTTTGGACCTGCCCATGTACACCAATTTAGCCCAAAATGTTTCACAATATCAAGACTTAAACAGGCTCTTTAGGCTGGTTTGGAAAGCTACCATTTGTAACATTCCCCACCCCCAACCCTCACGGTAAATGTTCCAAGTCTTTAAAACTGATTCTCAGGTAGGTTGGGTTCACTTCCAAATTAGGTATTTCCTACATTGGGTCACCAAAGTAGCCTTCCCTCATATTTTTTCTAACAAGGTGGCTGGCTCTTCCTAATTTTGCGTATTTCAGCCACCAAGAACTAGTAGTATGGCAATTCTCATACTCTCAAATGGTATTACTCAGTGTTGTGAAGAGAACCGGGTGTTATTAAGCCCACTGAGTTTTTCTATTGTTAAATTGATTATTAAATCTTAAATAAAGTTTAGAATTTTTTTCAGCATATTAAAGCTTGACAGTGAGGTCACTGTAGATTCAATTAATCAATTTCCAAAAGGTGAAGTGTTTAACCTTGTTATCAACTGATGGAAAGAAATTCCATTAGTACATTTCTCGTTCTTTTGAAGAAGTAGAGGTGATGGGTCAGGGCACAAAAGCCGTAACCATTGCACTTTTACAGCAGAAAAATCTCTTGGGATGAATTTTTGTCACTAAATTTAATAGCTTCCACAAAAATCAGAGCAGAGATGGCTTGCCGTGACGATGGAGATAACATCGTCAAAACTAAGATAATTCCTTGTCTTTACCTGTTTGTAAATGAACTAATATTAAACATATTATTCATCATATTCTGTAACTTGAAGAGTCTAATGGGATCTATCTTGAAGTGGAAGTGATTTATAAATGTTTACAATGTAAAAAAAATCAATAAAATTAAAAAAAAGAAAGTTGGGATGTTTTCAAACAATTGGTCTAAAACCATTTCCTCCATTAAATCCCCCCCCCCACTTAATTGTATTTTATTTTTTCCATTTGCATGTAAAGGTAGTGTTCAACATTCGCTTGTATAAGATTTTGAATTCCAAATATTTTTCCTTTCTCCCTCCTTCCCCTCCTCCCTCCCCAAGACAGCATGCAATCTGATATAGGCTATACATGTACAATAATATTAAACGTATTTCCACATTAATCATATTGTGAAAGAAGAATCAGAACAAAAGAGAAAAACCATGAGAAAGAAAAAACAAAAAAGAGAAAAAATATGCTTTAATCTGCAGTCAAACTCCATAGTTCTTTCTCTGGATGTAGATAGCTTTTTCCATCATGAGTCTTTTGGAATTACAACATCCATTTCTGAGCAGACACACCAATGGAGAGAAGCAGTGGTATGCAAAATTCCACATGGTCTTTAAGTGAAAATTTGTCATAGCTTTGAAACCTATTTTGTTGCTTTCACATGACTATGGATGGATATGATGTCCAGAAACGTACATTGCCTCCCAAATAACAGTCATGCTATAATGACCTAACTCAGGAAAAGCTACCAAAAAGTTTGAAGCCTCTCATAGTGTTGACATTAGTAAGAGGCCCAAGCAAGTGTCTTTCCCAATGGTACTCCAAAGGTTTTTCTCTGTTAAACTGCCATTCTCTGTATCTTTTGCTACTAATTCTTTCCTAACCACCAACTTGATGATCTCATTTCCTTTCAGCCTGATGAAAAACATCATATTAATCTTAGCTATGCTATGTAATTCTTCTTCAATATTATTAAAGATTTATGTTCTTGTGGATTGTGGATACTAACACAGATGGCAACTCCTTTGTGACCAAGGAGATAGAATGGTTAAATAAATGGCCATGGCCAGCATATCTTAAGAATCAATTGGTGACCCAACTTCTAGAGTTAAGCCTTTCTGAACATTATTAGCTTAGTGTCTGGACAAGAGACCATTTTCAGGCCTGTATATGAAGTCTTTCCAGCTTGATAGCAACTGTATTAGCCTGTGCTCCAGGGGTATAATCCTGAAGAAGCCAGAATCACTTCTGATAAAGCATTGGAATAAAAATTCAGGGAAGACCCTCCTCATTACCCAAGTGCTATTGAGAAAAGACTTGCCTTCCCTTCCTCTAGAATAAAAAAAAATTTCCTTCAAGGCAGCTGAAGTGCACCTGC
>CM053622.1:288822857-288868251 GCA_028646595.1 Phalanger gymnotis | reverse complement strand
TGACTGCTTGTAGAGTAGAGATTACTTTGTCCCAAGTTTTAGGGTCCAAGCCTGGCTGTTTTCAGAGCCACTTCTATTACACCATCACCACAGGCTCTGTCACAGGGAGCACTACTCCTCCCCTAAGAACTGCCAAACAGGACCACAATCCAGATCCAAGCAGGCCACAGCAAGAGAACCTGCCTCTGTGCACACAAAGCTCTCCTTGTACTCCCGCTCTAATCAGCTCCTAGATTCCTCCCACCATGTGAGCCAGGGACTCAGGAAGCAGCTGATGCTAGAGCTCTGCAAGCAGCCTCAGGAGCTTCCTGCTGCTGCCATGGCCACCATTGCACTACCTCCACCACCCCCAGGGATTGGGCCAGAGAGCTCTAAACTCAATCCCACAGTTTCCCACTAACCTGCTCTTTGGTGTTTATGGGTTGAGAAGTCTGGTGACTGCCACAGCTCAATGATTCATGCCCCTAAGGCCTTTTCTGGCTGGCTGACTCCAGGTCTGGTCTGTCCTGACACTGCCCATACTGGGCTGCACTCCACTCCCAGCACTGTGTGATAGACCCTTCCCAGTGATCATCCAGGTTCTCCTGGGCTGGAGACCTGGTTCCTTCTGCTATTTCATGGGTTCTACAGCTCTAGAATTTATTCAGAACCATTTTTACAGGTGTTTCGAGGAATTTGGGGGAGAGCTTAATCAAGTCCCTGCTTTCCAGCCACCATCTTGGCTCTGCCCCCAATTCCTTAAGCTGCTTTTTAGCAATATACTCATATTAACTCTAGAGTATGAGATGGAGACAGGACAGGAATAGGAGACCTTTGTCCTTAGTACTGATACATCATATTCACCAAACATTAATAGGAAAGCAAAATAGGTGAGCTCAGGTCATGATAACATGAAGATAAACCAAAGCAGAGCTATGCAAGCACAGTAAAATCATTACTACAAAAATAGGCAAGTCCCTACCCCTACTTTGCTTGAGTTAGAATTAAACAAGGGTAGGACTAGGCCAATGCTTCTAATGGTATTATAACTTGAGTCAACAAAGGCAGAGATGGAACATCTGCAACTGAAGTTTGAGAGAATTTGTTAAGGGATATGGGAGATAAAATGCCTATATATGTCAGGGGAGTAGATTGTGGCTTATTGAGGATGAGGCCCTGTATTCAGAAAGGAAACTGGATGTAAGGTATGTATATGCAGCATGCCCACTACCTATAGAGCTATGTAATATAGTAAAATATCTAAATGAACCCAAATATCATCTGTTTTACTCATGACCCTGGCAGTCATAACTAAAGAAAAGATCCAGGATCATATATACAATTAATATGTCATTTTATTTTGTAATATTGGCAAATGTGGGAAGACATGAACCACTGACAGAATCATATTTTTATGTGGTTCTAAAGATTTTTCTTATATCACTTCATTCCCCCCAATCAAGAGTGTTGTTCCCTCAAATATTTCTTCCATCATATTGAGAAGTATTTTTAAAATAGTTACTGATTTTATAAAATGTAAATCCTACCTAAGTGCAATCATAGATCTCTAGAATAATCTGTGGGATTTGGGGTATCTCTAAAATTTCCTAAAAAGATGATAGGAGAGATGTCCACCTGTACATTTTGACAACCATTTTATTTCAAGAGAGCAAACTGAATGTTAATTAGAAATTAAATTACACCTTATCAATCTTTCCTAGTGCATCAAATTTAGTAAAAAAAAAATCTTATTATCTCCTTCAAAAACTAGAACAAGAAAAAGACAAACATGCAAGACCAAGCAGTCAGGTTGAAATGGAAATGTTGTTTAATTCAGTACAAAATCTTCCATATTACCATCAGCTAAAGCATACCCCAAACCAACCAAACATAGTTTTTGTAAAACCAAAACATATCAACTCAATCTGGAAGGAAAATCTACCCACATACATATACATACACATTCATACACAAAAGAAACATTATATACATAAAAATGTGTATAACACAATCTTTACATATAGACTTAAAATCTCAATAACATATCTAGAAATGTATTTTTCTTGTCAAATCTTGAGAATGATTTCTGGGTTTGTTTGTCTTTTTTTACAAAATATGAATTGCTATATTTGATCTAATTCAAGTACATATCTTCATTAAGGTTAATAAACTTGGGGGCCCTTTGGCCAAATAAAATGTTCTTATATTTGAAGCAATTTGATCTTCTTTAGGCAGGTTTTGTCCATTTATTTAGTAGACCAGTCAGTAGTGAATGTCTCTGGTGTATAGAATTTGAAAACTTGTAAGTGGCATCACTGAAAAGCCACTGAAAGTAAGGATTCAAGGATCTCTCTTTTGAAATAGCCTAGATTCCCCATACTCTTATGCATCTAGGTAGAACAGTGAATAAATCATAGGGTTTGGAGCCCAAAAGACTTGAGTTCTAATCCAGCATCAGAAACTTCTTAGCTGTGCAACCACGGACAGCTAGGTAGGAGAGTGGTTAGAGCACTGGGTTTAGAACCAGGGAGATATCTTCCTGAGTTCAAATCTCTCCTCAGATACTTACTAGCTATGTAACCTTTAGCAAGTCACTCAACCCTGTTTGCCTCAGTTCCTCATTTATAAAATGAACTGGAGAAGGAAACAGTAAACCACTCCAGTATCTTTGCTAAGAAAACCCCAAATGAAATCACAAAGAGTTGGACAGTACTGAAATGACTGAACAATAGCAAATCCCAATAGAATCAACTTAACCTCTGTCTACTTTAGTTTGCTCGACTGTAAAATGAAGATAACAGCACCGTCCTTCCAAAGTTGTTGTGAGGACCAAATGAAATATTGAGATAATATTATGCTTCACCCAAATGCTTAGGAAATTTCTCAATATGATGGAAGAAATATCTGAAACATGGTGGTACATAATAAATGGATGTTCCCAACCCTCCCCTCCTCCCTCAAAAACGACAACTGTAAAAACAATGAGACCCAGTACTGAGACATTTTTTATTCTTTTTAGGAGAAGGCCACATATTTCTTCATATTTTATTTACCACGTGATCTGAATGTTCTTAATAACCCTAAGAACTAAATCCGAGCTCTAAATATATAATTTTCTGTCTTATTAATTAATGGTTAATTTACAGAAATAAGCTGTTATATTCTCTTGGTCTACATACTGCTTTGGTCTAATAATGGTATGCATTACTATTACTGTAGTTTCAAAAGATTTAGTAGATTAATTACTTCTCTTCTGTTGTCTAGATTTTTATTATGGTTCAGAGTCATAATTAGGAAAATTTCCCCTACAGAGAAATAACTAAGGTAGAAGAGCACAAGGGAGATATGAGACAGTGCAGTGGAAAGTCTCACAACCTATGCATTCATGCTAAAAGAGGAGAAGCCTAGCCCTTATCCCCACTGGAAATGGTTGGGTGTGGAACATGAATAACACAACAGGATCTGAGGTGGTGATGATCTGGTTATGTCTGGACCACTTTGAGTGGGTGAATGTGGAATGGAGTGAGAAACTTCTCCACCCAGGATTGAAACATATCTCTTCAGATGTTAGTACAGCAGGAGCCTGGTTAGAGTTCTGAGCATGTCCACCTCTTTACAACTAATTTGCTTTCATAAAAGTTTTCTATTTCTGACTCGTGTCAAATATTCTCTGTATCACCTTTGCCAATGATTAAAATGCAGTATGAATCTCATGGATTTCATTTCATTCTATGTTGATGACATCACTGAGTACGTTAATGTATTTAACACTAAGACTTAACAGAAGGAAAGTACTATGTAAATAATAAAGAACTCTAAACACGTCAAATATTATAATCATTATTATTACCACCAACACACATTTCTTTGCTAAATATTTTCCACATGATTTATCTGAGGTATAAAAATGAATTGCACAAGTTTACTGTGAATTATTTTATGCAGCATGGAATCCCTATATCTTAAATTACATTTTGCCATGTTTAAGTGTTGTTTACAGCTAAAGCTTTTGTGAATATCCCATTCACATCCCTGTTGTTGTTTTTCCTAGTAAAGTATTCTCCCCTGTCAAATTCTCCCCTGTCAGAATATGATCCCCTTGCTATCCATCACAGGATCTAAATGGTAAAAATGTGTCTGTATAATTTATTACAATATAATTCGTCACAATTTTAGGTCTAAGACAACTACTTGCTAAATTTTAGTAATAATCTAGCTGAGACCAGGTCTCAATAATATGCCCAGAAATGTTGATTCATTTTTCCCTCTTTGTCTAGTTATAATTTGGATAATGTAATAATATATTAGAGGTGGGGATATTTTGACAAATTCTTCTGAAATTACAATGTAATATTTTTAAATTAAAAAAAGGTTTCTTATTCCAGTGTTCCATTCCTCATGCTATAGAAAATAAAATTTTAAAATGCTCTAAATCACTGTGGATTAGAAAAATGCAAATCAAAACAACTCTGAATTACCACCTCATATCTATCAGATTGGCTAATATGACAAAAAGAAAATGACAAATTTTGGAAAAGATGCAAGAAAATTGGAACACTAATACATTGTTGGTGGAGTTGTGAACTGTTTCAACCATTCTAGAAAGCAATTTGGAGCTATTCCCAAAGGGCTACGAAACTATACATAACTTTTGACCCAACAATACCACTTCTACATCTGTGTCTAAAAGAGATCATAAAAAACGGAAAAGGATCCACATATACAAAAATATTTATAGCAACTCTTTTTGTGGTGGAAAAGAATTGGAAATTAAGGGGATGCCCACTGATTGGGGAATAGCTGAACAGGTTGTGGTATATGAATGTAATGGAATATTATTGTGCTATAAGAAATAATCAGCAAGTAGATTTCAGAAAAACTTGGAAAGACATACATGAACTGATGCTGAGTGAAGTGAGCAGAACCAGAACATTGTACACAGTAATAGCAGAATGGTGTGATGACAAACTCTGATAGACATAGCTCTTCTCAGCAATACAATGATCCAAGACAATTCCAAAAGACTCATGATGAAAAATGCTATCCACATCCAGAAAAAGAACTATGGAGTCTGAATGCAGATCAAAGCATACTATTTTCACTTTTGTTATTTTTTTTCTTTTTTGTGGTTTCTCCCTTTTGTTCTGATTATTCTTTCACAACATGGCTAATGTGGAAATATGTCTAACAGGGTTGTCCATGTATAATCTATATCAGATTGCTTGCTGTCTTGGGAAAGGGGGAGGTAAAGAAGGAAGTGTGGGAGAAAAATTTGGAACTCAAAATCTTACAAGAATGAATGCTGAAAACTATCTTTAAATGTAATTGAAGAAAAATACTAATAAAGTGTAAAAAAAGAAAAGAAATTTTAATTTTCTTCATAATATGTTCACATATTATAACCCTCTGGGTGATGATTTTTTTATTTTGTTTTATTTTGAGGAGGGGAGGCAGGGCAATTGGGGTTAAGTGACTTGCCCAAGGTCACACAGCAGGTAAGTATGTCAAGTGTCTGAGGCTGGATTTAAATTCAGGTCCTCCTGACTCCAGGGCTGGTGCTCTACTCACTACATCACCTAGCTGTTCCATGGGTAATGATTTTAATGTTTACAAAGAAAAAAAATGTAATACTGGCTCAAGGATTTGTCCTAAATTTTCAAGCTCATCTGGCTCTGTGATGTCAGAGGCAGATAGGGCTTGTAATGGATAGAGTTGAGAAGACCTGCATTCAAATCCAGTCTCAAATGTGTGCTAACTGTGTGACATTGGGCAAGACACTGAACTGCTTTTTGCCTCAGTTTCCTCAACTGTAAAATGAGTGTCATACTGCATAGGGTTCTTGAGAAGAGCAAATATTTGTGAAGTGCTTAGTAAATGCTTAATAAATCCTTATTCCCTTTTCCTCCCCCTTCTAAGCTATCTTCCTATTCAAAATCTATCAGTATGTGAACTGTTTGTATTATCTCTCTATAATGTAAGAGGAAAGGTATATGTAGTACAAATCAAGTAAACCAAGCAAGGTGGAAAGTTGACTTAATGATACTTGCGTAAGCAGCTTAAGCACTTTGCTCCTCCTGCTTATAGGTACCAAATTTATTCTCCCTAAAATGCTTATTATCTATCACAAATGCCCATGTTTTGTTAAAAGTCAGCATTTTGCACTGATAAATTTCGCTGATGTGTGTGAGCTAAATATCATTATTTCCAGGTACATAATTGGAATTAAGGATTTGATCTTTAGATACCATTGGCTGCATGGGTCCAAGCTATTTCAAATGGCTCAATCTTGGTTATAATCCAGGTTTCTGCTGTTGTAAAACTACAGAGGCAACCTTTTTTCTCCAGATAATAGATTTGCCTCCCAATAGATTTTCACATTTGGTTTCTGGCAATCAACATGCAATTGTGCTTTCCTATTTTTTCCATGCCAAGATTATTGATGATCTCTGTGGCTGGAAGCTTCTTTGGTAGAACAGAATTGTTTTACTATTATCTTTCACATTTTTGTCTTCTGTTAAAAATGTGAAGAGTTAAGCATCCTTTGTTTACAAGAGCATGATAACCAAGGGGTGTTCCAGCTGATGGTCCTGATTTCAAACCATGACATTCTTGTGATCTGAAACTAACTTGATATCTCTCACATAACTGTCAATTAACTAATTTCACTGTTCATCAGACAATCTTTGGACATCGCCCTGTCTTGTGGACAGGGAAATGCTCATAAATTGAACACAACTGACTCTCATGCTTATTCATGGCCACATTCTCTTTCACTCCTGTAACACACTCACTTCCTTAGTACCCAGAACCTTTTGTAGGGCCATGAAATGGAAGACATATTGAAGGGTTGAGATGATTTAACACCTTCTTCTAGGATTCTACACTGGAAGAACTTATTCTTTTTTCAAAATGAATTTTTGTTTCCTTTGCAAATTGAAGATGATTAATATACTCAGCCATTAAGTAAAGTCATATTCTAATTTATACTTCAATTAAGTCTCTGATGACTGATTTCTGTCTGTTTCAAGTAAATGAAAAATGACTCCATGGATTTTTTTTCCAAGTTGGCAACTGCTTTGCCAGATCCCACTAGTTTGTAAAGTCCTTCCCATAGTAAGTTACTCACTGAACATCATTTAATATATTTCTCCTTCACTCAGATCCTAGTGTCCTGAAGGTTTTCCTATAGCTTTGAAACGTGATTAACTCTGCAGGAATATACAAAGTATTCCAACCTCAGTCCTTCATTCTTTTCTCTGTCCACTCACTTCATCAGAAAGCTCAAATGCTCTCATAGCATAGCTGTGAAGTTTTTTCTATAGTGACAACATCCAAATCTAGGTCTCTAGACACAAGTCTTACCTATGTTCCAGTACCATGTTTCTAACTGCCTAGAGCACAGCTCGACTTGGATGTCTCCTGTCACTTCAAACTCAATATAACTAAACCAAAATCATCATCATCATCTAACCTTAATAAAAATGAATGAACAGATACATTGATAGGCAGATGAATAAAAATAGATATGCAGATAAATAAATGAATAAGCTTCTTTTCCCATTTCCATCATTGAGACCACCAGTCTCTCAGTTTTGAAATCTTCTAGAGTGATTGTTTTCTGCCTAAATTATTATCAAGTCCCATTAGTTCTTTTTCTCAGAACATCTCTCCAATTGTTTGCTTCCTCTCTACTCCTACTGCAAGCACCCTTGTTCAGCACTCTCAGTCTGTGTCTTGGTGATGCCAATAGTTTCTTTGCTAACTGACCTCCTTTCCTCCTATCTTTATTCTCCTCAGTTGATCTTCAAAACTGCTACTTGACTTTCATCATGTATATTTTTTACTGCTCAAAGGCCCAAGTCCAAGCCTAAAATTCAAGGCCTTATATTTATTGCTATGTTCTTCTTACCCAACTTTATCTGCCCTCTGCTTCCCAAAATAAATTCATCAATTGTGGCAGCTTCCTTAGGGTCTAAAAAGGACTATATATTTATTCCTACCTCCATACCGTTGGTGAAGCTAAACCCCAAGTCCTGAAAACTTTTAGAGTTTAAAATAATGTTATTGGAGTAGCTAGGTAAAGCAGTGGATAGAGTGTTGAGTCCAGAGTGAAGAAGACCTGAATTAAAATCCAACTTCTGACATTTATTAGCTGTGTGACCCTGGACAAGTCACTTAACTTCTGACTACCTCAGTTTCTTCATCTGTAAAATTCACATAATAATAGTAGCACTTATCTACTTATCTCCCAGGATTGTTATGAATTGCAAATGAGGTAATAATTGTTAAGTGCTAAGGCACAATGACCAGTACATGGTAAGCACTAGATAAACATTTGCTATTATTACTATATAATGATGACACCTAAAAACATTTAAAAAATTGACTAAATTTCAAAATGTATTGAAAAGAATAGCATCAACACAGGCACGAGCTGCTAATTCGCTGACTTCTGATAAATAGTTAAAAGACTTTCCCTATGACATGGCTATCTTAGGGTATCTTAGGCTAAGCCATATAGATGGAGTCAGCTCCCATGTACCCCAGACTGCTACATGCTCTATTATCCTGGTCATGTAGTTCATGGAAATGACACCTTCATGTCTATTTTGCTTGCAGCTACTCGTTAGTTGTTGCACTAACATATACCCATATACCACCATTTGAAATGATCTTCTTCAATTAAAGGTTTACCTTTGGGCTGCAAAATACCCGAGGCAAAATACTTTTTTATGAAAAAATTGCAAAGATGCATTTTAATGATGGTACATACTGCTTCTCAAGCTTTGACTTATATCTTCCAAATATGAAATTGATAATTATGGCCACGGTTCAATGCTTTGCATTGCCAGCACAGCGTGTGGCTCATGCCACAGAAATTTGATGCATCTTGTTAAAAATGAGGTACAAGAAGCCAAGGAGCATGATAAGAATATGTATTCAATATAAGGTTGTACCAAAAAAAAGCCAGATCTAATGAGCCTTGCAGGGCACACAAAGTGTGGATGAAAGTTAATTTACAGGTGAAGTTGGGCTTATGCCTCAAAGGAGAGCAAACTGATTTCAAATTCAACAAATACTGTTGAACATCTATTGTGTGCAAGATGCTCCACACTAGGTGTTGGGATGAAAAGAATGAATATCGGGAGGAAATGGAAAGAATGAGCCATGAAGGGGAACTGGGACAAGATGGAGAAAAGAATTGAGATTGGAGGTTGGCAAACTTGACTCAGCTTCTCACTTCCTGTACAAGGCAGAGAACTGAACCTGTTCCCTACCACCGGAGTACGAAACAGAGGCAAATGGACCACGTTGCCAAAAACCAACAAGTAGTGGTGATCACTACAGGCCCAAAAGTACAAAGGACAATACATCTGCCGGTGGTGAAAGTTAAAAAAGCCTATACCAAAGACCAAGAGTCCCATAGAAGGGACCTGAGAAGCCACTGGGAATACCACAGTAACTTACACAAGTGGCCTCCAGCCTCTGTCTGAAGACCTCCAAGGAAGAGGGAAGCCATTGCCTCTAGAGGCAGCCTGTTCTACCTCTGGGCATCTCTGATGCTGAGGTTTTCCTCCCCTCAGTTTTAAATAGGTCTCTTTACAACTTCCACCCATCGAGCTGACTTTTTCTCTATGGAGTCACATGGAACAAGTCTACTCCCTTCTCCACCTGACTGCCCCTCAGATTCTGGCAGATCAGTGGCCATCATACCTCTCATGTCCCCCCTGAATCTTTTCTTCTCACAATAAACATTTCCAGCTCCTAAAATCAATCATTATGTGAGAAATTCCTTCAACCAATTCTCATATGACATACATAGTAAAGATCACACATAGTAAAGTATTCTTTAAATCTTTAAATTGTAGAGTTAAGTATATGCCTTCAAACTTAAGAATATTGATAGTATAGGAACAATGTCTTTTTTTAATTAAAAAAAGCTTTATTGATGTTTTTATTTTCACATTATAGTCATTTTCAGACAAGTGACTCTTTCCCAGCCCTCCCATAACACCACTCCACCTTTTTTCTCTGCAACCAAGAAAAACAACTGAGTAAATCTGGCTGACAAGTGACTTTTTCTGCTGCTTACTTTTTGACACTATTTTGCTACTATAAAAAGTAATGCCAGAAATATTTTGTTATATATGAAGCTTTTCTGTCTAGGACTTTCTTAGTACAGGATTTCTGTGTGAAAAGATATGAGTATTAGTGACTTGTCTTCCACAATTCCAAATTATTTTCCAGAATATTTTGACCAAGTCATAATTGTATGAATAGTGTATGTGTCTCGCTTATAAAAGTCTCTCCACTTTGATGGATGAGTTGTTTTAAGTTACATTTATCTTATTATTAACAATTTTTAAAAACAAATGTTATTTTAAAGTAAACATTAAAAGTTAAATGTTATTTAAATGTCAAACGTTATTTTAATGTAAAACGTAAAAATGTAAAAAAGATGAAACTCCTGCCTTCAAAGAGTTAATGCTCTGATAGAAAGGATAAGATTACTACATAAATCTTTATGTTGTAAGGAAGAAGATAACTGTTATAAAAGTTGTACCAAGAAAGTAGTTTTGAGGCTTTGCATTATGCTATCCCACTAGCACCTTCCCTAAGGTCTTAGAAATTGTCTATCCTAACCAGACTAACACTAGGCCATGAATCTCTAGATTACATAGCTATTATGTGGACTACTTTAAATTTTCTATCCCACTCTCACATTCACTTCCCAAATCAAACAGCTTAGCTTCCTTCATGTCTCTGGAGTTTAACCTTTACCTCTTTGGCTTTTATATGAATCTAGGTCTAGCGATGATAAGGAATAAGATATAATTGATTCCCAAGGCATTGCTAGTCTTCCTACTTAGCTTATTGAGGTGGGGAGTGAAGCAACTCTACAAATTAATGGATCTTTTCTAATGAAACTAGATGAAACTGTGGACAAGATGACTTTTGAGATAACTTCCAACAACAATGCTCTATTATTTTAAGAAGTAAGGCAAAGGGCAGTTTTAGAAGCCTTAAACTATATCTAATTTATCTGAAATTTGTTTTAAGCCTTCAGATAAGAATTCAACAAGACATGAAGGCTATAGATGACTATGATAAAAGGTTTGTTTTTTGTTGTTGCTGTTTGTTTGTGCCCTCCAGAAGAGATTCAGTATTGATTTTTTTTTTCTTATTCCTTCCTTTTTCTTCCTTTCTCTTCCCTTCCCCTTGTGTCTGGCCTTGTCTTTTTTTTCTTTTTTCCAAAACTGGACCTGTAATTTCATCATGGATCAGTCTAGGGATCTTTCAGTGTGGGATTTCCATTACCAATGTAGGTTACCACCTTCTCAGAAACTTATATTCCTAGAATCACTTAGGGGCACTGAGAAGTTTATAAGACCTGTCCAGGGTCACCCAGCCAATATGTTTCTAAGACAAGACTTGACTCAGATCTCTCTGACTCCAAGACCAGCTGTGAATAGTGAATAAAAATTCACTATAGAACACTGGTTCATTAGAGTATTGAAGATGACTATTAATCAAAAAACACTGGCCATGGTGGCAAGACATTTGAATATCTGACAAACTGGTTTTTTAAGTTAATAAGAGCTATGTTTAGCGTGAAACAATCTGGAGACACCTGTGAGAATCCCACTACAGTTTAGTCAAAAGAGACAAAAGATTAATTAGCAGTGTAAAACAAAAAAATTGATTAATACTTCCTGCATCATTCAGAAAGTGACAAATCTTCCTTTAATATTCTTCAATACTTAGATGAATTTTTATCTTATCAGTGTATGTATCCTATTGGTACAGATTCCCACACATCTCTTCATCTATGATCCTTGTCCATGTACTTCCATAAATCCTCTAGAGAGGAGCTACAAAAGTGAGTCCTTACTTTGTCATTTACTGGCTATATGACTACAGGCTAGCCACTTGATCTCTTTGGGCCTCAGTTTCCTCATCTATAAAGTGGGTATAACCATGGTTCTACCAACCTCGCAGGGCTGCTATGAGGAAAACGCTTTGTAAATCTTACTGCACTAACATTTTCTTCTGATATTTCATCATGTCATAAAGGGAACCCTAACTTCTTGAAGGCTATATTAGGAGACCACAACATCTGGTTGGTCCTAATTGAAAGAATTCAAGCATAGGCCCAGGAATAGATTATATTTCTGTCTTCCAGGGGCAGCTGATATAAGTTGAGAGAGGTTTGTCATCAAGTAAGTCACAAGATGATGAATTTTTCAGCTATAGTAACTCAATGAATGTAATCTAAGTCAGAGAGAGGTTGTGATCTATATTGACATAGAGAATGACCACACCTATCAAATGATGGGTCCTTGAAGTATTGAAGCATTACTATGTGAGAAAGAAATTTATCTAGTGACATATCTAACTCGCACTGTGCTTTCCATTTTCTTAATAGGTTATTGAAAGATCTACTTTGGTTGCAGTACAATCAATTTTATTAAGTGAAGTCCATTGAGGGATCACATTAACATGGTTTCCATCAACTCTTTTAAGTTACAGCCGTGCATCCACTGCTAGAAAGGCAAAATATCACAAGCCTTATCATACTCTTTCTACTTCACTTCCTCTTTCACCTCTTTTATTATCTTTCTTTTCTCTCAAATATCCTTTTTTCAATTCAACAAACTTTTGCTAACTACCCACAATAAGTAAGGGAGAGAGCAATACATTAGGGATAATAACAAAACAAAACATTAAAAAGCAGTCTCTGCCCTCAAAGACTTTACATTTTCCATACCTCTGTTATATTTTTCTTTTCTTTTTTCTTTCCTCTTTTTTGTTCTTATCTCCTGCTTCTCTTTTTGTTTTGTTTAAAAATAAGCATAATGTAATACCAACTATCCTGGCCCCACTGCCTGAAGGCCACACACACTACAATTTACCCCTACCCCAGAATTCTCTGGTACCCTGAAGGAGATTTGGAGGGATATCTAAGGTCCCTGCTTATAGCTTCACAAATGATGTTCCCTCAAGTGTGTGTGTGTGTGTGTGGGGAGATTGGGGGATGGAAAGGGAGGAGTTGTTCCTCTATATACCAGTTTCAATTAAGCACTTAAGACTCAGATTCGTTTTTAAAAATAGTTTCACAGAACCATTTCTGAGCTCCTAATAGAATAATATTTCTACATGTATCCTGAACTGAAATATCCATTAAAAAATCACAGGAACCTCAGACTTAGGAGCTACCTGAAGAAACAGATATTCCGAGTCACACCTGTAGCATTCGTTTCACAAAATCCCCAAGAAATTTCCATGCAGATAAGTTTTAAGACCCTTAATACTAAAGAATTCATTATTTCTCATTGTGACCCATTCCAATTTTTGACACCTTTATTAGATGAATAATTGTTCTTTGTACGACCAAAGGCTTCTTCCCTATAATACCTACCCGTTGGTCCTATTTTCCCCACCCCATAATATATCCTTCTGGGGTATATGGGATCTTTGGGGAGGACTAGCACCTCTGGTGTGAGGGTTACCAAGTATTTTTCAAGACTGTTCATCCACTTTTGGTGTACACTTTCACCCAACTCACACATGGGGTTCCAAGAAACTATAGCATGCACACCAGCCACACCCTAGCAAAATATCGCAGCAAACAGGCTAAACCTAGCTGAAGGTAACTGACAGGCTTCAGACCCATCAGTGGTAAAGACTTTGTATGATATGATTTACAGTCTTTTCACCAGCCTTCACCATTCTTTGTGTAAAACCCAGCTGTGGTAAAGTGGTAAAGACTAAAATCCTATCATGTAAAGACTTCCTCATGTTGAATGGAAGAATGAAAACAACTTGTTCCAATGTCCGAGAAGATGGCTGAAGCAGGTGCTATGGACCTCTCAGAGCCTGGTCAGACATCAACGACACCAAGGTCATTCACTGCATCCCAGACCATCATCAGTCATCCTGACTTTTGTCTTGCCACTGGATTTCAGTGATTTGAAGACAGAGTGAAGCTGATGGCTTTTCGAAACTCTGCCTCACTTAAATCCAAGTCATGCACAAGTCAAGACATCACCTATGATGTCATCAAATGAAAGACAAAAATAACAACAATCCATACTTCTGGGGTCAAGTAAAACAAATCTAATACTTTAGATGCTTGATGAGGTGTGATTGTGAAATAAGACTTTTTTTAAATGACCAAATCATAATACTTCCTACTTTGTGGACCTGTACATATCAACCTGGCTATGGAAAAATTCCAAGGTGGCTTTTTAAAAATTTAACAGAACAATATACCAGTCAACGACACTCCAACTTATATATGCTACATAATGAAAGGAGGTGGATATGTAGATGTTCTTGTTGTATTATGCTCTAGTCAGGCCACATCTGGAGCATTCAGTTTGGTTCTGGGAAGCACATTCTAGTAAAGATATTGGATAAGTGAAGATGTTTAATAAAGCCATTGATAAGCTGGGTTTTACCCAAAGAATGGTGACTAGGGTGGTGAAAAAACTGAAGATGTCATCATACAAAGATGGGTTGAAGGAACTAAGGATGTTTAGAATGGGGAAGAGAAGGCAAAAGAAATACTTAACAACTGCCATCAAGCATCTGAAGGGATGTGTGTAGAGGAAAGATTAGCCTTATTCCACATCACCCCAGTGGATACAGCTAAGAACAATGGGTGAAAATTACAAAGACAGATTTTGATTGTTCTGTGAGAAAAACAAAAAGAAACAAAATCTTCCTAATAATTAGAGCTATTGGGGAAAAAATGAGTGATCTACCTTAAGAAGTATTGGGCTCCCCATCAAAAATCATCTTCTATCAAAGGTTGGATAAGCACTTGTTGAGGATGTTGTAGAAATGTGGTCTAATGGAAAGAATGTCGGATTTAGAGTATGAAGAACTGAGCTCAAATCACATCTCTGCCATTTGCTATGGATGAGACCTTGAGCAAGTCACTGAACTTTAGTAGGGCTCTATTTTCTTATCTAGAAAATGAGGAGGTAGGACCAGGTGATCTCTAAGATCTCTTCCATCTGGAAATTTATGATCTTACTATGCCTATTTAGACAGAGGCTGGGCCATGTAAATTCCGAGATCCTTTATTATTCTGAAATTTGCTACATATTTTATCTTTGGGGTGGGGGTGTTCTGTCCAACTTAATCATCCACCTTCCACATGGAACTCAGTTCTTAAGTTCTTCTGGCTTTTTCCATAAATCAAATACACCGTTAAAAGGCAAATACTTGCACTATTGAAAATATTTTTTTAAATCAGCTGTAGGATCTAAAGGTAATCCCAAGGTGACTACTCTGAAAGGCACAACTATTCATTTGGATGTAAAGTTCTGGTATGTTTGTTAAAAATCAAGTCTCATTACATTGTCACACCTTGTATAGAATCTATCACTTTCTTTTTATACATAGAAATGTTTACATTGATCGCAGCAAGCCAGAGCCCAAAATAATCATTTGACTTTCATTGGCTATAAAAGCTATATCTAGTTTGATGGAATGGCTAAACATAGCAGTTCAATCTTCGGCATTCAGAGGCATGAAAGTCTAAATTTCACAGACACCTGTTAAAGATTTAATCAAGTATGCAGACCTAAGTTAGCTAAAGTTGAGAGTTTTCTGATGAATACAGTGATAATTCTTTTCAAATGAGAGGAGAAATCAGCTGCAAAAAAACACTGAACAAAATCCTTTAAGATTTTTTCAGTTGCTTTGCTTTTAAAAAGATCTAAAACCTCAGTGTAAATAATAGAGACTAGCTTTCAAGTTCTAACCAGCAGCAGTGGGGCCTACAGGGGCTTGTTTGAAATTCAATGTGCACATAACTAACAACTCATTGCTTATTTTTAAAACCTCAGAGCACATATGTGTAGATGCATATTTTAATCCCTGATTCAAATTCATCATCTGTTCTAGAGTGCTTCATAGAATGACACCACATTGGTATTAAACCAAAGGGCTGTCACTATGTTGATTAGCTGCTAAAAATGATCCAAAGGGTTCATTATGTATCTCCAGCCATTTGGTTTTCATGCATAAACCTAAGAAAAAATTGCAAACAGCTACTACTCATGAGCAAACTTTGAAAAAATGATAGATTATTCAATATTGGGGACTCAATCATTTCAATTAAGACTTGAATAAATATTAGGCTTGTTCATGTCTGTGAACTGGATCCAGCTTTTGAGTTAGTCCATTCATTCTTCCCACCTTTTTGAGAGTACCCTGCCTCTCATTTCCTATGACTAGTAGTTGTTCATTTTCACAAGTCTTAACATTCCTATTAGTGCCATCTGTCCCTCAAGCCTCACAAGAACCCAGAATTATGGGCACCAGGATGTCAGATGGATATTTAAAATTATATTATTAAGCAGTGGAATGAACAAAACAGAATTCAAAAATAAATATTTCTCCAGTCTCCTAGATCCTGAAAGAGCAGGTTGATTATAGGGAGAAATCTCTAAATTAAGTTATTTGAACTTTTTGATGTTAGAAGAATCATTTTACTGGGGAAATAAGGGAAAGCTTTATGAAAGAGGTAGCTTTTGAGCTATTTCTCAAAGAATCTGTAATATTGTCACAGTTAGCTATAGAGGATAGGCACAGAGTATGAAGTAGGGAGGGAACCTATTCCAGGCATTAAGGTGCCTTGGAAAAGAGGAGGTTGAGTACAAAAGGTAGTACACAGATCAACTGAAATACAGTAGAGATTACACAGCAGAGAATAGTGTTAAATAAGGTCAGAAAAGTAGTTTGGCATCAGAATCTATAAAGAATTTTACTATTTGCTTTTCATTAGAAAACAGTAGGATTTTGAGCAGAGGGGTAATATGTTCAGATATGAACATACAGAATTCTGGCATTGGAGTAAATTATGGATTGAAAGCTAGAGGACTAATTGAGAGACTATTGTAATAGGCCAGAGAGATGCTAATGAGTGCCTAGATTTAGATGGTATAGTGGGAATAGAAAGTGGGGGGGGTAGGATTGATTCAGAGTGATTATAGAGGAAGAAATTAATGGGATTTGGTAATTAACTCAATATAGGAAGTAACAGTAAAAAGAAAAAGAAAACATCAAGATTTCAGGCATGTGTAACTGGATGAATAGTGGTTTCAATCAAAACAATAATTCATATCTATATAGTGTTTTATGGTTTACAAAATGCTTTCCTCAAAATGACTTGGAAAGGTAGGTGTATATATAAAAGCAGATAGAAAAATATGTTTGAGAGACAAAGATTTATGATAAATGTTTTCTTTGAGATGCCAGTAGAGGATACAGGTGGCAATGTCCAGTAGGAAAATGGAGCTAATGAGGATGGTCAGAGCTAAAGATAATCATTTGAAGGATGATAGTTGTACTGAGATGCCATGCAAATAAATGAGATTGCCAAGGAAAAGAATCCATAGAGATGAGAAGAGAGAAGACTATAGAAATTTGAAGAATACCCACTCTGAAGGATCCTGAGGAGCAAGAGGAAATATTTTTTTTTAAAAACTGGAGGAAGAGTTATTAGAAAGGTAGGAGCAGAACCAAGAGAATGTGGTTTCATGGAATCCAAGGAAGGAAAATATAATTGGAAGGAAAGACTAGTCTATAGTTATCAAATACTGAAAAAAGGTTAAAGAAATGGAGAAATTACAGGGAAAGACCACTGGATTCAGTGGTATAATCTACTGCCATAGATTATATGAACAGAATTTGGTTACCATAACTCAATATGGAGTATATGCCAGTGACTTCTATATAGTACAAAATAAAGAAATGAGTTCCAAAAATAAGGGGTGTATTGTTCCTAATGTCTTCATTATGAATAAGTCAGAATAAGTTTTGGTAAGGGGAACTTAGCTGCTTTAACCATGAACATTTTAAGGAATAATTATGCCAGAGTCAGGCTCCAAAATTTTTTTTCACTTTGGTTTAAAATGTCAACTTAACAAATGTGGGAAGGTTTGCATAGACAGCCAAAAAAAAGGATCCAGGGGCTCTTAGTGGACTGAAAGATCAATCTGAGACACCAATTTTCTATAACAGAAAAATGCAATCTTAGGCCATATTAAAGTAGGTCAGAACGTATGTCCAAGACTAAAGCAGTCGCTTAACCCTGTTTGCTTAAGTTTCTTCATCTGCAAAATGAGCTGAAAAAGGAAATGACAAACCATGCTAGTATTTTTGCCAAGAAAACCCAAATGGCGTTATGGGCAGTTGGACATAACTGAAACGATTCAACAACAAAAACTGGCAAGTACATAAATGCTTCATATCAATAAAACATTCTCTTAGATATGTTATGGTCTCCATCTTTGGAGATACAGAGTTGATGCCAATGCATTGGACAATGAAGTAAAGAGATGGTCTCCAGGATTTTGCATTTTCCTAAAGCATAAGTTTGATAGGATCAATATTTCTAGATCCCCGCCCTACCCAATCACTCTCCAGCCCCACCACATAGGTTAGGTTACTTTTTCACTAGTAGACAATTAAATGAAGTACCTGATTGGCTTAGGGGTAACACAAAGCTCAAATTGGTAGGCTCTGGCAATATTGACTGGCTAACCAACCACTTAAGGGCATTAAAGTATCCACCCACATGGAGATAGGGCACTTCAGACTCAGCGGATATCCCAAGAACCTGTCAGTCATCACATCCTGATCTGCTGACCAGCTGTGTTTTAATATATAGATGAAGAGGATCTTCATTTACCTGACCAAAGTCCTATTGTAGTCTTTCTGAATATCCTTTCTGGGTAAGGGCTAAGTGAATTTCCTTTTGTCAACTGTTAAATGACCTACAAGTGCCTCATTTCATCCCCATAACACCATTTTAATCCCCAATGCAATCAACTCTAGGAGTTCCCTATTACCTCTAGGATACAAAGTTAACTTTGTTTGATATAAACAAACTGGCTTGACCTGCCATCCCAACCTGGCAGTCAATTTTCCCCCTTCATTATAACACACTCGAACCAAACTGGCCATCCTGTTATTCCTCTCACATGCCTCCATCTCCTGTCTCTACGTGTTGTACTGGCTCTCTCCCATAACTAAAATGCATTTCTTCCTCACCCCTGCTTATAGGAATCTTTAATATCTTTCAAAGCTCATATTAAATGCTACCTTCAACATAAGGTTTTTCCTGAAAGATTCGCTACTACTACTGCCCTCGCCATCACAATCATCTTGTATTAATTTTGTATATAACTATGTTCACACAAACAAGTATTGTCTCCCTTAATAGACTATAAGACCCTTTTAGTTTAGATTACATATACAGTAGGATCTATGTCATTTTGTCTTGCTACTCCTGGTATGCCTACATAGCTCCTGATATATTCCTGGTTCTTAATAAAGACTGATTGATTGATAGGAGACTGAGAAAAGAGAATTATGGCACCTCCTCAATAATAACCCAAGCACTTTGTGCCATGGGCATCACAGATGAAGGGTTAGAATTGATAATAACTCATACTTTAAGATTTCTTTCAATCCAATCCAATTCAGCAAACATTTATTAGACACTTATTATGTGCAAGACATCATTTCCAAAACATTTTCCTTATAACATAAGGTATGTAACGCCAGTGTTTCATTAGAGAAACAATAAAAAGATTTGTGAGCAGCCAAGAATGGCCAGGTATCTGTAGCATAAATTTATAATATATGCAATCAATGCATTATATCAATTTAATAAACACTTGTTCAGCACCTACTATATGACAAGCACTGTGCTAAGCCGTGGAGATACATATAAGAAAAGTCTCCTCCATAAAGGAGCTTACAATGTAATAGGGGAAGACAACACACAAAAAGAAACTGGAAGCAGTAGTACCAAGGAGTAGGCCACATAGGGGCAGGTTGTTCCATGGAGTGAAAGCCAGATACTGCTGCTGATAGAGAATGGAGTTACCAGGAAGGCTGTGAGCCCTCTGTAAAGGAAGTCTTTGGGAGGAGTTTTGTGCTGCACTCTCCAATCAGAAGGGAGAAGAAACTGAGGGTAAATTGAGAAGGTGAAGAGTATCCAAACCTGAGTCATCAGCATGGTGAAATATTTTGGGTGATCAGCTTATTCTGGGCGGGGGGAGCATATGTTGTTCCCAGAGTAGAAGCCCAGCAGAGCTGCAGATAGAAAATTGTGTCTGGTCTAGACAATTGACACTGGCTGCATTTTAATCTCTTGCTCTCGGTGCCCCTGTCTTGCCACTTAGTGTGAAGTCTGGCCAATGGGTGTTGCTGTTATATCAGCTCCTGAAGCCAGTTGTGATGTCTATTAGTAGGTTCTGATTTTGTAGTGACATTAAGATATAAGAAATGCTACTCCAGGTCAGAGCCATGGCCCATCCAATCAAGAAGAACATGTCTTTTTTAAGTTCTTTTTTTAAAAGAAAAGTGATGAAACCAATACTAAGTCTAAGAAATGTAACTGACAATTGCATCAGCTGCTATAAAAAGGAACCAGAGCCCGAAACCAAAAGGAAACCTTTAATGGTGCACAGTGAGAAGTGGCCTTTTGGGCTTCTGAGTTACACCTGTACCTGTAGATATCCATCATTGTCAGTTCCAACCTCTCCAAATTGGGAGGGCAAACTGTCAGGCATTTCCCAAATTCCAAGCACCAAGGACAGCTTCTCTGATGAGGATTGCTATGAGTCATCATTCTTCAGGCCACAGGACTTGTAGGCCCAGGAGTTTGTTACTCAGAGCAAGCCTTACCGGGTGAATAATGACAGCTCACCTTTCTATCTACGGGGCTTCATGGTTACAAAGCACTTTGTGACAACCCTGTGAAAGAAGGAGGATGAGTATTATCATTCCCATTTTACAAAGTAGGACACACACACAGAAACTTGAGCTAGAAGGAAATGAATGTCAAGTCAGAACAGGTAGGGTGGAAAGGGAAATAGCAGCAGGAAAGTCAAAGAACCAAGTGCTCCTGGAAGATGACACGATGGCCAGCTGCCATCTCCCTTTCATCTAAATTGTGACAGCAGGGTTGCTGTGGCAAAGGTGGCTTCATCATCAAATGATATTCATTATTCTTGCCAGCAACAAGTGCTGGATGGAGCTATTATGTCTGTGTTTTATTTCTTTCAGAACCATAAATTGGCAGATCTGGTCTATGGTGTCGTTCTTCTGCAATCTGCTCTCTTTCCTTTTTTATTTAGTGTCACTAATATCATTATTGCTCCCCTCCCCATGAACCATTAGTGTAAATGGGGTCTGGCATGGTAATGAATTCAGAGCCCTTATCAGAATGATGTTGGCATGCAGTGGTATCCTCACACTGCTTCCCTTTCTTCCCCTTTGGGCGAAGGCTGACAGTGTCCCTTTCGCTAGGTATTATCTTCCTTAAATCCTGGCTGCCCCCATTACTGGTCTTGCAATCGATATATTTAGTCACAGGGGTTGGAAAAGGAGAATTCTGATAACGCCTGCACAGCTGAAGCCCTCCCATGAATAAAGTACTTCAGATGAAGACTGTATAATTAAGTGAGGACTTGCACTCAAGTCTCCCTTTGCACAGAGGCAGTTATTAAGATGAGTGAAACCCACTATCATTATCCAGTAAAGAGTATGATGATTGGCTGCTCGGTGTCAGGCCTCTGGTGGCCGGCTTTGTCACAAATGCGGAAAGGAGAGTTCACTTTCTGTCAAAACTGGCTTTGCCAAATGTTATCATTTTAAATGCCGTGAAAGAGAGGGAGCTGGGCCTAGGGGTATACACAGCCCCATATGCTGGTGACAGTGATACAAGTGTAATTCTAGACTATTAGAGTGACACATAAGATCATTCCTGCCCCAGAACATGAGACAGCTGAGGGGATTATGCAGGACAGGCTGTCACGCAATAAAATTTTCAGAAATCTGTTAACCCCAGCTCAGACCCAGTGAATATTTTATTGCTTAACACTGAGGAAAAGTATATTTATTAACTATAGAAAGATATAGCCAAGAGGCTGGGCAGATGAAAGGTTATGGAAAGCCGAACTTGCTTGACATCCTGCAGTAAAAGTAGCAAAACGATTGTGGAACAGAGAGAAGGAAAGAAAAAAAAAACGACTCCTCCAGAGTAGCACTAACCGGGGCTCAACATAGAAGCTAAACATATGATTAGAATAGTGTTTGTACCTGATCAGGACACAAGTATGGTCTCAGAATTGGAGAAATTTCTGAGATATGGGGACCTTCAATATTCTCATAGCCACATTTAATTCAGGAATGCTTAATGGAATTAGTATTATTAATACTTGCCACTGGAAATATAAATCAGCATATCAGTACTAAATATCAGCATACTCCTTGTAAATATTTCCTTTTCTTCTGAAGAATGTCAAGCTGTATTGTTGGTCTCCGGTCATATTTAGCATTATTAAAGGAAAAGACCGCTCTCATTTTTGGAAAAATACACAGGCCAGCTCCTGATTTAAATTCATAGACCTCTGTAGAAAAAGTGCACAAGTGAATAGAGGGTTTATTTCTATATATTCCAAACATATGTCAACCCACAAAATGCATACTGACTATAAAATTCAGTTAATAAAATTTGGTTGCTAATAATTAGATTTTGAATGATTACATTGACTTTAGAAAGTCCACTAGTTGTTTGTTCTTAGATGTTAAATGTTCAAACCCCAATGTTTTTCAAATGGTGCTTTCCCCTTAGTAGTCACACAATAAATGTTTGTTGGAACAAATTGAAATTGAATTTATGCAAAAGAAATTATCACAGTCAGTAATTCATACACCGTTTGAACCACTCTTCTGTGGGCTAAGATCAAGTAGCATTTGGTCAGATTAGCTGTAAAATATTATCCCTTTCTCCCTCAAAAGTAGTTTAGGTCTAGAGGGACTTCAGGTTATATGTTCAAATTTACTAGAGAAGATAGGGACCATTGTGCATTTTAGATTTACTCTACAATGGGCTTAAGGGTCCACTTTGAATTGTTTATCCCACAGTTCAATCACAAAATAAACCCAACCCAATCTTTTCCCCTTTCCACTTTGTATAGTTTTATTGGTCTGGCACAAGAAGAGGATGACTCAAAACTGAAAGGAACATGTTTATACCATCCTAAACCACCTAGACTGGTCAGAGCTGAATTTACTCCCCTGGATGTCAGGATTGAAACACTGAATAGGGAGCTATTTGTGTAATAAATGTATTTTATCATCCACTTCCTATGTCTATTCAACTCTAGCCTCTTTTGAGTAATGAGACAAAGAAAAAAATCTAAAACAAAACAAATTTTAAAAAAAACAACCTTGAATTAACCTATATTAATTCTTTGACTACATGTCATGTAGTTTGTTTTTTAAAACACCCTCTCCTTCCCTCCAAGGAAACAAAACCCACAAAGTCATTGCCTTTGAGTCTTAATTCAAGTCCCTGGGATTACTAGAGACGGCATTTGCTCAACAGTGTCACAAAGGTCATGGAAAAAAAAA
The DNA here is from genome assembly GCA_028646595.1 of Phalanger gymnotis. Taxonomy (NCBI): domain Eukaryota; kingdom Metazoa; phylum Chordata; class Mammalia; order Diprotodontia; family Phalangeridae; genus Phalanger; species Phalanger gymnotis. The sequence continues at coordinate 288,844,824 of CM053622.1, read as the reverse complement.
GACAACAACAACACAATATGCTTTTTTCCAAACATATATCTGAATGCTGAGTCCAGAGTGTAAGCAGAGCCCAGGGGGTACACTTGGAGAACAAAAGCAGCCCTTCTGCTAATTGACTGAAAAATTAGCCTGGTCCCCCTGTGGGAAGCACACAAGGCAGCAGCAGATGGAAGCCACTCGGACACCAGCGCTAAAAAAGCTCCTCCAAACCTGCTGTGAATCTGCCCACAATTATGGGTCACAACGCTTTTCTTGTTTAACAGAACACCAGCAAGACAAGCAGAGGAAGTGGAAGCTGTAAAGGTCACAAACTGACTGTAAATCAGAGTTGTTGGGTTTTTTTTTCAGTCACTGAACAACCTAAGTTCCTTAAGGTGTCCAGACTCATGTATTTATTTTAGATTGTTAAATTTCCTCTAGCCCAAACAAATGCTTTTCTTCCCTTTCATTTGGTTGTGGCCACCTAGAATAATTTACATTCATATATCCTCAATCTCTGGCTCTTTATATATGATCAAGTAGCTGATATGCAAACACAGTTCATACAAGCTTTCTATGGTAGGTCTTTAGGTGAAAAATTTAGGGAGGCCTAGCCAGGGCTATTTATTTCTCTGACAAGAAATAAAATCCTGTGGCCACTGCTACTGATTTTATGGTTTATAGAATGTTTTAATTACATGAATGGTCTCCCTAAGGTCTCATGATGAAGGGTGCAGTTTGCCTAATGCTATGTCCACATGAGGCCTAAATCCAGATATTAGGAAAATTCTGAATGCTAGGCATTGTGTAGACACAGCCCAAGTCGGTTTGACAAATAACTCAAAGGGGAAAAGACAGTATATCACCACGCTTGCTTGCTTTCTACCAAAAGCAATCAATATTATAGCATATAGTGTTTTATCACTTGACTATTATCCCATCTGTTTTCTGTTTGCTTTGAAGAGAGGGAAGTGTTCTTCTTTAGAATTATTTCTTTGACTCCAAAATACAGAGTCCAGTCTTTTTTCATAGCGATCCAGGGAGAAAGCCACAATTCCAAATATTTAAGTTGCAATGTCTCTCTCTTCATAGTTACAAGGTCCTAAATTTCTGACCTTTGTGCTCTTCAAGAACGCTCTTTTTATCTAAGGGATTATCTTTATCATTTTCAAGAAAAGAGCTTAGAAATTATTAAATGAATACTTTGTTCATTACCCTTTATAGACATTGTACTATTTAGACCTGTAGTCAAACATGTAATTGGAAAAAATAAAATCAATTAAGTAGAAAAAAATAAAAATAGGCTAGCAGTCAAGCTACAGGTACTAATCTTGATTCTGTTATTAATTAGTTAACTATGTGATCTAGACAAGTCATACCACATATCTATGCTTTAATTTCCTCATTTTTTTAAGTTTGGGGCTTGGACTCAAGGTCTCTAAGGCTGCTTTCAAAGTTATAACTATGATTGAAAAAAAAGAATGGGAATGTTTTACAATTTTTTTGTATAACACTCTGACATATGTACCCTCTCACAAAGTTAAAAGGAAAGTATGGTACAAATGTGTGAATATCCCATATGCTTTTTAATAGGCTACATTCATAAACATGTTTAAACAAGAATGACTAATCTATCTTTCTGCCAACTGTTAATTGCTTAATTTCATATTTATATTATCTGACCAATATAAGAACAATAGAGTTAAACTATTCAAAAACCTTTATTAAGCACCTATTGTGGGTCAAGCACTAAGCTATCTTCTGGAGACAAAAATAAATGAAAAGAACAGATAAAGAAGAATTCCTGCCCTCAAGGACCTCATATTCTACTAGAAGAAACAACATATTGCCAAGTAAATAAATGTGTTACATATACAAAGATAAAAAGGAATTTCTTAAGGAGAGGGCTATAGAAACTTGTGAGATCAAGAAGGCTTTTTTGTAGAGGGACATACTTGAGTTGAACACTGAAGGAAGCCATGAATTCAAAGAGAAAAAGGTGAGGAGGGAAAGCATCATAGCTATAGAGAATCGCCCATAGAAAGACACAGGTACAAGAGATGGAAAGTTGTATAAAGGATGAAGTAATAGGCAATTTGGCTGGAATGCATAAAGGGAAGTAATGTTCAATAAGCCTGGAAAAGTATGTAGGACTCAGAATATAAAGGGTTTTAAATACCAAATACAGGAGTTTGTATTTTGTTTGAAAGGCAATAGGAGCCACTGAAGGTTCTTGAGCAGAGGAGTGACGAGTTCAGATCTGTGCTCTGGGAAAGTCATAAATGAGTGGGTAATTCTCAGAGCTGATGTGGAGCCTACAGAAAAATGCCTATCTGAATGTATGTGTTTTTTTTGTGTAACAGCTCATGTTTAATTCTACAAAGAAAAATGAATAAATATTTTGGGCAATACACATCTTTTTAGAATTCATATATGAATGTGTGTTATTCTATTTCAGCCTTTCCTTTGTCCCACTATAGTTAAAGAAGGGCTAACATTTTCATAATAGAAGTTAGAATTTTATTTTCGATGGAGTTATCTTGGTCTGTAGAAGTACACTGATAAATAATAATGAAAAGAATGTTGTCAACATGATAGAGCACTTCAAAATATTTCTGACATGATAATGGCTCTCATTTTTGAGTGAGTCTTTCCTGTGTCTACTGTGAAACCAACATTAAAGAAAACAATATTTTCTAAGTTTAATCTAAAAAAAATTCTGCCTACATGAGGCATTATTTATGAATATGAAGATATATTTTACTTACATAATTTCTAATTTATTGATACAATAGCCATTTCCCCCTAATGTTTTCATGGTCTAATTTACCAGAACTGATGGGACAGTTCCAGTAAATTCATGTTGCTAATGATTCAAGATTTCTGATGAATATAGAAGTAATCTCCAAGAAAGCCAGCAGAGCCATTTCAATGTTTCCGGATAGCTATCGCATACAGTGATACAATACACACTTAAAATAGAATGCTTGCAACCTACCAGAGTAGGAGCCCATACATACACATACAAATAACAAACCTGGCTATTTCTTTTTCTAATTTTCAAATATTCTGCACCTATTACATCATTTGCAGTTGTTGCAGAAAGAAATCATTTTTGATGATATTAGTCCTCTTTCTTAACAAGTGTGGTTTAATTTCCAATTTTGTCTCATTGAGACGCCATCAAACAGATCTATGATCTCATCAATGCGGGCATTTTTTTCTGGCTTTACAGAGTAACTGTTTCTATCCATAACAAGGATATCAGTGGAGCTCATGAACTCTCCATGTTTATCACTCACTCTTGTAATTTCCTTCTTGTCTTCCTTTGCTCTGGTGTTTTAGAGTGCCTGGTTTACTTCCTGCTGCAGCATTCTTCATGGGGTGCTCGCGCTTGGACCCTGATTCTAACATCACATTTCCCCTTAGCCTCTGCTTGGGTACCTGTGCCTGAACTCCAGTTCTAAAAGCACATCTCTCCCTAGCTTCAAAGCATTGGCCCTAGCAGTCTCTCCCTCTAGCTAAAGGGCAGAGTGCCCCCAAATTATCTCTATTTCTTCCTCAGTAAGCAGCTATGCCCAATTATAGGTTGATTTCCAGATGATACACTGAGTCTAACACAAATCCTAGACATAGTCAAATGCATACTCCCTTACATTAATCTTGTCTAGCAAGTCATGTGATGGAGTCCACCTGGATATTCCCAGTCAACCCTGAACTTTTGGTGACTTAATGATGTTCCCAGGCAAAACCACATCTCCTCCTAGCCCCGCCCCACCTTGGGCTATTTCCCAGTGAACTTTGGGTAAGATACCTGTGCAGTAGATACAAAAAGTGCAAGTTCCTTTAAGAACTGGCCAACCTTTAATCATGCCTTAACCACTCCCTAATCCCACCCCAAAACACTTAATTGACAGGTTTCACCCCTAAATCTTGTACTTAAACTTTCCCTGTAGCCCTGTATGGTTGCAGGTTCCCCAAGAACTCTTGCCTGCTTTATTTATGTAAAGCATAATAAATCTTTGCCTCCTTGACTTAAAGAATGTTTGGGTCCATGAATTCATTCCAGGTGACCTGGGAACTTTGGTTTGGGATTCCTACTTCCCTGGGGTTCATTTCTCCCTCAACATTCTCGTACCCTTAATGCTCCTCACTATTGCCTTCTGTGAGATATTGATTTTTAATTCTTTGGAGGCTGTAACATTTCATGACTCTCAGTCACATAATAACATTAATAGGATATTGGTATTGGTAGGAAAGGCCTTTGTTTCTAGAAGAAATTTAAGGCCATTAAAAGAGCTTCTCTTTTCGTGAGCCACGCAGAGTTCAGCTCTCTACTTCTATGGACTCCTCAGGTTTTCTACCCCCAGCCCCAGCCAACCTCAAACCCAGGTCAGGTGTCAGGGTACTGCAGGAGGCAGAGGTCTGTGGAGGGGCAACCCCTTCCAGCTCTGAGCCGGTGCCACATGCTGAAGAACAGGACCCCTGGAGCCAACCCTTCCCCTCCTCGTTCAGGACCCATGCCCACGGAATCTAAACCAGACTTGGCAGCCCTGGCTCCTCAGCTCCAAAGCCACCCCAGCTAAGTAAGATCAGATCTTAGCCCACTCGAACTGCTTCCTGCCCATGGGACTGCTGCTGGAGCAGAAGAGGGGCTCAGCTGCCCTTCTGTCCTCTAATACTCCACCCCCTTGCTTTGGAGTACTGGCACCCAGATTGGAATCATTTCGTAGGCAGCTGCTAAAGAACAAGGACGATCCCCAATGCCACGGTCTTCTGCACCACTCCTTACCATGTCCCAGCCAGGCATGCCAAGGAGTGTATGGCTGGATGGCTACATATGCTGGGGCACCATCCCTGCATAGATGGGTTTTGTAAGCTGGGAACAGCCTGCCCAACCAAGCCCCATCCCTGGCCCTCAGAGCTCCTTCTTCTCCATCTGGTTTGATCCCCATCCAGAGTTCCACAAGTTGAGGATGGGATGTCTCAGCCTTGTGGACAGACTTGAGATCATAGACCATGTACAGCCAAGCCCTCCTGGAAAGCCAGATTGACGTTGAACGTCAAGGATTCCAGAGTGTGCTCCATCCCATCCTCAGACATGGGAAACTTAACAGAAAGTGACAGAAAAGAAAGGATCAAAGGACAGAGAAGACATGAATACATATAAGTAAAAGGAGTAGGGGAGGAGGGCTATACTTAAAACTTATTATTACTAATATAGTTTGAAAGAAAGTTTGGGGCTGAGTAGTCTATGATGAAATGACTCTAAGAAACAAAATGGGTTAGGAAAAAGATAAAAGGGGAAACTATCCCATGAAAACAGGGCATGAAAGGAAAAACTAATACAGAGGAAGCAGATGGGGTGCAGGGCTGCTAACATTGGAACCTAACTTTCACCTGGGTTGAAGAGGAAACCATGTATACATCTCAAGAGGGTGAGAAAACTATGGAACTTGTAGAGAGGTGAGCAAACTGGGGGATAGGGTGAGGGAGCAACTTTTAGAAGTAGATATAGATTAAGATGGGGGGATGGTAAACAGATAAGGGAAGGGTTTTTAGAAGGATAGTGAAAATAAGAAATAAAAGTGTAAGGGAAGAAGAGAAGGTAACCTTATCAAGTAAGCTTGAGAAGGAAAATAGTGAGTCAAAATAAGATGGAGGGTAATTCACAAATAGTAATTATAACTTTAAATTAGAAAAAATAATAAAATTCATTTGGAAAAACACAGATTCAAGCATATGAAAGGGAATAATGAAGGAGGTTTAACAGTAGCAGATCTTAAACTGTATAAGGCAATAATTATCAAAACTATCTGGTCCTGGCTAAGAAATAGAAAGGTAGATCAGTGGAATAGAGAAGACATACAATTGACAGCAGCAAATAAACATAGTAAGTTTGTATCTGACAAGTGTAAAGACCAAGGATTTGGGGAGAAGAATTCATTATTTGGTTAAAAAAAATTGTTGGGAAAACTGGACAGCAGAATGGCAGAGACTGGGCACAGACCAATTATCTTACACCATTTATCAAGATCAAGTCAAAATGGATATGTGGCCTAGATATAAGAGATTTTAGAAGAAAATTAAGAGAACACAGAACATATTACCTATCAGACTTATGGAAAGGTGAACAACTTATGAAGAAACAAGAGAGAGAGACCAAAGTTAGGTGTAAACAGGATAATTTTCATTGAATTAAATAAAAAAGATTTTGTAAAAAATAAATGTAGCCAAGATAAGAAGGAAAGCAGAAAATGGAGAAAAAACTTTTGCAGACAATTTTACAGATAAAGGTCTCTTTTCTAAAATATACACAGAACTTTGTGAAATTTCTAAGAATATAAGATATCCCTCTACCAATAAATAGCCAAAGGATATGAATGGGCAATTTTACAATGAAGATGTTTCTTTTCTTGGAGGTAACATGGCTGAGGTGGAAATGTGTTTTGCCTGACCTCACAGGGAGAATCGGTATCCTAATCTATTCATTCTGGAAAGGAGAGAGAGAATAGCAAAAAGGAAAGCATTTGAAGTTCTAAATTTCCTTTTTCCTCCTCCTGTTTTATTTTTTCCTCAACCACATGTACTATTTATTTCACATTTTATTTTTCCAATTGTGTATAAAAGAAATTCTAACAGTCAAAACAAAGAGCTTCTCCAAAGAGAATCTAATCCACTCTTCCTTTTAGATAATTCTGGACCCAATGTATTGTCTATTTATACTATCTGTCCAAGATGAATAGGCTGATAGAAAAGCTGTATAGGTTGTCTAGCCAATGTATGTCATAATCTGAATGATAAACATTCTTCCTCCATTTGGATTTTCTTCTGTGCATGGTTAGGCCAATTTTTTAAGGAGTTATAAATCTCTTCCAAGAGGTTCCGTAATGTTCCCCAGCTTATAGTAACCAGCCTAATGTCACATACAAAGAAAAGTATCTGAAGGATCTCAAGATACATGGGAAGTCCCTATTCAATTTAGAATCTGGGTTAAATCACCTCTGAAATGATGGTGGATATCTTTAGTAAGCATGTTACCCTATGTTATACCTTGCCTGAGACTTAGGGATAGAAGTTGTATCTGTTGCTATATCTTTCAAGGAATCTTAAATAAAGTTTTGATATATGGATGAGAGGAATGTTGGTTGAAGGCAGCTTTTTACTGCTGAATGAAATACCTCTCTTCTAAGTGACATATGATAAGTGGAAGTTCATAGTCTCTATGTTTTCACTCAACTGTGGTATGAAAAAGGATTTTTTTTAACAGAATATCATTTGGAAAATCCTGACTGTTTCTTACTAACACCCTCATTGAGACTATATGCAGTACATATATATGATCCTTATAATTTTTAATATAAATGGAAAAGTGTGTGTGTGTTATATGTGTGGGTATGTGTGTGTATGCATTGGTTGGAAATTATTATTATCCTGGTCATTTTTTTCAATTTTAATAAGTTATTTCTTTCCAATACGATGTATATTGATCCTGCAAAGCTCTCAAAACTATTGGTTTTCCAGCGTGAATTCTCTCTTTGTAGACTTATGCTAATCCATCTGCTTTTCCCATCTTTAGTTTCCTCAGTTGCTTTTCTCTTTCCACTTTAAGGAAATCCAGGACTATGATGAGAGTCCAAAAATGAATCATTTCTGTATAGATTTTACAAATGTAATTCTTTAAGAGTATCCGATGCTGTCAGTGTGAGTCTTTTCTCCAGTGTCCCACCTAACATAGTTCCAATGAATTCTTTTTCAAATTACATCAACAAGTGTTAGCACCCACAATGAAGCCTCGAATATAGAAGGCACTTAAATTATTGTTGATTGATTGCACTCAAATTTTACTTGGGAATCCAAAAACTATTTTAGGCTGAATTACAAGACCATAGGGATATTATAATTCATCAAGCAAAGCCCCCTCATTTAAAGGTGAAGAAATTGACTATATTTTGGATGCTGGTCCCTGTTGCTGTCTGTCTTCTCTTCCCTTCCTATTCCCACTTCCAATTTTCCTATCTCCTGAATGATGGAAAATAGTTGTTAGAGGTACTACCTCCCCCTTGCCTTCTCCTCTCCTTTTTTAAGCTTTATCAATGTATTTTATTTCTATATTACAAATATCTACAGAGTACCCCCATTACAGGAGAGGTCTAGTGTAAATAAATCAAATAAAATTAACGATATGGTGATCTCATGTGAAAGTACACGTAAAATTCTGTTTCTGTAACATCCTTGCCTTTCTATTTTTCTTTCTTTTTTTAGTTAATAAAAATCTTTTTTTCTCCTGCTCTCATCTCCTACTCCATTGGGGGAAAAATTCAACATAACACAGACACATACACACAAACACACAGATATATGTATGTATGTGTTGTAAGTATGGGAGTATCTGCATATACCAATAAATGTTCACATACATATGCGTCTACCTATACCTGTATCTATATGTACATCTGTGTTTTCCCAAATCAATCACTTCTCTGTCAGGAGGTAGACAAGCATGCAGGGATGTACTGTGGTAAATGTTTAACACTTGGCTCTCTGAAGGGAAAAAATTTACCCATGACACACTTTTAAGTTTAATCTGCATTATTAATATTTTCTTCATCACTTTCTTAAGTTCTGTAGGTGTCAAACTCTCAGGGGAGTACTGCCTAAATCAGATTAAAATATAATTGGGAAATGTTTAATAAAAAAAATTGAAATGCAGTACAATATAGATGATTTTAACTTGTGTTTTTCTAAGTCAGTATGAGATCAACAGGGATCCACTTCTATTTGAGTCTGACAGTACTGGTCTAGATAATCAAGAAAATAATAAATCAAGCACTGATGTATTGTGTTTGCTGGTTTCAATCCAATGTGTAAGTGAATAATCATGCTGAAAATTTAACAATCAGCTTTGTGAGCCAGAATAAGCTGGCTCCAGCACACTATTGATAATATTTTTCATCACCGTCCTCTGAAATCATAGACGATCATTGAAGTGATCATAGTTCTTACAGCTTTCTAAGTTCCTTGACTTTACAATGTTGTTACTATATAGATTGTTTTGGTTCTGCTCATTTCATTCTTTATCACAGCTTATAAAAACTGTCAAATTTACTTGTTTAGTGTAAATTCTTCTGCTTCTGCATACTTCATTCTCAATCAGTTTGTACAAGTGTTGCCATATCTCTGAAATAATCTAGAATATTATTTCTTACAGCACAATAGTTTTCCATTATATCCATATACCACAACTCATTCACTTATTCCTCAATTTATGGGCATACTTTTAGTTTCTAGATTTTTTGTCACCACAAAAAACATTTCTATAAATATTTTTGCATGTGGGAAACTTTGCCTATTTCTTGTATCTCTTTTGAATACAGGCCTAGCAGTGTACTGAGTTATAGGTCATGAACTGTTTAGTAACACCTGGAGTACAACTCCAAATTGCTTTCCACAGTGGTTGTGATCATTCACAAGCACACCAACAATGCCTCAATGTGCCTGTTTTCCCATAGTCCTGTCTACAGTTACCATTTTCCTTTTTTGTCATCTTTCCTAATCTAATGAGTAAGAGGTAGAATCTCAGAACTGCTTTAATTTGTATTTCTCTAATTACTAGTGATTTGGATTTTTTTAAAAAAAAAATACCTGTTCATGTCCTTGTAGATCATTTGTCAATAGGAGAATGGCTCTTGTTCTTCTTAATTTGAATCAATTCCATATATATCTTGTAAATGGAACTTTTATCAGACAAACTTTCTACTAAAATTTTTTCCTCAGTTAATTTTTCCCCTTTTAATCCTAGCTTTATTGGATTTGCTTTAGCAAAACTTTTTTTTTCCCCAGCTTCACTTTGACTTTCTTCCCTCAGAGGATTTCTTACGACTAAGGCTTTTTTTCCCCCTCACCACTCTCCCCAAAAATATCTAAAGTGAACGGTTTGATAATCAGGTTGTTTGGCGATGGGATAAAGCTGAGCTATACTGTTTCTTTCTGCTCTGCCATCTTGGTCTTTGGAATTTTCCCCTCCACTCACTCCAAAGAAAAGAGGAAAGTTTCCCCCTCCCCAGTTTGAATCCCTATCATGTCCTCCTTCTCTCTTCTCCCATTTCTCCTTCTCTTTCTTTATTTTCCTATTTTATCCACTTATGAACTAATTTATATTAACTATTATTAATAATAACAACAGATAACTGTATCCCCAGTATTTTTGTATTTCTGTATATTGTTGTTCATATATCATGCCATGAAAGAGGCTTTGTTTAAAGACAACATAAGCCTGGCTCATTGCTGTTATATGGGACTTATGACTAAATGACAAGGTCCTATTCTTTCCACTAAATCACACATTCTTCTGAATGGTTATAGGTGCATGATCATTCTAAAACATTTTGAAAGTAAAAACTATACAGGATCCAGTGATTTGGTTACCATTTCAATGTCCAGAATGTTTTCCCTTAAAAGACCATATTGAATCAATTTGGGTCATTTCTTTCCTCCACTCTAAGCTACTGTAACTACTACCTCATTGGCTCAAGGATGGGGTTAAAGGAGGTGAGAAAGGAAGGATAAAAGAGAAAGGGAAAAGAATAAGCATTTATTAAGCATCAACAATGTGCCAGGAGCTTTATAAATATTATCTATTAAATACATGTATATTATCACTAAATATATATATACCTCAATATTATCACTAAGCACTTTATGAATATTATCTCATTTGATCCCCACAACCCTGGGAGGTGGGTACTGTTTTTATACCCATTTGACAGTTGGGGACACTGATGCAAACAAAAAATAAGTGATTTCTTCAAGGTCGCTTAGCCAGTAAGTCTCCTGAGTTTGGATTTGAACTCAGTTCTTCCTGACCCCAGGGCCAGTGTTCTCTCTATTGTCTCACCTCCCTGTTGTCACATAGCTTGCATACTAGAGCTTTTCTCTTTCTACCTTCCCCATATCAGTTCCATGGTTTACTTGAGGCTAAGCAAGTGAATTCACTGATAATGTGTCGGCAAACAGGAATAAATAAATGGAACGAGCACTGTTTCTTGAGCCTGAAAAGCTGGGTTCAGATGCTATCCTGATGTTCACTACCAATGTGATCACAGGCAAATCATTTCCCCTCTAGAGACTTCAGTTTTCTCATCTATAAATGATTGGCCTAGATGGTCTTTGAGGTCTCTTCTGACTCTAGTTCAAGGATTCTAGTGTTGATGAATTGATCCCATTTCATACGGGGCATTGTAACAACAATGTTACTTGCAGTGGCTGTGCGGCCCACAGGAGGCCTGCTAGCACAGGTTCTTTGATCTGCTTTTCTAAGGGAAACAACTTTAATGGGTTTACAATCTTACTTTAATCAAGCATACATATATCATTCACTTAGTTCAGGGGAAGAAGTCAGCACCTTGAATTTCAGAGAAAACACAAACAGAAATTACAAGCAGAAATTATTTAAACAGAGAAAATAACACAAAGCAACAGACAGGCTTCTAACTGTCTGACCAAAAGCAATACATACATAATTACAAGAGAGAGAAGCACCAACATCTGGATTTTTAAAGCCGGGGGCTCCTTAACAGCTACTCAGAGTCTCATCTGGCTCCATCACAAACACTCTTCCCATGAGTAAGACCCAAAGCAAAATGCCAACCTCTGAGTATATATATACTTTTTCAGGGTCAGAGGACATCACAACTACCATGACCCAGGCTCATGTGACTTAAGCAGGTCACATGGGCCTATTAATGGATGAGAAAGATCTTCCCATCAAGTAAAAAACACATTAACAATACAGGCATATAGCACTTCTTAAACCATGGGTTGGGATCCTATGTGGGGTCTTGAAAAATTTAGTAACAGTAAACAATTTCTGAACACACAATGACCAAAAATTAATTCAGACTGAAACATGTAATGAATCTAAGGTGTTTCTGGCAGTGTTCACTGCAGCCTTGGTTCTGAACACAAAGCATGAGCACTTTACTTGCACATGGCCTCAGGCCGTGCAACACCAACAAATACTAACAAAATGTGAAAAATGGTTACAAGTGGAAAAAGTTTAAGAAGCCCTGTAGTGGATAAAGAACTGAGCCCAGAATCGGGAAGACCTGAGTTCCAATCCAATCTTAAACAGTTACTAGGAGTATGATTCTGGGCAAGTCACTTAACCTTTCTTGGCCTTGGTTTTTTCATTTGTAGCCCTTGTTTTCCAGGGTGGTTGAGCAGATCAAATGAGATAATAATTGTAAAGCACTTAGCAGAGTTCTTGGTACATAGTAAGCACTATATAAATGTCAGCTATCATCATCATCTTCATCGCCTCAACATGGTTTCATTATTTCTATCTCCTCTATTAAAGAGAATAATCCTCATGCTGATAAGGGAAGAACAAACATGTATTAGTGATGTGCTCATTTTTCTAAATCTCCAACTTTCATCATTTCCATATTTTTTCATCTTTGCCAACTTGCTGAATATCTAGTGAAACCTCAATGCTGTTTTGATTTTTTTTCTATTATTAGTAATTTGGAGCTGTTCTATTAATTGTGGTTGACAGTTTTAATTCTTTAGAGATCTGTTCATAAAAGATTATAATAGCAATAATAGGAAATCCTGTAATTAGACTAAAAACATCAACTCTGCATGCATAGGCTAGGTAAGACATTATAGAGTCATTAGAAAGAGCTCTAGAATAGAATCAGGAGGTCTAGGTTCTACTCCCAACTCCACCACTGCATAATCTTAGGCAAGTCACTTCCTGTTTCTGGATCTCAATTTAATCATAAAAGGAGGACCATCTCTAATATCCCTTCCAGACCTTCTAATGGTTTAGGATTCTAAGTTCATGTGAAAAGTAATTACTTGAGCCAACTGTGTGTTGCAGCTGCCAAAACAAGCTAATGCAAATGTAAGCTGCACTAATAGAATTAGTGTGTTAAGAAGAGAGGGAAGAGCAGTCCTGCTGTACTCTGGAGTATTGTGCTCAGTTCTAAGTATGACACTTTAAGGGAGAGCCTGATAAACGAGGAGAGGCAAGTGAGGTGTAGATGCTTCTGAAAATTAGATTGTGTGAGGAGCAGTTAAAGGAACTCAGAATGTTTAGCCCAGAAAAGAGAAGACTTAGGGGAGGAGTTGGAAATAATGGTTGTCTCCAAATATCACAAGGTTGTAAATATGGATGAGGAATTATTGTGGACAAAATATGTTCTTCTTGGCTCCAAAAGGCAGAACTAGAACAAATGAGTAAAGATTGCAGGAAATGATAAAATAAAGATGTTAAAGCAGAAGCAGGCATGTTTTAAATGGAATTCTTACAAAAAATTAAAAAGTTTGACTAAATTATCTCTCCAACTCTAAGATTTTGTGAATTCAGTTCTTGCTTATAGACGAATGTATCCACAAAAGCATTCGTTTGTCACTGAAACTGTTGTTCCTACTGTATAAATGGTTGCCAAAACCCACACAAATTTTGACCACAATGAGTCAGTGGTTTCCATAAGAAATCTGAGCAGCATATTCACTCAATTCTATCCCAGGGAGTAAGTTGAAATATTTTAGAAGCTGAATTCATTATTTTAGGGCACAGTAATACCCTTTAGCATATAAATCAATTGGCAAATATTATCCCCTTTTCTTTTCTATCTCTTGGCTTTCCTGGCTTCTTTCAAGACTTGGCTCAAATCTCACCTTGCACAAGATCAATCAATAAGCATTTATTAAGCACTTACTATGTGTCAGGCACTGTGCTAAGGACTGGGGACACAAAAAGAAACGAAGCATAGCATCATAGTATAGCATCATTCCTTATTTCACATATCATTCTGTATATAATGGAGAGATGTGAGATACATGTTAATACAGTTAGGAAAATATGTAACTAGTGTCATTTGATCAGATCCCAAAAGTTGTGATGAGTGGATCACTGTCAAACGAAGGAATGGTCTCTAGCACAGTGCCATAGGACTCCTCTTTGATCTTACATTAGTCAACATTTTCGTCAGTGATTTGGATTCATCATTGACATGTTTCTTAAACTTACAGATATCACAGAACTAGGAGAGATATCTCACCTTAGGATAAAAGAGGAGCATCTAGTAAGACAAAATTTAATGGAAATAAATGTAAAGATGCAAAATCACAAAATTTCATTTGGAAAAGGCCCTAGTGACCATCTATTTGAACCCATGGAAGAAAAACAAAATACCTACTTCAAAATTACCATGGTCATTTGGCTTTTGCCTGAAGACTCCTGGTGAGGGACAATCCATTAACCTGTGAAGCAGATCATCCTCCTTTTGGATAGCTCTCATTATTAGGAAATTTTTACAAATTTATTCTTTGCATGCAATACTGCCATCTTCGATCTCTGTGCCTTTATATTGGTTGGTATCCATGCCTAGAATATTCTTCCCACTCCTTTCACCTTCACCTCCTGGCTTCCTTGGCTTGCTCAAGACTCAACCCTACATCCTTCCAGAGCCTTTTCCCTATCCTCCCTCCTCTACTCACATTAAAAAAAAATCTACCACCCCCATTCTACTAAGGCCTTATCTCTGAAAATTAAGAACACAAACACCAAAGCTAAATAGTTCCAGCTCTCAAGGAGCTTCAGACGCTCTAGGAAATTAACACCAAGTAACCTGAGGAGGAAGAGAGCACGCATAACTGGGAGAATCAGAGGTGCTTTGCAGATGAGATGGCATCTGGGCAGAGGCATGATGCATTCTGAAAGGCAATGAAAGGGACAGAGTGCGTTCCAGATGTGGAGACAACCTATGCAAACACACAGAAGTAAGAGACAGAATATCAAGTTTGATAAGTAGGTAGCAGGCCAATTTGTCTAGAATGTGTTGTCCAAGAAGGGGAATCATATGAAATAAGGTTGTAAAGGTAGGCTGAAATCAGATTGGGGAAGACCTTAAATATCAGACTAAGGAGTTTGTCCTTTATATCAAGAAAGGGGAAGCCTGAAACCTTTTGATTAAGGGAATGACATGTTAAGACCTATGCTTTAGGAAGATTATTTAGTACCTATGTAAAGGCTAAATTGGAGAATGAAGACATTGGAAACTGTAACACAGGATAAGCAGAGCTAAGATGGTAGAGAAAAATCAGGGGCTCTGAGCTCTCCCCAAAACTCCTCTGAAAACCTTTAAATTATACCCTAAAACAAATTCTGGAGTGGCAGAAGTCACAACAGGATGTGGTGAAACAAATTTCAGCCCAAGGCAACTTAGAAGGTCAACAGGAACAGTCTATCCCACCAGGATAAGAGTAGAGCACAGTCCATTACAAGTCATGGCAGCATAGACTAGGCCCCAGCAAACAAGAACAGACCTTGGGAGGCTCCGAATCAACAATGGCAGTGGTTGCTTCCAGAGCTCTAAGCCCACAGAGGATAAGGGGTCAAACAACTAGTCAAAAGGAGATTACAGGAGTCTCTTTGCTGGCACTCGGGCCAGGACTCTGTTGCTTTGCCATATTCAGATCAGGGTCTCGGTCCTGGATGGCAGTCCCAGAGTGAGGAGGAGCAGTGCTCATCAGAGCTTGGAAGCAGGGACCCTTGTCATAGTTCCAGAACAGAAAAGAGTGCTTGTAGTCACTCATAGACCAGAGCAAAGGCCAGGAGAATAGTAAACATATGTCTTCTTAGATCACACCACCTTGGAAGAACTGAAAACTTACAGGTCTCTAGAAGAACAGCTGCACAAAACCCCCAGAGTTTGAGAGAGTGTGCCCTCCAATGTGGAAGCAGAGCCTCACATTACCAAAGAGTTAAAAGTCAAGAAATAGGCTAGAAAATGAGCAAACAACAGAAAAAAATTCTGACTATGGAGTTCTTATGATGAAAAGAAAGATCAAAACACCCTCTCAAAAGAAGATAAGAAAAGCAAAGTTCCTACATGCAAAACTTCAAAGAAAAACATGAATTGGTCTCAGGCCACAGAAGACCTCAAAAACATTTTTAAAATCAAGTAAGAGAGGTAAAGGAAAAATTGGGAAGAAAAATGAGAGTGATGCAAGAAAATCACGAAAAAAGAGTCAAGAGCTTGGTAAAGGAGGTACAAAAAATACTGAAAAAAATAACACCTTAAAAACAGAATAGGCCAAATTGGAAAAGAGGTACAAAAATCCAATGAGGAGAAGAATGCCTTGAAAAGCAGGATAGGCCAAATGGGAAAGAAAAGATATACAAAAATTTATTGAAGAGAAGAACTGCTTATAAAGGAGAACTGCTCAAACGGAAAAAGAGGAACAAAAATTCACTGATGAAAAGGAATTCCTTAAAAAATAGAATTGGCCAAATGGAAAAGGATGTACAAAAGCTCAATGATGAAAATAATTTCTTAAAAATTAGAATTGAGCAAGTGGAAACTAATGATTTTGAGAAATCAATAAACAATAAAACAAAATCAAAAGAATGAAAAAATAGAAGATAGTGTGAAATATCTCATTGGAAAAAGAACTGACCTGGAAAACAGATCCAGGAGAGATCATTTAAAAATTATTTGAATTCCTGAAAGCAATGATCAAAAAAGAGCTTAGACATCATCTTTGAAGAAATTATCAAGGAAAACTACCCTGATATTCTAGAACCAGAGAGCAAAATACAAATTGAAAGAATCCACCAGATGCCAAAATGAAAACTTCCAGGACATTAAAAGATGGACTTGGGACATGATATTCTGGAGGACAAAGGAGCTAGGATTACAACCAAGAATCACCTACCCAGCAAAGCTGAGCTTAATCCTTCAGCGGAAATGGTTCAATGAAATAGATGATTTTCAAGCAGTCCTGATGAAAACACCAGAGCTGAATAGAAAATCTGACTTTCGAATACAAGATTCAAGAGAAGCATAAAAAGTTAAACCGGAAAAGAAAATCATAAGGGACTTAATAAGGTTAAACTGTTTAAATTCCTACATGGGAAGATAATACTTGTAACTCATAAGAACTTTTTCATTATTTTGGACAGTTAGAAGGCATATATATAGACAACAGACACAGTTATGAGTTGAAAATGATGGGATAATATCCAAAAAATAAAATTAAGAGGTGAGAAAAAGGAATGCACTGGGAGAAAGGGAAAGGGAGAGGTAGAATAGGGAAAATTATCTGACATAAGAGGCAAGAAAGAGCTTTTAAAGTAGAGGGGAAGATGGGGGAGGTGGTGGGGAATGCTTAAACCTTACTCTCATAGGAGTTGGCTCAGAGAGAGAATAACAAACACACCTAATTGGGTATAGAAACCTATGTCATTCTAGAGTAAAGTATGAAAGAAAGGTATAAGAGAAGTGGGGGGTGCTTATAGAACAGAGGGCAGATTGGGAGAGACAGTAGTCAAAAGCAAAACACTTTTGAGGAGGGTTATGGTGAAAGGAGGGAAAGAATGGAAGAAATGGGGGAAATAGGATGGAGGGAAATACAGTTAGCAATGGTGAGAAAAAAATATTTGAAGCAAGTTTTTCTGATAAAAGTCGCATCTCTCAAATATATAGAGTAATTTATAAAAATAAGAGCCATTCCTAAATTGATAAATGATTAAAAAATATGAAGTCAGTTTTCAGATGGAGTAATCAAAGCTATCTATAGCCACATGAAAAAAATGCTCTAAATCACTATTGATTGGATGAATGCAAATTAAAACAATCCTGAGTTATTTGCCTCATGTCTATTAGATTAGCTAATAGGATAGAAAAGGAAAATGACACATGTTGGAGGAGATGTGAGAAAACTGACATACTAATGCATTGTTGGTGGAGTTGTGAACTGATTCAACCATTATGTAGAGCAATTTGGAACTATGCCCAAAGGCATATAAAGCCTTACATACCCTTTGATCTAGCAATATTACTGTTAGGTGTGTATCCCAAAAGATAAAGAAAGGACCTACATGTACAAAAACATTTATTGCAGCTCTTTTCTGGTGGCAAGGAAGTGAAAATTAAGGGGATACCCACCAATTGGAAACCGACTGAATTAAGTTGTGCTATATGATTGTGATGGAATACTTTTGTGCTATAAGAAATGATGAGCAGGATGCTCTCAGAAAAACCTGGAAAGACTTACATAAACTGATACAAAGTGAAATGAGTAGAACCAGAAGAAAATAGTACACAGCAATATTGTAAGATGATCAACTGTGAATGACTTTGCTTTTTCTTAGCAATAAATGGTCCAAGATAATACTAAAGGACTTATGATTAAAAATATTATCCACCTCCAGAGAAAGAAGCGACTGAGTCTGAATAGAGATTAAAGTGTACTTGTTTTTTGCTTTCTTTATTTTTCTTGTTTTTTTCCAATGTTGGTCTGTGTTTCCTTTTACAACGTGACTAATAAGGAAATAGGATTTGTATGACTGCACTTGTATAGCATATCAGATTGCTTGCCTTCTCAATGAGGGGGGTGGGGAGGGAGGAAAAGAATTTTTAATGATAAATGTTAAAAATTATTTTTACACTTAACTGGGGAAAAATAAAATACTGAAGAAAAAAATAAAGCACCCAAAAGTTAATGAGTGTTTTAACTACAGTGGCAATATCTGTGGAAAGATAAGGGAATAGATGTGAGAGATTCTATAGAGGCACAATTTTATTAACAAAACTTAAAAGCTGATTGAGGGAAGTCAAAGGAAAAGCATGGTTCAAAGACGACTCTGAGGTTATGATCCTGAGTGACCAGAAGGACCATGAAACACTCAACAGAAATAAGAAAATTTAGAGTATAATTGTGTTTGGCATGAAAGATAATGTATTCCATTTTGGACATGAAATGAGATGCCTATTGTGCATCCAAGTAGAAATGCCTGGCAGACAATTTACAATGTAAAATTGCAATTCAGGAGAATGAATGGATCCAGTTATAGAAACACACAATCATCTGCATAGAGATGATACTTGAACCCATAGTAGCCAATGACTTCACCATTTGAGAAAGCAGATAGAGAAAAAGAAAGGAGACCAGGAAAGAGCTTTGGGTGAAACCCACACTAAAGGAGCATGGTATGAATTATAATCCACCACACTGCCAAGGGGCATAGAATAGAGAATCAAGCCATGAAAAGTAAAGGAATTTTCTTTTCAGTTGTGAAGGTTCAGCTGAGATTCAGTAAAATTAATTTGTAGTGGGCCTAGTCAGCATAGTTATGACTCCCTCTTCTAGCAATCAGCAACATGTAAGTACAAATGAAAAAAAATGGAACATAGTGGTGAGCTAAGGTTCAGGATTAGAAGAGGGTGATTGACAGAAGGTAAATGAGAATTGAAGTTAAAGGTAGAAAAAAAAGCATAGATGAACAGATAATTATAGGAACAACTGTGAAAGAAGGAAAACAAAACCATAACAATCTCAGTGGCCTGAGATAACAGAGAGAAATGATGGAACTGGATTGTGATGAGGAAGAATAATAGTTTAAGAAAGCATGAGATACAAGGAGATATGAAAAACCAGGACATATGGTCATTAACAAGGATTTAAAAATCCAAAATCTTAGAAGTAGCCTAGATGGTAAGATATAAGATTGAATATCTTTAGGGAATGGCTCAGGTCCGGGGAGTGAAGGATTGGATTATGAGGAGGTTAATGAAATGGGAAGCAAGGATTTTGAAAGAACATTAGTTTGCATACTAAAGTTTCCAGGTATAAGTGGGAAGATTTTGAGTAGAAAGAAAATGGAGCTAGATACCGAACTCCTTGAAAAAGGAAGTTGAATGATTTGAATGCCAGAAGATCAGAGCAATAAGAATATGAATCACCTGATACAGACTTCAATGGATGAAAGGTTGGTAAGTGTTGATGGCAGAGGGAGGATCTGATTGTGGCAATGAGGTACAAAAAATATCTTGATGCCTCATCATGGCCCACTATTTTGGGAGCATAAGGGAAGCAGCAGTGGAAAAGGTGCAGTCACTTTCAGAAAAATTCGGGTTTCCAAGAGTGAAAGTAGATGGATAGAATTATAAAAGACGTATTCTAGCATAAAGGACAGTTGGAAAGTTGGAGAACCCTGGAAGAAAGAGTCAGGGAAGGAATCAGGAAAAGCTAGTTAATATTATGCAATTAAAACCCTTCACAACATGGCCCATTCCCACTTTTTAGTTTTCTTAAACTTTACTCCCCTCCACCATAGAGGCTGTTTTATGATTTAGCAATACTGGAATTTTGCTGTTCATCACATGTAACTCTCCATCTCCCAACTCAATGTCCTTTTTATTGGCTATCCCTCATTCTTGGAATGCTCTCCCCATCTCATGTTTGCTTTCTGGATTTCTCAGCTTACTTCAAGACTCAGCTCAAATCTCATCTTCGGCAGGAGGCCTTACTCACTGTTAGTACCTTCTCTCTGAAAGTGCCTTCCATTTACCCTATAGATAACTTATATGTACATGAAAGAATCCCTCAGTTTATATTCAGATGCCATCAGTTCTTTCTCTGGAAGTGGGTAGCATTTTTCATCATGAGTCCTTTAGAATTGTCTTGGATCATTAATGTATTCCTGAGAAGATCTAAGGCCTTCATAGTTGTTCATCACACGGTATTGTCACTGTGTACAATGTTCTCCTACTTCTGTTCACTTCATTCTATATCAGTTCATATAAGTCTTTCCAGGTTTTTTTCTGAAATCATCTTGCTTGTAATTTCTTATAGCATAATAATATTCTATATTTTTTTCATATACCACAATTTGTTCAGTCATTCCTCAATTGATGGGCATTTCCTCAATTTCCACTTCTTAGCTGCCACAAAAAAAAGCTGTTACAAATATTTTTTGTACAAATAGATCCTTTTCCCTTTTATTTGCTCTCTTTGAGATACAGATTTTGTATTGGTATTACTGGGTCAAAGTTTTGCAAAGTTTTATAGCCCTTTGGGCACAGTTCCAAATTGTTCTCCAGAATGGTTGGATCAGTTCACAACTCCACCAACGGCGCATTAGTATCCCAATTGTTTCCACATTTCCTCCATCATTTGTCATTTTCCTTTTCTGTCATATAGGTGGTACCTCAGAGTTGTTAGAGCCCTTTTATAAATGTGACTATCAATAACCTTGATTTCTCCATCTTAAAACTCCCTATTCATATTCTTACCATTTATCAACTGAGGAATGAATTGTATTCTTATACATTTTACACAGTTTTCGATATGTTTGAGAAATAAGGACCTTTTCAGAGATACTTGCTGTAAGACTGTTTCCCAATTTTCTGCTTTCCTTCTAATTTTGGTTGCATTGGTTTCAATTGTGCAAAAACTTTTAAATTTAATATAATCAAAATTATTATTTACATTTTATAATGTTCTCTACATCTTGATTGATCCTAAATTCTTTCCTTATCCATAGATCTGACAAATCATTCCATGCTTCCCAATTTGTTTAGGGTATTACCTTTATGTCTAAATCTTCTACCTATTTTGACTTTCTCTTGGCATAAAGTGTGATATCTTGGTCTACATCTAATTTTTGCCATACTGTTTTCAAGTTTTCCAGTAGTTTTTGTCAAATAGTGAATTTTCATCTTGAAAGCTTGAATTTTAGGGTTTATCAAACACGAATTACTATGGTAATAGAAATAGATACAATGTATCTATTTCTTAGCCAGTACCAGATTGTTCTGATGATTTTATAATACAGGTTGAGATCTTTTACATCTAGACCACCTTCCTTCACTTTATTCCCCATTGATTCCATTAATATTCTTGACCATTTATTCTACCAGATGAATTTTGTCATTTTTCTAGCTTTATAAAATATTTTTGGTAGTTTGGTATGGCACTAATCAAGTAGAGTTATTCAGGTAGAATTTTCATTTTCATTATGTTGACATGTCACCCAAGATTTTAGACACTTTGTGTTTATTTTCAAGCCAAGCAGAGGACACATGAGTACAAAGCAAAAGGCATTTTAATAGAATAATGAGATTAGTGACTATGAAAATTTCATCCATACATGCTGTGATCCCTCTGGGGAGGGGAGACAGACAGGATGGGA
>CM053622.1:288812537-288822357 GCA_028646595.1 Phalanger gymnotis | reverse complement strand
GATTTTTTATTTTTAGTTTACAATACTCAGTTCCACATGTTCCTGAGTTCCAAATTTTCTTTCCGTCCCTCCGCTCCCCTGTCTCCCCACAAGACAGCATGGAATCTGATATATGTTCTACATATTTCTTGGCATTAAACTTATTTACACAATAGTCTAGTTGTAAAGAAGAATTATGACCAATGGAATGAATCATGAGAAAGAAGAAACAACCCCGCTCCAAAAAAAAGAGAGAAAATAGTTTTCCTCAATCTGCATTCAGACTCCATAGTTCTTTCCATCATGAGTCCTATGGAGTTGTCTTTGAACCTTGTATTGCTGAGAGGAGCCAAGTCAATCAAAGTCATAACAGAAGCAATATGTCTGTGGTTATGTACAATGTTCTCCTGGTTCTGCTCCCCTCACTCAACATCAAATCATGTAGGTCTTTCCAGGTTATTACGAAGTCCCTATCTTACCTGTTTCTTTTTTTTTAAATTATTTTATTTAATTTATTTAATATATTTGGTTTTCAACACTGATTTTCACAAGTTTGAATTATGAATTTTCTCCCCATTTCTACCCTCCCACTCACTCCAAGATGGCATATATTCTTGTTGCCCCGTTCCCCACTCAGCCCTCCCTCTGTCAGCCCACTCCACTCCCATCCCCTTTCCCTTCTTCTCTTGTAGGACAAGATAAATTTCTACACCCCATTGCCTGTGTACTGCGAATCTTATTTCCTAGTTGCATGCAAATTTTTTTTTTGTTTTTGAACATCTGTTTTTAAAACTTTGAGTTCCAAATTCTCTCCCCTCTTCCCTTCCCACCAATCCTCCCTAAGAAGGCAAGCAATTCAACGTAGTCCACATGTCTATTTTTATGTAAAACCCTTCCACAATATTCATGTTGTGAAAGATTAACTATGCTTTGCTCCTTCCTAACCTATCCCCCTTTATTGAATTTTCTCCCTTGACCCTGTCTCTTTGCATTCATGGTTTTCTCGCATCCTTCTCATTTCTCTTCCTAATTTTTCCTCTACTTGTCTAACTTGCTTTTCCAAATCCTTTTTGAGCTCTTCCATGGCCTGAGACCAGTTCATGTTTTTCTTGGAGGCTTTTTTGTTGACTTCTTCTGGCTGTATGTTTTGGTCTTCTTCATCACCAAAGAAAGATTCCAAAGTCTGAGACTGAATCTGAGAGTGTTTTTGCTGCCTGGCCATGTTCCCAGACAACTTACTTGACCCTTGAGTTTTTCAGCAGGTTATGACTGCTTGTAGAGTAAAGAGTATTTTGTTCCAAGTTTGGGGGGATGTGCTGTTGATTTCAGAGCTATTTCTATACAGCCAGCTCTGCCACACCAGCACTCCTCCTTCCCCAAGAACTGCCAACCTGGACCTGACTCAAACCTTAAGCAGGCTCTGCACTCCTGCTCTGATCCGCCACTTAATTCCTCCCACCAGATGAGCCTGGGGCCAGAAGTAACTGCAGCTGTAGTTCTGTAGCTGCACCAGCCCCACTGCCCTGGGGCAGTGGCCTAACCACAAACTCTTTTCACTCTGTGCCCCGCAGCTTTTCCCACTAACCTTCTCTGTTGTCTTTGGTGTTTGTGGGTTGAGAAGTCTGGTAACTGCCACAGCTCACTGATTCAGGGCACTAGGTCTTGTTCCACCCTGGCTCCTGGTCTACCAGTGCCCACGCTGAACTCCGGTCCCCTCTGCTCCATGCATGATAGATCTCATCCAGCGACTATCCAGGCTGTCCTGGGCTGGAGCCCTGCTTCCTTCAGCTATTTCGTGGGTTCTGCAGTTCTTCTCTGTTGTCTTTGGTGTTTGTGGGTTGAGAAGTCTGGCCTCTTACCCATTTCTTATAATACAATAGTATTCCATTACTTTCATGCATCACACCTTGTTTAGGCATACCCCAATTGAAGGGCATCCCCTTGATTTCCAATTCTTTGCCACCACAAAAAGAGCTGCTATAAATATTTTTGTACACACAGGTCCCTTTCCCACTTGTGTGATCTCTTTGGGATACACCCCTAAAAATGATATTGCTGGGTCAAAGGGTATGAACATTTTTATAGCCCTTTGGGCATAGTTCCAAATTGCTCTCCAGAATGGCTGATCAGTTCATAACTCTATCAACAAAGTAACACTGTTCCAATTTTCCCACATGTTCTCCAGCATTTATCATTTTCCTGTTTTGTCATGTCAGCCAATCTGACAGGAGAGATGTGGTAACTAAGAGTTGTTTTGATTTGCATTTTTCTTTATGCATTAGAGCATTTTTTTATATGCCCATAGATATCTTTAATTTCTTCCTCTGGAAACTGCCTGTTCATATCCTTTCACTATTTCTCAATTAGGGAATGACTTGTATTCCTATAAATTTGGCTCAGTTCCCTGTATATTTTAGATATGAGACCTTTATCAGAGACACTAGTTGTAAAGATTTTCTCCCAATTTTCTGCTTCCCTCCTAATGTTTGTTGAATTGGCTTTGTTTATACAAAAACTTTTCAACTTAATCAAAATTGTCCCTTTTGCATTTTGTAATGCTCTCTATCTCTTGTTGGGTCATGAATTCTTCCCTTCTACATAAATCTGATAGGCAAACTATTCCTTGCTCTCCCAAATGGCTTATAGTATCAGCCTTTATTCCTAAATCATGAACCCATTTTGACTTTATTTTGGTATATGGTATAAGTTACTGGTCTATACCCAGTTTCTGCCATATCATTTTCTAATTTTCCCAGCAGTTTTTGTGAAATAGTGAATGCTTAGCCTAGAAGGTGGGTTCTTTGGGTTTTTTAAAGAGTAGATTGCAATAGTCATTTACTGCTATGTCTTGTGTATCTAACCTATGTAATAGTAATCAAGGTGAGACTTTTGCTGTTGACCTTTAATGATTCTGGCCTTTGTTTGAATGGGGCAAATAAAGTGGGATGTTTTTGTATTTCTCAACACAGAGACAGTTGGGAGCCATTGGTTTGTATCTGATGTGATATTGGGGGTGGGGAACTTCTCCATGCCCAGCCTGGGTGAGGTCAGGGCCTTATGGACCCTGAAGAGGATATATAAGCACAAAAGTTAGCATTCTTGCTCGGAGCTCTTAGCCACAGCAAGAGTAGCCCATGACTCTGGGTCAGCCATTGTAATAAGCTCTCTGGCTGGAGACTCAGATGTTGACTACCATGAATTGTATTTGATCTGTAATTCAGGGTGCTGCCTTTTTCCCCTGAACTAGGTGGATGTTATCTGTATGCTGGATTAAGTTAAGATTGTTAACCCCTTAACGTTGCTTTCCTTCAGTAAAGCAAATCAAAAGGACCTGTGTTGGCAGCTTTCTGGGTGCTGGTTGTTGGTGGACCTTACACCCCCACAGAAGCTTCTACCTGGATTGTTGATATGAAATTCCACTGATCGACTATTCTGTTTCTTAGCCAATACCGAGTAGTTTTGATGACTGCTGCTTGATAATACAGTTTAACATCTGCTATGGCTCGGCCACCTTCATTAGCATTTCTTTTTGTTGATTCCCTTGATATTTTGGACCCTTTGTTCTTCCAGATAAATTTTGTTATTACTTTATCCCGCTCTGTAAAATAATTTTTTGGTAGTTCGATTGGTATGGCACAACACAACAGCAATAGAAGAGTTATGTTCTTCCAAGAGTTCAGGGAAAGCAATAAAGAAAAATACCTGCATTTTGTTCTTCACTGGGGCCCAGACCAGTTCATGGAAGAAAAGAAGAAAAATAGGGGATGTTAATGAGCCAGATTCTGGGCTTTCTGGTCAAGAGTGACATTACACAGAGCAGCAAGGGCCTTTGATACCCAAGGCATGACAAAAGAGCTCATTTTTTTGGAGGAGGGTGAGGGAAGGCAAGGCAATTGGGGTTAAGTGACTTGCCCAAGGTCACACAGCTAATATGTATCAAGTATCTGAGTCCAGATTTGAACTCAGGTCCTCCTGACTCTGGGGCTGGTGCTCTATTCACTGAGCCACCTAACTGCCCCTAGGAGCTCATATTTTAGGCTATATTGGGGGCCAAGATTGTATAGTAGTTAGCATCTAGAGTAATCAGATTCATGAACCCAGAAATTTCTAAATACTTCTTAAATATCTGGTAGACATATATACACATATGTTGCATACAGGTATACAACATGTATGTAGGCGTGTGTATATGTATGTGCATGTGTTTAAGCATCTAGATCATTACACATGTTATATTCTTTAGTTATAAACATCTTCAAATTTAACATCCTTAGTAAATAAGTATAGATGAACAGCTACTTTTAGATATTAGCCATCTGATTTTGATTGAAGTTCTGCATTCCAAAATGAAATCTGGCAAACAGGCCTTCAATATAGAGGCTGTCTATATATAATATAAATAAGCTGATACTATGGCATGTTAATTTTTAAATACATAGCTCACATTGACACTTATAGTCTATTCATCAATAACATACAGATTAAGTGTTCCTAAGAATATACATTGACATATAAGACTTCATGAGCTCAGAGTGAGTCATTAGAACATAATATGGTAATTATGTATGGATTTGAGATGGCTTACATACTCCTGTTGCAATGTTTTGTTTAATTTCTATCCCTGGAAACAATTCAAACAGAGATCTTTAATGATTTTTCCCTTTGGTCTATTTTAAAAGTACATTCTGATCTAAACTATCAGTAGGCCGACCTGGAAAGACAAGTTTACATATGCATATGAGAATCTCATCTGCAGGTTTGTATGGGTCTCGCCCAAGCTTGGAGAAGTTAGTTGTACTTCAAACATTCTAAAAACTGTATGTTTTTCTCAGCATAGTGCTATCATTTGATCATTTATTGGTGAAATTAAAAAAGCAATTCATCTCTAGCATTTTAATGTTGTTTTTAAGTCAAATAACTGTTTTGTTTCTGTTTCTGTTACTTTTTCTGAATTTTTTGTCTCCTCTTTCTGGCCAGGTGGTCTGTAATATACACTACATTACAGTGTCCCTTCTAATTTTAACTCCATTGATCTTTACCCAGATGTTCTACATTTTTTCATATGATTACATCAGCCCATATTTGTTTTTTACAAATTATGGAATATAATTAGTATTTGTGAGGGCATTTTCAGTATGATTCATTGATTATAAGCTACTTTATATGACACAGGCTGTAGGGTTTCAGGTCCACTTGCCATGGTATAGTAGAAATACTGCTTCTATCAAACTGACCTACTTTGGTTGACCGTTGTCTTATAAGTAGGAATAAGAGAATTCCCAATAATGACTAACATTAGATAGTAGATCTCCCTACTGCAAATATTCATAAATGAGCCTATAGAACAGGCAATCAAGGTAAAACTGGTATGCTCATAAAATTTGCAGATGATACAAAACTAGGACAGATAGTTAACACATCAGAATAAAGATTTGGGATCCAAAAGGACCTTGACCCACTAGAATATTGGATTAAATCTAATTAGATAAAATTCAATATGTATAAAAGTAAATTTTTACTTGGCTATAAATACCAATTTGCTAAATATAAACTTGGGGAAACGTAGTTAGATACCAATCGTTCTGAAAATCTGGGAATTTTGGCTAACTACAAGCTCCATATGAATCAAGAGCATGATGTGATAGCCAAAAAGGTATGGCAAAGACGAGCTACATTAGAAGAGCCATAGCTTCTAGGAACATTGAAGTGACAATCTCGCTGTCCTCTGATCTTGTCAGACATCATCTGGAGTAGTGAGTTCTGATATCAGGAAAACTTCCTAATTGTTGTTGTTGGTGTTGTTGAGTAGTTTCAGTTGTATCTGACTCTTTATGACCTCATTTGGGGTTTCCTTAGCAATGATATTGGAGCAGTTTGTCATTTCCTTCTCCAGCGTATTTTAGAGTTGCCCCAAAAGGAAAATGGGCTGATTCAAAAGACAGAGGATTCCTCCTTTTTAGAGGTATTCGAGGAGTGTCTGGACAGCCACTTGTCAGGTAAGGTAGAATGGAAATTCTTTCATGTATGAGTTAGATGAGACAACCACTGAAGACCCTTCCAATTCTCTAATTCTGTGATCTATATGTTATAATAGCAGAGATCCTTAAGAGCCAACTTGCTCCTAAATATCTCTACACAATTGCTAGGCAAAAAAAAAAAAAATAGGAACCTCTCTAGAAATCTTTCCTAAGAAAATTCATGTTTATAAATTTTTCAGCAGTCAAGTAGAATTTCTGGCTAGCTTCTAGCATCATTTTATTTCTCCAGTAGTTGCAACTGGGGTTTCCTATTATAATCTACTTCATATTCAGCCACAGTAAATATTTGGTGTCTAGATGAAGTGTCTGTTGTCTACTGCCATGTAAGCTGAGATTTTAAAAATCTCCTTCTGGATATATATATATATATATATGTATATACATATATGTATACATATATATACACATGCATATGTACACATATATACACATACATATATACACACATATGTATATATGTATGTATATGTGTATATGTATATAATTTAAAAATTTTGCCAATAAGTATCTTTTCCTCTAGGTACTTCACAACATTTTTTCTCAAAACTTTTAGCCAGATGTGTTGTTGCTAAGTCATTTTTCAGTAGTGTCCAACTCTTCACGATTCCATTTGACACTTTCTTGGCAAAGATACTTGAGTGGCTTACCATTTCATTCTCCAGATCATTTTACAGAGAAGGAACTGAGGCAAACAGGGTTAAGTGACTTGCCTAGGGTCACACAGCTAGTAAGTGTCTGAGCCCAGATTTGACTCAGGTCCTCCTGACTCTGGGGCTGGTACTCTATTCACTGTACCACCTAGCTGCCCAGCCAGATGTTGAGGAAAGAACAAAGTCCTACCCTTTCCCCATAAGACTTATTCCATCTTTACCAGAACATCAATGTTGGTATGTGCAAAGGGGTAGTCTCTATTCAAGTTGATAACTGCTTTTCAGAACACTGAGTGAGATTCACCAAATAGACTTTAAATGTACTATTTCTAGATTTATTCAAGGTAGGATCAATGCTGATTCTATATCTATCTATTGATCATTTTTTGAGATGGGGGGGAGATAAAAATCAACCTCTGTTAAAAGGACTATTACTTTTAGCTTGGTTGCTACAACTTCGTGCTCTAGGTCATCTTCTCACTGTGTCCATAACAGGCTATGAAGAACTTCAACAACATAAAATAGATAGTGCCCATGTTGGTGACACATATTAAAAAGTTGTGTTCTGTGAGGCCCACTACATCCCAGGACATGTCATCTGTGGGGCAGGCCACACTTAGGAATCAGAACTAGTTTTGAGAGCAGAACAAGGAGCAAGTACATGGCAGTAGGTTATGGTGGCTAATAGAGTTGGTGACCTGGTCAAGGCAGAGGGGTCTGACATATCCAGGCATTGCCATAGCTGCTTATTCAAAAGCTCTTATGCTTCAGGGTATTTTCACTCTTTTTATTTAGGTTGTCATAAACCAAACCAAAATGTTGCTCTGAGACAGTCTCCCTGCATGACCATGTGTATTCCAATAGAATGTAAAAACACAGAATTAATAATCAGCATTTATAATATTAACACTTTGAGACTGGCAAAATGCTTTATGTGCATTATTGCATCTGATCCTCACAATAACCCTGAGGTGGCTTCTATAGGTATTGTTCCCTTTTTGTAAATAAGAAAATTACAATTCAGAAAGGTTTAACTGACCTGCCCATGGCCACATTGTTGGTTGTTGTCCTTTGTGCTTGAAGAAGACCAAAATGACATCACTATGTTAGTGTCAATGTACAGTGTGTCTGACTATGGCTGATCAGAACAATACGAGCTTGGAAGGCTATACGGATGGGCACAAATAGTCCATATGAACATTTGGAGTGGAGATGTCTCTAAATTTACGTGTCTCACATTTCTTTTGAGCTACTGCAATTTTGCTTTGCTCATAGAGGACAGCACCTTCTGATGTGGGCACTCCATGCTGGGTGGTCCTGCACCAGTGTCTCCTACGTCTCACAATTGATTCCAAAGTTCTTCAGGGAGACTTTAAGACTGTCCTTGTATCAATTCTTCTGACCTCCCTGTGAGTGTTTGCCTCGTGTGAGTTCTCCATAAAAGCAGTCTTTTAGGCAAATGTACATTTGGCATTCAAATGACTGAGATAGCTCACTGGAATTGTGCTCTCTGCACTAGAGTCTGAATGCTTGGCAGTTCAGCTCAAAAAAGAACCTTATTGTCTGGTACCTTATTTTGTTGGGTGATCTTCAGAAGCTTTCTAAGACATTCAAATAGAGGTAAAATTTGAATCTAAGTATTACTGCCTCCATGTCTCCAAGCAGGTAGTGGTACAGTGGATAGAGTGCCAGGCTTGGAGTCAGAAAGACTCCTTTTCATGAATTCAATTCTGGCCTCAGACTAGCTGTGTGACCCTGACCAAGTCATTTAACCCTGTTTGTCTCAGTTCCTCATCTGTAAAATGAGCTGGAGAAAAAAAAAATGCGAACCACTCCACTATCTTTGCCAAGAAAACCCCAAAAAGTGGTCATGTAGAATTGGACATGACTGAAAATGACTCAATGACAATAGCAAAAACTCCAAGTCTAAAACTACTCGTTACCCCAGGCTACCTCCCAAGTATGCATGTGCACAATTGAGTTCTAACAAATATGACATTCTGCATTATGCTATAATACTAGTTTAGAGGAAGGTGTTTAACCCCTGTGTTGTAGACTACAGATAGATCCCAATTAATATGAATGATGAATACCGAGAAGTGGTTGTCTTATTTAAGTTTGTGATGTTTGGAGTTATAATTATATATAAATAATTGGTTCCAGCCTATTGGAATTATGCAATGAAAATTTGAATAATGGGGCCAGGGGCCATTTCACAAGATTCTTTGCTTACATTAATCAGAGCCTAGTTATTTGATATTAGACTTTTGCTATGTATAATGATAGATGTCAAGTTATACCAGTAGAATTTTATAATTCATATAATAATGTCAAGTTATAATGTAATTCTTCTTTTCTCAACCAAGAGGTTGATGTCCAAGATGGCCGTAGGAGCTGTGCCAGACTTCAGGGAAATATGAAGCATATTTATTGATTCAAGGAAAGCTCAATCCACTTTGACCACCACATATGAGAACATTCAAGAGCAGTGAGTATCAAAATATAATCAAACATGTAAGTAATGTGGTACTTGCCCTAAGTATGATAAATGGAAAATCAGATAAGTGATAAACCATTAAGAGCCAGAACAGCTCAAGAGGATATGCTTTTTTGGGGGGGGGGAGGGCAGGGCAATTGGGGTTAAGTGACTTGCCTGAGGTCAGACGGCTAGTACATGTGTCAAGTGTCTGAGACCAGATTTGAACTCAGGTTCTCCTGACTCCAGGGCTGGTGCTCTACTCACTGTACCACCTAGCTGCCCAGGTTCAAGAGGACATGACAGGAAGTGGGTATGGTGTGCAACAATTAGCATTCTGTGTGTGAGCATAGAAAGGGCAATGAGTAGGTTGTCCTGAATGGAGTAGGGTTGGGGAATACTGAAGAAGAATGTTGGAAAGGGTAGGCTAAGATCATAAATGGTCTTGAAAATCTAAAAGCAGCATTGAGACTTAATGCAGTAGGCAACGGGCAATCATTTTAGTTTCTTGAACAGGATGAGTGACAAGATCAAGCGCTCTTTCAGGAAGATTAGTCAGGATGTGAAATTTTATTGGAAGGGGGACAGGGAAACAACTAATTAGGCTTTGTCCAATATGATCGAATAAAAGAAATTTGGTCTGCCCTAACCTGTGTTAATGAATTGCAACTGTCTAA
>CM053622.1:288790037-288807537 GCA_028646595.1 Phalanger gymnotis | reverse complement strand
CTTAATCTTCTAATGCCTCAAGAGGCAACTCTCTAAGACTCTGTGTTTCAGAAGAGCCATTGATTTTCATCAGTAGAGGAAATCTTTGCACTAGGAGTTCCTATTCCAATGAAATTACAGGTCCAGACAAAAACGAAACAAACAAAACATTTATTAAGTGCCTACTATGAGCCAGGTGTTATGTTAAGTGCTAGGAGAAAAATAAAATAAATGAGAAATAGTTTTACTTATTGAAGACTAAATGAGATGATATTTGTAAAGAGTTTAGCATAGTACCTGGAACGAAGTAAGCACTTAATAAGTGTTTGTTCCCTTCCTCCCCCACCCCCAGAACTATAATATGCATGTGTGTATATGTCCTAATTCATATTAACCTTCCTTGAAGGAAATTTTCTCCTTTCTCAATGACAGTTATACAAGGAAATCTCAATTAGTGAGAATAGTGAACTCTATAGAGAGGATGAATTACTTAAATTTACATTGCATATTGCCACTGGGCTAGGACCAATTACTGTATACACATAATTTTAACTTCACATAGCGCAAATTCAGATGCATGTGGCCACTTCACAGGATCCGTCATTCAAACTAATAGGGACCTAGCTATACAAACTTCAGACTTACTTCAACAGGAATTCTGAGAGAGGAATAATGTTTGGTTGTAGACCAGTTTCAATATAATGAAGTACATGGAAGCAAATCACCAAAATAGCAGTCTGAAGTCAGTAATCCACAGCTTCTGGTTTTTATCTACATAGCAACTAAAAACATGAAACTATCAATCAATTAAAAAGCATGCAAGTATCTACTATGTGCTGGACACTGTACTAGGTACTTGGGATACAATGGCAAGAATAAAACAATCCCTGCCTTCAAGGAGCTTACACTAAAGGCAACATATACATACATGAAAGAATATATAAAATAAATCAAAATAAATAGAAGATGATTTTTTGGTGGGGGAGAGATGTTGGAGGATACAAAAGGCAACTTATAAAAGGAAGTGTGAGCTGACTTTTTTATTATTTTATTTTTTTATATGTTTAGTTTTCAACATTGATTTTCACAGGAGTTTGAATTACAAATTTTCTCCCCATTTCCACCCCCCCCACTCCAAGATGGCATACACTCTGGTTACCCTGTTCCTCAGTAAGCCCTCCCCTCTGTCACCCCACTCCCCTCTCCTCCCCCTTTCCCTTCCTTTCTTGTAGGTCAATATAAATCTCTACGCCCCATTGCCTGTGCATCTTATTTTCTGAAGAAAAAACTTCTAAGAAATTGAGATGAGGAAGGATCGTGGGGCAATGAATGCAAAAGTACCGAGATACGAGGCGGAAATCATGTGGAGCAAAAAGACTGGTTTAACTGGCTGTAGAATGTATGAAAGGGAGTAATGCAGGTATTTATGTTGTTGGTCAGTCCTTTTTCAGTCATGTCCAACTCTTTGTGATTCCATTTGAAGTTTTCTTGGCAAAGATACTGGAGAAGTTTGCCATTTCCTACTCCAGGTTGTTTTACAGATAAGGAAACTGAGGCAAATAGGGCTAAGTGACTTGAGCAGGGTCAAAAAGCTAGTACTGAAGTTAGATTTGAACAAAAGTCTTCCTGACTTCAGGTCCAGAGCTCTATCCAAAGTGTCACCTGTCAACCCCAGAGGCATTTATATTTTACTGTAAAGATAATAGGTACGGAGGAGGGGAGAAACTATTAAGGATTCAAAGAAGAAAATCCTCAAAAAAAAATTAAAAATAAATGGGAAGCACTAGAGAGTGGCAAAAATCAAAGTAGCATATAGTGTTAAAAACTTAAGCTCAGGATTATTAATTTATGACATTTTACTTTTAATATATAGGAATACTGAATATCCAAATAGTGTTGTGTTAATATGGCATTTCAGTAAGTAAAACATTTTTTAAGTTTCTTATACTTAAAAAAATCAAAAAATTAATGTAAACTATCTGAGAGTTGTAAATACAAACATAATTCCTACTATAAATCAGAAAGGACTGACAAGCAGCTACAAGAAGTAGCTTTGAAAGAAGAGAATACCAACATGAAGCTAAAGAAAACAATTTAAATATTAAACAATATTAAAATATTAAAACTGTTACAAAGAAAAGGAAGAAAATAAGCATTTATTAAGCACCTACTATGTGCCAGGTACATCACAAATGCTATCTCATTTGATCTTCACAAAATCCTGGGAGGTAGAATTATCATTTGAGTAGCTAAGTGGTACAGTGGATAGAGCTCCAGGCCTGGAGTCCGGAAGACTCATCTTCCTAAGTTCAAATCCAGCCTCAGACACTTACAAGCTTTGTGACCCTGGGCAGGTCACTTAACCTAGTTTGCCTCAGTTTCCTATCAATTAAAAAAATGACCTCGAAAAGAAAATGGAAAACCGCATCAGTACCTTTGCCAAGCAAACCACAAAAATCGTACGTGATCGGAAGTGGCTGAACAAGAAGTGTTATCAGACAGTGACTTGTCTAGCATCATAAACTAATATGTATCTGAGGATGGTTTTGAATTCAGGCATTCCTGACTCCAAGCCCAAAGCTCTATCTTCTACCTGACCTAGCTGCCTGTAAAGTGCACAAAGCTGTGAACTGCATTTTGCATTTGTATATGAATTCCAAGTTTCAGAGTACTTTGTCATTTGTTGTTTCATTTCATCCTCTGAACATTTCCCTCTTCTTCTCCTGTTACCTAAATGTCAACTTGGATCTCTACTGTCCAATTTTCTTTCTCCACACTATTTCCATCAGTGATCTTATCTATTCCAAAACTCCATCCTACACCCTCACCTCCACACAGATATCTCCCAGGTTCACATTCCCCAGTCTGAACTTCTCTGCTGAGTTCTCACCTTTATTGCCCAATAATTCTTGACATCCCCACCTAGATCTCTAAAAGTTTTGTTAACATTATAGCTACCAGACTGGCTGACAACATAGCAAAGTGGTGAGAGTAATAGACTGAGAGTCTAAAAGACCGAGATTCACACCCTGCTTTAGATTCTGCTAAGTTGTATAACCCTGGTCAAATCACCTAACCTTGTGGAGTTTCCATTCTTTTTTCTAATAAAAGCACCTAACACACAAGATTATTTTGGTGATCAAAGAGGTAATGTATATAAAGGACCTGGGAAACTTTAAAGAGCCATATAAATGTGAGCTACTATTGTTATGTGTCTTGTTCTCATTTTGTTCAAAGGAGTTCAGATAGAAATTATCCTTGAGAAAATCATTATTCTGACATTTGTCTCTTATAGGTAATGTTCTACTTGCTACTTAATGGGTAGGAAAAATAGTTATCTTTTGTAGATGCATAAAAGTTTTAGGAGGTAAACTCACCTCCAAAAGCCTTTTTAGCAGAACAGACAGGGTGGCAAGGGGTGACATTTAACTAAGGCCATTCCCACATGACTTTGACCTCTTCTGCCTAGACTCTATATTCTGAATGCATTTTACACAATTTCACAGTGATTAATTGATATAGAGATGCCAATTAAAATGTTATTCTTTAGTTTTTATGTATCAATTTATGTAGTTTTTTAGTTTTGTCTAGGTGAATGTCTATGATAATGGTCTCCTTCCTTTATTGGTTGATATCTTTAGAATATTTTGAGGTCTCTATTTGTTGTGTGAGGATCTTTCATCTTTATTCCTATGGAAAAAATGAATTTTTGATGTATAATTCTAGATATCAGGTCATGGCTTGTTAGGTATTCAGTAAGTGACAATTTTTTAACAGCCTATAGTGATGTGTTGCATATTCTCTGCTATTTCCTTGCATACCCTACATTGGTCACAAAATCCGGGCTCCTTAAGGAGATCCATCTGTTTATTAAGATCATTGTTGTCTCATTTTATCTTCTTTGATGATAAAAACAGTATGAAGATATGTCATGATTATGCTATTATTCTTTCATACTTAATGCTTTGTAGACCACTATGCAGGTCCATCAGATCATGCATTTTTGTGATAAGATGAGTTTGGGGATATAAACTCATCTTTTGTATATTCACAGAAAGCTTCTTTGTAAAGACTCCAGTAGTAGGCAGTACAGCAGAGATCCTGTGCCTTGCCTTGTCCCTATATACTCTTTTAATCATTTTTAAAATTTTATTTTATTTTTTGTTATATTTTATGTTCAAAACTCTCCCCCCCCATTCCTCCACACCCCACACTAGAGAAGGCCACCATTTGACACGGATTTCTAAATATATGTAAAATCATACTGTGCTATACTATTTATCAGTTCTTTCTCCACAGGTAGATAGCATCATCCTTCATAGGTCTTTTGTAGTTGATTTGATAGTATTTGTAACACTAAGAATTTTCTAACTTAGTCTTTCACAGTTGTACTTTGAACAATATTGTGGTTACTGTACACAGTGTTCTCTTAGTTCTGCTCATTTCACTTTGCATCAGTTCATGTAAGTCTTTCTATATTTTTCTAAAATCAACCAGCTCATCATTTCTTACAACATAGTAGTATTCCATTACAATTACATACCACAACTTGGTTAGCCTGCATATACATTTAATTTCTTGCTCAATTTACACCACTTGATTGAATAATTGGCATTGATCCATAAATTTGAAGTCCCCAAGGATATCCTTTCTGTCATTTCTGATGACCGACCAGATCCCACATTGCTACAACAAACTCCATCAACAAATCTTCACCACTCAGCCTTATTGTGATGCTTCTTTGGCAACAGTTTGTTGGCTGGTGTTCATGTTGAGGTTGCTCATGGAACATCTTTATATTTTCTTATCCATTTCACCATTATCCTTCTCACCATCAACATAACTAGAAATTATGTAGTGCCTATTTTGTTCCAGGCGCTGTGCCAAGCTCTTTACAAATAGTGTCCCATTTGATCCT
Source organism: Phalanger gymnotis (assembly GCA_028646595.1). NCBI lineage: Eukaryota > Metazoa > Chordata > Mammalia > Diprotodontia > Phalangeridae > Phalanger > Phalanger gymnotis. The sequence goes on along the minus strand of CM053622.1, from coordinate 288,802,640 downwards.
CGCAACCCTGGGAGGTAGGTATATTATTATCCCTATTTTCCAATTGAGGAAACTAAAGCATACAGAGGTTAAGTGGCTTGCCAAGGTCACACAGCTAGCAACAATCTAAAGCCAGATTTGAACTCAGGTCTTCCTGACTCAAGGCCCAGAAGTCTTTCCACTACCACCTACCTGCCTTTGTCTGGAAATAAACAACTTTCAGTTATATTAGGCAAATGGTGCATAGCTGTTGTCAGTCTTTATTATTGTTTTGCGAAATGAGGTCTGTTTGTTCCAAGAAGCATTTCTATAATTTTTTGACATGTTCACTGTGTACTCTGAGAATATTTATCAATCCACTTCCTCCTTTCAGATGAGCAAATGCTATCTGTCTATAGCTACCTGGAAGTAATGAACCCTGTACTGTATTTCATTAGCATAGTACAGATTTTTATTTAGATGCATTCTAAGTCTGTTGTCCATTTTACTATGTCAAAAGTGTACATTAAAACCCATATTGCATAGGTGCTAATTTTACTCTCATCGCATTTTTTCTTTAAAGTTTTTGCTTCATAATTCCAACCAGTCTCTTAACATACTGAGCTTTCCCTTTGGCAATCTTATGGTTATATGCCTTTCCTAGAAAAGAACAATATATTTTTTTTTAAAAAATGACCTCCAAGTTGACTTAATTTGGCCTCAGATTTAAGCTCAAAGCCTTCAGTCTCTATTCTTCCTTTGCCTACAGTAAGAATATCCTATTTAATAAGTCCAAATAGCATTTTCTTTTTTGGGTTTTTTTTTCAAATTACATGTAGAAACAATTTTTAACTTTTTTTAAAAAAAAATTGAATTCCAAATTCTCTCCTTCCCTCTCCACTTCCTCACTGAGAAGGAAAGCAATTTGAAAAATGCTGTCCACCTCAGAGAAAGAACTAATGGAATCTGAATGCAGATAGAAACATACTTTCAAAAAACTTTCTTTATTTTCCTTTTCAATCTGTATTTTCTTTTGTAACATGGCAAATATGGAAGAAGATTTGCATGACTCTACATGGATAGCATTTTTAATCATAAGGTCCTTGGAATTACCTTGGATTGTAGTATTGCTGAGTCATTCACAGTTGCTCATTGTATAGTATTGCTGTTACTGTGTTCAATGTTCTCTTGGTTCTGCTCACTTCACTTTGTGTCATTACATGTAAGTCTTTCCAAGTTTTTCTGAGAACATCCTGCTCACCATATTTTATAGCTCAATAGTATTCCATCACAATCACATATCACATCTTGTTCAGCCATTTCTCAATTGATGGGCATGCCTTCAATTTCCATTTCTTGTCCCCAAATCTTGGATATTTGTGCTTGTCAAACACTAGATTACTATGGTCATTTACTACAATGTATTGTGTAACTAATCTATTCCACCGATCTACCACTCTATTTCTCATCCAGTACCAGATTGTTTTGATGATTACCACTTTGTAATATAGTTTGAGATTTCCTACTGACAGTCCATCTTCCTTCCCATTTTTTTCATCGATCTCTTTGATATTCTTGACCTTTTGTTCTTCCAGATGAATTTTGTTGCTATTTTTTCTAGCTCTACAAAATAAATTTTTGTATAATTTGTTAATCTGGGCAACTTAATTCCAAAGAACATCTTCAAATAGCAAACAATATTGGAGAAAATATCATTAATACCATGACATTTCATGAGTATCTTAAAATCAGTATATCCAAAAATGAATTGATTTGTCCTGAATTCAACTAATTGTATCTCCAGTTTCCTCAAAGCCAGGTTAGAGTTCTTTTCCTTTTGGCTTGCATCAGTCCTATGAATTCTACTTCCATGTAGCTCCACAGCCATTCCATTCCCGTTCATATCCTTTAATTCATTTCTTCATCTCTTTCCTGGAACTGTTACAATAGCTCTTAACTGATCATGTTAACTCCAGTCTGTCCTACACCAATTCATCTTTCATACCATTACCAGACTAATGCTGCTAAAACAATTTTATTCATGCCAATCCACTGATCATAAATGTAAAACAGTTCCCATTGAATGCAAAATTATTTCTGGACTCCTTAACTTAGCATCAAGGTCCACAATGTCTTTGTCTGAACCTAAACACTTTCACTAGCCCTTCCCCATGCCTAGAAGTTTGTTCCTTCTTCATCTCTGTGTCCTGACTTTCCTCAGATTCCAATTAAAATCCCAACTTCTTCAGGAAGTCTTTCCTTATCTCCATTAATTCTAGTGCCTTCCTTCTGCTGATTATTTTCTTATGCATAGTCATTTAAATGTCATCTCTTCCACTAGACTGTGAGCTCCTTGAGGGTAGAGACTGCCTTTTGCCTTTCTTTGTATGCCCAGCATTTTGCACAGTTCCTGGCACATAGCAGTCACTTAATAAATGTTTACTGATTGACCAACCTATATTTCTGGTTATCAGTCCCATTACTGCCCTATACCTACCTTATACCTTATACATAAATCCCTATACTATTTCTCATCATATTTCTTCAGTCTAGAATGTTTTGACTATCCATCCTTGCCAGATAACTCTTCAAGGCCCAACTCAAATATGACTTCCTTTTTGAAGTCTTCTGTTTTCTGCAACTAGAAATGATCTCTCCCTCCTCCATAGCCCCATATGTTCTGTGTAAAAAAGTGTATACTTATACCTCTCTAATAGCACTTATTCTGTCTTCTAGCACAGTATGTTATTTGTATAACTTGGCTTATGCTCCTCACTAAAGTGTGAGCTCCTTAAAGACATCTTAGCCAGTTTTGCATCCTCTACAATGTCTAACATAGTGCCTTGCATATTATAGACACTGAAGAAATATCTCTTCAGTGGATTTGAGCTTCTTTGGGAGGTAAGGTAGGTTTCATTATCCCCACTTTACATATGAGGAAACAGGAGGCCCAGCTAGCTAAGAGAGAGCAAGGACCAGAAACCATGTTTCAAAATTCTGTCCTCTTGCCAATCAGAACACTAGTGATCTTGGAATTTGAAGGGAAAGAAACAGGTTGATAAAGTACTGAAGAGCATAGGATTAAAGAAACTATTCATGACTGAAACAAAGACCTACTATAATAAGTAAGGAAATAAAGAGAGCTTTACGGTGTCATTGGTTCAAAGGAAAAAAAAATTAGTCAGAAGAAAAAAACTAATATAAGTTTTGGAGAACCAGAGGTAACAAATTCATGGACTAGAGACTTATCTGGGCTCTCACTGCTATTTAACAACCCTTCTTCAGTATCATTCAGTACCTCGAGTACCATTATTGGCTCATTGTCCAATGAGGAATTTCCTCACAGTGATTCTTTCAAATTTTTTCTTCTATCTTCTCATCATCAGCTACATCCCTACAACTGAAACAGCCATCCATCGCTCCTTTAACTCTCCGAAAAGCTTTAGACAGTGATTCAGCCTAACCAGAGAAGGGGAAAAAAATTAAGAGACCAGGAACAAAAGACCAGCATAAGTGGCTGCCCTGGGTCTGAAGGAAAAGGGGCTCAAATCCATCTGAATCTATAAGATTCTTGGAGAACAGACTAAGTCCATAAAAAGTAAATTCCTCAACACAGAAAGGCTGAGACAGACTTACATTGTATCCACTGTCAAAGGTGAAGGAGGCAGAAAGTGGAAGGGGACTATAAGGAAGAAAAGGCTAAATCCAGCAAAGGTTTCAAGAGGAAGAAAATTCAACAACAACAAAATGATACGCATTTTATGTAAATATAGCTTTGTGTTTGTCCTTTGTTTTTGAAGAGGACTATGACATCAGGGAAATGATGACATGACTTGCAGTTGACTTGGATTTGAGTGAGGGAGGGCTGTGCAAAGTCACCAGCCTCACTTTCTCCTCCAGAGCCATCTGGATCCAGTCACCTGATATTCATCAGGATGACTGGAGATGACCCAGGATGCAATGGGAGACCCTGGCCCTTTTAGGCTAATGCCTTTTCATGTACTCACTCAGAGTGAGGTAATGCCCATTCAGTTAATAGGCCTCTTTAGGAAGTGAGTCAAGAGATGGCACCTTTAGTTAGAAAAAAAAAAATCAAGTCGGGAGGAGAAGACCCTCAGGGTTGCTGTTCTAAAGAGAAACAGTTACCATTGACATTCACTCTAAGCCAAGAGGGCCCAAAATACAGCCATTAAGTGCAGTTTGGGCAGGGATCTATTGTGGTCCAATGGAAGAGTATATGCAGCAGGCAATGAACAAGATGAGCTAGAAAAAAATTAGGATAAAGATGATAGACAATTTGGGTGTCATCTGTATAGAAGTGATCATTTCAATCATGGGAGTAGATGAAATTGAAAATGGCCAAGAACAAAATATTTTGTGAGATAGCTACTTCTAACTCGTAGGAAAAAGTAGAAGAATCATGAGAGTGCTGACATGAAGAGAACACAGAGAATCCAGAAGGAAAGAGTGTGCTAATTAAGAGTGGAGGAGTCACAAGAATGAGAAAAACAAGGAAAAGGGAATGCCAAGGGGAAATAAAGAATGAGAAGGAAGCAGAAAGTATTAATAAGAACAGACATTAATTAATGAAAATCAGCAATATTAATTCTCTACTTTGCAAAGGAGTAACAGGTAACATTCAGGAAAAAGGTTACAGAAAAATTATAAAACATAAAAATAACATTTTAGAAAGAGAAATGAGAGAAGAAAAACTGAAAACTCCCTCCATAAGGGAAAAGAAAAAAAAAGGGAAACAAGAGTAGGAATAGTTTCAAATATTCTACATCTGGATTTTGGAGAAACAAGGTAGATAAAACAAATATATAATTAAGGTTAGAGACAGTTCCCAGTTAATGCAGGTTGATGAAGTAAATGACAACAGCATGATTAATTATATAAGCAATGAACAATATTTATAGAGCACCTACTAAGTGCAAGGTACCATGAGAGATGTAGTTTTAAATACATTCTAGCACATAGCCCCATAAGGCTAAGGACATTTTCTTTGGGGCTTGGAAAGAAGAAAGGCTTGACATTATACTCCAAATCAGCCTAGATTCAAAGAGACAGGTAGGCATTGTGCAGGCCAGGAGGGACTTTGTTTTGGTCCGTAGGAAAAAAAAACATTCACATAAGTATGGCCTTTCTCTTTTTCTCGTATGACATAGAGGTTGTAAGGTCTTCAAAATTCCAGCTAAAATATGTATGATACATATTTCTGTTGTGGGGATATTGAAAGCCACAAGAGGAAAAGTTGAATGATTTGTTTTGACGCTAGTGCCCTGAGATGGGATTTGATGCCCTTGGTTCAGAAACTACCTCTTTTGTTCATATAAATTATAAGGATTCAGTTCCTAAGTCCGTGCTTGGCCCCAAATTCTTGGTTCTTTCTCTTACCACATGTGGGTGATATTGCTGATATGCATGATGTTTATAAATGTGTGGCACATGGATGCCTTCTATCCCCACATTAGCAGTAAAGATGGACTGAATCTCATCATTATAGCCATTTTTCCAATGGTGAAACCAGGCCTTAAGAGTCTGCGTTCTAGTCATTCCTTTGCTCCCCAGTCGCTTTCCTCTGTATTTCCTTCACAGAGTCCTTTGATTTCAAAGGATGCTCTGCTCATCAAAGAAGTGTGTTGGTGAAGAGGGAGTAAAAGGAGTAAAGACAAGGCCCAGAGGAGGTAAATGACTTGCCTATCATTCGGAATTACAATACAAGTATTTTTCAATCTCAGTTCTGGGTCCCATTTTCTATCATCCCTCTCTTCTTTTTCTTCTCTATAGAAGAATCATCGAGAAGAAATCTATTTTCTCAAGATGTGATCTTCACATTTCCTTTCTTATCTGTCACATAATCACAGACTATCCTCCTTTCCTAGCTATAGCAAGGTAAATACCAGAGAGGCTGGAGGCTAGAGGGAAAAACACCCCAAAGGAAGTAGCATGAATCTACTTTATGAATTTGTTCCTCTGTGCTCCCTTCTAATAGTTAGAATATAAATAGAACAGGAAATTCCATTAGAATAATTTGCTATTCATCATGAATTATAAATGACATGATTTACCATTCATACATGCCTAATTTGAACTTTTAAATTTTATTCTGTAAATTGACTATTGAATTGTATAGCCTTTATCACTTTTCTTAAACTCCGGGGCTGGATTATTATTATATTGACCTCTTATTCTCTCTTCCTAAAATAGGTTTGTAAACCACTGTGTACTGACTACTCTTAAAAGCACTGAGAACACAAACCCTATTAGGCCTAGTAGTGAATGACTGAAGGGAGCTCAGCTCAATGTTTCCTCACTGAATCCAAATTAGTCTCACAGCTGGAGAAGCATCAGTGGCTGATAATGGCCTAACAACCTCTAGCACTAACAAATATGACCTCAGGTGCAGTGACGAGAATGTGTAATGTAGTGTTCTCTCAACCTGCATCTGCTTTACGGAACGAGTTGACACGATGGGAGTTTTGAGCTACCTTGAAAAATAAAATGTCCTAAAATGAAGGGGGAAAAAAATAATCAATAGGTGACAGGTTGCACAATAATACCTCTGGAACATAATAGTAATAGTTTCCCCATTAGCTCAAAAGAAAGGTTCAGAGGCTCTGAGGAAGTCATGGTGAACTTTGCCATTTGTACCACTCATTAGCTGTGAAATTATGCATTCAGCACTTCCAATCCCAATATGAGTTTCATGCCTAATTCCCATCAGCTAACCTTTGCATGCATCTGATACTTGATTAAAGATATCATGAGCCATTGCCCAACAATGAGGACACTGCCCCGCACGGTTTTTACCTCAGCTAAACACCAATGTAGGGCAGTGAGAAACAGATGCAGCGAATGAGGCAGCATAATCTGACATTGGTTTTGTATTTTTAGTTATCCAACTTCACAACTAAAAGCCACGACATGCACATAGTCTTTGATTATGTTTAAGTTCTAAATTGTCCTTAGCTCCAAAAAAAGGTATAAGTAGGCATTTTCATCCTTCTGAATCATATAGCTGTAGAATATACTAAATTCCCAAACACTGACCATTCACAAATGTAGAAATATATGTAATTGTTGTTTTTATTATAATAATTGTATAATAAATTGTATAATTGTAATAATTGACAAAGATTTGCCAAGCACAAAATCTTCCTGTAGTCAGGTGCTAGGCAAAACATTTCAGTTTCTGACCCTTGTTTGATATTGAAATTGACATATCAGGGCTTCAGAATGAACAGAGACTAAAATCTACATTGAGGAAGAAAACTTCTATTTTCAAAGCCAAGTATTTAACGAAGGCTTTCTGTCTTGCACAAAAGTGTTAACAAATAAAAACATTGACTCAATATGGCTCCTGGTAGAATGTGAACTACAAAATGAAAATATATTCATGAAATGTCATTGGTAAGCGTTCGCTAAGGAGCCTATGGCCAGTGTCCACCTTCTCACATAAATGATTAGCCATGGAAACACAATGTGTAAAAAGTGAAACAAATTAAGATTTGGTCATTCTTTCCCCTACTCAGTACTTGACCTGGCTAGCATTTGGTCCTTAGCCATCCATGATAGATGTATTAGACAGATAACACAAAATTGAAGGAAAGAACAGAAATGTATACAACAAAGAAATATCAGGTAAGATATAGACAATGTTATGTTTTTGCATATAAAATATGTAAAATGTTAATAGTTCTTTTATTAATAATTGAACAAATGATGGACTAGTACCAGCTTTCGATTTAGCACTTCCCATATGTCTATAGAATGGGGGGCAGAAGGAGAGGAGAGGATCACCTTGTTTTGTTTTGAAAGTTTTTATATATTCGATGAGTACCTACATCTCTCTTTCTCTAAGGTGAACATTTTCAAGCACTGGAAAGACCAATAAATTGTAAACTCTTCACTAATTAAAAGGAGCCTTATAAAGGAACACAGTTCCTGCCAACTTACCAAGATCCTCTAGTAATGCCGATTGACTGTTCTATAGAGACCAGAAATTTGGTCAACATATTGAATAGCCTATGACAGTCAGACCCAAAATAAATAGCAGCTTCCTGCTTGTGTTTTTTTTTTAATTTGGTGCTACTCTATGAAAAATTAAGTGGAGGAAATTAATCATTACCCACCAAAATTTTTACTACATAAAAATACTTTTAAGTATCTGCTTCATTTTCCCCTCCCTTCTTTGTCCTTTCTAAAAACCTTTCTCCTTGTCATTGTTAGGCCTCACTTTCCCTGATTCTCTGTTTTTTTTCCTCATAAAAATAAGTTTCAGTGGATTTCAAAGGCCAAAAAATAGATGGATGAAAATCCTTCTCCAGAAATGGGATTGATCGTGCTGAGGAGGGATTTGAAGGAGGGAAGAAGGGTAGCTAAGAAGATAAGAGTTTTTGAAGCGGAAAAAGAAAAATACAAAAATAGGTAGTGAGCTACTGGGAGGATTGAAGAGGTTTGAACAACTTTATTTTATATGAAGGAGAAATAGAGGAACCTGTGACACATTTGATCCTCCACATGTCCTACAATTCAGAAGGTCTCAGAAGCACTTAGGGAAATAAGGACTGCCCTGGGTACCAAGTGTCAGGAAAGGCTGGATGATGCTGGCAATTCTTGGCCTCTGACTTTAATGCTGGTACTGAAGAAACAATAAGAAAAAGAAGTCACTAGGCTAGAACAGAGCTAGGCCTCTTAAGAAAGGGTTAGGACTTTTTTGACTCTTCACCTCCATTTGGAAAAGGTAGGAAATGAGCCTTGGCATAGTCCCTGATAGGTCCTGGCCTGCTCACCCATTTTACCATCCCTTCCAAAAGTCCCCATCAAGAGACAGGCAACTACTATCTCAGCAGAGGTAGCAAGTCACTGAGGATTCTAAAAACGAGTAAGACAAGGAAGCCAGACAAAGAGAATGGAATACCTAGTGGCTTGTTCACTTCCCAATTTCTTGGGGTCCAATTTAAAGATGGACTTAATGCTATTCAAAAGAACGATGTCTAAGATATTATAATTAAAAATGGATGAAATACAACCTCTTTTTATAAAATTTTTACAGGCATTCCCAATTCATGGGGAAATTGTATAGAACTCTGAAAAGCATTTTCCCATATAAAGTCATGTTACATATGGTGGTTAGAGTCTCAGGACAGCCAATCAAAACCTATTTAATCCATGTCATGCCTGAAGTTTAATACCATATTTGCAATACTTTAGAGGCTGACCACCACATGGCACAGTGTTTATAAGCTCCTTCAGAATTCCAGCTTGGGATGGCAGGAACACAGCTACCTCCCCTCCCTTTCTCCCCCAACAGCAGTGGGGTCAAAGCTGCTGTTATTCCTCCCTTCTGGCAGGGACAGAAGACGCTCCCCCAGCTCCAAGCCGCTTAGTGTTGGCTCCTGTGGTCTCTGGCAGGGACTCTAGTCAGGCTGGGACTAGGGAGTGGGGAAGGGCCTATTGAGGGAAAGAAAAACAGGAACTTACTGAATCTGGGTATGAGGAGCTGTGGGGAGGTGGGCTCTCCAAAATCCCAAGCAAATTTCTAAATCCTGTCAACCTGGTTACTCCCTTCTTTTCCTGAGAGAGCCACAGGGATTGGCATACATATGCATCTTTCTATTGGCACTATCTATGGCTGCCAACCAGTGTTTCTCTCCTCCCCTTTGTCCCAAAGTAACATGGAACAAAGCAAGATTTTGTAAATTGGCCTTTGAAGAGATTAGTGCTTTATCTGGCACATAGTAGGAGCTTAATAGATGTTTATTTAATCAATCCATCAATAAGCATTTAGTATGTGGCAGATACAGCACTAGGTACTGGGTATTTAAAGGCCAAAAAAAGATACAACCCCTGTTCTTGAGAAACTGCTTTCTGTTTGGAGAGCACAGATAAAACTAGGTGAATTTAAAGAAACCAAGTCAAACGATTGCCAATTCCAAATTAGTAATCCCTCAAACTCATAAGCTTTTATTGTAAAAATCAGGAAATAAATGACATAGCCAGAAGTACAAAATAAGTTTGATGGGCCATTTTCCCCCTAATCTTAACCTGAATCCCAGAATATGGTCATGCCTTTCTCGGCAGGGACTACAGACCAGTGGAAATTGCTATCACTGATCTATCTCATTACCCCAAGTCCTACTTATTCTTTCACCTTGATCTTATTAAGCAAAACATAAGGGCCTGATTCCACAATGAGCAAGTCGTTCCTTGGCTGACTGTAAAGTGCTTACTCATGTGAGGTAAATTAACTCCTCCAGAGCATTACCAGTTAATTCACCCCATTGTAAAATGTCATTGACTACATGGGGCTTTTTAATTTCTTAAATTTCCTATCCAACTCTTAGCACCCTGGCACATTGCATTCATTTTATTCAGAAAAAATAGTTTACTCACCATAGGATCAGGCCAAAATAATTTTGTTCCACTGCCAATCAATGGGATTTATGGGCTACACTGTTTTCAAAACACCTTATAGCCTCTAAAATGTGGTTCCCCAAACTGTGTGGTAGATAAGCCATGTCAGTAGCACATAGTAAATTCAATAAACTGTATTATTACTATTATTTTTATTTGATTATTACCACCCACACCTATTGCCACTGTGGTAACATATGAGCCTAACCAATGTGGGAAGGGAGTTTCCCCACACACAGCAACAGCATATATAGGTCTCCTATAACATCTTCTACAAGACTGTAAACAACTTGAGGGTAGAGATCATAGTATTAGAGCCTAGATGTAGCAGGGACATTAGAGGTTATCCAATCTAAACCCCTCATTTTAAACACGAAAAAAAACTGAGGCCCAGAGAAATCAAGTGACTTGTTTGAGATTGCATTGGCTGAAGTAGGAGAGGCTAGATTTGAACCCAAGTTCTCTGTTTTCTAGGCAGCTAGGTGGCACAATGGATTGAGCACTGGGCTTAGAATCAGGAAGACTCGTGTTCACGAGTTCAAATCTAACCCCAGATAAATACTCAATGTGTGATCCTGGGCCTTAGCCCCATTTGCTTCAGTTTCTTCATCTGTAAAATGAGCTGGAGAAGGAAATGCCTCCAGTATCTTTGCCAAGAAAACTCCCAATAGGGTCACAAAGAGTTGGATATAACTGAAAATGACTAAACACAATAGTGGCCTCTGCATTCCAAATACAATAGAATTTCTACTACGCCAAACTCTTAGCAATCATGCCTCATTTAAATTGATGTCTCCCCCCAGAGCCTAGGATTCGTTTGTTGAATGAATACGTGGAAAAGTAAGCAAATGAATGACTGAACAAAACTTAACAATTTTCCAGAGCCATTTGGATTTGTAGGAGAATTTTTGATGTTTAGTACCTTATTTTTCCTTCTGCTCTTCTAAATGGGCTAAGTAAATTCAGGCTCAGTTCCTTATTTCTAGTTCTACTGTACGGAACTTGAATAATTATTTTTTTTGCTTTGGTTTTATTCAGTTTATTTAGATGAAATACCAAACAGTGTGGTAGTTGAGATTTTATAAGGTTGCAGTTATAAACTGTTGTGCATTGTGGTATGTTAGAGGGCTGTGGGTATGGGACAGACTTTTATTAAACATGTTTTTTCTGGTTTTCTCCACAGATTTTTTTTTTCAAAAGAACACTCATATCTCCTTCCCTTGAGGTCTTTCAAAAAATGGAAAAATATCATTTGTTCAGAATAATTTAGGCTCAATTCTGCCCAGAGGCAAGGGGATAGTCTACATGGCCCTTTGAAGGTCCCTTCTAGTCATCTGATTCTGTAGCTTTCTATACCAAGAACTAGTAGACATAGATGTATGACTATTTTGTGCTTATGTGTATAGTGGTTTTCCATTTTTGAGAAGACTTTAAAATCCAAATGTACAAATCAGATAAAAGATAATTACACACTTAATAAAAGTATTCCTGTTTACAAATAAATTTACTCAAGTCTAATTTCTAATCACTCACTTAACTTGACTGACCCTCAGTTTGCCCATTTTAAAAATGGAAATAGTAATACTTGTATTATATACCTCACAGGTTCATGATAAGAAACACTGAAAATTATTTCAATATGAAGACATGAGAGGGGATATAAGGCAAGTAATACAAATGATTATAAGCAAAGCAGTATGCAATAAATGTCCTAAAAACATGCCAAGTGGAACTCAGGCAAAGGAAGAGTCTTATCTAGCTAGGGGTAAAGCTTTTAAGATGAAGCATCATGTGATCTATACCCTTTAGGATAGCTAGGATTTCAGTTGGTACAGATGGAAAGAGCAAGTTATAAGGATAATGTTGGAATTTGGGGACCACAGCAGAGCAGTGGGCCATTAAACTTTTGACACACTTTAAATCACGGCATGTAGGTGGCTGACTCCTCTTCTTGGACATAAGGCCCTTACAGAATAGAGACCTGACAAAGAAAAATAGCAGTTCCATTGATGGTCTCATTTTTGTTTACAGAGTCTGTGAAAGGCAGCATGATAGTGTGGATAGAGAACTGGTCTCACATTCAGGAAAACCTGAATACAAATACCAACTCTGACGAAAAGAAGAAACCATTTGCAAGTCACATACCCTCTCAGTCCCATAGCTAGTTCTATAAGTCTCAAAATAGAGAGAGACAGAGACAGAGAGAGAGAGAGAGAGAGAGAGAGA
>CM053622.1:288778034-288789537 GCA_028646595.1 Phalanger gymnotis | reverse complement strand
TTCAATTGACTCCAATGGTTCTCTACTACCTTTTGGATCAAATACAAAATCCACTGTTTGGTGTTTAGAGTTTTTCACAACCTGGCTGCTTTCCAGACTTCTTACACACTACTCAGTCCCCCAGATCTACATAGTGTTGCTCAAATATAAAACACCATCTCTTAGCTCCATGATTTTAACCTTGCTTTCCCCTAGAATGACCCTCCCTTCAATTCTACCTCTTGGAATTTTTAATATTGCTTCAAGACTCAACCCCATTTCCTCCTTCTCCATGAGGCATTTCATAGTCCCCCAGAGGCTTGTGCCTTCTCCTCCAGTTACCTTGTATTTCTGTTTCACTTTTCATTTGCTCATTCTCCCAACCCTCACTTGTACTCAAGCCTCAAGAGGGCAGCTGGTCCCCTCTCCCTTGAGTATTTTAGGGGTGACTTTCAGAGGCTGGGGAGAGGTGTAGTTTCTCTCATACTAAAACTCCCCAATAAATTTCCCTGAATGATCATTAGTTGTTATTAATTAACCAGTCAGACTCAACCAGCTTTTTGAAACATATTTACTAAGCCATTATAGTGTACCATCCTCTCAGAGAGGATAGCATACTCTTCCACAAGTACATACAAAGTCCACAGAAAAGAGACTTCATGCTTAGAAGATGTTATAAGGCAAAGTGGTTAAGTCACCACTCCTAGTTGAATGACAGTCCTCTCCTTTCGTGGAATCCTCATTCTTTTCCTCAGAGGAATGGTGTAGATGTTTTCTGGGGTCCTTGTGGAGTCTTAAGCTGCCTTTCTTTAAAAAAAAAACATTTTCACATTAGTCATGTTGTGAAAGAAGAATCAGAACAAAAGAGAAAAACTATGAGAAAGTAAAAAAGAGAGAGAGAAAAATGTATGCTTCAATTTGCATTCGGACTCCATAGTTCTTTCCCTGCACATGGATACTATTTTCTATCATGAGTCTTTTAGAATTATCTTAGATCATTGTATTGGTGAGAAGAGCTAAGTCTATCAAGATTGGTTATCGAAACAAGTCGCTGTGTACAATGTTCTCCTGGTTCTGCTCACTTCACTTTACATCAGTTCATGTAAGTCTTCCCAAGTTTTTCTGAAATCTGCCTGCTTATTATTTCTTATAGAACAATAGTATTTCGTTACATTCATATACAACAAGTTATTCCCCAATTGATGGACATCTCCTCAATTTCCAATTCTTTGCCACCACAAGAAGAGCTGCTATAACTATTTTTGTAAAGTGTGTCCTTTTCCCTTTCAGGTTGCCTTTCTTCAGTACGACTAGTTTGTCCATGGATCTCAATGCAGACAGTGCTATGGCCACTGGTACAGGGACACTGCTAGGACATTCATAAGAATTCCACTAGGTCATGTGGTTGAAGTGTTTGCTTGGATCTGCCGCCACCACTTTGATGACTCATTTTCAAATGCCAGAATTGGTTGGCTGTTTTATGTAAGCCCTATAGGGTGTGACTGTATCTCCTAAACTAATCCCAGCATTCCTTTTGTGTACTCATTTCATTTCATCCAATGGCTTTTTTCGCCTTTCAAATTAATTAAGGGCTTTTGTATGTTTTTAATTGACTGATTCCACAGAGTTATTCTCACTTTATAAAGGTGCCAGAAATGTAGCATCTTTTCTAGTTCCTTCACATTGGATGGGATCATTCATCCACCCCCCCCATACATAACATTATATCTGCTTTATATGTGCTTTGTATAGATTTATAAGCATTTTGAATACAGCTATATATGCATATGTTAGAATGAAAATTTCTTGAGGGCAGGAATTGTTTTTGCTTTTGCTTCTCTCTTTGTATCTCCAGTGCCCGACCCACAGTAGGCACTTAATAAATGTTCACTTATTCAATTTACCAATGGTAAACAAATATTCATACTGCCATAAATTTAGAACTAGAAGAAACTTTAAAAGTAATCTCAACTAACCTATCATTTTACAGATATGGAAACAGAAACGCAGAGAAATTAGGTGACTTTCCTATAGTCAGAATTTGAACTCAGCTCCTCTGACTTCAAATCCAGAACTTTTTGCATGGTATCACAAAATAAGTCAGAGGTCTGAGATTTGAACCTACCTCCTTTGACCCCAAACCCAAAGCTTTTTCAACTTTCTTATCCTGGCTAGCCTTTGGAGGGAATTTCGGAACATTTGGATGGTGATATTATTGCTAAATGAAGCTTCTGTGTGGGGGGGGTGTGTCTTTTTTTGGAGTTTACCTTTCTAATTCAAGGGTCAGAAATTGTAATGGAAGAAGCCTGTCACAACCAGTTGTCCCCTTCCACCATCTCTCCTTATTCTTATGACCAAGGCTTTTTGTTTGTTTGCTGAGTTGATTTGGTTTTTTTCATCATTCTTCTACTCCTTGATTAATTTTCCAGAAGCACAGGAACAACAGAAAATATTAACTGTGTTTTCTGCTTTCATTTGTCTGTCGCTATTAGAGCTGGGATGTTCAGGTAACACAGATAGCCCTGCTTATAACTCCAGAAACATACTTGGTGACTTACTTATAGATTTTGTTGTTTTTATAAGATCATAATACCTTAGAGGTCACCTAATTACATAGATCATACCCAAAATTTCAGCATTGAAAGTGACCTCAATGGTCAGCTATTTCAATTTATGCCCACTATAATAGGTGTTCTTAACCCCAAATGGCTTTTGTGGTTAGAGCTAAAAGAGTCTGTGAACTCATATGGGAGAAAAATTACATCTTTATTTTCATTCATCTCTAACTGAAAATTTTCATTTCCTTTAATTACTTCAAAACATTATTCTGAGGTCATGGGCTTTGCCAGACTAGCAAAAAAAAAAAAGTTCATGACATGAAAAGGCTAAGAAACTCTAGAATAGCTAAATGATGCAGTAAATAGAGCACCAGGCCTGGAGTCAAGCAGGTCCATCTTCGTAAATTCAAATGTAGCTTCAGACACTTACTGACTGTATAACCGTATGCAAGTCATTTAATACTGTTTGCCTCAGTTTCCTCATCTGTAAAATAAGCTGGAGAAGGAAATGGCAAATCACTCCAGTATCTCTGCCAAGAAAACCCCCATGGGGTCATGAAGAGTCAGTCATGACTGAAAAATGAGAGAAGAACATTTTATAAAATATCTGATGAGTGGCCATCTAGTCTTTGGCTTCACTTTCAGTGAGAGGGAATCCAGTAACCCCCAAGGGAGCTCATTCCACTTTGGGTCAGCTCTAATTGCTAGGAAGTTGTTTCTCCTATCAAGACTAAATTTGTCTTCTCTCAATTTCCACCCGTAGCTCCTAATTCTGTCCTCTGAGGCCAAGCAAAACACGTGTAATCCCACTTCTAGTTGACCTTCCTTCAATTTATTTGAAGAGAGTTATCATGTCAAAACCCTTAAATTAACAGATGAAGAGATTGAGGCTAAAAAGATCACATTACCTGCCTAAGATCATACAGCTAATCAGGAGCAGAAATAGGAATCCAACACAGGTGTTAGAATCTAAATCCAGCATCCACAGCATTCCACCAGGCTGCCTCTCTGTGATCTACTGGTGATTAGTATGAATAAGTCCCTCAGCTATCTGTATTTGCTATCCCACTTTTTGAAATGGAGATACTAAGAAAATTCCTATGGCATAAAAGTATTTAGAGATGAAGTATGGTCATGTGGTTCAGTAAAAATGGCATTGACTCTGGAGTCAGAGGAGCTGGCTTCAAATTCTGTTTCTTACTCTTTCTAGTATAACCAGGCAGCTGGGTGGCACATTGGATAGTGTGGTGGAGTCAAGAGATATTTACTAACTGTGTACCCTGGGCAAGTCACTTAACCTCTGTCTGCCTCAATTTTCTCAACTATAAAATGAGGATAATAATAGCACCTACTTCCCAAGAGTCATAGGGATCAAATGAGGTAATATTATCGGGGTGCCTGGCAGATAGTTGTTGTTCAGTCATTTTTCAGTCGTATTCCACACTTTGTGACCCCATTTGGGGTTTTCTTGGCAAAAATACTGGAGTGGTTTGCCATTTCCTTCTCTAGTTCATTTTACAGATGAGGAAACTGAGGCAAACAGGGTTAAGTGACTTACCCAGGGTCACACAGCTGTGAGACACGCAAGTGTCTGAGACCAGATTTGAGCTCAGAAAGGCGAATCTTCCTGACTCCAGGCCAGGTGCTCTATCCACTCTATCCACTGTGACACCTAGCTGCCCCGGCTGCTGGCACCTGGTAAGTGCTCATAAATGTTTGTTCTCTTTCTATCACCTGTGTCACTTTGGGTGAGTCATATTAGCTCCCTATGCCTCATTTTTCTCTTCTTGTAAGTGACATAGTTGGATGAGATAGCCTCTAGTACCCTTCCAGTTCTAGGTGGAGGCCCCCATGATGGGTAGACTAGTTGGAGCTCTTCAGAAGACAAGATGCCACAGAACCAATGTGGAATGTGGAGTTGGGAGAACTGTGCTCAAGTTCCACTTCTAGGTCTTACCACCAGTGTCACCTTGGTCAAATTGGCTATTTATTTGTGTTTTCAAAATGAAATTATCAAAATATCTATCAAAATAGAATTATCTCATGGCCTAGCTCATTTAATACACACTTGAAACCCTATGAAACACAGTCTATAATCTGACTGAAGATACCAGAGAAGTCAAAGAATGCACTATATTTTCCCAGCATAAGGTCTTATATGAAACATAATTTGAATTTCCAGGCAAATGGAACTGGTTTATTCTGGAGGGCCGGGGGTTGAGGACATATTTAACCTGATATAGATTTTAGAGCAACATCTCAGTATAATATATCTATGTGATGCGGGGGAAAATTTCTTAACCTCCGTTTGCCTTCATTTCTTCAACTGTAAAAATGGGAACAATGAAAACATCTCCATTTGCAATAATAACATCATCTGGGTAGCTAGGTAATGCAGTGGATTGGAGCATCAGATCAGGAGTCAGGAAGACCTGCATTCAAATCTGGCCTCAGACACTTACCGGCTGTGCGACCCTGGGCAAGTCCTTTAACCCTATTTGCCTCAGTTTCCTCATCTCTAAAATGAGCTAGAGAAGGAAATGGCAAACTACTCTAGTATCCTTGCCAAGAAAACCCCAAATGGGGTCACGAAGAGTAAGACAGGACTGAAAATGACTAAATGACAACAAAAACAACAATAAATCATCTCTTTCCCAGGGTTGTTGTGAGAATCTAACAAGATAATATTTATAAAGTCCTTAATACAATTACTAGCACATAGCACATGTTATATAAGTGTTAGCTATTATTATTATCTCCTCAATTATCTGAAATCATAAGAATTGGCAATTTGATCATAGAGACAAACTCGATGACAAGAAAAAAATGACAATTGACAATCTAACAACAAAGGAAGTGAAGGAAAAAAAACATGGAAAATAAACACAACAACTTTTTAAAAGTAGAAAAAATGCTACATTTTCCATGAAGCCTTTGCTAATCTCCTCTTCTTCCTCTCCACAAATGCTATCTTTCATTCCACAGAGGCAGTTAGGGGGCTCAGCAAATATAATACTGGGTCTAGAGTAGGAAAGACCTGAGTTCAAATCTGTATGGCCCTGGGTAAGTCACATTACCTTCAGTCTGCCTCCGTTTCCTGAACTGTAAAATGGATAATAATAGCATCTATCTCCCAGCGTCGATGTGAGGACCAAATGAGATCTTTTCAAAGCACTTAGTGAAGTGCTTCATGTATAGTATGTGCTATATAAATTCTTATTTTCCTCTCCTCACTCTTCCTACAACACGTGAGAACACCAATCTTACTCATGTACCATGGACTACTTTGTATAATAATTATTTGGGGAATATTCCTATTTTCTTTACTGTGTGAAAGGTTGTTGAGGGTAGGGACTGCCCCGTGTATCTTCGTGATCACACAGTGACTAGCAAAGTGAAAAGGACTTGGCTTGGAGTCTGGAGGCTTGGATTGGAATCATGACTGAATGGTTGCCCCTTTAACTCTATGGGCCTCAGTTTCCTTATCTGTAAAACGAAGCTAATATCATTTGCCATACTTACCTTAGTAATGAGGAAAGTACTTTATAATCTTTCAACAATCCTTCAATAGAAATGTGGGAGATGACTTTCATATGGAAGGTACTTCATAGTTTTATCGTTATTGTAGATTTAACTGTAGTGCTAAATAGCCACATATATTTCAGTAGACCCTTGAGTCACTACTGTGTCCTAGAAGCATACAATAATCTATGTCTACAGCATTAGGCAACAAGGAAAGGTTAAAGCTGTCTTGGACAACACTTTGTTCAAAATGGTGGGGAAGGACATGATCCATCTGAAAAAAAAAAATCCATCCACGTGGTTAAAAAATATAAGTGTTTTGGCACTTAAAACAACAAGCTTCAGTTATTTGGAAAATTCACTTAATGGGAAATATTTCATTCTCCAGTGATGACAGATAAGTGATGTATTGTCATGGTTAAATTAAAGAAATATTAAGCTGAGAAATCTTCCTGAAGTGAGAGTTACTGATTTATAGAATAGTTTATCAAAAGAAATCCCAAAGAATAGACCAGATAAAACCCAGGAAATTTATCGTAAAAGAAAAGCAAGTATGTATTTGAAAGATGATGCCCTTATTAATCTGCTTCCCTCTTTAGTTACTACAACATGCAGCTTTTTTCCCCCCTTAGTAAAGAAGTGTCTCTCCTTTTCCTCTGACTTTCACTTAACATATATGTTCCAGTCAGATAGAATGTTCTATTTCAAAGTACCCAGTAATTCCAGAATTGAGGAAATTATGGATCGGTGACATCTGAAATATGAAACAGATCATCGCTGGTTCCTATCAAACTGGCATATAGGAAAGAATAGGAGAGGAGAGTATTTGTGATTTCACTGGCATAGAGAAACTCTGAGGTGAGGAAACTTTCTCTACCAATGGAGGTCAGCACTTTCACTGAAGCTTATGCTCTTAGAGGAATGTCTTGGGGTCACAGGTAGGTGGCACAGTGGATAGATCACTGGAGTCAGAAGGACCTGAGTTCAAATGTGACTTCAGATACTTACTAGCTGTGTGACTGTGGGAAAGTCACTTAACCCCATTGCCTCTTGAGAGAGAATTGTCTGGAGCATTTGGCAGATAAGTGACCTTCCCAGGGTCACACAGTCAGTAGGTTTTGAAGGCAGAATTTGAACTCAGGTTTTCCTGGCTAGATCTCCGTGACCTATACTATGGTACCACTGGAAAGAAGCACATGAGAAAATGTTATATAGAGGTTCTGGAACGAGGGAGAAAAAGTATTTTCTACCCCACCAACAGATCTGATAATGAAATAAGTGGATAAAAAAAGCCTTAGAATCATTTATAAGATTCATCTTCTTCCTCATAGAGGTTTATACTTCCAAAGTTCATTTATTGTCCTTCACTAAGCAAACAGATAATTGAGTACTTACTTGGTTCAAACCCTATTTGTATCTCACAGACTTCCTTGAGCATAGTAGTTGGAAGCCAACGTGAATGCTTTAGGAGCAGAAATGCCTTTAAGGTCAATTATGTACCCAATAATTGCCACAAATATTTTCTTAATACATATTTAACCTAAAACCAATTTCTGCTAATAGAGCTTTCTTTCAAATTCACCTTCACTAAACAAAATGCTTAGCTTCTATTGCTTTTTTTTCTTGAGTTGGGGCTGGAGAAGGGAAGACAAGAAGGATTAAGTGCCTTGCTAGTGAGTATCTGAACCTAGGTTTGAGCTCAGGTCCTCCTGACTGCAGGGCTGGTGCTCTATCCACTGCACTACCTAGCTGCCCCGTTTCTCTTTCTTAAATGCCTTAAAACATCTAGGTCTCTGTGGCTGCCACCTTCCAAGGCAGCCATGGACAGTACAATTTCTGGTGTGTTTTTTGACAACTAAGTGAACAATACCACCGCATGAAGCATTTTCATGTGTACTATTTCCCCTTGACAAAATTAACCAGGAAAATAAACACTGCTTTCACAGCAAAGCCTGTGACACTGGGCCTGAACCACTTGTGACATTATGACAAAACAATTTCTCCACATACAGTTTCTAAATGCAAAATGGAACTGATGAGATTAGAAGTCAGTGGGTGTCGGAATATGCAGGGTGTATAAAAATGATGTCTTGAATAGACTGGGTGAGAAGTAGATTCCTTTTGATTGTTGTCTCTTGCTTTTTAATGTTCTCAGAAAACGACTGTATCTTTCAGAGTCTCTCAAGGATTTTTAGATAAAAAGAGAGGTTTTATCTTTGCATGTCTGTAAGCAGTGAAAAACTCCGGAGACTGAAACCTACAGGCAATTCAAATAAACTAAATCCGATCAAGGTAATATCAATGCCAGAATTAGAAGAAAACCCAGAGAGAATATCAATAACAACATTAAAACAGCAGGTTTCAACTGGAATCAATAGCCAGAATAAACAGAAAAAATTAAGTCACAAAGTGATAGTAGATAAAAGCTCCCCACTCATTAAAATTCTGTTTGTCTTTGTGTCTTTTTATCAATGTACCTATATATCTATGCAAGTGTATCAAAGTTTATAATGTAAAAGAATGATGAAATAATCTAATTAATTTCCGGTGTCATTTCACATATTTCTTTCAAGTTAAAACTGCAATATTAATAATGATTTGCAGTTTAATAAAATATCTCTATGTCCTATTAGCTCCTATACCAGCTCGTTATAAAAGACACTTTTTTATCAAATAGCTAAACTTCAAAAGATTTCTGCTTTGATCTGAAATGAAAAAATGAGGTTCATTCTATTTGTACTGAATAACCTCGCTCGATTTTAGAGAAAGACAGTTGTCTGTTATTGCTATTCTGTTGCCAAGTGCATTCAAACCGAAGGAAAATACAGAGGGGAAAAGAATATTGGAAAGGTAATCAGAGAATCAAAGACATAGCTCTAAGACTCATAAGCTCAAAGCTAGACCCTGCTAGAGCTGGAGGGGACCTGGGAGATGGGCTGGTGCAACCCTCTCGTTTTACAGGTGAGAAAACTGAGACTCACAGAGGTTAAATCACTTGCCAAAGGGCACCCAGTGAATTAATGACAGGCCCAGAGCTAGAATTCAATTCCTTGACTCCTAGTCAGAGAAGTATATTTTAAAATGGAACCTGGCTTTGCTTTTCCCTCATGCATCCTTCTGCAAACACTTACCCAGAGGGTTAGTCCTATTTATAGGCATGTAACAAAGTGTCCTGTCCCAGGAAGAGCATTTAACTTCCAATCAGAAGTCCTTCCTTCAAATTCTGGCTGGTTCTCTATCTGTTTCATCTTGGGCAGGTCATTGAATTTCCTTGGTACTTAGTTTCTTCATCTACAACATAGAAAGAATACACTGTACACCACTTAATTCATTGGGATCAAATTAGATAAGGTACAAAAAGTGCTTTGTAGCTAAAAATTGTTAATACATATAAATGATCATTATTATCACTATTGTAGAGGTGCTGCAAGATCTCCGCTATCCCCTTGCCTGGCAATAAGTCTGCTTCCCAATTACCTAGCCTGTCACTTCAGCCCTTTAAATCAACCATTTGACTTAAACAAGACAGAACATTATTTAAAAAAAAAATCCTAGGTTCATAGAATTAGAGCTGGAAGAAGGCATCTACCCTAACATCCCCATTTTAAAGATGAGGAAACTGAGGCCAAGGGAGGTAAAGTAATTTGTCCATGTTGATGCAGGTAGTTAGTGACAAAGATAAGAATTTAATCCAGATTCTCTGATTCCCCAGCATGTAATCCTTCCACTGTACTAAAAAAAAAATGCCTGAAATCTCCTCTTGGTTGTTCTCCTAGACCACATTTTGGGTTTTTTGTTTTGTTTTGTTTTGTTTTGTTTTACCGAAGACACTGGAGTGGTTTGCCATTTCCTTCTCCAGCTCATTTTAGATAAAGAACTGAAGCAAACAGGGTTAAGTGATTTGCCCAGGGTCACACAGCTAATAAGCATCTGAGGCCAGAATTGAAGTCTTCCTGACTCTAAGCCCAGTGCCACCTAACTGCCAATTGTCACCTAGAAAAGCTCAGAGGATCCCACCCTGAACAAGTGAATTGTACAATTAAAAAAAAAATATCAAGGGTGAACATCGGAGAGCTGCCATTAGTATTAAAGGGCCATCAGAAGAAGAAAGCTGGAACTTTTGACCATATCCCTTTTCTGGGACTCTTGCCTTCAATGTTCAGAATCTACTAAGCACCCAGTAGACTGTATTTCCTTCCCCACTTATGCTATGAAATCTGTTGACAAAATATTTTTCTATACACAGGTATTCTGCCTTGGAGGATAATGAAGAACCACTTCCTGCTGGTTTGCAATGGACAGGAATTGTCACCCAAACACTACTAGAACATGCTCCTAATCTCCTTTTGGTGCTGACAAAGGGCACATACACAGAGCATGCTGTGAGTATGCTCCCACCTTACGTAACAGCATGGAAAGCTATCTACTTCATCCTTATAAGCCTTGAGATAGTTCATCTCTTCTGCCATACTAACGTATGACACCAATAATACTAATGTTAAGAGACCAATAGATTTCAAAAAATTTTATCTGATGGCAAGAAAATTTAGACAAATAGATGAGAGGAAAAAAACCATCACATCAAAAGTCAATCAAAAGATAGTAGGTGTATTGCTTTCAGTCTTCCAAATTAACTCTTATAATAAGATTTGAACTAAGGAATATGAAAAAGAGCTTTCACTATTAATCATTATTAGGACTTAAACTGTCTACATAATGAAAAAATAGTAATTTGGAAGTTAAATAATTATCTGGAAAATGGAATTAGTATGTGTAGCCATCCTGGATCCCTTAGACCTCCAAACCACTGCTTCTATTTTCCCTTTCTTTCTTCTTTTCTTTTTCTTCCTCCTTCCTTCCTTTCCTCTTCTTTTCTTTTTCTTTCTCCTCATTACTTTCCTCTTCTTTTTCCTTTGCTGACTGAATTAACAGAAAACTTTGCTTAACTTTAACCTTCCACTTGATTTTGCCTTCATTGACACAGCGTAACCAAAGAATTAGGATAACAATAGAACCTTAGAGCTGGAAGGTATCTTAGAGGCTATCTCATCCAATCCCCTCGTTTTACACAGATGAAGAAAGACTCAGAGGCTAAAATAGTGTATATAGTAAGTGCTTAATGAATGATCCTTGATTGATTGCACTGGTTTGTTCCCCATTCCTGGAATTCTTTGCTCCCTCAGCTCAAATCCCACCTTTGGCAGGAGGCGTTTTCCAGCTCCTCCAATGGCTAATGTCTTCCCTTTTCAGATTACTTCCAATTGCTCTGTGTCTTGTATGTACAATCAATTCTCAATTTTTGTGGGAGTAATGTTCCTCAAAAATGGCGCAAAAGTTGAAAGTGTGAATGTTGAAACATTAGATGTATGGGAAATAGAAGTTAGGTTCCTGTGACCACCAAAATACTGTTTGGCAACTCCATTGCCTATGCCCACTTCTCATAG
>CM053622.1:288687985-288777934 GCA_028646595.1 Phalanger gymnotis | reverse complement strand
AGACAACTTCAGCGGAAGCAGGAAGCTGCGGAAGCAGGAAGCTGCGGAGGCAGGAAGCTTCGAAAGCAGGGCTTACCCAAGTGCGAGCAGGAACGTGAGGCCAGTGAAAATGATTTGGCTAAATACTATCTTGTTTTTCTGTGGCCTCCTGGTTACTCTTGTGAGATGGGCTTTCTGGGCCTGGAGGCTTTTTGTCAAGATGTTGGAATGGGGAGGCTGGTTCGCGGTTCTGCTGCGGTGGGGCCTAAATAAGTTTCTTGTTGTTTTCTCCTTAGAGAATCTCTCATACCTTGCAATTTCAGACCATTCAAACATATACATGATTATATTTGAGATCATAAATTCGGCTTTCCTACTACATAGGAGTGGAAGTCCTAAGGAGTAATATCACTTCAAGTTCCAAGGGATCACAGACCCTGAAGAAAAATATGGTTTCTGATGCCAAGGGAACAGGGTCCCTGAGTAGCAGTATCGGTTGCATTCCAGAGGGATCAAGGGCCCTTCCTGGGTAAGCAACAGAGTGCAGACAAGGAAAGCATTGACCACCCCTCTCCCCAAGTCATACCATGTGGAAGAACCAAAAGCTTCCAAAACCCAAGAAATAGCTTTGAACACTGTGGTACAAAAGAAAAAAAGCCTGAAGCTTGAACCAGTTCCTCTCTCCCCCCCATGTTAGGTACAAAGCCCAAAACTAACATAAAGTTCCAAATTAAGAAATAGAGTGGAAAAAATGAGCAAACAACAACAACAAAAGAACCTGGACATAGAAATCTATTATGGTGACAGGGGAGATCAAGACACAAACTCAAAAGAAAACAATGAAGTCAAAAGATCTATAAGCAAAGCCTCAAAGGAAAAGAAAAGTGAATTGGATACAAGCCCAACAAGAATTCTTGGAAAGGCTAAAAAGAAATTCAAAATCAAATAAGAGCAGGAGAGGAAAAATTAAGTAAAGAAGTTAAAGCAAAGGAAGAAAATTATGAAAAGAAAATTAACAGCTTGGTAAAATAGGTGCACAAAATACTGAAGAAAATAACATCTTAAAAACAGAACTAGGCAAATGGAAAAAGAGATATAAAAATTCACTGATGAAATCACTCCTTAAAAAGCTGAATTGGACAAATGGAAAAAGCAGGATGAAAGCTCATTTAAGGTACAAAATCTATTTAAGGAAATAATTCCTTAAGAGTTAGAATTGGGCAAGTGGAAGCTAATGATTTTATAAAACATCAAGGAACAATAAAACAAAGTTAAAAGATGGAAAAAAAACAAAAGAAATTGTAAAATATCTCATTGAAAAAATAACTGACCTGGAAAATAGATCAAGGAGAGATAATTACATAATTATTGGATTACCTGAAAGCTTTATTAAGAACCTAGACATGATATTTTTTTTGGTTGGGGGGTTGGTAGGCAATCAGGGTTAATTGACTTAACTAGGTTCACATGGCTAGTAAGTGTCTGAGGCCACATTTAAACTCAGGTCCTCCTGACTCCAGGTAGACAACATCTTTCAAGAAATTGTCCAGGAAAACTGTTCTGATATCCTTGAACCGGAAAGAAAGATAGAAATTGAAAAAATCCACCAATTACCACTTGAGATCCCAAAATGAAAACTCCCAGGAATGTTATAGCCAAATTCCAGAGCTCCCAGGTCAAAGAGAAAATACTTCAAGCAGCCAGAAAGAAACCATTCAAATATCATAGAGCCACAGTCAGTATCACACAAGCTTTAGCAGTTTCTACACGAAAGAAGCAGAGGGCTTAGAAAATGATATTTCAGAATGCAAAAGAGCTTGGATTACAACCAAGCATAACCTACTCAGCAAAACTGAGCATAATTCTTCAAGGAAAAAAAATGGATATTTAATGAAATAGAGAATATCCAAGCATTCCTGATGAAAAGACCAGAGCTGAATAGAAAATTTGACTTTGAAATATAAGATTCAAAAGAAGTATAAAAAGGTAAACAAAAAAGACAAATCATAAGGGATTCAATTAGGTTAAACTGTTTACTTTCCATACGGAAAGATGATACATATATCTTCGAAGAACTTTTTATTATTAGGGGTAGTTAAAAGGATAGAAAGAAGGTGCCAACTATGTTGAGATGATGTAAAAAAAATGGATAGGCAAGGAAGAGGGATTACCTGGGGGAAGGGTGAAGGGAGAAGAAAAATGGGGGAAATCATCTCACATAAAAAAGATATTCAAAGAAGAGATTTTACAATGGAGGGGAAAACAAGGGGAGGGGTTTAACACTCAAATCTCACTCTTATCTAAATCAGTTCAAAGATGGGGAGTCATAAACATCTATATATGTATATATATATATATACATATATATACAAACATACATATATACACATATACAGATATATAAGTACATACATAGATATACAAACATACATATATGTGTGTATATATTCAATTAGTAATAAAAATATGTCTTACCCAACAGGGAAGTAGGAAGGGAAGAGCATAAGAGTAAAGGGAGTGATAAAAGGGAGGGCATATAAAAGAAAACAGCTGTCTGAAGCAAATAGATTTGAGAGGAGAGACAGAATAAAATGAGACTGAAAAAGACAAAGAGAAGAAAATGAGCTGGAGGGAAATGTACAGTTAATAATCATAACTGTGAATGTGAATGGGATTAACTCACCCACAAAATGGAAGTGAATAGCAGAATGGATTAAAAGCCAGACAAGAAACACATATAGAGTCACAGAGTTAAAATAAGGGACTAGAACAGAATCTATTATGCATCAGCTGAAGTAAAAAAAGGCAAGGATAGTAATCATAATCTCAATCAGCAAAAGCAAAAATAGACCTAATTAAATGAGATAAATAGGACAACTACCTCTTGCTAAAAGGAACCATACACAATGAAGTAATATCAATTCTAAACATATATACATCAAACAACATAGCATGTAAATTCTTAAATAAAAGGTTAAATGAATTACAGGAGGAAATGAATAAGTAAAACTATACTAGTAGGGGACCTCAACTTTTTCCCTATGAGAGCCAGAGAAATCTAACTACAAAATGAATAAGAAAGAAGTCGATGGGAGAAATAGAATCTTAGAAAAGTTAGATATGATAAATCTCTGGAGAAAACTGAATGGGAATAGAAAGGAGTATACCATTTTCTCAGTTGTACATGCCACCTTCCCAAAATTGACCATATATTAGGGAATAAAAACCTCACAAACAAATGCAGAAAAGCAGAAATATTAAACATTTTTAAGACTATGATTCAGTAAAAATTACATTCAGTGGGTGGTGGAAGCAAAGATTAAAAGTTAATTGAAAACTAAATAATCTAATCCTAAATAATGAATGGGTCACTAAAGAGAATGACAACAATGAGACATTTCAACATTTGTAGGATGCAGCTAAAGCAGTAGATAGGTGAAATTTTATATCTCTAAATATGTACATCAATTTAAAAAAAGAAAAGAAAGATCAGATCAATGCATTGGTCATACAATTAAAAAAACTAAGAAAAGAACAAATTAAAAATTCCCGATTAAATACCAGAAATCCTGAAAATCAAAAAAGAGATTAATAAAATGAAAAATGAAAAAGAAAGCATTAAACTAATAAATAAAGCTCAGATCTGGTTTTATGAAAAAAAAACAATGAAATAGATAAACTATTGGGTAATTTGATTTTTTAAAAAAAGAAAGAAAAAACCACAAATTACCAGTACGAGTTATCAGTATCAAAACTGAAAAGGGTGAATGCAACATCAATGAATATGAAATTAAAGCAATTATTAGGATTTTTTGCCCAACTATATGCCAGGAAAACTGCCAATCTAAGTGAAATTGATGAATATTTACAAAGATGTAACTGCTTAAATTAACAAAAGAGGAAATAGAATAACCTAATCCTATCTTAGAAAAAGAAGTTGAACAAGCCACCAATGAGCTTCCTAAAAAAAAAAAAAATCCGCATGATGAGACAGACTTACGAGTGAATTCTACTAAATATTTAAGGAACGATTAATGCCAATACTATATAAACTTTTTGAAAAAATAGGTAAAGAAAGAGTTCCACCAAATTTTTCTTATAACACAAATATGTTTTTGATAGCCAAACCAGGGAAAGCAAGTACAGAGGGAAAAAAGAAAATAATTACAGACCAATTTTCTTAATGAATATCAATGCAAAAATTTTAAATAAAATACTAGCAAGGAAATTAAAGCAATATATCACAAAGGTCATACACTATAACAATACTGGATTTATACCAGGAATCCAAGGTGGTTCAATGTTAGGAAAACTATCAACATAATTGACCATATCAGTAACTAAAACAACAACAACAAAAAAATTATCTCAAGAGATTCAGAAAAAGCCTTTGTCAAAATACAACACCCATCCCCATTAAAAAAAAAAAAACACTAAAAAAAATAGGAATCAATGGAATCTTTCTTAAAATGGTAAGTAGTATCTATCTAAAACAAAGAGCAAACATTTTCTATAGTTGGGATAAACTTGAAGTCTTCCCAGTAAGATCAGGAGCAAAAAAAGAATGTTCATTATCACCACCATTCTTTAATATTGCACTAGAAATGCTATCTGGAGCAATAACACAAGAAAAAGAAATTGAAGAAATAAAAACAGGTAATGAGGAAACAGAAATATCATTCCTTGCGGTTGATATAATGGAATGTTTAGAGAACCCTGGAGACTCAACATTAAAAACTAATTGAAACAATTAACAACTTTGGCAAAGTTTCAGGATTTAAAGTAAACCCACATAAGTCATCTGCACTTCTATGTGCTACCAACAAAACCTAGCAGCAAAGGATAGAAAGAAATTCCTTGCAGCTGACAATATACAATATTTAGGAGTCTACCTGCCAAGACAAATCAAGGTATTCTAGAAATGCAATTACAAAACACTTTTCACAGAAATAAAGAGAAATATTAATACTCATGGGTAGGCAATATAATAATAAACATAATATATATATATTATATATTATATATATTATATACATTATATATATTATATATATAAAATTAAATATAATAATATTATAATATAATATATAATAAAATATAATAAAAATTACAATTCTGCCTAAGTTAAATTACTTATATATATAATAATATTATAATAATATAATATATAATAAAATATAATAAAAATTACAATTCTGCCTAAGTTACGTTACTTATTCAGTGCCATACCAAACTACTGAAGAATATTTTATAGAAATATAAAAAAATTGTAATAAAATTCATCTGGAAAAAACCAAAAGTCAAAAATATCAAGAGAATCAATGGAAAAAAAAAAGTGAAGAAAGATGGCCTAGCAGTTCCAGATATCAAACTGTATTACGAAGTGGTAATCATCAAAACAATCTGGAACTGGCTAAGAAATTTAGTGATGGAGCAGTGAAATAGATTAGGTATGTAATGCACAGAAGTAAATAACCATAGTAATCTAATGCTTGATAAGTGTAAAGAACCAAGCTTTGGGGACTCACTGTTTGACAAAAATTGCTGGTAAAACTGGAAAGCAGTTTAACAGAAACTAGGCATAGAAGTCAGGAGGAGTTGGGATCAAGAGTGTATGTGGAGTAAAGAGGAATGCCATGTCTTCATCTAAGGCTGGGGTGAAAAAGGAGATAGTGGCAGTAGGCATCTGAATATTCAGAGAAGAGGAAAAGAGAGGATGGGGGCACTTCAGTGAAAGCTTTCATTTTTTTCTGTGATGTATGAGACAAGATCTTTAGATAAGAGGGTCAGGAGAGGGGAACTGTGAGAGGCTTGAGGAGAGGTGAGGCTTGGAAAAGCCACAGTAGAAAGTAAATGAGAAAATCAGTTAGGGAGACTTGTTGTAGCAGAGGTTATTTTGGTAGCAAGAGACTAGATGGCCGCTGAGGTCTCTTTCATCTCTGAAATTCTTTGATTCAGTGATTCTCCCTGCACCCCATGATCCCATCCAGCTCATAACTAACCATTCTTGGTCACTAATCTCTTCTGCCTACTCCTTGAACTATACCTTCTAGAGACCACATTCTATTATTAATAAATTCCTCTACATCATTTATTTCTTCCTCTTAAACTACTTCCATCTATGAGCACTTTCTGAAACCCGTCTTTCTCTTGAAGACTTCATATCTCTTACTGCTCTATTCTTTGCTGACTATTCCTTCTCTTACACAAGCTCAGGGAGAATAATGATAGACTCAAAGATTTCAAGCTAGAAGGAACCTTAAAGGCCATTAAATACAATTTCTTCATTTTACAGATGGGAAAACTGCGATTCAGAGAGGGCAAATGTACTGGTCACAGGTGCATAGACAGTAAGTGGCTAAGACAGAATTTGAACACTGCTCTTCCTGACTTCCAGCTTCCTATCGAGCTTCTGATTAACGTACTCTTTGCCCTCTGGTGTTCCTTTCAGATCTTCCCTCTGCCATGACTATTCAACAACTTCTCCTTTGAAGTTCACCATCCAACTGTTTCCCCCTCTAGATTTTTGTTGCTGTCATCTAAATCCTTCCCCAATGATTACACCTTGAAAACAGTTACCATTACACCCTACCATCTGCCCTCATACCCGATTACTTCAAATCATGTTGATAACCTAGCATCCTACATTCTCATTTCTTCAATCTTCTCAAGTCCCATGAGCTCTATCTGTGCTATCAATCTATCAATCAAATATTAAGCTACTGACTATGTGCCAGGCACTGTGCTAGATGATGACGTTACTATGAATGATACCATCCTTACTCACAATGCATTCTGATTGCAGGAACAAGTACATATTAAAATATATATGGCACAAGTAAAAAATGAATATATAAATACAAATGTATGCAAAGTTGTTAATTATAAGACAGTTTAGAAGGTAAAGTGCTAACATTGTGCAGAAGATGTTACTTGAGCTGCATCTTAAAGGAAGAGAGGAAATCTCTGAGACAGAAGTAAGGAGGGAGTATATTCCAGGCATGAGGGATGGCCAGCAAAAAGGAGTGGAGATGGGAGACACAGTGTCCTGTGGGAGGAACAGAGAAAAGTCAGCTTTCCTGCAACATAAAATTCAGGAAAAAAGAGTTATGTCCAATGAAGATGGAAATAGAGGGTGGGGCTAGGTTGTTTAGGGCTTTAAAAACTAGACAGTCTCCTTTTTTCTCCTACAGACAATAGAAAGCAATGGAGTTGATCGAGTATGGGAGTCACATCTTCTGATTGGTGCTCAAGGAAAACTACTTTGGCAGCAGGGTATTGTATGAAATGGAGTAGGGAATGACTTGAGTCAGCTAATAGTCAATAACATTTATTAAATACCAACTATCTGCCGGGCGCCATGCTAACCACTAGGGATATAAAATGTAAGCCTGATTTCTTTGGGCATGTCCTTAAGGTGCCTTTGGAGCACGCCTAGTTTGCTTAGACCCCAACAGGTGAGAGGAGAAGGATGATCCTTCCTCTGTTCTCCCTCTTTTACCCACTTCCAAGTAGAAATGGAGGTATTATTTGTCCTCAGTTTCAGGTGCCAGAGATGATCCCCATGGGACACAGGAATTTGAGCCGTGGTGACCTCAGAGCCAGGATTGTAAGATGGTATGTATTCTTGGAAGCTCTGGGTGCCTGGGACTTGAGCCTGGGGCAGGGGTGTGTGTGTGTGTGTGTGTGTGTGTGTGTGTGTGTGTGTGTGTGTATGCAGATTGGACTTAGAACTGATGCTGTGCCCTATAGGAAACAAGCAAAGCTACAAACCTATTCTCCTTCCCCTCCCCAGAGATTGAGGTGTAAGGGAGAAGAGGTCTTAGGGAAGTAAGTTTGTATGTTTCTTATTATACCTTTTAAAGTAAACATTCATTTGCAAAAAGTCTTGTGTTACAAAAGAAAAGATATAAGACAGTCCCTGCCCTCAAGGAGCTCAGTCTAATGGAGGAAAACAAGACATTAAAAATCTGAAAAGGTGAGGAGAAGAGATGGGGAGGTGTTCACAGCTGGGGTGGGAAATAATCAGGTGTATGCCCTGGTTGCCTGCCCCAAATGGTGGAAGATCTGGATTGGAGGAGCTCTCTCATGTCCAGTCTCCACCCACTCCAAACAGAAAGAGGGAAGAACCCAAGGCTATAGGACCTGGGCCGGGACAGGAGAGATAGGGAGACCAATTAGGAAATTGTTACAATAATCTAGACGAGAGATGACGAGGTCCTGACCTAAGGTGGTAGCTTTGGGAGTAGAGAAAAATAAGCTATATTTAAGATATGTAATGAAGGTAAGAGTGACAAAATTTAGCAGCCGACTAGATGTAGGAGGTGAGGGAGAATGAGCCCGTGTGGTGACAACTTAGACATTTCTATCATTAAGTGCTGGAGCCTGTGGTTACAAAAACAGTAGGAGATGGGGGTGGCAGCAATGTCAGCACAGAGCACAGTCTGAGGGGTGAGGTAAAGAATGGTAGGGATAGGTGTGAATAGCGCCCAACCCTCAGAATTTGTCCTGTAAAGAGCACTGCCTCCGAATAAGTACTACCTGTGTGACAAAGAGCAAGTCAATTACCTTCTCATTTATAAAATGAGGACTTTGGACTAGAGAATCACCGAGGTCCTTTCCACCAGTGATATGGGGTGCTGTGATTTTGTAGCGAAGAACTACAGGCTCTTCAAGGCAAGGAAAGAGTACAGCAATCGGTACAGAGAAGTGTAAGGTCCTAGGGAAGCGACAAGGCTCCCTGAAGTCAATACCCAGTGACCTCATGCTACTTACGGCTCTGTCCAAAACTATTCTTCTTCCAAGAGCTTGAACTATGAAATTCTCCATTTCATTTCAAGGACATACCACTGCCATCTGTGAATCCTTCACTTGCTGTGATCGTAATCCCAACCTATTAAATAATACTGGCAGAAGTCTGGGAATGCCCCCAGTAGAATGAAAAATCCATGAAGGCAGGAATTGCTTTATTTTTGTCTTTGAAGCCAAGCACTTAGCATATTGTTTTGCACATAATAGGAAAGAAAGGAGGAAGAGAGGGAAGGAGAAAAGGTGGGAAGGAGAAAAGAATTACCAAGAGCTTACTATATGCCAGGCACTGTTTCAGCCATAATGAATGTATATTTGTTGGGGTCCCCACTCAGGGATGCCATAAAATTGTTGTGCTTTCATGATGTGTTGTGGTGGGATCGTCTCAAAGAATTCAGGGTCAGACCACCTCTAATCCAAGCATAGTCATTTATTGCGATTGACGCTTCTCATGGAGCCCGGCTAAGGTCCAAGAGAAACCAAAAACTTCAGAGAAAGCATTTTTATGGGGTAAAGATGCAATTACCTAACAGAAATTTTGTATATTAAAAAGACAGGAGGGGTCTGTTAAGGGATTAGTTAATAGGGGAGGAGTCCCAGCCACAGTGGAACTGCAAATGTGGTTACCCACAATGCATACAGAAAAACCCATGGTGGGGGTATGTATGTATGATAATGGTATTATAATAAGCCTCTCTATGTCATAAGTTTACTCTAGGTCAGTTCTTTACTATTACTGTGCAGGTGCCTACTTAGGGAAACTCCCTTCTATTGTTTTGGGGTTCACGTCCTGCTTGGGCATCCTGGTGGTGCTGCTTTCTGATTGGCTGAGTATTATGGTCCTATCTGAGACTAGATGGAAGTGCATGTGGTTGAGTGCATGAACACACCTACTTTTTCTATGGGTAATATGAGGAATGAGTCTGGGGGCAGTGGCCAGCTAGAGGCAATGGTGGGATCCCATCACATGGACATGGCTGCTGTTCTGTGAGAAATATGAGTTCATGGACACACCTGTTGTTCTAGTGAGCAGTGAGGCACATATGAAGAAGTCAGGATATTGAGTGGAGGTGGCGGTGGTGAGTGGCTAGGTAGGTGCAGTGGGCCTGCTTCAGTGGGGCCTATCAGGAAGTTAGAATACTGGGGCTGTGGGCAGCTTTATTGGGATTCCACCATATTGACTAGCCTCTCCTTCCAAATATTCTCCCTCCTCTGGGTTTTCATAGCACTTCTGTATCCTGATCCTGGTTCTCCTCCTGCCTGCCTGACTATTCCTTTTCAGTTTCCTTTGTTTGCTGGTCATCCATATTATAGCTCTGAATTGTGGCTATCTCCCGAGGTTTTGTCCCCAGCCTTGATCTCATCTCTCTCTGTGGTGACTTTTAGCCTGAGTCTCTCCCAGGTTTTAGCCCCACATTACTGACTCCCAGTTTGCCATATTCCCTCCTACTCTGTGTTGCCTTCATAATGCAACTATAATGTTAAATAGATTTAATTTAAATTTAAGTATAACCTTGGCAAATCAAAATTAACTTTGCCTCTAAAATGTCCGTTTTTGATGTACCGGAGCATTTCCAACTCATCAAACATGTCATCATGCTTCTGCTGCACTTAAGGGGCTGGGAATATAAAAATGAAAAGAAACACAGACCCTTCCTTTAAGAGGCTTCTCATCTAATGAAGAAAATAAACATTCAATTCAGCATAATTAAAGATTCATTAAACATTTACTAAGTGCAAGGCAGTGAATTAGTCACTGAGGATACCAAGATGGAAAATGACAATCTCTTCTCTCAAAGACTCTGCAATGTAATAGAGTATGACATGTATACAACAATTATGATGCAAGGTACAATTGAGAACACAGGAGAAGGCCAAAGTGCTTTATGAAATTTGAAGAAGAAAAGGTCGTTTTTATCTGAGGAATCTAGAAAGGAAGTAAAACCTGAGCTGAACCTTGAAAAAAGAAAAAGAAAAGGATATAATAGTTAGAGACGTAATATGTTCCGGCTTAATGGCACAGTCAATAGAGCACTGAGCCTGGGTTCAGCAACATGTGGGTTCAAATCTAGCCTCAGACAGTTACTAACTATATAACCCTAGGAAAGTCACTTAAATCTCCGTTTACCACAATTTCCTCATCTGTAAAATAAGAATAATGATAGTACCTACTTCCCGGGGTTGGCATGAGGATCAAATAAGGTATTTGTAAGATTCTTAGCACAGTGCCTGATGCATAGCGAGCACTAAAGCAGGATACATTTGGAGAACAGGGAAAAGTCCAGTTTTCCAGTATATAAAAAGGAGTCAAGTTAAATAAAGTATGTTAGGCTAGCTAGATTGTGGCAAGTCTTAAGTGCCAACTAAGAAAGTTGCATTTTACCCTACAATCAACAGACAGCCACTGAATTTTTTTTTAATTTCATTTTTAATTTATGGAATAAACCAAGAATTTCAATAATAGAGCACAATAAAAAAAAGATGTTTGCATAAGAAACTATAATCTACTATGAACAACTTACAATTCCTTTCAAATATGTAGCACAATTATTATGTAAATTTCTTTTTTTCTCTTCCTTCCCCCTACTCTAAAGATGGCTACCATTAGACATAGATAGATAGATATAGATAGATATGTAAAATTATTCTCTACATACTTCTATTTATCAGTTCTTTCTCTGGATGAAGATAACATCTTTTTATATGTCTTTTATAGTTAATTTGGGTATTTATAATGGTCAAAATAACTTGCTTGTTCAAAGTTGTTCTTAAAACAATAATGCTATTGCCATATACAGTGTTCTCTTGTTTCTGCTTATTTATCTCATTATTTCTTGGAAATCTTTCTATGTTTTTTCTAAAATCATTTAGCTTATCATTTCTTATAACAGTAGTAAGCACAGTTGTGACATGCTCATAATTGTTCATTGGAGAGGTTTTTCTTGTCTCTCCCATTCTCCCGCACTCCACCCTCCACCCCTGTCCCGTCGCCAAGGTGGATTGAAGTTGGTAAAGACTGGTGCTTTCATGCACAGAGAGGCTATCCAAGCTTATATAATCTCACTAGTATTGATGTCAGGAGGGGACGTAATGTATCCATTGGCCATTGATCTCATCAACATGTCAGCATAAGGTATGTTAAAGGAACAGCAGTCAACAATGGGAGAGTGCAAAGCCTCCAGGAGGCAGACTGCACTTAAACAAACAAAAATCCAGTAACTGTGCCAACACCTCTGGTAGCATGACTCCTGCTCACTCTACAGATTTCCTCAAGTCACAGACTGAATCCTGCTCATGGCCTACAACTTCTACCTCTACCTGCTGCATTGGGTGCTTCCAAGAAACTCCGGCTACTGACCTATTGTGGGCTGGCCTCTGGTTAATAACAGTACTTTGTAAGGTACCCCTTTTTCCCTAGAAGGGAATTTCCCATCTGCTTTGGTGAGTTCCCTAATCTCTGATTGGTATATATTGGCCTCCTGTGGGGAATCTTACCCATCATCTGCTAAGGTTCTTGAGGGCAGGAATTGGTGTTATTTACCTTCCTAGATCTCAGGGTAGTGGAATAAATGATCCTAGATCTAAAGGGAGGAAAGACCTGGTTGGGAATCCTGGCTCTGACACAAGCCCCTTTGTCAGACGGATATAATAAAACTTAGACAACCCATCTCACAGAATGGCTGGGAAGAAGTGACTTTGTTGACTTTAAGGTACTATATAAATGAGGGAATCGGTAATATTATCAGCCTGGGTTTTCTATTTTCTTCCTTTCTGGATTTTCTATTTTCTTTCTTCTATATTACATTTTCCTCAAAGTTTACAATATTTGTGCAGAAAGGCAGCAGAAACCACCTCTGTAAAATCAGTCCTCCATCTAATTTTGTTATTTTGGCTTTTCCTGAAAATGTGAGATATAGGCAGGTAACTGTTCTTGCTAATGTTTTCTTGTAGTGAAACTGAGTACACAGTAGATTGAAAGTGGGAATAGCTAACTAAAAGTTCTTAATGTTGGTTCATGTGTTTTCCCTCTCCCTGAACTGCACTATCTAGCCAAATTTAATTATTACAATATAATGTGGTTGGGCACACTTGCCAAAGAAAATGGAATTAGATAGGGAGTAACCTGTCAGAGTCAAACTTTTGCATGTGACAAATATTGAAGGAAGTTGTCTCCTGGTACTAAGGAAAACAGTGGCTAAGTTTTGTTTTCTTTTATTTTTCACAAAACACAGATTTCACAACACAAGAGATTAACTGATATTAGGCCTTCACTATTGAATCCTTCCTTATCTGTTGCTTGATAATGTGATGACAGTGTTTTGGTTCCTGGTTCTGAAAGCTGAACTTGGCATATACAGTACATCATGTTAGCTAGGAAAGAACATTCACTGCGTGGAAAAATGCGACATGCTTTGGTATGCATTTTGTATTTCTGACTCATTCAAGCATTCCCTTTTCTAGTGGCTTTCTTAGATGTGTTTGTGAACACCCATGAGATGAGAAGTAACTTAGACAGGGAGATCTGAAGACCCTGTCATTTTGTGTTTTAATAGGATACTGGGAAAACAAAACACTTCCAGGCCTGGTTACCTAAAGTTCAACTCTGTAAAACCAAAAAAGGAAGGTCAGGGTAGTGGTGTTTTAAAGTTATATACAGTAGGGTCTTTATTTTTATGCATGTAAACATTGACAGCCAGCATGGTATAGTGCAGAGAGGGTTGGTCTTTTAAGTTAACATGATGCCTCTCGCATGGTAGCTGTGTGATGACGGGCAAATAACTTTACCGTCAGTGCCCCCCAGGAAACTCTTATTAGTCTCCCCAGTAGAATATGAACTTGAAAGCAAAGCTATTTTGCCTTTCCTTAGCTCCTAGTGTAGTGTAGTGCCTGGCACATAGTACACACAATAATAAATGTTTATTGATTGATCAGTTGCTAATAGCTTCTGATCTGTATGGTAAGAGGGAATTTCCATATTGTAGGGTTCCCTATGCAAATGAATCACAGATCAGAACCAAAATACAATGTAAATCTTGATTTTCCTCTCCCCATCAAAAGTTAATTAACATTGATTATGTGCTTTGCTAAATCCATTGACCGAGTTTGTGTGAGAAGGGAAAAAATTTAGTAAAGCTAGAGATTGTATTTGTAAAGGTATAAAAGTCCCATGGATCCATGTATTTTGGCAGTCTTATATAGAGACAAATGCTCTATTAGTAGAAAATCTACAGGTCCAGTTCAGGAAAGCATCAGCCTGTGCCAGAAGTCAGCGTTACTGAGAATGAATGTATATTAGAGACAATAGGATGCTGATTATAGGGGCCTGATTGTGTGAGCTACCTGGCTTAGACACTCACCAGTGTTCCTTCTCAATTCACTTGCCTCTCATCATGTGCCCAGCCTGGATCTATTTATTTTGCTTATTCTTTATGGATCCTGCTTTCTATCTGGGGACTGGTGTTTACACCTTCCTGAGTCATATATGCTCCTTGCTTCATCTAGTTTGTACTAGAGGCCCATTAAGTCAATCAGTGGTATAGACCCCTATCAGAGTCATGTTGCTAATTTGCCAGAAAGGCAGAGAAGGACAGCAAGGCAGCCCCCCCCCCAACCGAGCCTTGCTCTGTCTCTGTAGCTGGATGCACAGGAGCAAAAGTTTCCAACAGACTTAAAACATGAAACACGGCAGGCCTTCTGTGCCCCCTTCACTACAGTCTACTAGTCAGTGGGTAGGGAGCTTTGGTTTTCTAACACAACTACCAGACTCAACTTCATGAATATTTCAAAATTGAGATGGCAAACTGACTTTACCAACACAGCAAGCAAACCCACAGTGACGAGGCTCTGAACCAGAATTGAGACTCGACATATGTATGCACTTCCGAGAACCCACATGTCGATTTCTGCCCTTGTTAGTCACTGATGCTGCTGCTACCACCACTGGTATTCAGGCCTCGAATTTCACGGCCATGAGCTCCAAGGGGACTGTGGTTATTATTACAGTGTTTGCTGGAGTAAACATCATAATTGAGGTTATCCTAAATTACTCCCTGTTTTAAGTTGCTCATACCTCCACCAAAAACTTATCCTTTGGGACTAAAAATGTTCACGTTGCAGACCAGCCGTGGATTTTTATGGAAAGATTAAGTAAAATACACTCAGCTGCCTGTGAGTTTCAAAAGCACATTGTTCTGATTTGAAAAGCAATTGAAAAATCTTTTTTGGGTACAGAGAAAATGACTAGACTTTAAAACTTTCCATGTGCCTAGTTTTTGGTAGTGGAAAAATTTCATGCATGATGTAGAGACAAAAAAATATGTTTAAAGTGATTTGAAAAACCTCCAAGAGCATGTACAGTTAAAAAATGCCATCTATGACAGGAGTATCCCCAGCCAAGCCAATGTGCTTCTCCCAGAATTCTCCCTAGGCCTCTCGTTCTCATTCTTTACTCTGGCCTCTACCCTCTAACTTCTTCGCCTCTCCCATACCCACCCTTGTCCCATCTTAATAATGTACCCACCTACAAGGAAGAATTCCAAACACAGAGGCCCAGGGGGAGAGTAGGGAAAACCTACAAGGAAGGATTCCAAACACAGAGGCAAAGGGGAAAAACTTTGAAACCTGAGTAAATGTATAAAGTCAGTAGCAAAGGACAAAGCCTAGCTTCTCCTACTTAAGAGATGAACAGGTGAGCTGACTCACAAGTTGTTGTTCATCCTTCGTCTTTGAAGGGGACCATGGCATCAGGGAAATGATGATGTGACTTGCAGTTGACATGGATTTGAGTGAGGGAGGGAGGGCTGTGCAAGGTCATTAGCCACATTCTCTCCTCCCAAGCCATCTGGAGTCAGTGATCAGATATTCATCAGGATGACTGGAGGTGATGCAGGATGCAATGGGAGGCCCTGGCCCTCTTAGGCTCAGGCCTTTTCATTTACTCCCTTAGAGTGAGGTAACGCCCATTCAGTGAATAGGCCTCTTTAAGAAGTGAGTCAAGGGATGGTCCTTTTAATTAGAAAAAAAAAAAGGAAAAAAAATCAAGCTGTCGGGGAGGACCCTCAGGATCGCTGTTCCTAGGAGAAAGTTACCATTGACATTCCGGTGAGCTCACTAAAGAAGCAAGCAAACTATAGCGCCGGAGAGTTTTCTTCTGCTGTTCTCCCAAACAGAAGTAAAAACAAATGCAAGTCAGGAATCCAAAGATGAGCTTTTGTATTTTTAATCTGTGGTCTGTCAGTACCGCTGCATTTGAATCTCATTTCTATTATACTAATATAGTTTAGTTTTAGTATACACATATGTGCATATATATAAATACATATGTACACATATGTATGTGCATACAGATTATGTGGGTATATGTGTGTGATATGCATATATACATGTATATACATGGCTACATTATATACATATATACATTTCTATTATCTACAACATGTACATTATCAACACTACTACTTATAATACATAATGCCATTATTCAAACTAAACAACATGCAGAAATATTATAGAAATTAGAGTCAAATGAAATAGTAAACAGAGATCTCAGATTAAAAATTCAAAACATTAATTCTGGATACCTGAAACAAGTTTATTTCTCCATCAATTTGAATGAACAACAGAAGAAAACTCCCCTATGCCATAATATGTGTATGGGCACACACGTGCTTGCAAATGTATATGTGTGTATACAAATGCATGTATATATCACATATGTGAATCTATTTTACCGATATACATTTATATATGATATGTATCATGTCATTACTGATGCAAAACTGCATGTAGTATTGTTATAAGAGTTAAGACAAATATAAAAATAGTTATGGACCTCAAGTTAAAAATTAAAAATATCACTAAATAGATTACCTGCAATATAAATATACATAGGTAGATATGCAGGTATATTTACATATATGTGTATGTATTTAGCAGAAAATGCACACCATGGAAAGTACATTGGAATAGACCTAAAAGGACCATCCCTTTAAGCGTGCCTAAGAACTCTCTTAGAAACTTTCAAGGAATATGGGCTTGGTGTTCTGAGATGATGAAGTATTAGTCATTGAACAAGAAGAGCCATTGAGTCAGGAGATCTTTAAAAAGAAGTGGCTCCAATCCTCTAGCATATTCTCTCTCTATCTATCTCCATCTCCGTCTCTGTCTCTGTCTCTGTCTCTCTCTGTTTCTTTCCATCTATCTCTCTCCATCTCTCTCCATACCCTCTCTCTGTCTCTCTGTCTCTGTCTCTGTCTGTCTATATCTCTCTCTCTCTTCCCAACCCCTTCAACACTTCATGTAGAATCATATACCTATGGGACTTCCTATGCATGAGAGGTTGGGGACTGATGAGAAAGGATTACTTTCTCTATTCTCTGCATGGTGACTGATCCCACGTTGCAGCTAGAGAACTCAACAACCTAACCTTGAGCTTAGGTCTCTGGCTGCTTCTTTTATTTTGTGCTTTTCAGCAGGATCTCATTTCTATTATACTACTACGATATAATTTTGGTATACATATGTGTGTGCATATATACACATACACCATGATATATGCATATATACGTATGTATATGTGTATTGTACTCATACACACATATATAATAAATTTTACATGCATACATCCACATATATGTACGTGTGTATATATATACATATATATATATATATATACGAAATATTGGATCTCCTAACCTCTCTAATTTATGAGGCTATCTCCAGACTCTGAACATGTCCATCTGGGGATCGCTGCTCAAAAATGGTTGTTATTGTTAAGTATGTAAATGTAAGTGTGAGTCTGCGTCGATTTGGAGATTTCCTGTATAAGAATATGACTTCTTCATGAGAGGAACCATTTCATTTTAAAATTAACATCTCTGCGCCTCTTCCTAGTCATCTGGGACACAATAATCATTCAAGGAATAGGCATCTTGTTAAATTGAATCGCCTGTAGAATTTGTAAAGAAACTTCCTTAGTCTTCACAATTATATACCCAGTGAAGCTCATTGAAATTTTAAAGCACAATTTACAATGCCTTCATTTTAAATACAAGAAAATTA
The DNA here is from genome assembly GCA_028646595.1 of Phalanger gymnotis. NCBI lineage: Eukaryota > Metazoa > Chordata > Mammalia > Diprotodontia > Phalangeridae > Phalanger > Phalanger gymnotis. Next base: position 288,760,087 of record CM053622.1, on the reverse strand, counting down.
TATATATACATACATGTATGTATGTATATAGGTGTGCATATATGTGTGTATATGCATAAGAAAATTTAAATATTTTTATAATATTTATATAATTTAAATTTGTATTATTTATATAATTTATATAAAATTTAAATACAATAAAACTGAGGCCCAGAAGAGACTTGTCCAGCAAAAATCTAAGTTTCTCCCACTCTACTCTGCAGCTTCCTTATTATCAGAGAAGCTAAAACTCTCGTATATTCTTTGTATGATCCTTCTGACAGATCACAAGTGCTCGTGGGTAAATAGTTGGATAAAACTAAACTTGATAGGCAACAGCTAACATGACTCGTAAGGATGAGATTTTTGTGTAAGTAAGCCAGGAAGAAGTCCAATTAGGTCATTTGGGAAAATGCAGGGAATTTGCCAGAATTATCCAGAGAATTGCCTCTGCTTTTCATTGGCTGCGACTCATTATCCAAATACACACGTACACACATACACACACATGTGAAAGGCAGCATGGCATAATGCATAGAGATGCATTATGGTTCCTTAGAACCAGGAAAGGCAAGGTCTACCTCTGACATATAATAATTGCTAGCATTTATGTAGTACCCCCTATGAGCCAAGCACTGTGCTAAGCCCTATATAAATATCGCCTCATTTGATCCTCACACAACAACCCTGGAGAAAACAGAGGTTAAGTGACTTTGTTGTTGTTGCTCCATCGTGTCCGATTCTTCATGACCCCATGGACCATAGCACACCAATGCTGGGTTTTCTTGGCAAAGATACTGGAGTTGTTTGCCATATCCTTCTCCAGAGGATTAAGGCAAATAGAGGTCAAATGACTTGCCCAGGGTCACACAGCTAGGATGGGTCTGAAGCCAGATTTGAACACAGGTCTTCCTGACTCCAGGCCCAGGGCTCTAACCATCGAGCCACCTAACTATGTGCTAATTTTATGACTTTGGGCCTGCCAATACCTTTAGTATTCTCAGCAACAATCTGAATATAAATTACAGAGAAGGAGCTGCTAATCTGCATTTTAGGAATTTTCTCATTTCAAAATTCCCTATACTAAGGAAATCATAGGTCCAGAACCATCCTCTGTCTCTCTCTCCTTTTGTGTGTCTGTATCTCTGTCTCTCTGTTTCTCTCTGTGTGTGTCTCTGTTTAATTCTGTGTGTGTGTGTGTGTGTGTGTCTGTCTCTGTCTGTCTCTTTGTGTATCTCTGTGTGTGTGTCTCTCTGTGTCTCTGTCTCTTTCTCTGTCTCTCTTTCTGTCTCTCTCCTCTCTCTCTCTCTCTGTGTCTCTCTCTGTCTCTATTTCTCTGTCTCTCTCTCTGTCTGTCTCTCTCTCTCTCTCTCCCGCCCCGTCTGTCTAACTATTCTAATACTTCAGTAGATCCATTTCATAATTCTGAAAATCACAATCCAACTTCTTCTTATTCTTGTTTTGCAAAACAATTGCTGTTTCCCTCAAATAAACACTTCACAGAATAGATGCCTAGCTTTCTGACTCCAAAGTAAATCTCTATGCACTTTGCCATACTACCTTTCTTGAATGTATGTAGGTGTGTGTATGTGTAGAGAGAAAGAGAGAGACAGAGAGATTTACAATATAGCTGCAGATAATAGCCACTAAATGGGCAACTAAGTGGTACAGGGCCTGGAGTGGGGAAGACCTGAGTTCACATCTGGCCTCAGACCCTTACTAGCTATGTGACCTTGGCCAAGTCACTTACCCCTGTTTGCCTCAGTTTCCTCATGTGTAAAATGAGCCGGAGAAGGAGATGGCAAACCGCTCCAGCATCTTTGTCAAGAAAACCCCAAATGCGGTCAGGAAATGTCAGGCCCGACTGAACAACAGTGAGAGCCACTAAAAGTCTTATTGCTGGCACTGTTGTTTGAAACGATCCACAGGCTCACATGGAATCAGTTCTTAGTGTTGCTGTCACTCATTGTTCCCAGCTGTGCTTCAAATTTATTTTAAATGCTGTATCTATGTCCCTTGACTAATACTGTTCTTCTAGTATAGACATCCAAGAACCTAAAAGCCCCCCTAGAAAATCAGTTGTGCAGTTCAAAAATGAGACCCAAGAGTCTAGACTTTGTGCTCCTTTACAAAATGTTCCCCAAAGGAGCACAAGTTCCATAAAGGAGAGATTGCCCTCACATTCAATCTCATTATGTGTTTTGTAGCATTTTATTGTACAGAGCTCATGGCTTCTGACTACACTAATACCTTTTCTGGCCTTCCTCCTCCCCAAATGGGCTTAGAACCTCATACACTTCAGAGAGGACTGTTGTAGGTATGTCCTTCAATCAAAGGGATCTCAAGTGTTGATTTCACGAAGCACTCCTCTACTTGAGTCACCACTCCTTCCAGAGGTCCCAAACAAATGTCTCTTGTTAAGTGAAGTAGATGTTATCTTTCTTAAATTATACAAAACAGAGTATGTGGGTATATTCCTTCAGATGGAAGTGGCGTAGGATGAGGAGAACCTTGGAAGACCTAAGAGGCAGGGACAATCCTGAACCCAACTACTCCATACATCTGTTAAAGGCCCACAGGCATGCCTGGAATTCATATTGGGGAACTGAACAACAAGCCCATTAAAGGCCTCTTAAGAAGTTCTGGGAACACTCTGTTTCAGACTCTTTGATAAAGAATAACACTCCAGAGTGAGGGTAGGCTCCTCTTTGGCATGAAGGAGGAGAAGCTCAAGATGGCATCGAGAAGCCTGTTGTGTCAGCAGCTGCAGTCTTGCCTAATCCAGGGCAGGTAAAAAAACCTAACGCACGTGTCCCTGGAGATGCTTCCTGATTTTTTTTCCTTCCTTGTGTTTCCTGATGAGCAGAACTTCTCATCTTAGTCCACTTATAGCAAAATAGAAATCTAAAAGATGTCCAAGAGACTTTTGTAGACCAGAATTTCGCATCACTAAGTCTCTAATATATCTCTTTTCTCTGGCCTTACCTTTTCCTAGAGAAGTAAGAGGAATGTGCATAATGGGAATAAGCAACAACAGTGAAGGTAACATTAAGTTGGCTTAATTTTTTTTAAGTGTGTAAGATTACTACATAGTTTTCATGCATAAATTATGTAAATATGCAAAAGTTCATCTATATAATTATTTTTAACCCTGATGGTAATTTGATGTTTTTAATTATCTAAACACTTTGAGGGCAGATATAGTTATATTTCTGTTTTGGGATTTCTGGTGCCTGGCATAGTACCTCATATTTAGTACAAACTTAATGGGTACTTGTTTGATCATTAAATCAATCATAGACATGAATTAAGTGAAGACTATGTGACAGATATTGCAGCAGTCATTACAAATGTAAAATTAAGACAGTTCTGTCCTTAAAGAGCTTGTAAGCGTGAATGAATGAATAAATGAATGAATGAATGCATGAATATTTGCAATCCGCACCCATTGATACAGATTGTAACCTCTTATTTTCTGTGATTTTTTTCCATATTCTTTTTTCCTCTAAGTGCATCATAAAAGATTTGTACAAGGTTCTAATATGATAGTATCTCAGGTTTACCAATTAAACCCCCTTCAATTGTCTTTTTTTGAGGGGGGAAGGCAGGGCAATTGGGGTTAAACGACTTGCCCAAGGTCACACAGCTAGTATGTCAAGTATCTGAGACTGGATTTGAACTCAGGTCCTCCTGACTCCAGGGCTGGTGCTCTACTTACGGCGACACCGAGCTGCCCCCTTTCTGTTGTCTCTCATTTTGCATACGTGAATGACCCAATTTCTTTTCTGGTCACACCTATGCTCAATAATGTCTCATGTCATAGACTCTATGTCTAGAGTGTATTTTTTTTTGTCGTCGTTGTTGTTGTTGTTGTTATTGGAAACATGCTACAGACTTCTTACCCTCCCTATGCATTCATCATTCCATTGCTCTGTGAGATATTTTAAATTTTCCTTCTTCTGAGATCATGGTATTCCAAAATTCATATCTATGTAGAACTGGGAGAATGCTGATGTCAAAGAGAGGGATTTTTGAAGCAATGGGTAATTTGGGATCATTGGCAATACTCTGCAGTTTCCCCAATGAAATCTCTGTTGATCTCTTCCTCTGAGCCAACGTTGATCCATGTTAACAGAGAAATTTGATGAACTACGTGTCATCCTGGACAATTCATGTTTTTCCATCCATTATATTTCTATAATATAATATAGACCAGGCCTGCACAACCTGCGGCCTGCCAAGGGATTTTGGGGGGCCTGTGAAAAATGTAGAGGAAAATGTCCTCTACAATTTTTCAAAGGCCGCCTGAAATCCTTTGGTGGCTGCTCAGGTTGTACAGGGCTGGTATAGATGGTTGAACCCATTTCTTTTACCCTCCTGTGGGATTCCTATGGAAAGTTTTGGGAAATGCTGTGGGGTGTCATGTGACTCATGAAAACTTCCTGATATAATCCTTTAAAATAGCAATGAGGAAAACAACTGTTCTGTCATCTCCCACACCCTGCGTCATTTGTTGTCCTAGTAAATTGTTCATGTGAATTGGAATACAGAACCAATGTATTAATTAATACAAAACTAATGCTAACAGCAACGCAGTCAATTTGGTTTGTGTTCCAGTTCACGACTTTGGAAGCTTTGAATATTGATAACAGTGATGAGAGGTTATAACTTAGCTTCACCAACTATTAATACTGAAGGTACAGGAGTTACTCAATGTCTGTTACATTTTCTACTTGTAAAACTGGTCTGCAATTACCACTGTTAATTTGGATGGGTCAATATTGTACTGACCTATTTCCCCCATTCAGTCTACATAGTTTATACTGACCCCACAAATTGGGGTACAAAAAGTACGTACTAGGAGAAAAGAGTGCTACGCACAGACTTAACAGCAGTACGAAATTCTATTTTCATTTTTATGAAAATGTGTAGCTTACAATAGAAGATTAAATTGAGCCCTGCCCAGAAATAAGAAAACAATGGTGATTTGAGTTAGGAGAGCTGAGCCTAGAGTTAAGAAGACACTAGCTGTGTGACCCAAGATAAGTCATTTAATATGTCTGCCTCAGTTTTCTCAATTGTAAAATGGGGATAATAATAGCATCCACCTTCCAAAGTTGATTTAAGGATCAAATGACCTAATACTTTGTAATATCAAGTGAGCTCAGCACAGTGCCTGGCACAGAGAAGGCACTTAATGAATGCTTGTTCTTCGTAACAGCAAAATAATAAACCTGACCTCCATAAAACACAAGCCAAAACTGATCTCCTTACTTTGTAGTTACTCCCTAAGTATTTTTTTTTCTCTGAAAGGCACCAAAGCATTGAAACCCAGTCTTTTGAATACAGGTTCAAGGTTTTAGCCCAAGCAATTTCATTCCAGAAATGTTTCTTCCTCTCATACTTTTAGCATTAGACCAAGACAAAAGAAATATTCTCTACTTTGGGAGAGCAAAGCCCTCTTCTTTATCTAGTTAAATAGAGTCAACTAGTAAACAGCTACCCAGCATATTGCTACTGTTCATTCAATTATTCATGCAACAAGCATTTATTAAACACCTAGGGTATTCACTAATGTAAGTGTAGGGCATACAAAGATAGAGATTACTGATAAATTTTCTGCCCTCAATGAACTTCTTCAGGTATTCTTTATATTAGAATTCCTTATATGACCATGTTAATCTTTAACCAGTTTGGGAGGACTCAAACATCATTGAATCCTTTCTGGAGGCACCTTAGGGAGTTATGGATATCCAAACCTTTGTGCCCAATTACCCATATCCTTTTCTCCTTTATCTTACCTGTACAACAATTGCTAAAACATTGGACTTGTCATAAAACTCTGAGACATGACTGACTTACTCTTCTACATTCTGATAGTAGATACTAAGATGGTTATTTTGGATCTTCCACTGGCCCAAGGCTTTTCTATTAGCTTATGATATCAGATATTATCATGCCAGTGAGTAAACAAGCCATCATTTGGTGAATTTCCTAATGTTGGGTAATTCACTTAACCAAAGGCTGATTTGTAATATCTCATTTTTCAAAATGGAGATAATTATGCCTTTCTGTCCAAATTCAGAGCATTGTTTTAGGTATCAAAAGAGGTAATCCTACCAGCACAATCTTTCTGATCTTTCTCTGATTTTGTCACAGCCTCACTCAAAAATCTTCAGTGGCTCCCCATTTGTTTACCAAGGAAAGGGCATGCAAGGCCTTCCAACACTGTCTCTTGCTACTTTTCCTGTAAGTTAAGAGTATTTTGCAAAAATCCTACCCAGGAAATCGTATTATCTACAATCTCCCATTAGTAACCCTTAGCTCCCTCTTCATTGTTTTACCCCACCCTTCCCCATACTTAGAAATATCCCTTCCTCTCAACACCCCCACATTTGTCTGTTGGAATTCTTCTTCCCTTGTTTCGAGGTTCAGTGCAGTTACCATCTAATCATCTAATGCATAAAGGATTCTCTGACTCTCTTGTTCCTCAAATATCTTTTGACAGTTATTAATTTCTAATCCCAGTTAATATCTCCATTCAAGTAAAGGTAACTAACCTATGAAGTAGAAAACAAGGAGTCCATTCTCATTTATTTATGCTAACAAAAAAGCTCATTATCATGGATAATTGAGATTCCACTAGACCTATTTGGGAAAGCATTTTTCTTCAGCCTGCAGGAAAACTCACCTCCAGCAAAATCAATCAACAAACATTTGTTAAGCACTTACTTTGGGTTAGGCACCCTGCTACTGCTTGGGAAACAAATATAACACTGAGGCCCTGTCCTGAAGGAACTTACTTTCTGCTATATTTTATGCTAACTTTTAATCTACCTTTAAGGAAAACCCTCAAATACCTTGGTGCTCAGAATTCTTGTCTACTCCAAGTTACAAGGCTTCTGCCCTTTGGGAGTATCCAGCAACCAAAACCTAACCTACCTAGCCAAGGAAGGATCCCTATTCTCAGACATTCAGACCATATCATTTAACTCCAGGGCCATGTTGAAAGCTTAGTCAGGCTAACATATTATTTCTGGAAGTGTCAGAGAAAGTGAGACAAGCTAGCATTTTTGTTTTCTCTTTTTGCCTACCCTCCAATATTCCAGTGGGAATCTGCGATTTCATTTATGTGATTATTCAAGGCACATATGAGACTTTTATATTACTTTGTAGTATAAATGTGCCCAGTTTGTCCAAGCTAAATAAAAAGTACTTTTACCTGCATTAGCTCATCTGCACCTCACAACCCTTTAGAGTAAAAAGGATGGATATTATTATCTAAGGTTCAGAGTCACCAAGGTGGTAGGTAGTGAATGTAAAATTTAAACTCAAGCCTCTTGTGACAATTACCTGACAATCTTCCTACTACACCGACTCTGAATTCAGTGCTTCATTACTTTCCAGGCTGCACTCTGGGCTTTCTCTACCATGCCCCAGAAACCTCTTCATCCTGGAAACACTCCAGTCCTAGAATTCACCCATTTTAAGTACCTATATCCTCTCTTACTGATTAAATGGCTCCCCTCAGAATCTTCTTTTAAACAGAATGCATCTGCCAATGACCTTTCTCTACCATTCTTCTGTACCTGGACGTGTCACCTCTACTCCCCATCACCATCATTTTCGATTTTCTTTTATGTGTTATTCTCCTCTCCTCCATTAGAATGTAAGCTTCTTGAGGTCAGGAACTATCTTAATGCTTGTATTTATAGTATGAGTGGTGCTTAACATAGTTAGCAGTTAATGCACATTGACTGATTGTTGACTGCTTAATTGCCTTATTTGGTCTCCCTTACAAAATGAATCTTTAAGGTAATTTTCTTAAACAATTAAAGATCAATACTACTTTCAACCTTTTGCTATCAACAGGTCAAATTAAAATAGTAATTAATAATAATAATAATAATAATAATAATAACCGTACAAGTCAGCTTAGAAGGTGACACTAAATCTTGATTGAGAAAGGAAGCTTACCACTTGCCTAGTCCATGGCAAAACAAAAAAATTCATCGGCTTTAGATTCAGAGAACTGAGATTTAATGCTGGTTTTGCTACTTATTTTACCTTTGGGACCCCAGAAAAATCATTTGAGCTTTCTGGGGTCCAATTTCCTCAACTGTGATATGAAGGGATTGGACCAATTTGAAATCCTATGCAGTGGCCAGCTTACTGATAAATTGCTTGTGAGCATGCTTCAATGATAGCTACATTTTGGAGTATGTATCTCTCTGCCTCCAATCTTTTACATATCAGCTTATTAAATTGCATATATTCCTAGTTGATTCTCAGTTGTGTTTTACTTGAAAAATGATCCTATGCTAACTGAAGAAAGAAACAGGATTTGAAATTAGAATTAAAGACTCTCAGGTCTGGAAGGGACCTTTGGAATTACTTGGTCCAATTTCCTTATTTTATAAAAAAAAATAAAATGAAAATAAACTGAGATCTAAAGATGGGAAATGTTTTTTCCCAAGGTTATGCAGCTAGTTAGAGTCATGACAATAACCCAGGTCTTCAGAATCCCAAATGAATGAATGCCTTTTCCATGACGCCACACTGAATTCAATAACGTAATTATAATTCTTTATAGAATTAACTAATTTTTTCAGCTGGAATGAACCTTAAAGATTTAGTAGCATAAATGTTGAACTATGTTGTGCATCAAATCACATACCTTGAATTATAAAAATCAAGTCAGACTAGTCAATTACCTGTGAAATATACTCAGATCAATTCCAGGAAGCCTCTTTCCTCGACCCCCACCCAAATAAATAAATAATCTGACGACATTTTTGACAATTAGATGATAATTTCTTTGGGTTAATTAACTCCTTTAAAACATGCACACACACATCACACATGCAACCTCCTTGTGAGGGTTAACAGATCATTCATTATTCAGAGTTCTGTGGTCAGAAACCTCCTAATAGGTAGCTAATGTGGACTTGACATGGCTAAAGATAAAATTTGATGGAATCAAGGAAAATTGAAGGGATTTAGGGCACTACCAGAGAAGATGAGCCCGAATGGGGTACTGTAGGTGGGAGAATCTTAACAGTTCAGCAAGTAGTATGAGATCATCAGAGGGTGGAAGAAAGAGGTGCCAGGACGTGACTATAGAAAAGCAGATGAAGAGGAACAGATTCTGTGAAGAACTGTGGCCTATCACCTGCAAACCAAATACTATGCAGTCGTTAGTTCTGTCTGTGAATGAATAGATGAAATAAAAAAAGATCCTATATTAATCCAAGCATCATGTTAAGGACTGAGGATACAAAAAGGAAAAGGGAACAGACTTTGTTCTCAAGGAGTTAACACTCTGAGGAAGCCATCAAAAACAAGAGAATTCAGCTTCAGGACAGAATAGACGGCACAAAGTCCGAGCTCCTTAAGGTGGATCAGTAGGTCAGATAACATTGTACAGGAGTTTTATTATATTTGTATAATATTAACAACATCAAATAGTCCTTTTGTTGTTTTTTGGTGCCTATACATATTTTAGCACAGTGCCTCGTAGATTGTAGGTGCTTAATAAATGCTTTTTTTTGGAGGTGGGGTGAGGGAAGGCAATAGAGGTTAAGTGACTTGTCCAGGGACATGCAGCTAGTAAGTGTCTGAGGCTGGCTTTGAACTCACCTCCTGACTCCAGGGTGGATTCTCTATTCTCTGAGTCACCTGGCTGAGTCAGCTAACCCTTAAATGGTTATTGATATACATAGATTGTAGAAGTGTATTACTTCCTGTAAAAATGAATTAAAGTGTATGTGTGTGTATGTATTATGTATGTGTATGTGCATATGATTGCATGTGTGCGTATCTTTTTTCTGGATAGACACTAATTCCCCCATCCTCACCTCCTTAGAAGGGAACACACAGTCTCCAGTTCTCTGTAGTGATATAGCTACTCACATAAACGGATGAGCACAACCCTTCTAGTAAAATGAAGAATCACCAGGCTTTGCCATTTGCCCAGCCCCTACACCTTCAGATGCCCAGACATTGCCATCTGACCTGACAATGCACCCTAATGACCTCTGGTCCTTGCCATCTGATCCACCATTGTATCCTTAAGGATTCCTAGTCCCTTCCATCTGGTCTGCAGCTAAACACTCTTGTATATGCCAGCTCTCCCAATTTGAGAGGAGTGACTGCCTTCTGTATTTTCTTTGGCATATAGTAATTATTTAGTAAATTATTTTTCACTAATTTTGTTTTTCATTCATGTAATACAGAATATATTTTAACTTAGTCCAGGAGAGTGCTGGAGCCAGTTCTAACCAGCTTGAGAGCTAATCGTTAAATTATCTAATTGTGTGAGCATTTAAATCTCAGAAATCAGCAAATGCTACAAATCAGGGCTTGATTTATTTTTGTGTTGCTATTGCTTGTCTAGGGACTTAAGAAAGTGATGGAGAAAATGTTAATAATACAAATTAAACCAATAAGTATTTTGAGCAAACTTTTCTTTTGTTTTTTTTTTTCCTGAGAGTAGGTAGTCAAATATGATGGGTACATCTTTCTTTATATGCCATTAGAGGCAGAGTAGTGGAAAGAGCCCCAAATTTGGAATCAAAAGACTTGATGTGAATCCCAGCTGAGACTCAAACTCTTTCTTGGTATCTGATCACTTAACATCTCTGAAATTCAGTATATTTACCTTTAGAAGGGGCATAATTCTTTATGCAGGAGGGGCACTGGTGGAGAGAAGGGAAGAGCGGACCTATGATTTCTTTGGTACAAGGAGAAAGTTCTCCTGTTGCAGACCACTCTATACCATTACAGTCTTAGCTTCCTGGAGTAAAGCAGGTGCCCAGTGATGTGCCCAGGGTCACATAAGCATTATATGTTATGTAAGATTTCTTCCTACTTCCTAGGCCAGACCCTCACTCTACATCTAAGGATGGTTTTGAGGTAACTGCTTTGTAAACTTCAAAACCCTACCTAGTTGTAAGCTGTCACTATGCTATTGGGTGATCACAATTCCAGCCCAAGCTGTTACATATGTGTCGAATTGCGTACAAGAGACTGATAGCAACACAGTCATCTTGCTAGTCATATCATAAGGCTATATGCTATATCCTAAACCACACATTCCTCTACAGAACCAGATTTCATTTGTGGTGTTGCTGTTGTTGTTCAGTGACCCACGGATAATACTGTCCATGAGGTTTTCTTGTTAACGATACTGGAATGTTTTGCCATTTCCTTCTCTAGCTCACTTCACAGATGAAGAAACTGAGGTAAACAGAGGTTAAGTGACTTGCCCAGGGTCACACAGTGGAGTAGGTATCTGAGGCTGGATTTGGACACAGGTCTTCCTGACTACAGGCCCAGCGTTCTATCCACTGTGCCACCTAGCTGCCTCCTTTCACTTGTATGGTGGTATGTAGCCCTAAAGAAAACCATAAGGCAGAACGTATGGAGAAAGAGAGCGAATCAATGGTAGCTTTAAAAGCCTATGATTTGCTAGCAGACTTTGAGAACCAGCATTTGTGGAGCTACTGATAGTGTTTGCTTTGTCTGTGTGAACTGCCTGGAGGTACTGTTCAGTTCACCGCAGGCCAAATTTAGGGGGACTGTGTTCTCTTATAATCTTGGAATACTTTCTTTTGGTTTGCAAACCACATAATGAAAGTCAGCTTTGTCCTCCCAGGATGCTGAATGGCTTCCTATCAAAATAAATTAAGGTAAGGCCATTCATATTTATCTTTTCATTTTCTCTCAGGCAATGTTTTTCTTCTAATTGGGACATCAGGGCATCCTCCCTCTAAATGGAGCCCTGGGCTACGGAACAATGACCTTTCATAGTAATCTAACTAAGGGATAGCTGCTCACTTTAGTTCAAGAGGAAAACGGAGCTGGAGCCTCCTCAGGGTTCATCTAAAGCGGATTGGAGTCAAACATTCCCAAGTGATCTGCAGGGCCTATTTTTAGCTGGTGGCTTACCTGGTAAGACACATCACCTGGCTCAACCAGTCACAATTACTGTGATTTCAAATTGCAAACATTTATATTTTCAGGCTCATTACAATTCCCAAGGAATGCGAGTTACTAGGACCATCCACTGCCCTGGGTTTTTTTATTAATCTCTGCTCATTTTTCAGTTGGTGGAAAACAGATAGGAGCAGATAAGATTGGCCTGCTCATTCTTAATTTCCATCAGCCTTTTTTTTTGAAGACACTGGTGTGTGATTTAAAGTCCTTGGAACTTCAGATGGAGATTTGGATTTTCTTAGGAGCAAAGGCACTGTCTCAGTGGAATTTATGTCCTAATTCATAACCGTCAGAGACTTAGGGTTGCTGCTGTTCTCAGCAGCCAGACTTCCAATGCCTTCACATTATGTTGTTCTTCAAGGCAAACAGTTGTCTCTTTTGGGGGGGAAAAAGTCACCCTGTAGAGTTGCCACAAGGCCTTTCATTAATTTAATTGTTCATGGTAGACTTTGATCACTTGGTTCCTTATATGTGGCAAATTTTTGTAATACTCAGCCTCTAAGTACCCTTTCTGGAATTGGCTTTCCTTGCCATACTTTCTTAGTCACTGGAATTTCTAGTGACCAACAACTATTTAGTGATTTGTGAATATTAAATAGGGTTTGTGCCATTCCCAGATGTATATTGGTCAATATGTTTGTGTAATCCTTTCTTGGCTTTTTAAGATATATGCCCCCGCCACTGTCTACATGGTATTTTGTATACACAGCTGTTTTCATTTTATTTGGTGTCTAGGATTTCACAAAAGACTTGTAATTTTCACATTTTTCCAAATTGAGCTTGAAAAAAAATTCTATTTCTGTTTTATTGCTACAATGAAGGGAATAATTTCTGCCCTCTCCAAATGGTCAGAATTTAAAGCACATTATTACTTAAAATCAGGCATTGTTATTCATTTGCAGGTTCTTGTCCTTTTTGGATATTCAGAGCTGTTCTTCATCATTCTTATATAGCACTGCCCATGCGACTTGAGGATAAATTGCCTTAATAAATCCCATTATTCTGAAGAACAATAAAAATAACAAGTTGGTGACACTGAAACAGTGATAAATAACACTTTTTTATTTTGCCATGTCATTATCATCTTACTCTTACTGGTCTGCTTGTATGCTCCCTTCTATCATCAGAAACTGAAAAAAGATCACTGTTATTTTGTGTAATGACTAAGCACACTTGGACTCTCTGCAAAGGCAAAGTAAAATAAAGAATTAGTAAATATCTGGGAAATTTGAATAATATAGAAATCCAGTTTGACAAGTAGAAACAAAACAAAACTTTAAAATGTAGATGACACCATGACCTTGTGGATCCATAATCCCTTGTATGCTTGGAGTATAATATAAGATGCTTAAAGTCAAAGATTATTCCACTTCTATCTTTATATCCTCAGAACCTAGCATAGTGTTTGGCACACAGTAGGGACTTAATAAACGTTTATTGATAAAATGATTCTGTAAATTATCTATTGAGGACTAAACCTAATATGTTAGACTATGAAGAAGAAAGATTATACCCTGCTGGGATGAACAGCTGCTGTTCTTAAAGACTACAGAAACTACTCTAGGTTTAAAAGATACAAAGAGATTCCCCCACTCCCCTTATGCTGGCAGTTGGTAAAGTAGATTTATGAAGAAGCCACCCCTACTGTGTATAGACCGTGTGTATCGAGAAACAAAATTGAGTGTGTAGAGAATGGTAGCAGTGTTGTTGTGATTGGGATGGTGCTAAGAGTAGTAGCCAGCTGTTTCAGAGCACATGTAAAAATGTAGTATGTTGTGAATGAGATAGAGTGTGTTAGATATATGTCCCCAGCAGTCTTATGGGAGTTTGAGGTACAGATCCCTGATGGTTTCAGGGAGGACCCTTTATGTAGGCGAAATGGAAAGAATAATACTAAAGGTGGCACATGGGTGAGGCTGTCCCTAGCTTGCGTGGTGAGTTGGTTAAATTGAATATATGCTGCTCCTAGGGCTCAAGATCTGACATATCCTAGACCTGAAGCTTCAGTAGTATAATAAAAGAGGGACAGAGACGGGGGAGGAAAGAAGAAAAAGTAGGAAAGAATGGGCCTGGGTTGAACAGAAACAGAGGGTTGAGTAGAGAGTAGGTCTTATGCAGGCACTAGAGGCTTTCTTCTGATTCTTTTCAAATATCTGGGTAATAGCAACACCAATAAGATGATAATGGTGAGCTAATATTTATATAACACTTACTATTGCCAAGCAGTATGCTAAACACTTTACAAATATTATCTCATTTGATCCTCAAAATGATCCTGAGAGGTAAGTGCCATTATTATCTACATTTTACAGTTGAGAAAACCAAGACAGACACACGTTAAGTGACTTGCCCAGTGATAGTCACATAGCTTGTAAGTGGTTGGGGTTGGATTTGAACTAAGGTCTTCCTGACTCCCAGTCCAGAATTCTATCTATTGAACCACCTAGCTTCCTCTAGTGATAGATCCAGGCTTTCCCATCATTACCCTTGTTATAGTAGTCCACTCTTTTTTTTTTTAGGCAAAATGTCTTTTCATGCAAATAGCTATATCATCAGCTGGAATAGAATTAATAAGTGCGAACAAAGTACTGCCATGAGAGATTTGAAGTAGAAGATGTTAATATCTTTTCACCATTAAACAGTGTTAAAAGGCTGTCCTTGCGCTTAACCAGATGAGAATGACTTGATGTAAGCAAATTAATCAAAAGTATTACAACTAAATGTGGAAAAGGCCTTGAACAATTTAGCTGGCTCTTATGAATCATAGATGAACTATAATGGTGGTGCATAGAAAGAGGACAGCTAGGTGATGAAGTGGATAGAGTGCTGGGCCTGGAGTCAGGAAGACTCCTCTTCCTGAGTACAAATGTAGCCTCAGACACTTACTAGCTGTGTGACCCTGGGCAAGCCACTTAACTGTTTGCCTCAGGTCTTCATCTATAAAATGAGCTGGAGAAAGAAATGGCAAAATGCTCCAGTATCTTAGCCAAGAAAATGCTAGAGTCATGAAGAATTGGACATGGCTGAAACAACTGAAAAACAAAAAACAGAAAAAGGTCTTAGATAGGTTAAAGAAATATGGGCATGTTAAAGGGGCCATTTGTAGAATATTAATCTAGCTCAGGACTGACTTCCAGCAAGTGCGAGCTGTGATTTACCTCTTTGCCATATGTGTTCTTTCAGCTCTAGCCTACCCTCCCCTCCACACCTTCCTTCTCTTTCATCCATTGGAATCCTTCTTGTCTGTCCAGATCCAGCTCAGGTGTTTCCAGAAGCTTATCTTATCTCGCCAGATGGAAGCCATCTTTTCCACCTCAAATCTCTCATAAGCACTTTGATCTTACTTCTCTTATAAACTGATTATATTCTAACTTATATTATAGCTATGTGTGTTCCTCTCTTATCTCCTTTACTAGCTTATAAGCTCCTTGAGTTTAGGGCTTACAATTATAACTAATTCACCATCGTACACTCATCCTCTCCCCCTTCTTTCCAATGCTTATTGCAGGATTCTTCTTTGACTTGAACATTAGCAATATCTCTATGATGAGGAAAAAAAAAAACATTTGTAGCATTTTTGTTAGGACCTGTGATTTCATTGGTGTAAGGAATTCTCTGATAAAGAAATTCCCCCTATTAATGCAAATAAGAACTCTCCTTCAGTTTATATAGTCTTAAATACATATTCTTAGAAGCTGGGCTCACTAACTAGGTAAGTTATCTACCCAAGGTCGTACAGCCAGTATGAGTCAGACACTGAACTGGAACTTGGGGTGTCTTGCATCCAAGAAGAGTTCCTAAATAAGAAAAATGAAAGACACCAAGCTTAAATATATGCATGGGCTTAGAGTTTAGTAGATGAGACTCTAATACCTCTCATGCTGATAAAAAGGCTCGTTTAATGTTGAAATAGTATCCACCCAACAAAACACCTGATTTTACCATGTAATGAGAGTATTGTTCATAGGGTCATAGATTGAGAGCTAGAAGAGACCATAGAGACCATTCTACAGTTTAAGTGACTAGTCCAAGGTCACACAAGTCATGTGGCAAATTCAATCAAACTGAACAAATGTTAATTCAGACAGATCCGATAGTTTTTGTAGGTTAGTGTTTATAGAGAAGATAGTTAAAAGTTGGGGACACACAGGATGATGCGTGCTTCAGTCAGATTGTATAGATCTTTAGCTCTTTTCAAGCTCACTTGATTTCCTAAAACAAAAGCTCTTTATCCTACTTTTCAATCTTTTCTTCCTTCAGAAGTTTTTCTATTGACTGGAAATATGGAGTACAAAAGTTAAAAACTTAAACTTATCTTGAGAGGACAGTCATGTCAATAATCAGATTGGAGGCAGAATCCACTAGTGTTCTGGCACATTATGATCCATTTTATGGGCCAGGAGACCTGAGTTCTCTTTTTTTCCACTGCCACTGGACCCTTATTTCCTTATTTTAGAAATGATGATATTAATTCTTCTCATATTTACCTTATATGTTTGAGATGAAAAATACCATGTAAATATCATTATAATATTCCATATAGAAAAACCCCATCAAAATGTTAGTGTCATAGTAGAAGGATCGCCACCCTTTACAGGCAATCTGTGTTTTATTGAGAGCTGTATTAAATATCATTAGGGTCATTGAGTAGATTAATTTGGCTCTAACACTAATGGAATCTTTAAAATGGCAGCAAAGAAAGAGAGACAGAAAACTGGATGACCCAATGCTCCTTAACAGCTCCAATATTCTATGTTCTAAAACATACATGCCACGGTGAAGCTTAAGTCTTTTTTTTCCTACCTCATCCATTTTCTTACATCATTTGCCTTCTCTGTGCCTCAGTTTCATTATCTAGAAATACATATAATTAGTATAACATTTTCCCTTAGAAATAAAAACAACGGACAACTCTGTTCAAGAGTCTTCAGTGGCTCCCTTAGTACCGCTGGGATAAAAAAAAAATTTCTCAGCATGGCTCACAGTCTGTCTCTTGCCTATCTTTCCAGAATTATTTCACAACACTCGCCTTCACATTATTCAATGATCTCTATTAAGTAATACTATGGATCAGGCACTATTTGAGAGCTTGAGGGTACATGGACAAAAATGGCACAGCCTTTGCACTCATTGAGATTATATTCTATTAGGGTAAAAGAGTAGAATGCAGATATACTACATTCCAGACAAACTGGACAACTTGTGGTTCCCTAAATTCAGCTCCTCATCTTATGGCTCCATGCCCTCCTTACCTTCACCTCTTAGAATGTTTGCCTGCCTGCAAGACTCAACTTAAAATGCCATTTCCTATGGAAAGACTTTCTGAATTCTTCTAGTTCAGGGATTCTTCACCTGGGGTTCATAGGGTTAGATTTTAGGAGTCCATGAATTAGAATGGGAATAATTAAATATTTATGTAAATATAAGTGGACCAAACTGGGCCTGCTTCCCTTCCTTCTCTCCCCATTAGGCAACCTGGTGGCCCCATGCTTCTGGGGGCTCACTAAATTAAAGCCTAAATTAGTTTGGACAGTCAATTAGCTTGGTCCATTGCAGATCAGAATTCCCAAATTCAAGGGATCTACAAGACTCAGTTTCCCTGGTAGCAAGTACCAGTCATGTTCTACCATGCCCAACTTATGGCTTGGGTTTCTAATGACACTACATGTTAACTACAATTCTGCCCCTTTTTGTAAACCTACATTAAAAGCTCTTTTTTTCTGAGAAAAGGCCCATGGGCTTTAGTACACTGCCAACAGGGGCCATAATAAAAAAAAAGTTGAGAAACCCTATTCCAGTTTTTATGGCTTTCTCACTCCCCAAATTGTTATATTTCTTTATCTAAAATATTGTATCTTTTCTTACCTCCCCCCTCCACCGTCCCTAATAGAATGAGTTGAAAACAGCGTTTATTTTTCAAATTGTATTTATATGCCCAATGCCTGACACAGAGCTTTGCGAATAGCAGATGCTTAATCAATGTTTTTTGAATTGGATTATTAACTATAAAATAGCATTGAGTTATCAGATATGTTGTTGATAGATAAAGGGAGCATCTTCCTAATGATTGTAATTTGGTCTGTTTGCATCTGCAAGAAAGGAGAAAAGTGATGTCACCTTTTTTTGAGGATAATCAAGAAGATGAGACTTCTGACATGAATGCTATCCTTTTCACTGAAACTAGGGCTTTAGTAAAATCTATTGATGATGATGATGATGGCGATGCCTTTTGAAGAGAAAAGATAAGCTTGAGCTCCCTGGAGAAGGGCAAAGAGTTCTGAGAATTCTAAGTAGCCAACTTTGCTGGAATTGTGGTGCCCACCACAAATATGGTCCATAAAGTATGCTTGTGTTTATACTCTGACTGGAAAAATTTACACCATCATTTTATGGAAAAAGAGAATTTGTGTGATTACTTTTATGACCACAGAGTATTCATACAGAAAAATTTCCACTTAAACTTATTGATGAAAGCTGAATTTCATGGCCAATATAATCAAAAGACATATTTCATTGATATGGCATGATAGCTATGAAACATAAGCAGCTGAAGATGTAAAGACAAGTCTGCTTTTATTGCCCTCCAATTAATAGGACCATATTGAGCAAAGTCCTGTCCTCCCAGGTGACACAATTTGACCACTTGACAAAACTGTCACTTCGCCTTAATTTCAACTGTAAGTTGGGGAGGGGGAAGCATTTCTCTTTAAATTAAGAAAATATAGGAAACAGGCATGATGCCACATTTCTAAGCCAAGATAAATGACTATCCTTCAAGTCTAGTTCTAGAGGAAAATTTTTTAAAAAATAGAAACTTCAAAACTCTGTTGTGCCCATAAAATGCACACCCATCATGACCACTTCTTCCATGACTGACTACACTAAAGCTTTCTCTACCCCTTTTTGTTCCTCAAATTCTTGAACTATATCATCATTGCTTACCTGAAGTAAATACACTGCAGTGTCCACCAAAAGTTAATTATTGTAGAAACAGAGGGAAAGGGAGATTTAAAAAAAAACCAGGATAAATGTGACCAAGAAAACCATGATTTGAATTTCTCTTTTCTTTTCTCCTCTTCTTTTTTTTTTCTTTTTCTTCCTTCCCTTTCTTTTCTTTCTTTTTTTTTTTTTAGATTAGATATCTCCAGTGGGCATCCCACTCACAGGGCATGATCCCACTCTGATCAGAATAGGAGCTATATAATCTGCTTCATTTCTGACCTGGGGCAGCTCTCCTCCATCTCCATTAGGCACCCTGATGGCCTCATGCTTCTGGGGGTTTATTGTATTTAAAGCCAAAATTACTTTGGACACTCAATTAGTCTGGTCCAGTGCAGCTTAGAATTCCCAAATTTGAGAGATCTACAAGCTTCAGCCTCTGGTAGCAAAGACCAGAGACATATTCCACCGTGCCTAGCTTTCATGATTTGGGTTTCTGTTGATACTACATGTTAACTATGATTCTTTTTTTATAATCTGCTTAAGGCCTATTCCAATGCCTTACAAAGCTTAGTGAAGGTTACCATGCATTCTAAAGGGCTGTTCAAGGCAGTCCAATATCTGACAGATCCCATTAACACTATTAGGCTTTAAGTAGAAGTCCAGCAACCTATTCTGTACCTATTAGAAGTGGGAAAGTTCATACCAGGACATTGGCCATTGGCAGATCTTTTTCATGGACACAGCAACTCAAACAGACTATCTACAAAGTCTCTTGGGAGTCATGGTCTGGGCTGCAAGAAAGGCCACCTAAATTGATGAAATTATAGAGTTTTTGAAGGAGCATTTTAAAACGAGTTCTACCCTGTAGATATTCTTCAGAGGGCAAATGTTTCTTGGGGTAATTTAGAACTTTTCTAGGAAATTGAATGGCATTCTAAATAGGAGTGAAATTGAAATGTGGCAAGGAAAACCCTTTGAAAAGAATATACTGTCTTTTAAATTTTATTGTATCTTAATATGAGGACGCTATATGATATACTACCTTCTCACTAATTTGACCTAATTAGTACCAGGTCACCTTCTGATGATTATGCTTTTTTTTTTGTTTTTAAACTAGGTCAAGCTCAATCTGAAAGGTGGAGGATTGTTATCTCCCCTGAGCCCCTGCCCCCCCCCCAAAACCATGGAAAAACAAACAACAACCAAAATGCCTCAATCGATCAACACATATTTATTAAGCATCTACTATATGCCAAGCACTGTGCTAGGTACTAGGGCTACGAGTACAAAGAATAAAACAACCCCCACTCTAGAGCTGAGATTCTGAAGAGGAAGAAAACAAATAGATTGTGTGTATATCTATATATACACATACAGCATAGATATAAAGGAAATAGATACAAGTTTGCACAAAGCATTTAAATACAAGGGAAATTAAAAGGGAGGACATTAGCAGTTGTGGGAGATCAGGAAAGGCCATCAATAAAAGACATTTTTTAAAAGAGCTAAAGTAGTCAGAGTATGGTAGAAATAGCACTAGCTACCATCATACGGACCTGGTTCCAAATCATCCTCTGGTGCTTGCTACTTGTGTAACTTTGGGCAATTCATGTAATGTCCCTGGGACTCAGTTTCCTTACTTATAAAGTGGAGAAGGGGAGTGAACTGGATGATCTTTCCTGTTCCTTCCACCTATAATCCTAAATAAACTGAATAGTTTTCCTGTCAGTGCTATCTAGAGTCCCCTCTGGAGAATGTAAGACATTTATTCTTAGTTCCCGCAGCTATAAAATAGAGCCAGTGACATTTGTCCTACCTCACAGGACTATTGTGTAGAATGCGCTCTGCACACTTTCAAGTGCTCTGTAAATGTGAGCTCTCCTTAAAAGCAGAGGCAAACCCAAAGTAATGGAAGGAATGTGTAACTTATTGAAGTTTCTGATTCATATGGGTCTTTCTTTTACTTCCTATTCTAACTCCCTGTTGAAGACTAGGCTTTATGCATTGATAACAGAGTTAACTGAGTTGTAAAATGCTGCTTAGTTATTAGGGTTGTTTTTCTTCCATGGATCCAGTTCACAGAATGGGCAGCTTTTTCCTTGCTACTCAGAATATTCTGCTCTCTTTATGGACTCCAGTCTATGGGCTAAAGATTGTGAAATTTGTCCAGAGAAAAAGTAACCTGAGACTCTATAGTCTCTTTTTAATGTATTTTCCTGGTTGATCATCAGCCAGTCTAGAAAGAATTCATTACTGTGTTCACAAGAGTGCTAAGAAAACAGCCCATTATTCTAGTGCATATGAGATTCAAATGGATGTCTTGCTATTCAAATGATATTCTGGGATCCTCAGATACAGGAAATGATTTGAGAAGACCAGGGAAGGAGTCCCACTAGGATCAATGATCACCGCACAATTAGATTTGATATTTTAAGAGAAGGGTGATTCCTCTGGGGATAATACAGAAACAATGAATTTCAAAAGGACAGACTTTAAAACCAGGAAGAAAATATTTAACCGCAGGCTGGGGCATAGAGTAAAAACAAAACAAAACAAAACAAAACAAAACAAAACAAAACAAAACAAAACAAAAACCCAACAACAAACAAACAAAAAACTCTTAAAAATACAGAGTCAGCTTGGAGGCTGTTTGGGAACATTGTATTACAGGCCGAAAAAGACTGAAATGAAAAACCCGAAGGAAGGGACAAGACAAGCTTGCATGGTTAAGTAAAGAAATGTACTAAGTCCCACAAAGCAACCTTTATACTGAAACTCTTGTCTGAAGAAATAGAAAGATCAGAGCACAAACAATGCCTGATTAGCCTCAAATTAGAATTTAAAATGGCAGAGAGACAATGTGAAGAGAGAAAGAGATAAAAAGGTTTAATAAAAGATGCTTTAAATACATTTGAAGCAAGAAGTCTGCCTAGTGGCTGTAGGCCCTCTAAATTAACAAAGGGAGGGGGAATGATTAAAGGAGATGCTGAAGGGGCAAAGAAGTTAAATGAATTCTGAGCATCGGTCTCCACTATATAAAGAATGTCAGGAAGCACCTAATGAAGCTCATAGTGACATTTCTATTCCAAAAGCACTTCGGAGGGTACATTCTAGTATCGTCTTGACAAGGATGGAGGTCTCCAGGGAGAAAGTCAGAGGATAACTTTACAAACTCAACTATATTAAATTGTTCAGGAACAGATGGTGTATTTCTAAAGTTTTAGAAATAAAATGAAATCACACATACTAAGATTTATAGCATGTGAGAGCCAGGATAGGAGGAAGGAAGAGTAAAGAGAAGAAAAGTTATTGTTCTTAAAGTTGCTAATGTGATGTACATTTCTAGAGATCCAAAGGAGATCTCACTATTTGTGAGCTGGCAAACCCCACTTATATCTTGATATAATTAATGAAAGTGCTAACGAAAAGAGATAACATATAGACATCAAGAAAATATGATGTCACATACGAATTTTTTAGGTTCAAAATATTATAAATTGGCAATCTGCTTGCAGATTACTGTCATGTTGCCAGCTATGATTAGAAAGTTCTATTCACATAACTAGGAACAACGTTGCCAATAGACAGTTAAATACAGTTAGGAAGTTTGGTGTGTTAGGAATATGATGTCTAATGATGCAGATATAAACCAGCATAAAAAAAAAAATCAGGAACGAAGTCAGCAAAATGAAAACATTTTTTGAGTAGAAGGACCTAGCATCAGTATGGCAATAAATGTTAAACATAAAATAAGGTTCATAAAATAAAAGTACTGTACTATCGAACTTGATAGTAGGAGATTTCAGCATTCGTAAACACAAACTAGTGAAGTGACTGCTACAGTCTTGGCCCTGCTGACTACAATACTTTTTTTTGTTTTCTTTTGTTTTTCATGGGTGTAGATTTGGTATTTTCATGCTGTTTTGCATTAACTATCAGGAGAAACCTCTTGAAATTGGAGTTTAGGGCACCATCTTTCCTCAAAGCCATTTTTATTTTCACAATCTTGATCAATTATGAGGAGGGGGGAGAGGGAGATGATGAAGAGAGAGGGAAGAGATTTAAAATCTACAACAGGATTCCCAAAGGGATTGTTTAACAAAGAACTCAAAGACAAGAAAATGCTTCTATACCTAAATACTTTACTCAAAAGCAGAAGCAATATTTTCAGAAAAAAGTAATTAATACATTATCTGCAGTGATATTGAAGCTAATAATGGTAATAGACTGCAATTAGCCTATCAGAAATTGAATGGTTCACTAGCAGTTTAAATGGGAATGGAGAGTATGTTGATGATACAACTAAAAGACAGAGATGACAATAGCTAGCATCTGTATAATGCTTTAAATTTTATAAAGCACTTCATATATGCTCTCTCCTTTAATCCTCAGGACTTCAGGAGGAGGATATTATCCCCATTTTGTTGCTGTTTAGTTGTTTCAGTCATGACCTACTCTTCATGACCCCATTTGGGGTTTTCTTGGCAGAAGTACTGGAATGGTTTGCCCTTGCCTTCTGCAGCTCATTTTACAGATGAGGAAACTGAGGGAAACAGGAATAAGCAATTTGCCCACAGTCACATAGCTAGTAAGTGTCTGAAGTTGGATTTGAACTCAGGAAGATGAGTCTTCCTCACTCCGCTGTGCTGCCTTCACAGAAGGATAAACTGAACCTGAGTGAGGTTAAATGACTTGGGTTGGTCAGAGAACTATTAAATCCAAAAGTGCACTTTCATTGATAGTATTTTTAAATAATATTTTATAAGTATCTAATAATAATAATAACTTGCATTTATATGGTACTTTAATATTTGTAAAAATGCTTTCTAAATATTTTCTCATCCTCACAACAACCTTGGGGAGTAGTTGCTTTTATTATCCCATTTTACAAATGACAAAACTGAGGTAGACAGATTAAATGACTTTCCCAAGATCACCCAGCTAGATTGGAACCCCAGGAGTTCCTCACTGCTTGTCCAGAAGCATATACACTATGCTGCCTTAGCCTCTGGTTAAATTTTGTCAACCCGTCTTTTCCTAAGACATATTAAATGCAGGTTAGTATACTGATGGATGATGGATAAAAGAGATCAAGGAGGAATTTCCTAATGAAAACCATTATCTGAAAATGATCAGATATGTGAATTTGAAAGGAATGAGTTCCTTATCACTGGAGGAGTTGAAGTAGAGGCTAGAGGGCCACTTTGGAGGAATCATGAAGGAAGCTGGTAGCTGGACTAGATGACTTCTAAATTTCCCTCAAATTTCAGGGTTCTGTGATCCTTCACCTAACCCAGAGGTGGGGAACCTGTGGCCTTGAGGCCACATGTGACTCTGTAGGTCCTCAAGTGTGGCCCAGTCATTCCCCACACCTTAGCCTTAACTGTCCAAGGATATTATGGAGAACATCAACTATTCTGTGCCACTGTTAGAGGGAGAACAGAAATCCTCGAGGACCATTAGTGTGATTGAATAGGAGAGTACCTCTGTTTATACTTAGTGTAAGGGAAAAAAAAAGATTTTCTTTACTTTTTAACTTACCTAAATCAACATTCTTCCCTATTTAAGGGAATAAGTAGTTTTAATATATTCAAATCTAATAGAGGCCAGGGAAATGGTTCCAAGACACATCCAATTTGAGCCACTTCTCCCAACTCCCAAAACGTAATAGCAAGACATTTAGTTGAACAGGAGTGAAGAGAAGATGGAGGCATTATGGCACGATGGAAAGATTATTGAATTTGCAAGGAAAAGCAATGGGGTTTGAAACCTGATTTACTGTCTGTGTAACCTTAAAAAAGCTATTTAACCTCTCTGGGCCTAGACCCCCTCGTTTGTAAAATGAGGGGGTTGTTAAATATTCAGTGTGAGCATTTACACTTTGGACTTCTGCCAACTGCAAATTGGGGCCTAATTTACTGTTTTGTTGATTGTTTAGATTTTTGAAAAAGTGACAGAGAAAACTTAAAAGTATATCCTGCATACATTTTTTCTCTTGGAGAGCTGGTTGTTAAACATTTAAGAACACCTTTGCTTTTCGCTCTAAAATCTGACATTCTAAAATGGTTATCAGTCTAAACCCTTCTAACCATTTACTTCTATGTTTCATACTTTCACATGACAATTAGATTCAGCTAAGAGGAAACCCTGGAGCAAGAAAGCTTCCACAATGGGGCTAGGAGATTGAGAGGCATGTGGACTAGTAATAAGAGCAAAACTCTTGGAATTGGGTGACTGGAGATTGATTCCTAATCTTAACAGTGACAAATACTGTGTACCTATGCGATATTAACCTTTCAGTGGCCCAGAAAACTCTCTGTGCTTAGAATTTATACAATAGTTGGCAGATCTTCATCTATGAAGGAAGTTTCCCTGTTGAAACATCCTCACTGTGATGAAATCACAAGTACAGAGATACCTTTCCCCTCAAAAAAAAGATACTTCATAAAATTGTAGTAAGGTCATATATTTTGGTCATTTTATTAAAATTTATTTTATTTTTTATTTAACAAAAATGACTTTCTCTCATTTCCACTCCACTTCCGCTGAAAAAGAAAGAAAAACAAAACCCTTATAACAAATAGGCAGAGTTAAGCAAAACACATTCTTGCATTGGTCATGGTACATATGTCTCAGTATACAATCTGAATCTGTCATCAACTCTTTTGTCAGGAGGTGGGTAGCATGTTTCATTGTTAGTCTTCTGGAATGATGACTGGTCATTGGCATTGATTGGTGTTCTTAAATCTTTCCAAGTTGATTGTCCTTACAATGTTATTGTTATTATATAAGCTGTCCTCCTGGTTCTGCTCCTTTCACTGTGCAGCAGTTCATGTGAGTCAATTCGGCTTCTTTGAAATTATTGCCTTCATCATCTCTTGCAACATGATAGTACTTCATCATAGTCACATTACTATTTCATTACAGTCAATAATATCTCCCATATAATTTGTTCAGCCACTCCCCAGTTGATGGGCATCTCCTTAGTTTCTATCTCTTTGCCACCACAAAAAGAGTTGCTATAAATATTTTTTGCCTATATGTTCTTTTCCTCTTTCTTTGTTCTCTTTGGGCTTCAGACCTAGCACTGGGCCAAAGGGTACACATAGTTTAATGAAACTTTTGGGGCATAGTTCCAACTTGCTTCCCAGAATGGCTGGATGAACACACAGCTCCCCCGATAGTGCACTAATGTGTTGTTTTCCCATAGACCCTCCAGTATTTATCATTTTTACCAATCTGATGGGTATGCAGTAGAACATCAGAGTTCCTTTCATTCATATTTCTCTAATTATTAGTGATTTTCATTTTTTCCCCATAGGAGTATTGATAGTTTGGATTTCTTCCTCTGAAAATTGCCTATTCATATCCTTCGACCTTTAATTGGGAAATGCCCCATATTCCTATACTTGAAGCCAAGCACTTAGTAAGCCTTAAAGTGCAATATTAATGTGTTATTAGTATTATTTTGAATGTTCTACTTGACGGTCGATATTCTTAAAGGCTTTTAATGAATTTTGCATGGTAAAAATTAAATCATCTGTCTTTTCTTCCTTCCTCCCCCACCTTCTTACGTATTTCGAGAGTTTCAAGGAGAACAATCTCTACTACATTATCTTTAACATCAAAGGCAGGAACAAGCCACCACACATAAGGTGACTCTTTTGTTTGTTTTAGCTGCCTGACCGATTGCCAAATGTGAGGCAAGGCTATTTTGATGAACATTTGAAGATATTCTAGACCAGCTGTTCCTGGAATGTTTTTGCTCACGATGTTATTTTCTTTTGGCTTGAGCCAAGTAGGTGGTGTCTAGTATTTGTAATGTAGAGCTAGGCCTGAAGTGGGAAGACATGGGTTTGTACTTTGTACATCTTTTATACATTTCTAATACCAGTTAACAATGTGCCTGTGGCCAAGTCACTTAATTTCCCTGAACTCATTTTCCCCATCTGTAAAATGGGGATGATTATATTGAACTAGCTCTCTCATAGAATCGTAGACCTCTTCTAAACCTTCAACGAACCCATAAAGATAAGTACTTATTTTTGTTGTTGTGTGTGGTGGTGATCCTCGGCCCCTTTTTGAATATAATGGGCTAATTTGCAGATAGGTATCCAAGAGATGAAATGGAAAATAAAAACCAAAGGAGGAAAAAAAAAAAAAGAAAAAAGTTAAGAACGTTTAGAAAATTGTCTTAATCCAAAATAAAGTTGAAGTTATGGTGAATTTCATCTTCCAGCATAGGCTAACACTGTAATAACAAAAGCAGTTCTCCCTCCATCACTGCACCTGCTTGTACAGTTCAAATTAAAACCCGAAACACAGCAAATCCCACTTCACAATGCCTTTCAGTGTTCCAGCCTCCGAATTAAAGGCCTCTATTGTTTAGGAGGATTATTTCCTTGCCTTTGCTGGCTTCAAAGAAATACGAATCTTCACTCACTTTCCTATTGATCCTTGTTGATCAGATTAACTTTGTTTTGGATTCCTATTGAAACAAAAGGCAAACAGATACATTTTAAGCACTTTCATGTATAGCTTTGTTTCACTTCAGAATGCTTGATGTGTTTCTACTTCCTCTTTGGAAAGATCTGTTGGGTAGTTGGGGGTAGAGAGGAGAGAGAAAATAAGGGAATTACTATAAATTCCATTTGCTAAATGCCCTCACTTTCAGGCAAATTATCCCAATTGTAAAATACTTTGGAACATCAAGCAATTCTATGCAATTAAAGCCCCTGTGTTAATTTGCTTTCCCTTGTTAATTTATAATAGAATACCTGTACTCAGGAAAAGTAAAAGATTAGCAGGCACTAGAAATCAAAGGCATCTATCAGCACTACAAAAACAAAGCCAAACATTTATCCTACTCATTGGGCACTTCAGATTTCAGATAAAATTATTTAATACTCTCTTACTCTTTAATGAACCAGAAAGAATCTTAAAAGTATTTCCTTGAAGACGGAATGTTCTTATGCCCTTTTTAGATTTACTGAGCAGGTTTTCTCTCTTGACTGTGTCTCTAGTCTATGTAGTGACTCAGGATACATTGAGCTAGGATTAAGGAGCTTCACTCTAGGCCACACTGTCCCCCTTTTCATCTCATATCCCATCCTCCCTTAGGCAGCTATTAAATCTGCATTTAAACCTTCAATTAGAAATGCAGACCACTAACCTCCTCCAAGGCCAGCCAGAGGTGTTAGAGATATACACCCAGCTACTGCTGCCTGCTTGTTCAATTGCCCCATCTCACAGCAGGATGCATCACTAGGCATTTTGTAGCCCAGATGGAGCAGGTGCCCTACCACCAGCAAGTTTTTACATGTGGGCCTTCAAAACATTGGAATTGGGTACCTTGTTCACTGGAATTAGAGTTCAGTGGCATTAATTTATGGAAGGCTTCTCACTTTTAGTCATTTGCCCTATGAACAAGGATGAGGGAAAAGGAACCAGTAAAAAGATCACAGGATTTGGAGCCAGATAATATGAATTGGAATCCAGGCTCTGCCACTCTGGCAAATCATGTAACTCTTCCAGGACTCATCGGTACAGATGAGTCTCCTCATCTGTAAAATGAGGGAATTTGGCTCAATAATCTCTAACAGGTCTTCCAGCTCTAAATTCTATGATTCTATAGGGGAAAAAAACCAAGCAAACAAACAAAAAACCCCAGAACCTGGGGGGAGGGGGCACACTTTGGAACAGTGAATTGGGTTAACCTTTGCGAGAGATGTTTCAGGCTTCTTGATACTCCATAAGTCCGATGAGATCCTAATTGTAATTGTAATTATTGTAATTGCTTAGCACAGTGCCTGACACATAGCAAGTACAATATAAATGTTTGCCATTACTACTACTGCTGTGGCCGCTGCTGCTGCTGTTACAGATTCAACCTCTTATGTAACCACCCATAGAATAAAAGTCTGATATAACTTGGTTTATCCCTAAGGTACTTGCCTCTTGACACCGAGAGTCCCACCATTAAGTCTCACCATTTATGAAATGGAACATAGCATTTCAGTGGAAAAATCACTGCACATTTAATTAAATAGAATTTTAATAGGTGCTACTTCACCATGACCAACCATCAGCCATTGAATTTCAAATAAGTAATACAAAAAAACTAGACATTTTGGAGACCATTACCCATTTTCTAGCACTATTAAGAAGAATATGTGAGATTTGCCTTTACTTCTGAAAGCACCTTGGATTCCATAAACAGTTCTTTCCCTTGTATGCTACACCTGTGGAGTCATTATAGTTCTGAGTTTCCTGTGTCACACTGTGGTATAGCTTAGAGGGATAATAGTACAACTATGCTTTGCTCTAGGTTTGACCTAGATCTGGCTTATGTCTACTCCATCACTGCATAGGGGATAGATGAATAACACAGCTTTCTTAAGGTGTCACATTGGGGGAAAAGGAAGAATCTGGGTCAACACCTTCAGAGATTGTCATAGTCTATGATTCAAAAACATACAGCATTACCAGAAGAATATTAGTGGCATATAGTACAGTGGAGTCAGAGGACCTAGATTTAAATTTCACCTCTGATAATTACTAAGTGACCTCAGGCAAGTCACTTAACTACCATGGAACTCAGTTTCTTTATGTGTAATATGAGTCACCTGGACTAAATGGCCTGTGAGGTGAGTGCTAGCTCAACATTTTTGATGCTTTCAATTATTAGCAAGTGTTAAAAAGAGGGTTTTCACTTTTTGTGTGGGATCGTTAAAAATACTATACAATTTCCCAAAGACAAGTAATCTATTTTTCTTTCTCCTATTTGATTCTGGGCCCAATTCATTGTCTCTCTGAAATGTCTGTCTGAGATTGACTGATCAGCCATGTGCATTGATTATTTAACTGCATATCATAGTCTTGAGTAAGGGATTCTTCGTATTTCTGTCTCTATCTTTATCTCTCTCTGTCGCTGTCTCTCTCCCTCTCTGTCTATTTCTCTCTCTCTCTCTTTTTCTCTCTCCCCCTCTGTCTCTCTCTCTTCCTCTCTGTCTCTCTGTCTGTCTCTCTCTCATATACATGTTCATATAGATGTATGTATGTATGTATGTATGTATACACACATATGGGACAAAAATCACTTTACGATGTGCTATCTAAATTTCCTTGACTTCTGTTTACTATGAACCTGAAAGGGACATATTGCTACCTATGGCTTCCTTTGCTCGAAGTTCAGGCCTCAATTCTATCCTCACCCCAGACTTTGGGAAATCTATTTAACCTTCCTCCCAAGACCTCACCTTTAAAATGTAGATCATGATTCCTACTGCCTCCTTACCTCCCAGGGATTTCCAAAGGATAAAAAAAATGTTATTTCTAAAGCACATGGAGTTCCTTAGAGAAAAAAGGTGCTATATAAATGCAAGATATTTCTGCAACTTGTAAAGTATATTGAAAAGATAAAAATGTAACATTGCAGGCACTCAATAAATATTTGTTGCTAATGGTTATAGTAAGTGCTAAATCACTCCATTTCCAGGGCTTAAATCAGCTAAATTCTCATAAGAATTCTAATCTGGCTAACTACATTTGATTGGACAATCATATGGGACTTAGAAATAAAACACTTATAGAGGATTTTTCAGGTATGCATGTATGTATTTTAAAAACCTCTTTAGTTTGAGTCGTTTTTGAAGTTCTCTTAGATATAATAAATGTGTATTATATTGTAGTGTAGTGTATTGGCATTAAATATAATTTAAAGTTGTCCCTCACCTCAAGTATAGAAATGTACCTTTTAACTTGGAATAGTAAATAGATATTGGCTTTGGAGATAGGAAAGCCTGTTGCATCCTGCTGCAGATGCTAACTGTGTGATCCTAGGTAAGTCAGTTAACCTCTCTCTAAGTACTAGTGATATCAAGTAGGCAGTGGTATCAGACTCAGATAGAAATCTGGCTACCACATAAGGACCCTTTTGGCCCGCATTGCTTTAGAAAACCACATATTAATATTACGTATATTCTATGGTATTTTTTTTAATGTTTCCCAATGGAATTTTAATGCAGTTCATTGGATACTCTGCAAGGAGCCATGCAGCCTAAGAGCAGCAGGTTTGACACCCTCTGGTCTAGTCTGTAAAATGATGGCAATGGCCACCACACTCCACAGGGTTGTCGTGAATATCAAATGAGATATATGTAAAGCAAATCTTCAGCTACTATATAAGTGCAGGTTATAGGATTATTATTTCAAAACCTAGAGAATACACCTGAATAAAGATTGCATTCACTGAAGCAAGAAACAGTAGGAACATTCCAGCTTCCCCACATTCAAACATAAATTTATGCTCTTAAGAATTGCTATATTAAATTAGCGTTTCATCTAATCATATTTTTTCTTTTAAAGATATTAATTGATTATTTTTCAGTTCTGATAATGAAATGATAGAGGCAATGTAGGATGGTAGCTAAAGAGTGCTGGCTGGACTAGGAGTTAGGGTTGACTTGTTCAAGGCCTACAGCTGACGTAGACTCTCTGTGTGACCATGAGCAAAGTCACTTAACCCCTCATTGCCCATGCCCAGGCAACTCTCTAAGACTATTTTTTTGTAGGGTAGTTACAGTCTGCTTTGAAAGAAGTAGTTTCCAGCCTTGGTTCCCTACACAAGTGAAATCAGTTGGTCAGTTAGTCAAGAAACATTGCATGAAAGTCATCTAGTTGGTGGACACCATCCTAAGTACTGGATATACAAAGAAAGGAAGGAAAAAAATACAATCTCTAACCTTAAAGAGCTTATGTTCTAATAGGGGAGACAATAAGCAAGCAACTTCCTGGAGTCAGGAAGCCCTGAGCTCGAATTTGATCTCAAATACTTACTGGCTGTGTATCCCTGGACAAGTCACTTAAAGCTCTGTTTGCCTTAGTTCCCTCGTCTGTAAAAAGAGAATAATGACAGATCCTAGCAACGACAAGGTTGTTGTGAGGGTCTAATGAGATAATGTCTGTAAAATACTTAGCACAGTGACTAATGTAGTAATTGTTATAAAATGTTAGTTATTATTAAGTAAATTAGATAAGATACATACTAGAGAATGGGAGGAAATCTCAAAAGGTGGTGGGAGAAGGAGTGGGGATTGGGAAGGGCCTCGTGCAGAAGGTGAGATTTGAACTAAGACTTGAAGGAAGCTAGGGAAGCCAAGAGATGGAAGTAAGGAGGGAGAACATTTTAGACATTGGGACATTCAGTGAAAAGATGTGGTGAAGGGAGATGGGAATGTCATGTTCATGGAACATCAAAAAGGTTAGTTTTCCTGGATCATAGGCTTAGACCCAGCAATAATCATAACGATGATGATGATGATGATGATGATGATGAGGTGAACTCACATTAACCTCAGAGCAACAAAAGAAAGAAAAATGCAGCCCCCACTAGGTAATAACTACTTATAGTCCCCACATTTAGACAGAATCTGTCAAGTGTTCAGTGTAGAAGAAACTCCCTAGAATTTCAGATAGAATTTTTCAGATACATAGACACTTTTTAGACAATAGGAGAGCAGCTGAAAAATGTGAGATAATGGCTCACTAAGTAAATATAGTAATTAAAAATATACGTTAGCCTGAAAGAGTTCCTGCATGAAGCTAAGTCTTCTTAATGCAGAAATCACTCTGTGGCTATGACGGCTAGGCTCTGGAAAGACATTAATTCTTTCAGTCCACTGAAGCACCATTTATAAATTGACTGCTCTGGTGCCCTAAATGGTACCCTGGGAGTCATTGGGACAATTTGGTGCATTAACTCTTTCAAGCCACTAGGGTACCATTTACATGGATTATGTTTAGCTGAATAAATTAATGGACCTATTGGCTTCCATGTGTCACCTCCTTTCAGAGTGTTACAGACACTCCTCTACCATGTTTGTTTCTAAAAGTGTATTTACTAAAATGTCTCTGGTTTGAAAAACACAGTATGCATAGCATTTGACATAATAGAACAGGAATATATTCTATGAAAGATGAAGTAAAACAAAATACCTAATAATGCAAAATAGCTAATGAATTTCCAACTGTTACCAACATCCCCAGGATAGACACCTTACATGGAGGTTCAAAATATCAATTGCATAAAAGCAGCATGGAAAAGACACCACTGGAGAGCAGTTCATTTGGGGGAAATGGTGTTTTGAGGACTGCAGGCTAGATATGAATCATCGGTCTGATAGTATTAATTAGAAGCTGCTGGTGGCACAGTGCTTAGGCCTGGAGTCAGGAAGACCTGAGTTCAAATTTAAGCTCACACACTTACTGGCTGTGTGAACTTGGGCAAATCACTTATGTTTGCCTCAGTTTCTTCAATTATAAAAGGAGGCTAATAATAGCACCTACCTCAAAGACATGTTGTGGGGATTATAGGAGATAATATCTATAAAAAATACTTAACACAGTGCCAGGCATATAATAAATTCTATTATTTCCTTCCCTAGTAATAAACATTTATGTAGCACTTTAAAGTCTGCAAAGTATTTTCTTTTATTTATTTCATTTGAACATCATGCAAACCCCGTGAGGTAGGAACTACAGATATTATTATATTCATTTTATAGATGATGAAACTGAGCCTCAGTTAAGCTACTTGTCCAAGGTCACATGATCATCAGAGGCAGGATTCATACACATGTCCACTACTTGACTGCTTACACTATGCTGTCTTTAAAACCTTACATGCTCTTAAGCTACATTGTCAAAAATAGAATGATCCTACGGCTAGTCTCTATCATGTTCAGACCATATCAACCATGAAGTACATTTTTGAGTGACACATTGGAGAGTGTCCAGAGCATCCAAGATGAGTCAATGGAATGAAATGAGAGTGCTCCTAAGGAAAGAAGATGTGGTGGGAAAATAATTACAATCGTCAAATATTTGAAGAAAGGAGAGTCATGTAGAAGAGAGATTAACTCTACGGTCAAAAAGACTCGAGTTCAGATCCATCCACTTACTAGCTGTGTAACCCTGAGCAAGGCACTGAACCACTATTTGCCTTGGTTTCCTCAGTTATATAATGAGAATAATAATAACACCTGCACCTCTGAGTTGTTGTGAGGATAGAATGAGATAATATTTGAAAGGCACTTAGCACAATGTGGGTGCTATATGAGTTCTTATTTCCTTCCTTCTCTTCCCCTCCCCTCCCCCCAACTACTCTGTTTAACACTGAGGGGAGAAGTTGCAGGAAAACATGTTTCTGTCTTCAAAAGCATCCTAACAACTGGAGCTGTCCAGAATGTAAACAGGCTCTCTCAGGAAGTAGTGAGTTCCCCATCACCGGCATTCTTCAAGCAAAGGCTAGATGATTGTTAGGGATTTTGTATGAGGGATTCCTGTTCAGATCCAGGTTAGATCAGGAAGCATCTGACATCTCCAAATTTTGAAACTTCCTTTAATTCTCAGAAGTGAAGTATGACAGTTAAGATCTGAGAATGAGAAGGAAAAAAAAAATCTTCCATTCTATGAATTCATTAACTCTTTAAGCTGCAGAGATTAATCCGTTAAGAAATTCTTTCTTCCACAGCATTAAATGGTCCCCTAGTGGCCTGAAAGAATTGATGAGTTTCCAACAGTAAGCAATCAAATTTCTTCCCACTGGTAGGAATGGGTATATAGCTCCAAAATTGAATTCCATGCACACTTGTGATGACTAGCTTAGTGAATCATGTCAAATTTTAAACTTTATTTTATTTTTTATCAGCCACTGTATAATTGAAGGGGGGGGGAGGGAGGATGCCCAACTGACATCCTGCCCCAGGCACCAGCCTGTCTTGCTACAGCCTTGCCTACCAAGACAGATGTCAAAAAGGAGTGTGACTTCCAAAAGAAACAGTGCCATTCTACCCTGTCAAAACTTTTCAGTACTCTAATTCTGTCAGATTTCTCTCTTTCCCCTATCACCCAATATTTTCAATGGAAAATAAACATCACACCAAATAAATAAGTGAAGGAAAATGTACTTATTTTTCCAAAGAGTATGATCCTCAAATTTCCCCCAGAAATTCACACTCTCAATAATTAGCTTGGAATCATTAATGGACAAAATGTAAAAATATCTCTTTTAAGCATGTCCTCAACTTAATAAATAAACTGTGGTAGAAATAAAAACATCAATTTAAAAAAGTCAAATGAATCATCTACCAATATATTCTAATGAGATACAAAAATTTGTCACTGTCACTCTAAAATAACTAAAATTACTTCCTAACATGAACAACTAATTTTTTTTCCTGAGTATGCTGTCCACTGTCATATAATATGCATGGTACTTGTATATGTAGCACCTAGAAGAAGATCTAGCATTAGAAATGGCAGTTTTCAATTTGAAACCAAGCATCTATGATGCTGTTTCCACATTAACTTTTTAAAAATATTTCATATCCTATAATTTAATGCATTGAAATAAGATTTATTTTTTAATTGCACATCTGTAATATGTTAGAATGAATATGTAGAACCTTAATTTAAGGCTTTATTGATTGTTCCTAACCTCAAAGTACTTTTTAAAAAAATGAAAAGAAGACTTAATGGCAGAAGTGGGAGACTATGGGTGTAAAAATTATATGTTGTGTCACATGGAGTTGATGTGTTTTGATGAACTACTATAGTTTTCTTTTTCTTTTTTTTAAATTCATTACAAGGGAAATTTTGCTGGTTAGAGTTACAGGCGGGGCTATATTCGAAATGAATGTTAGGTAAAAAAAGGCATCAATTAAAATATGTCCAGGATAGAAAGAAAGCTAAAATACATAAAAACAAATGGCGGGGGACTAGCAGTAGAATTGAGGTTTTAGGTTTTTGGTTTATCCAGTCAGAAAGTTGATAACAGCATTGGATTGTGAATCTGGATTCTATTCCTAGATCCTAATTTAATTACAGGCATAGCTCATTTTAAGCAAATCCAGATTTAAAAGAAAGATAAATCACAGCTGATAATTTGCTTTCAAAAAGTATTCATAATAATATTGCAATATGTAGTAAGCTCCCCCTAATCCATTTTAATATATTTCATTTACAAAAATTAAGTGTAAGTACAATTTATCAAGGATATACATCAATGATAAGACATTTATTAAATGCTTACAATGTATAGGCAGTGCAATAAGAGATGGAGATAAAAAAGATAAGAAAACAACATGATCCCTGACCTCAAGGAGCTTATATTCCAAAGGTGGGAAAACAACACACAAAAGGGGAGCTGTAAAGGGTCATGTTAGTATGCTTAAGACATGTCCAGAAGTAACATTCATTTGCCTGGTATCATATAGGATAAAGTGAAGAAAAAAAAGCTCATTTACCAGAAACAACTGTAGTTCCAAATTATGTAGGGGATGAGGAGGAGAAGGAATTCTATGGCTAAAGTGCAGGTGGCATGGAATGGGGGAAAAACAGAAACAGTAGATAAGCCAAGTACGTATAATATTATATCATTAAGGGAACAATTAATTGGTGGCAGTAATCAAGGAGCTATAAAACTTCCTCTCCTGTTTTGGATATTTTATTCCACAGTGGTATTTCTGAGTGGGTGCAAAATGCTCCACTTCTCCTCCCCTCCCTTTTTAATTTTTGTTTTTTTTTTTGTTACAGGAAAAGGTGTGATGGATTTTGTTGTTGTTGATTTGTTTTTCAGTCATATCTGGGTCTTCATGACCCCATCTGGGATTTTCTTAACAAAGATACTGGACTGGTTTGCCATTTCCTTCTCCAGTTCATTTTACAAATGAAGAAACAGAGGCATACAAGGTTAAGTGACTTGCCCAGGGTCACACAGCTAGCAAGTGTCTCAGGTCAGATTTGAACTCAGGAAGATGAGTCTTCCTGACTCTAGACCTGGCACTCTATCTACTCTGCCACCTAGCTGCCCTTTGCTGGTTAGAGAAGGCAAGCAGAACTATATTCAGAAATGAATGTGATTTTTTTTAAAAAGACATCAATTTAGGCAGCAATGTAAGGTATTATGGCATTATAGATAGGAGGCTGGATCCAAAGCCAGGAAGATTGACATTCTAATCCTATCCTGGACATTCAATTGGCTGAGTGACTATTTAACCTTTCTGAGTCTGTTTCCTCATTTATATAATTGGATAATAAGGGTAACAAAACCTAGTGAAATCAGGTCAACAAATTCCTTTGTAAACCTTAAAGTGTTATAGCATTATTATTGTAAGCATTTATTGAATCAAAATGGCTTGATAAGCACAGAAAGATTAACTATGAAAACCTTAAATAGGGTGTCCTTAACTAGACAACCTTAATTGAAGTGGTCTTAAAATAGTTTCCCTTTCCTCTGGTGGCCTTAATGAAGGTAACTTTAATTAAGGTACTTTAAAATCTGGCAGTATTCAATGAGTAATATTCAACTTGCTCCAAATGTAATTTGAGCATTCTTGATGTCACTTCCCAAAATGTGTCTTTTTGGTTCAACAGCCAGAAACTCCACAGCCCATGAGAATATACGAAAGCAAAAATGTCACAACTCATGGGTGTGGAAAAATGGAGGCTGAGAAAGGATATAATAGTTGTCTATAGAACCATATGTAACATGAATAGGGTAACTCTGAACATGAGATAAGGAAGCACTTGAAAAAGGCAACTTTAGGACAAATACAGCAGTGTACTTTTTGCAATGGGTAATAAATATATGAAAGTATAGTAGCAGTAGTAGTAGTGGTGGTGGTGGTGGTAGTGGTAGTAGACAGCAACATATTGATGGGTATAGCACTGGGCTTCGAGTTAGAAAAACCTGGAATCAAATGTCCACTTGACTTTTAATGACTGTGTGACCCTGAACAAATCACTTGTTGTTTGTCAGCCTCAACCTCCTAGAATTTAGGTACTTTCTTAGACTAGATTGGGACAGGGTTGACATCTGCATTGAGGGAGAGTTTCCACATCAAATGCTTCACATATTTGTGTTACTACAAAAAATGGTAAAGGTACACAACATAAATAGATTCAAAATGTCTGGATGAATCTATGGGTGGTAGGTACGTGGCAGGGTTTATAATAGGGAACCCAAAGTGTTTGGAATACATTCTTAACCACTTGAAGTTGCCACCATGGATGACAAACATCTCATCCTGACTATAAACTGTCCCTGAGCACTTCTGTGAGAGATAGAATGCAGGAATTGATCATAAGATCATACATGTAGAGTGGGAAGGGTCTCGAGAGGTCATTTAATCCAAACTCCTCATTTATAGAAGAGGAAACTGAGACACTGGAAAAAATTGTGCAAGGTCACAAAGGCATTAGGTAGCTAAGCTAGAATTTGAACTACAAATCCATCTCACATTTCATTGTACCACACTAGCTGCCCTACTAGTATTGCCTTTATTATGCCTTTAACTTTCTATATAAATTCTGAATATCTTCATTGAAAATTTAAATACCCCTCACATGTACAGAAGAAAATCTAAGTTCTTTAAAGCTGCTAAGAACCTTGGATCTAGCACCTGACTAATGCCTTAGTAGTTGTTCACTTGATGGATATTTATATATATATATGTACACATATACATATACATATACATATGTATGTATATATACACATACATATATGTATATATATATATGATGTGTGTGTAATATATATGTATATATATATATATTATGGCCATTGACATTATCTTTCTTAAAGAAAAAAATGATGTGCACTTACTACAATAAGTCAGCAGCTGAATCAAAAAGTTAATAATAGCAAGTAATCAAGGACTTAACTTTTCAAATCATAAAAAATGATTAAAAATCACTTCATGATGTTTTATAAAGGCTTTTCTGTCAATTAGCATTCAGCTGGGTAGAAGATTTTGGTTTAAATTTTCAATTCTGTCAGTTTATACGTTGTCATTTAATATGTTAAATGCATTGCTGTGTAATGCTTCCTTTTTTAATTATTCTTAGGTCTTTTGGTGACATGAAAGGCATAGGACCACACTTCGGTTAGTAGATAGTTTGACCAAAGTTCGTTGCAGAAAAGTGTCGACTACGTTGATAAATCAAGTATTTGTCACACAAAGGCAAACATATCTAGATGTACAGAATCCGTTAAATGGAATTATATTTCTTTTTTAATCATTTTGATATATAACTGATTTTAGTGAAGTGCACAAATGATAATATTGAGAATATCCTCTATTTAATAGAGACTTGTGATTATGTAACAAAAGTTCAGAATGGAATATAAAAAAATAATAGTGAAAAGGATAGAAAATTTTGAATCAGCTTAAAGTGTCATAAAGGTTTTTAGCTCCTTGAACCCAGGGAATGTCACTGTTACATTTGTATCCCCATAAAATTAGCCAGTGCTTGAAACATAGCAAGCACTTAATAAATGCTTGTTGATTCATTGATTGTAGCATACATATTCATCCATTCATCATGCAATATTGAACAACCATTTATTAACTCCTACCTTGTGCAAAGTCTTGAGGGAGATACAAAATTTGTTGTTATTATTGTTGCTGAGTTGTTTTTCAGTCTTGTTCGACTCTCTGTGACCCCATTTGGGGTTTTCTTGGCAAAGATTCTGGACTGGTTTGCCATTTCCTTCTCCAACTCATTTTACAGGTGAGGAAACTGAAGTGACCAGCGTGAAGTGACTTGCCCAGGGTTACATAGGTAGTAAGTGTTCGAGGTTGGATTTGAATTCAGGAAGATGAGTCTTCCTCATTCCAGGCTCTATCCATTGTGCCACCTAGATGTACTAAGAATCTGGTATCAGGTGAAAAGACAAACACAGGTAATTGTAATACACACCATTCTAAAAGTATATTAAAGAGCTGCAGAGGAAGGAGGGCTAGTTACTAAACTGATTGATTATGAGATGCCAGGTGGAAGTGATGAGTCAAAGCTAATTCCATGGTTGTGGACATGGGCGACTAAGTGAACAGTGCTGCCACAGACAGAAAGAGTCAAATTAGAAGGCGAAGTAAGTGTTAGGGGGAGTTCTAGTTAGCTCCATTTAGGATATATTGATCTCGAGATGTCAGTAAGACTTGAAGGTAGGGATGTTCTAGAGACAGCTGAAGATGTGAGTCAGGAGCTCAGAAGAGAGGCTATCAACAATGTGAATAAATCAAGCATTTTTATTAATTTCTAGAGTCTATGAATTTGCTCAACCTAAGGCTTCAAGGGTCATAGTAGGTAGTAAAGGAGGAAGCAAAGAAGAGTGACTCATCTATGTGTGTGTGTTCTTTTGATGGCTTGAATTCCATTGCCAAGGAACTCTTAGTTATCACTCCTACACACCTCTTCGTCTTCTTTTACTTTCCTTCTTCCCTACTTCCCTTTTTCCTTCACTTCATTTTGTTTTTCTGCTCTCCCTCAAAGTGCTTCAAAGAGACACGTGAGAAGTGTAGTCAGGGTTATAGGACATAATCAGAGATGAAAGGGACTACTTTTTTTCTACACCTCTAACATTGGTGCAACCATTTGGTGATGACCCATTTCACCACTATGTAGCCATTATGATAGAAGGAGGAAAAGTTAAAACCATTAAGATGTTGTCATTGTGTCCAAATAGTTATTTACATCCATAAGTGACCCTGTAAGCATGTGTATCTTAACTTTAAACTGTGTGTCCATGGATAATTAGCTCTTTAACCGCATCTCTATTCTGGTCACTGAAGAGCTGTAGGGAACAATGCAACTGAGGATACTTGGCCTTAAAGTAAAAATAACACTCTCATTGAATGGCTTTGCTGGATCCATCATTAAAATGCACCACTCATCAACAGATACACAAGTCAATTTATAAGTGAAAAGACTAGCTGTTCATCTGAGAATAAACACAAGGACAGAAGGAATTAGAGCAACTCTGCTAAAATTGAAACAGAGAAATTACTGTAGATAGAAGAACAGTAGCAAATTATGCCATTTATATTTTCAGACATGGGCTTGCAAAGATCTGTGCAGAATTTTAATTTTGGAATAACATATGAAAATATATTTCAGGGTTGCCCATCTGCAAAATAAGTGGACTGTCTCTTTTATGGTAGTGTAATGCTACTGATCCACTATCATTGGGACATGTGCTTTGAGGTTCACCCCATTCCCTAGCTAAGCTTCCCATGGTCTTTCATCATTATTCTATTTTTGATGAGTGACAGGAATTTGAAAAATATATGTCCAGAACTGGGAGATGGGATGGAGTTTGTGGTCCTGAAGAAGAGTTGTTTGCTTAAAGGCAAGGGGCATGTGTAGGAGAAGGTTGGTTCCTGAAGGTCATATCTGAGTCTTGAAGGAAGCCAGAGAGCCTAGGTGTCACAAGAGAAGAGGAAAAGTAGCCCAGGCAAAAGTAAGGGACAATCAGGGTAAATGCATTGAGTTGAGAGGCAGAATATCCTGCACAAAGAATCACAAATAAGCTAGTGTCGCTGGCTTGTAGATTGTAGAAGGGAGGACAGCATAATAAGAATTTAAAGGAAAGGTAGAAAGGGGCCTAGTTCTAAATGGTTTTAAATGCTAAACAAATTTATATTCCATCCTAGAGGTAAAAGGGAGCCACTGGAGGTTAGTGAGCAGGAACATAGGCAGAACTATGCTTTTGTAAAATCACTTTGGCAGCTGAGTAAAAGATGGACTGAAGTGAGCAGACCTGAGACAGGAAGACCAATTATAAGGCTACTGAAATAAATGGCATGTGATGAGGCTGTATGATGGTGGTGGTCACATATGTAGAGAGAAGGGGAGGTGTACAAGAGATATTGTGAAGATAAAAATGACAGAATTTTATAACAGATTATATATGTGGGAAGAATGTGAGTAAAGAGTTGAGAATAATGCCAAGATTGTCATCCTGGATGAATGAGAGTCTAGTGATGTCCTTGACAAGAGGAAGAAAGTTGTAAAGGAAAGAGTAAACAACCACTGCTTTAAAAAACATAAAAGCAACTCAACTAGTTTTTTCTGCCCAGTGAATACTGACTGATTAGCCAAATATTAGTGTTTAAAAATGTACATGCTTTTACATAACTGAATTCAGTATTATGTAGGTATAGTCACTGGAATGTGCCAGCCTAAATATGAATGAAACAATTGTGCTATAAGAGGTGATGTTTCAGTGAAACCTAGGAAAACCTCTGTGAACTGATGTGAGTGAAGTGAGCAGAATGAGGAGAACAGTTTATACAGTAATAACATCATAAAGACAAACAACTTTGAAAGACTTGAGAATTCTGGTCATTGCAATGACCACTCAAAATTACAGAGAGCCAATGAGAAAGAACGCTAGCCAACTCGGGACAGAGAGGTAATGGACTGAAGATGCAGATTGAAACACATGGATTTTTTGGACATGGCCAATGTGGGAATTTATCTCTCTTGACTATGCATATTTGTTACAAGGGTTTCTTTTTTGCCCCCTTTTATTCAATGAGAGAAAGAAGACAGGGGAAATAAATGTTTGTCAATTAAAAATATATATTTTAGAATAATGAAACTTTTAAAATTTATTCTTATATACTCTCGTCCTGAAAAATCCCTGGGCACCCAGACTCCAATCACACACCTTCTAATGAGACAGAGAACTACTAAGCCTCACCATCTGACCTACCCCTACTTCTCTGGCCTCCAGACCCCTGTTCACTATCATCTTACCTGCTGCTGATGCTTAGTACTTCTGGACCTTTCTATTGCCTTCCAGCTAAATTCTTTATGCTCATTATCTCCTCCAATTAGATTGTGAGCTCTTTGAGAATAAGACCTGTCTGTCTCTCCTTTGTTTCCTATTTGTGTCCCCTGTCTTTACTTAGCACAGCACTTGGCACAGAGCAATAAATGTTTTGTTTTTTTCATTCGTTCAAGTAATGCTCAATAGGCCTTTCACTATGGGGATGGTAATGGGATTAAAGAGGAAGGAGAACATCCAACACATGTTTTTGAAAGGAGAATATAGGAGAAAGTTGAAAAAATAGTATGTTAAAATTCATGAAATAACAAGGACTCACATAAAAATAGGTACACTCTATTCATTAGATTATAATATAAGCAAACACATGGGAGAATATTTTTTAATTATCAAAGAGAAAATAGCATGCACTTTTCTAAAAGCTCATGACTCCAAATCTTCCTAAAAGGTATACTGTGTTGAAGGAGCTACATTTATCTAACCAATGTTTTGGTTCCTTGTATAACATAGCTGTGCAGGGACATAAATAAAGCTACAGGAGTTGCTGAGGAATTGACTAAGGCCTTGATCAGTCCACGAATTTCTCACTGCTGCTCACATAACTTCAGTCCAGTAGTCACTCCATGCCTTCTCTCAGAGAGTGAAAGTTAAATACAAGAAAGCACTGCTGCCTCTATTCCTAAGTGAAGATGCTAAGTGACTCTGATTAAATTTATTAATTGGTATTGAGTTTGCTGAATCTGAGATGAAAATCTATTAGATGTTTTGCATACATTATGTGCATATTAAGTTAGAAAGATAGCTACCTAGATGGAAGCAGAGTTTGATCCTGAGATTTTGAACAATCCCTTCTGTATCCATGTCAGAATGAGGTTTTATGAAAGAACACAGAGGAATTGTTAGGCTTTTGTAAAACTATTGTATTTATTTTCCCTCTGGAGGTTAACTATTAGCTGAGTCTTTGTGTT
The DNA here is from genome assembly GCA_028646595.1 of Phalanger gymnotis. NCBI lineage: Eukaryota > Metazoa > Chordata > Mammalia > Diprotodontia > Phalangeridae > Phalanger > Phalanger gymnotis. Next base: position 288,716,563 of record CM053622.1, on the reverse strand, counting down.
GTGGCCTGAATGTGTGGTTATCTAGGGAAATCTTACAAGAAAATTATCATCATTGTTTATTAATAATAATGATGATAATTACCTTTATTTGTCAACATTGCCTTCTTCTGATTTTTTCTTTCATTCTTTTAAAAAATTTCTTCATTAAATGTTTTGTAGAACATAAAAGATCACCAAGATTGTTTATCTTTCTAAAATAAATACACTATGATGGAAATGATTCTTCATTCTGGCCATATGTAATGCAGTACTAGTGATAGTATTTAATATTTGTACTCTCCTTTATGAAGCATTGTCAGTACATTGTTTCATCTGATTTTAACAATCCCATCTGGAATAAGACATTTATGTACCCATTTGTGCCAGGCTTGAAAATCATTTCCTCATCAGGTAAATGCCCACTAGAGACTTTATGCCTTGGATGCAATATGTATTCTTTGACTTAGCACAAAATTAATGCTATAGGAAATGGAATTTTCTAGCATTAAGTACTTGTGTATTTTCAAAATGTGTTTTTAAAAAAGGTCCTATCCTTAGCTCTATCTCTCTGTTCACAACAACCTTATGAGGTTGACAAATTAGATATTAACCCCCCCTCCCATTGTATTATTGAAAAATTTGAGACAGCAAAGTAAAATGAGTTGCTTGAAGTCATGAAGCTAGTAAATGACAGACCCAGTATGCAATTGGGATCTTGAACCTATGTTCAATGTTCTTTCCACCACATCACACTCATATGTTTGTCACTCATGGGCTCAATCCCTACTTTCCTATTTAGACTATTAGTCTTCTGTGATGTGAAGTGAGGGTGCCAAAGAGCAGTGAAGACTCCTGAAACCTGAATTTCAGGGTAAGTAGATGGTGGAAGCATTATAGAATGAGGAGAAGGGGATGAAATGAAATTTAAAACTGTGGCTCAAATATCTGACTATTAATCAGCCATGAATTCTTATCATGTGTCGATGATATGTCTACAAGAACATACCTCTGTCTGGGAGATCACGAGTAATGACAAAATTCTGTGTAAAATATCTATGGTATAAATACATATGTTATGAAAAACTATGTATAGACATCTACTTGGAAATACATTTATATGTGTATCTGTGTATACATGTGTGTATGTGCTTCTTGTATTGCTGAATTTTGCAAAGGGCCTCATTATGCAAGACCTAAGAGAGTTAGATGTATATATAATGACATATGCTAGGCCATGTAGCTACCCTCTGCCACATACACCAATATGTGTACTATGTATTAATAACTAAGAGACCAGCCAGTAGCTGCACCAGGCCCCTTTTATCCTCTCCTTCAATCAAAATCTCCCAGGTCCTCACTGTGAACATCTCAAAATGGAGAGAAGAGATGGTACCCAACTTCCTCAGCAGTTAAAATGTTGCAAAGTACGAAGTGAAGACTCAGGGGTTGGAAACCCTTGATAGACTCCCAGAAACAGGCTCTTTCAAGTATAAATTCACAAATACTGAGTCACTAAGCACACTCTCTTTCTTCATGGAGCCCTCATATGTTTGTGTTAGTGAGACCCACAGAGAAGTTCTCCTTGGGGGACCAAAGAGAGAGGTATCAGGGGTTCAGAGAGCCACACCTCACTTTAATTGAAGACTACCCAACTCTGCAATGTTTCTTCTTAATATTTTTTTCTGACTTAAAGGTAAACCAAAGGCACATGCTTGTCACTTGCACAACTTTAGACCTCAGCTGCCTCACCTATAACATAAGGAGGCTGGACAAAATCATATCTGAGGTCTCTTCCAGCACTAAGTCTGTGATTCTGTGTTCTTATCAGAGGGTACATGCATGTATTTCTGTGATGAAGAGAAGCACTATATTTCATAGAGACAAAGCATGAACAGTTAGGGAGGACGAATCACTACACTCACTTTGGCAAAGGCTAAACACGATGCCCTCTTGTTACAATGCAACAATAGCTTCTCTTGCCAACACAAGGCAGAGGATGAAAATGGGTATTATATCAAGGGCTCAGCAAGTCCTAAGATCTACTGGTCTAGGAAATAGATTACTAGACTGACTGCCAAGGCTCTAATCTAGAGTTTATTATTGATTTGCCAAGTGACCTTAGACAAACCACTTACCCACGCCCGAAAGAGAAATGTCACAAAGTCCTCAACTTGTAAAGTGAGCTCAATCCTTTGCCATATTCACTCCCAGCATGATGTCAAAGCATCTAAAGGCAGTAACAGCTTCTGGAGAAACATAGAATTCCTGGAGTTATATATTTACCACAATTCTTTTTTGCCTAAAGCCTCCTTTGTAATAGAACCTGATGCTGTGGGCCTCTGCTAATTTACATGGCTGACTTAATTTCTTTTTTATTTTTGTATCTCAAAATGAGGAGTGTATTGTGGCAGGGGGGATTTACCTGCTTGATAGCTTTAATATGTTCTGATCTTCTCTAGTAAAGGTGCTCCTGAAATGTAAATATTAGTGTTTAACTTCTACCCAGTGTCTTCTGTGTTCATGTTACAGAACAGAAAGCAACATATCAATTCGCTTGCATGCCAGAGGAAGAACTGAGTGCACTTAGGAATGATGACAATGTCAGAGGAGCAACCTATAATCCAGGGTGAGAAACACATTCTCACCCATACTTGTTTCAGTGCGAAGGATTATGAATTACATGAATTTAAATCTCTTTTCTTCTTTTAGGAGGTTGCATCATGCTGGCCAAATTAAATTTCCTTGTATCCCAATTTCTATATCTGAAAAGTATGAAAATCAAAAATAACCTGCCATTCAAGGTTTCATCCTAGGAAATACAATATCAAAATCATAAATTTAGATCACTGAGGATCCTAGAGATTTCACCCCCCCCAAAAAAATGTGCTTTGAATTTTAGTACAAAAATCAAACCCTAAATTCCTTGACACCAAATTCAACATTCTTACCATTGTGATATTTTTTCTTTTTTTTTTCACTGCAGTATCCCCTTGGGTCAACCCGTATTAGGGCATTCATATTCCGCTTTCCATGGAAGTATGCAGTGGGCTTGCTTCCTTGTGCATATAATCAGGGGACAAAGGTCTCTCCACTCACAAACTTCAGAATAGGGACAGATATCACTTGATTTCTTCTAGTTAGCCATGATGACTCAGGGTCTCTGTTGTATGGTAACAAAAACTGTTTAATTGCCCACTCTTTGACGCTCCATGAAAATAACTAAGTGGGACTAAGGCACTCAAACCTCTGCCCCTCAAACCTCTTCTTCCTGCTGGCTTTGAAATATAAGTATGACTGAGGTTTAGGTGGAAGCCATGAGCCCTTGGTTTTCTAAGGAGACCCATGTCTCCTTATGATCTGCCTTTAATTGTGTCTTACTACCTTTGAATAGGCCTCTTTAAGAAGGGAGTCAAGGGATAGCCCCTTTAATAAAAAAAATTCAAACTGGGAGGTGAAGACCCTCAGGGTTGCTGGCCAAAAGAGAAACAATTACTATTTACATTCACTCTGAGCCAGGAGGGCCCAAAAAATAACCATTAAGTGGTGCATGGGCCATTGTGGCTTATTGTCCAATCCATGACATCCAGAAGTGTGGGACCTTGTGATATCTCAAAAGGAAGTCTGCATCTTAGCAGCTTCCTAGAATAATTGGGGCAGCAAGAACAGCAGAGGCAGACTAACTGGCAAGAGGACAGAGCTGCTCTCCAAAATCGACCGCCAGAAAGAGAGAACCTACTTAGCTCTGAGCAGGATGTACTCAGTGGAGGTGAACAGCTCTGAAAGAGGATCTGTTTGCAAATGCCCTGAGGAGGCTTAAATATTAACCCCTTGACTTATTGTAACCATTCTATTCTTCATTACTTATCATTCTCCCTTTCTGTGTGGGAATAAAAATACCTATTCCATACCTTTTCTTATTTGTATTCTGGGTACATTTTTTTTAACTTCCTCTCTCCCTTTGCTGAAGAGTACCCCTTGATCTCAAGACAAAATTAGATTTGTTCCTTGGGAACAAATGTGTGAAGTAGGGGTGGAATTAAAGTACTGGGAGCCTACTTCTCCCATAGAGAAGACAGGCAATCCTAGAGCAATGCACCTAGGGCAGACCAGGAGGGCAGGGAAACGACTAGGAGAGGCACGAATTGCCCCTCCCTTTCATCTTGGATGAGTGGTGCCCGTTCAGCCTCTATGTTAGATTATTAATGATAATTAATAAATATTAATTATAATAAACAATTATTAATATTAATAGACTTCTTTCTTAGGAAAAAACAAACATTGCATTCTCCTTTAATAATGCCTTCCTCGTATAGGAAGAATAATAGTTCATGTCAATTTTCAATGAGGAATTATCAGCATTGCTAAGATGCTTCAGAAGTGAGGTAAAATTTCTTCAACTGAGATCAACCTTCATATCATTTTGATTTAAGGGACACCAACAAGGATACCTGGATTTTCATCCTATTTGCCGTACCATCATTCCTGAAATGACTTAAGTTGCTCACTCTTGTTTTAAGGCATTCTTAAAGACCAGTATTAAAATAACAGCACTTCCCTCATACCAACCTAGTTAGATAGTGCAAGTATTGCGATACCCTGTATCTGTACGAGAAGACTGAGATTCAGAGATATGTGTCCTACCCATACTCACGAATCTAAGAGATGGTGGAGCATGGATGCAAACCTAGAGTTTCTCTCTCTTTAACAGGGTTTCATTTCAAGTGTCTCAGCTGCCTCCCAGTGCACATGCTATCTGAGAAAGACATTATTAGTCATTAATACCTTAGCTCAAATTAATTGACTAGATTCTCAAATTAGTGATTTAGCAGGTCCTAAGGGAATAAGACAGAATTCCAGGCAAGTTTAAGTGAGGATCAGGAAAGATTTAAAATCATGAATGTCCTGGGCTCTCAGAGGGCAGCATTAAAACAAAACAAATACCTTAGCCTTGGTGGTTAGAAGCCACTGCTGAAAAAGAGGAAAGGGATAGGAAAAAAGGATTTTTCCCAGGGAAGATTCATTGGAAGGATGGTAGAGAGTGTAAAGGTGAAGGATGATCTGCTGGGATTACTGTCAGAGACAGAACTTCTGTTATCAAGTAAGAAGAAACATTTCTTCTTTCTATTTCTCTGTCCCCATTCCACTCATAGACAAACCTAAACTGTCTATTGCTCATCTAACTCTGGCCAAGAAATGTTAAACTCTTCTTAAATTAATTAATAGCCTATAGGTTTGTGTGTAAATACAGGTGGACTACAGGGGAGGATAGCCAGTTGGCCAAGCAATACACTGCTCTCCCATCTGAACTTGAGACTGAGCGATCTGGATGTTAGCAAGATGCAGGAAACCCTGTAACAGTTTTCTCTGAGTATCTCCCCAGTACACCACCCCATTCTCATTTGAACTTCTGATTTACCTTGAAGAGGTATTTAGGGAATTCTGAAATGATGGAGGCCTTTGCAAAATAGTTTGAAGCAACTGAAAATGCAGAAGACATATCTAAGTATTCAAAGGTTTTCCAGTTCATGAGGACAGGTTCAAATTCTAACATACCCAGTTTTATCAACTTTCTCAGGTCCCACAGGTAGAATATCTCCCAGTCATGATCCTTAGATGAATCACAGCTGCCATACTGTTCAGGATGTTTGAGATTTTTCTGGTTCTTCTCAGTGAAGTGAAGGGAAGGTTGCAGCTCAAAATTCTGTCAGTATTAGGGTGTGGACCATAGAACTCAGAAATCTCTGCAAAACCTGGGGGCTAGCATCCTGTGATTGACCAACCTTGGTCTAACTAACTACAAGATAGCAAAGAACTTTGACAAATAAAGGTAAAATGATAATTTTCTCAACATGAAATTACCAAATTTCTGAATTTTATTTGTGCTATACTTCTCCATGTCTCTGCTCAGGGCTCTATAAATTCCATCATACAGGTGCACACACACACACACACACACACACACACACACACGCATACCCATAGACACCTCCCACACAAACTCGGGATAGTGGGCCAGCTGCAATCCCAGTGTTGAATTCTATTTTTTTCTTCCATGTAGCACTGAATGTTATTTTTATGCAAATCAATTATTTTGATACGAGCAGTATTTATTAATAAGAAAAAAAACAGAATTCAACTTAATGTTTAATGGTTGTCTTATAATAGTTAAATGATTTAGCTCTTCTACTTCATGGGATCATAATTTTGAAGTTACAAATCATACTTAAAGTACCTAAGCATATATAAAAATTTATACTTAAGGACTTAATATTTTGAAGTGATATACGATAAAGTTTCTCTACAGCATGATTTTAGTATGTTAACAAATATGTTTTCTTATTTTTAAAAATGTGCCTTTGGGTAGGCAGATTTTTATTTTCCATGATACATTATTCTACTGTTGATATAAAGTGATAGGAGACAGAACACTGGTCTAAATTTCAAATATTTTGAAAGAGGCCAAACAGAAATATGCAATTTCATTTTTTTCTTTCTTTCCCCACATACGATTTCCTTTGAGGGTTTATGCCAGGAAAGAATTCTTGTGCTTATTCATATCTAGGAAACACATTATCATTTATAAAATATTATCTCAAATCCTTTCCTGTTCTTACTGTCAGTTGTTATTTGCAAGAATATATGATCTACATGAACAAATATGCTATAAAATATGTCTTCATTTAAAATTAGGGTCTCTGGAAGAAAGATACTTCTGTGATAATCACAATAATGTGATTAAGATTTATGTTAAAATAAGATTATGCTTGGTTGCTACAGTATTATTTTCAAAATAGCTAACTAAAATTAATGATTATTGATAGGAATGGTTTCCATTAATTTTAAGGTAATATCTATTTTTCACCTTTTCAAGTAGATTGATAATTTAATATTTTTAACATTCATATTACAATAATTCTCCTTTTGATAACTAATTGTTAGACAATCATTCCCCGAGACCCAGAGAAGCCTCTTTTCCTATCCACTCTTTCTTTTTTTTCCCTTCCTTCCCCCTTTCCACCAGAATTGTGGTACTTCCCAGTCCTATTTTTCTAGTCCCAAATAGCCAGCCCCTAGCCTAAATTCCAACACACAAGCACATATACACAGATTCTTATGGAGGAAATTAAACTAAATAGCCTATTACTATAGCAACCTCATGCTAGGAAGCACCACAGTTAACTTTATATTTTTGCCAGAAAGAGTGCTCTTTTTAATGACCCCAGCTATGTACCTAGGATCAGATAAACCAATAGCTGCCATTACTTATGGACAAGTCACTTATAGTGTATCACCGAACAGATTGTGCAGGGTAGAATCATTTGCTTGAAAGCAGTGCAGAATTGAGTAGCTTGAGAAATGAGAGGTCAAGGTCAACAGCTGGAAAGTTTCTTCTTTCTTTCCTATGATGTTTGATGCTTGATGACCATAAAAATGTTTCACAATATGAGTTACCTTATACACATCTATTCTATATGCCAATGTCAGATAATAGCTGTAAGGGGCGAGCACAGAGGGGAAATTTAGAACTTAATGAGCTGGTTTAGGTGGTTAAATATGACCTAAGATTTTTGCAAAGATCATATCAATCCAGTGACTATCCTATAAGATTCATCTAATGAATTTAATCTCTGGCTTATGCCTTAAAAAGTGTTAAAAGCAAAATGAATAAGAAGTGAAAAGGAATACTTATCTCCACATTGTTATGGAATATTAATTTCTAAAAAATATGTACTCACCTATACATGACAGAAAACAAATGAGCATTTTTTTTAAATTCTTACTTGACATCACAGGTTATTATTTTATACATTATCACCCTAGGCTCTGTTTGAGTTGTATGCTAATAAACATTTATAGAATCAAAGAGTTAAAATTGAAGCCATAAAAATGCTTCTTTTTTTAACTCAAATATTCTTATAAGTTCTTATCAGTGGGCTGCACTGTACTTGGCAAACAAGCCTTTTTACCTTTTAAACAAATAATTCATTAGGTAATTAAATTCAAGTGAGATTACTCTAATTAAATATACACTGCTGTTGAATCATAATTTCTATGTGGCCTAGTTAAAGATGAACAATCTCTTATTCCTGACAAAAAAGAAAGCTTTAAAAGAATTCCCCAGTGCCTGGAATAATAGATTTATACACCACCATACAGAGGTCATTTCAAGAAAGAAGAGACACCAAACACAACATAAAGGGACTTTTCATGTCTAGAGATACTAGAATTTCAGGTTTTATTGCTCTGAGTTCTATTAAAAGACTTAGTGGAACCGAGGAGGAAATCAAAATTATCTTCCTAAAAGACGATAAGTTATATAAATATGTGAGCTAACAGAAAGGGTCTCTGAAGGTATTAGTTATGCATAATTTCAGATGAGTGCCCTATGAGGCCTCAAAGGGAAGAGTGCCTGGGTGAAATGCTCTGAAGGTTTACACTGGCCAAAATGAGGAAGGACTTTTGCGAAATTAAAAGTAACTTTGTAACCAATGATGTGCTTGCTATATGTCCTGGTTCCCTTTAATAGCATTAAGAGTTCAAACCATAAAGACTCTAATCTGGAGAGGAGAAGTTCCTGCTCTCCGCTTTGATCTCCTTCCTCTTGGCTGTTTAAAGCTGACAGTTTGGCTGAATGGCATTCACTGCTTTCATTTGTAAGACATGAGTTTCCTAGTGTTCCAGAGCTAGCAGCTACACCTGTACTGCAAGAATTTACATTGCATTGCTCCAGGATGGCATTGATTTGGGACGGGTGAAATACAAACACAAACTAATTAAAAACTGCATAATGCAGCCCTACAGGAACAAGGTAGAAAAACAAATAAATACAACTGCAGCTGGCACAGCAATTGTGCCTCTGCCCCCAAGCAACAGTCTGGTGACATAAAATTATAAACCTTAAAAATCTCACATAATTGCTGTTGATCATATTGGAGACATAATGGAAATGATTTTGTTAATTAAGGATGGGTTTATAAAATATTTACACGTGTGCCTCACACATGCATGCCCTTCACTTCCTTATACACTTTAGAGAAGGGTGTAGAGATCTATAGCTCTTAATGTTGATCTCTGTGTAGTCAATTTATCTTGGCTCTATATTTATTAAAAAATTACTATCCCCAACAGAAAAGGCTAAAACGGTGGTTTAATAAAACAACCTATTGCTTTTTGCAAATAATAATAATAATAATAAATAAAAACGGGAGGGAGGTGGGAAGGAGAAAGGAATGAGAGAGAGAGAGAGAGAGAGAGAGAGAGAGAGAGAGAGAGAGAATGAGAGAGCGCAATTCTATGTATGCAGATGTTTTTTCCCGATTGAACCTTGAGGCGTGATTGCTGTTTTCTGATAAGAAAGCTCAGACTGCTTCTGGTCATGTTTAGCCACCTTATTTTGTTTGTTTGTTTTTGTTTTTGTTTTTTTCCCTCCCCCATTCGAGAATTTTCTTCCCCATTGTATTCAGCTTTCCTAGTTTGGTATTCCTGACATCGTATGTATAGATTGGAGTGCATACGTTTTGCACATGTATGCATGTGACTGTACATACATGTATTGCAGGCACAAATATCTGCATTCATCTATAGCTACGCAAATGTAGAGATTTACTTAGTCTTAGAAGATCTCCAAGGTTTTCTTGGGACGTCCTCTCATTTCCCTTAAGGTGAACATATGTGAAGAAACCATGAAGAGCTGATGAACGGTTTTCAAGGAGGGCGGTAGCTGCATCCAACATATAAAGGAGAATGAAAGTTGGCCCAAAAGGAAAGGCGCACACACATACACACACATACACACACACGAAATCTCCGATATTTCTTCAATGAACAGAAAAGGAAGGGGATACTCCGCCACTGAGTAGAGCCGCCTCGCCCCTCTGCCTGTAATTGTTTGACACATGCCTTGTTGTCACAAAGTGGGGTAGCTTTCCAGACCCTGCTGAAAAAAGGTGCAAAGTAATAATGAGTATTTAACAAGGCTCATAAATCAGGGTTGATGAGAAGTGCAGCGCGAGGCTCGGAGCTGGAGCCCACAGGCTGGAGAAGGGCCTGGATCGGAGGGGAAGTACCCAGGGCAAAGGGGTGGGAAGGAGAGAAGGCCCGGGCCACCGTGAGCATCTGGGGAGGCGTGCCAACCCCAGACCCCCAAGAAGAGAGCTTGGAGGCTCGAATACCTTCTGGGTTAAAGTATCAGAATGGCTATCAACATAAATAATAACATTCCTTGTGAAAATGTAGTCGACTGGCACTGAACTGCCTCTCGCTGCCTCCTTATAATCTAGGCTCTATGAAATGAGCGCCTTCAGCTCCGCACGGATGCCTTCCTGAGATGAATGGACACAGTTGTGCCTTTGGAAGGCGAGGTAGTGAAGCTGCGGTTTTCCCCAAATTAGTGTAAACCTCCACATCAAAGACTGAAGACATTCTAGTTTAGAAATCATCTGAAAATTATTTCCAAAGATTTTTTTTAAATCAAGATGGGAGGGGGGAGGGGAGTAGCGATTTAATTTTCGTCTCAATCTTGAACAACAACAACAAAAACAAAAACAAAAGAGAGAGGAGAAAGACTTGAGCTGCCAACCAAATGATAACCGTCATTTGTTTTCTCACTAACAAGCACTAAGGAGGAACAAAAAGAATTTGGAAAATAAATCTTTATAAAAGCTGTTTTAACCATATCCATCGGTTAGGAAGGAGAGCGGAAGATCTATTACACAGGCAAAATAGAAAAGTCACCACACAAATTAACTCCCCCCCCCCCCCCACGCACACACAAACTTAATTCGAATAAGTATTAATCTATTTTGCTCACTGAAGATGCCTCGTTATTTCATTCATCTCCTAGCCCCCAGATCTTCTTTTCCTTCGCTCCCTCTCCCTTCCAAGCTCACCCCCACATTCACAATATGCACATACATATATGTACGTACATATTTAACATGCATAAATACAGGTGTGTATCTGTGGAGCGATCACGATGAGGACTTGTAGCCCAACATATACATGTAAGTCAACTCCATTCTCAAATTGTGCTCTGCTAAGCACCTTATCCTCTCCATAGTTAGGTGACTTCTTTCAACATCTCTGTCATCTCCATTTGAAGATATTTTCAACGGTTTATCACTGCCATCTCCAGCCCTGCACATTTCCAGCAGGTTATCACAACTGCCAGTCGCCCCTCGCTGCTATGTTCTGCTGATTACCGTCAGTGCCCTCAGACGCTGGGTGCCGATTCCCAGCACTGCAATATCCACTCTTAGGACATCTGGAGCAGATCAAAATCATTGACTTCATTTTTAGTAGAGCCAGTGTTAGAGCCTCACTCAGCCTCTCTCTTCACTCAGACCTTTTAGTCAATTCTGCAGAACCAGCCTTTAGTTAAAATTCGGCCAAGCAGCGACCCCTATGTCTGGATTTGCATTTCTTATCGGCCCTCTATCTAAACTGATTTGTTAATTTAAAAGAGGGGGGAAGAAGGAGAGAAGTGGGGGAAGAGAGGGGGGGGGAAAGAGAGGGGGGAGGAGGAGAGCAGAGGAAAGGAGAGAAGAGAAGAGAAGAGAAGAGAAGCAGGAGAAAGAGAAGGAGAAGGAGAAGAAAGAAAACCTCTTAGCTATGGAAACAATCTTGATAAACTGGAAAAAAAAAAAGCAAACTCCTGAAGATTATGGGGTCTTTTGGGGGGGAATTTTTTTTTTCTCAAGTGAAGTTTATCATCCAATCTCTGAATTATTGGAGCTTGGCTATTTGGGTAAACTTATTTTAAGCGCTGTACAATTTATCTTAAACAATTACAGCAGATATAATCACATTAAAGTCCACAGCTGTACTCCATTTCTCTCTCCTAGAATTTCTGTGTTCATGAGCACTCCCGTCAAAAGGTGACTGTTCTTCATTCTGGTCTCAGCTCTTTGTCAGTGTTCCCTCTTACTGATTGTTCTTGTGGTTAAAATGTTTTGCTAATGAATTGGTATCCTGTTCTTCCAATGGGGTGAGGGGATGAAAAAGAGGATTTAAGTTAAGAGGGCATTCAACCAATGCGAACACTGAATGTCAAAAGTAGTTGGTGGGTTTTGTTTTGGTTTTGGTTTTCCAAGTTTTTAAAACTCAAAGTTTAAAACAACAGCAGCAATATAGCAGAGGAGCAAAGGTTTATATACCCCCTCAGGATCTCACTTTTCTTGTCCTACTCTCATCAATACATTTGAAGTATAATTCATTTAAGCATTTTGCTTTAATAAGGGAGACATGGGGATTTGGAGGGGGAGGATACCAGTCACCTTCCTCTTAGACACTTTTTTTTTAACTGAGGGAGATAATAGCCAATGTCTGTCCAATAATTTTGAGCCTTGATTTTTCTTCTTTCCTCTCTCTTTCTCTCTATCTCAGCTAGTTGGTGGTCTTGATGACAATTTTCCTCTCCAATTTGCTTAGTTGCCTAGGTTTGACCACATGCAGCTGCCCTTTAAAAAACCCAAGATCCAGGGAGAAAAAAGAGGAGGAAGAGATAAATGTTATAGCTAAGGTATAACCCCAGAATCTCCCACACCACCTATTAGTTTAATCTCAAATTCAATCTCTTAGTCTAGCAGTCATAAGGGCCTAAACTGCCTTTCTACATGGGGATGCAAAATTAAACATGTTTGGGAAGTATGGCCACTGGTGCTGTTTTCAAGGGATGTCACACATCCCTCAACTGAACTAATGAATGATTTGCTGTTTGGCCTGCAATTGAAATTCAGTAAAGAACTTTTCAAATAGGGTTGATAAAAGGTACACATGACACAGCTTTGAGCTCCCATTTGGATGTCATTACTGTTAGTGTTATTAATATTCTTATTAGACATTTATAACAATAATAACAGAGGGGAAAAGAGCCAAACAAGTATCCTTTAGATGCTAGTTTACCAACCATAAAGATAAAGACACTTAAACTTATCCTTACTCCCAATTTTAAAATGCTAAATAACACAAAACCATCTGTATTCTGAAATGATGAGTAAGGTAATGAACAGAGAAAATGGAGGATGGGGGCAATGGGTAGGAAAGGAGGAGATTCTTCTTGACTTTCTTAAATTGAGGGTCTTCTCTGGATCCACATTCCACTTAGATTTTTAAGGTTTCAGCACTGTGTTTTATAGTTGTTATATGAGGTGGAAGGGTGTGTGTGTATGTGTGTGTGTGTGTGTATGTGTGTGTGTGTAAAACAACATTCAGGTTGTTTACCTCACCTTTATTTACCTATCGTCTTGTAAAGGGACACTCTAGTTTACTAAACCCATTAGTGATTTTTCAAGGATCTTTCTCCGTATAAATATTACTCCTCTCTTCCTTTTTGGGAAAAGGGAGAAAAGGGGTGTCACAGACGGTCTTTAATGGTCAAGAGAGAAATGTGGAAAGGGATGGGAGCGAAAGAATTTCCCTATGGGACTGGGAGGAGTGTAGGTTTACTTCCCCTCTTGAGAATTATTCCGACTCCAAGAAAGAATTTGTGTCAGCTAAAGGGGCTTTCTGGAAAGTGAAGAGGTTGGAGGGCAGTAGACTAGCTGGAGCTATGAGAAAACAAAAACAAGCTAGTAGAAGTCACTCCTCAGATCAGAGAAATTAAAGCCCGATTATACCACTGGTAATTAGTAATTACTATTATGGGCGTTATTATTACTAATTACAGGCGGTGGATCCATGTATGTCCTCCAGCCAGAAGGGAGGAATTGGGTGCTTTAATTATTCACCATGGAATCACCAATAAACTGGAACAGGCTACTAAGTCTCTAAAATATAACTGCTCACAGTTGTTTTGGGAAATTAGCATGACTCTTGAAACTCGCACCAAGGTCTTATTATTCAAATCTTGTCAGTAAAGGATTGAGTGAATTAGAAAATGCACCCTCAGAAACTGAAGATCATTTGTCTTGCCTTAAAAATTAGTGTTTCCTTTGAAGAAAACAATCATGCCAGATTCAGTTCTCTAGACAAAATACAAAATAAAGCGACACGATATTTCGGTGTGTGTCGGCTCACCCCTCACTAGCACATGCAATATAGACTAACATGCCCTGGTAGTTGTGGGTGTGGATCCCCAATGATTATGTCTTCTTTCTTCTCCTTGGTAGGGCAGCAACTTGGTACAAGTTGCCAGAAACTAATGCAGGTGAGGAAACGGCTTGGGGCACCACATGGTATTAATCCACGTTTTGGACACTGTGTGCACACTCCCGGATCCAGGAGAGAAAAGATAGTTAAACTAAACAGAATCCCACGAGTTTTCGACTTAAACTTATGAAAGTATTATAACTGTGAGGAATTCGAGGAAGAAGTCAAACGAGAATGGGGATGAGTGCAGTTGATTTTCTTCTCCCTTTAACTGTATCAATCAGAAAGTCACAGATACGAAATGAGGTATTTTTCTTTCCTCCGTCCCCTCCCCAGGTCAGTTATGGCTAAAAATAAGGATCTCTCCCACCCTTTCGACAAAAATACGCAGAGCTCAAATGTATTCCTTTCTATGACAATCGGGTCTCTAAAGTTATAAGGGGGAGGAGAGAGAGAGAGAGAGAGAGGGAGAGAGAGAGAGAGAGAGAGAGAGAGAGAGAGAGAGAGAGAGAGAGAATGTTTTAAAAATTGTCCGGGGACTTCCCTGGAATCCGGCTCAATAGTTTGGAGCAAACCCCCAAAACTGGAGATTCTCTGAAGCCAAGGTTGTTCTATTCAGTTCACTTGAGAGATGTCAAGGAAAAAAAAAAAAAGAGGAAGGGGAGGAGGAAGAAACTTGAGAGAGTGGAAGGGGGAGGGGACAGGACTGGGTAGGACTTCCAAGGGGGAAAAAGGAGAGTTGAATAAAGAAGGAGGATGAAGGAAAGGGGGGAGATGAAAGAAAGAACCAGAAAGAGAGGAGAGGAGTCTAGAAGACGAGAGGATATTAGAAGAGACAAGAGGAGGAGAGAGGATAAGAAGGGAGGGAGAGAGGAAAGAAGGGAAGGAGGGAGGGAGGGAGGGAGAGAGAGAGAGAGAGAGAGAGAGAGAGAGACAGAGAGAGAGAGACAGAGAGACAGAGAGAGGGCAGACTTTCTGAATTTTGTAAGGCTTACACTGGAAATTCCAAAAATTGGTCGAGCAGGCAAATTCATTTTTAAAATACCGAAAATAAAAGGGACAAATGATAGCCCAGCTTTAACTAACTAGATGCCCTTAAAGGCCGAATCGCTAATTCAGAAAAAAAGGGAGGGGGGAGGAATCAAGCTAATACTATATCCTATGTTGAAAATTTGTTTTATCTGCAAATAACAGGTCAGAAGGCAATTTTAAGTATAAAAGTATTCAATTTGAATTAGAGACTCCAGAAACACGTTCAAAGTTTTGACAATTTGAAAAAAAAAAAACTTCAGTGAGTATATTTTCCGTATCGCAAGCTACAACAACTTGTTTATTGGCAAGATTATCTATTAGTGATGTTCTGAATGTTATTGAAAAGCTGCCGATTCTCACCCTGGTATTGTCAGGGGATATCAATTTATTGGCATGAAGATCGAGGTCTATGTATACTAAAGATTTCTGGGAAATGCTATAAGGAGCATTTTGCGTACAATAAAACTCTCTCTCTCTCTCTCTCTCTCTCTCTCTCTCTCTCTCTCTCTCTCTCTTTCCCTCTCTTTCTTTCTCTCTCTCCCTCCTATCTTCCTCCCCACTCTTTTTTTGGTGGCAAGTTGTTACCAGTCAAGAGGCTGTAAAGCCCCTCTTCCTCCGACGGCCACTCTCATTTGTTCCCAAGCCGACCGACGACAAGGGGGACTCAGTGTTAAAGGTGGAAAAAACAGCAGCACAGTTGTTTTTGTTTAAAGGGGACACACTAAGGCTGCAAAACAGCAAAACCCCAATGTTGGACAGCTGTAAAATCGTGTAGACAGGTTGTCATACAGCAGTGGGGGCTTTTCTGAAAGGAACCCATTGCTAAACATTAGATACACACTCACAGTGGAAAGTGGCCCAGCCAGGGCTGTACACCACGTGTTTCACCCAGGGAGAAAGGAGGGAGGGGGGAAGAGGAGGAAAGGGAGGGTGAGAAAAGGGGGAGAGGGAGGGAGGAGAGAGAGAGAGAGAGAGAGAGAGAGAGAGAGAGAGAGAGAGAGAGAGAGAGAGAAGAAGGAGGAGGAGGAGGAGGAGGAGGAGGAGGAGGAGGAGGAGGAGGAAAGGCGAGACCGGGGCGGGGCTTACAGCTCAAGTGGATGCCAATCAAAGCATCAACTTCAAATTGTATCTGAAAGATCAGCCTAGGACCTAAGGGCAGACACATCAGTTGGAGCTCAATTGTTGATCAGATCACATCTAAGGGATTTAGGAGCACAGAAGAGCCGAGATTTGAGGAAAGACACCCCATTGAATCCATCCACTCTTCCACGTATAGATCGCAACACAGACCTTTTGACTGAAAAAAATAAGAACGAAAAAGAAAAAAAAAATCTCCAAATCTCTCGTCTAGATTTGACTTCTATTACAAAAGCAAAATACGTTTTTCCTTTATTTTCTTCTCCCCCCTTTCCCTTGCCCCCCCCCACCTTCTTGGTTGCCTTTTCTCCTCCCCCATCCCCCTCTTTTATTATTTGTCCCCCTCCCCTTTCCTCCTCCTTCCCTCCCTCCCTCCCCCCTCCCCCCCTTTAATACTTCGACTTCTGCTGCCTCCTCCGCCGTCGCCGCCGTCGCTGCTGTGTTTGCGCCTTGGAGATGTCCTTCCCCCAACTGGGCTACCCGCAGTATCTCAGCGCCAGCCAGGCTGTGTACGGGAGCGACCGGCCTGGGGTCCTGGCGGCAGCCGCAGCCGCTGCAGCAGCCGCAGCCGCCTCGGGCCGGCCTGGGGGCGCGGAACTCGGGAGCGGCTCAGCCGCTGTCACCTCTGTGCTAGGCATGTATGCCAGCCCCTACAGCGCGCCCAACTACAGCGCCTTTTTGCCCTACACCGCCGACCTCAGCCTTTTTTCCCAGATGGTAAGTCTAACTCTCTCTCTCTCTCTCTCTCTCTCTCTCTCTCTCTCTCTCTCTCTCTCCCCTCCCTCTTTCCCTCTCTCTCTCTCCTCAACTTGCAGCTTTCATTCACTTCTTTTCTTGTCCTTGATCCTTTTTCTGTGAATCTGTCATTCTTTCTTTGGTTTTGGAGAGGGATTGTCCGAATGCAAAAGGGAAGGGGTGGGGGGAAGACGAGAAGAAGAGGGTGTGTGTGTGTGTGTGTGTGTGTGTTGTATTTGGAGTTGGGTTGAGAACTAGAAGAGGGAAGACGATAAGCGGCTGGCTTTTGGGTTGTTGCAGCAGCTTGGACCCCACTTAGCAAATTGTTCAGAGCGATTGAGGCAACAGCCAAAGGGTAAAGGGGAGGAGGGAATCAAGAGTCGCAGTAGGTAACCTCCTGCACTCAATGCGATTAGATTCCGTCTCCATTTCTGGCTATGGAGAGCCCTAGAGGAAAGCAAGGTTTGTTAAAAGCTGGAGGTGCCAGTCTGGGGAAGAGGGAAGGGCGGGGGGCGCGAGGGTTGTCTGCTCCCAGCACCCAAAGCGCAGGAGTAGGAAAGCGAGTGAGGGGGATGGGAATATCTAGAAGGGATCGGGGAGTGGTTGCTGTGTGTCTGGGTCTGGACACGAAACTGATCAAGTGATCCTTCCGGGGGGCTGTTAGCTACCAGAAACCAAACTCCAGTTTTCCTCTTGGTAACTGAGCTACCGCTTCTCGTTCTTATTTTCCTATCAACCTCCCTTTCTGTTTAAAAACACTTTCCTGTTACTCGCCCTCTACCCCAAGTTTGTTTGCTGCGTGTAGCTCTGTTTTTGTCTCTCTCCTACCTCGGTCGCTTTTGCTCATCTTTTAGACAGCTGATTTTATCTTACATGAACTTAGTCAAGCTAGACTTTTATCTTGACGAAAACTGTCCCAAAATAAAGAGACAAAACTAGGAGAGCTGCTAAGCACGTAAGCAGCCGGATCAGGTACCTTTACGAACTTGAGGTGCTTTTGAATTTGGGATTAATATGACTTATTCCGTCTCTGGAACTTTGTTTACTTTGACTTCCCTAAGTTGCCAAAGTTTTCACTTGAATCATATGTAAAACAGCTCATATTGTATTACATAGAGAAGCAGGAGAAAAGTGTGACTTGTTCTAAAATAAATTAGACTTTTCTCAGATTTTTTTTTTGGGGGGGGAAGTTAGGAATTTAATTCCTGCTTTAATTCTTGGCAAGAGAAATAGGCCAGTCTTTTCTAACACACCTATTTTCACTTCCGAGTGGTGAAGTAGGGGTTTAAACGTGTGTGTGTGTGTGTGTGTGTGTGTGTGTGTGTGTGTGTGTACACGAGTGCACTTATTTATAAGTGCTCAGACCAATGGATAACAGATAGGAATTTTAGTCTACTGCTGCTCCCAAATTTAATTTTCTTTCAAAAGATCTCTGAAAGCTAAACCAACCCTCCTAAAATCTCAAAAATAAATATATGCCTAGTGACGCCATTGAGAGTTCTATTCCTTTGACTATTATTGTGTCAAGTTATGAAACAAAAAAAATCTTCGATTGCACCCAGACAACCTTTCAAATTTCTTATTACAAAGCAGGAACCCCCCCCCCCCCACGAAACCTACCTTTTTCCCTTGCAGAAAACAATAAGAATTGACAAGTGTTCTCTTCAAGAGAGAACTCAGAAAAGAGGAGGCAGAAATAGCATTTGAAAATAACCCAAATTAGAGGATAAAGAAAATGTCTGAAACTTCACTGCTGTAATAAATTATAATAGAAATGAAATTTAGCCCTGAAAGTTCTTTCTGGGTATTTTCTGCCTAAACCTTCAGTCAATTTTTTTTTTTGGGGGGGAGCATCTCTTTGCAACTTTTCAAAGTCCAGATGCTTCCTTTACCAATGCAGTTATTTTTAATTGACAAATGTTTACTGAGTGAATGAATGAAAGTCATTAATTTTGCCTCTTAAATTAAGGCCTGATGCAAATGTCTATCATTTAAGGAAATGCTGTGGGGATTGGGTGATGCAGTAATCCAGTACAGCTCTATTTAAAATCTGGCGAACAGATCAAGGCAGCATAATTATATTTGGGGTTAAATAAAAATCTTGCACACAATGTCTGTCTGTCTGAGTGTTGTGTTGTGTGCTTTACAATTCTCAGAAATTGTGTTTCACGTCCTGATTCAGTGTTTGAGTTTTTATTATCAGGTATTTGGAAGTCAGAGGATAAAGTTGTGTGAGAACGTCTGGACAATTTGCAGTAATAATGAGGCCTAATGAGGTTGTTAGAAAGATAAAATGTTATTTACCAAAACACCTGATGGGATAATTTGACTTGCTGTGTTTTACTACTGATGATAAAAAGAATATTGATTGCAAATAAATCATGGCCTCTAAAAGCTTGCAAACGGTTTGTGTTTGCTCTTCCAGATCAAAGCCAAACTTAAAAGATAAAGTATCCAAATAGCATTTCTAGGAAGACTGAGTTAGGTTCCATTTTTCCATTTCTTGAAGCTGATTTCCCCTTTCTTAGAAGTTAATATTTTACTGTATGCCTTTCTGCTTATAGAAAAGGCTGTAGATTAGATCTTGTGGAATTTTTGTTTTTATTTATTTTTGTTTATTTGTTGGAAGAGTTTATGGAGAGGATTGTAATGCAAAATTACATGTCTACTCTAGTATCTTATTTAAATACTTGTTAACATAAGATTAATTTGAAGCTAAAAGGAACATTCTTTTTTTTTAATTTTGGAGTGGGACTTAAAAGATATATAAAAGGAATCTGGCATTATCTTTTCCATCCCCACAGTCAAATGAGTGTTGAGGCATGACCTGTTTATTTTGCTACTTGGTTAAAAAAAGTAAAAATAACTTTCAGTTTTATAATTCAAGGACATTTATTTTAGCTGAAGATAAAGGCAAAATTAATCTTTTATTAAGTACTTTGATCCTTGTTTGGTAGGAAGGAGGTATGCTGAGGGGCAAAGGGAAGGGAAGATAGGTGGATAGAAAATGAGCCTGCAGTTAATTTAGGGAAATGCTGAGTTTAGTTGTTGCCTTTTCTCCCACCTCAAAAGCGTAGAGGATCCTGCCTTGTCCGCCTCCTCCACTTTGAAGAGAGTTAGAGAGGTGGTATAGTGGGGGTGGAGAATGGGTCTGCTTTGGAGGGGGGCTGTATACTGAATGCTTCCTAAAAACCTGAGGGTACATTGAGTGACATTGAATCCAGATAATCTAACCCTAAGAGAAGGGAAGAACTGCAACCTGGCTGTACTTATTATGGAGACTCATAGACTCTCTCTCTCTCTCTCTCTCTCTCTCTCTCTCTCTCTCTCTCTCTCTCTCTCTCTCTCTCTCTCCTCCTTGATTATGTCCCTCCAGGGTTCTCAATATGAACTTAAGGACAATCCAGGAGTCCACCCTGCGACCTTTGCAGCCCACACTGCTCCTGGCTATTACCCCTATGGACAATTCCAATATGGGGACCCGGGGAGGCCCAAGAATGCCACTCGGGAGAGCACCAGCACCCTTAAGGCCTGGTTGAATGAGCATCGCAAGAACCCCTACCCCACTAAAGGGGAGAAGATCATGCTGGCCATTATCACCAAGATGACTCTCACCCAGGTCTCTACCTGGTTTGCCAACGCCCGCCGGAGGCTCAAGAAGGAGAACAAAGTGACCTGGGGAGCAAGGAGCAAAGACCAGGAGGACGGCAACCTTTTCGGCAGCGACAACGAAGGGGATCCAGAAAAGACAGAAGATGATGAGGAGATCGACCTGGAGAGCATAGACATCGACAAGATTGACGAGAACGACGGCGAACAGAGCAATGAGGAGGAGGAGGAGAAGTCTGAGAATCTCAGGGCCAGTGAAGAAGATAGCCTAGATAAGGAGAAGGAGTTACCCTTGTCGGGACCTGAAGGACTTAAACCCAGAGACTCTCTGTCCCTGTCGAAAGACGCCTCTGACAGTAGCACACGGATCTTGAGCCCCAGCGGACAAAGCAATTTGCAGGGGCCACCTCACAATAAACCCAAGATCTGGTCTCTGGCGGAGACTGCCACCAGCCCCGATGGCGCCCTGAAGTCCTCCCCGCCTCCTCCTCCCCCTCCCTCTTCCCAGGTCAATCACACATCCCCTCAGCTCCAGCACCCCGCTTTCCTGCCTAGCCACGGACTCTACACGTGCCAGATTGGCAAATTTCACAACTGGACAAACGGGGCTTTTCTCACTCAGAGCTCACTCTTGAATGTTAGGTCCTTCCTAGGAGTTAATCACCATCACGCAGCACACCACAACCACCACCTCCAGGCCCAGCAAGCGCCTTCCGTGCTCACGGCAACTCTGGGGGCGCTCAATAGCGACAAAGCCTCAGAAAGAAACAGTCCAAAACACACAGGTAAACTACTTTGCCGCTGACTGCTTCCCCACCCAGAGCTTTGGACAGCAAGGTCGGGAGCTCCCCTGGTTCAGGAGGAAAAAATCCTCTTAAGTTCAAAGTCTGTACTTCTGTTCTATGGGGCCTAAGGGGATCCATCTAGGGACCTCATCAGAGAAGGGACAAGGCACAAGGATCCTGGGCTGCTTACAGAGCCTGCCCACTGTTTTGTGTTGTTTCCTAAACCATTTCGGAGAAAATCAATGTAGCTGGATAATCTGAGATAACCACTCGTTTTGGAAATGCGGGGGAGTCGAATAGACTACCTCATCTGGGAGAGGAGGGACTTGAAAACTGTCTCTGCCTGGGGGTGTGGGAGTGTGGGCTCCTCATTCGGGGTTTTAAAAGGTCTGCTTCTGTTTTCCTCCCCCTAGAAAGAGAAAATGTACCCAGGACCGACTCTCCTCCTCAGCAGTTAAAATCGCCCTTTCAACCTGTCCGCGACAAGTGAGTTGTTGTTTTATTTTCCTAAAGTAATGGTAAATGTGATGGGAAAAAGAAGGTTGAAGGGGAGAATCCGGAGGATAATTAGAGCTAATCATAAAGATAGCGCCAAAAGCGCGTTACAGTAGCCCGCCCCCATCAAGGCGTAATCATTTGGAATGGACTCTAGGGAACTGGTAACTTGGGGGCAAACTTAGTACAGTGGAGCTTCAAGGGCATTGCTGCTGCTGCTGCTTCTACTCGCAGGCTCTGTCAGTTCCTTCCCTTGTTTAAATGGGAGCTCTTGCTCCTCATTCGTTTTAATAGCCAAGCAAGCCGAGGTAATACTTTTCAGTTGGTCTTTTTACTGACAAATTGTTACGTCTATTTTTTTCCCCTACAGCTCTTTGGCTCAGCAAGAGGGAACACCGCGAATTTTAGCAGCTCTCCCTTCCGCTTGATTAAATGTTTTTTTTTTTTTTTGAGGGGGGTTGGGGAGGAAGGGGTGGGGTGGGAGGGGACACGGGTGAGGAATTAAAAAATATTTCAGAGACTGGTATAAAGGACAAAATGGAAATGATATAAACGACTCCCATCAATCACTTTTTGCAATAAGGTGCAAATCCATAAAAGCGATTTTTCCATATCGTAGTTGGATCCCTTCTCCTTTGTACCATTTCAGATCGTGTTATTCTAACCATTCTTCGATTATTTGTTTGGTAAATGTTCCCCATGTGTTTGTATGTGTCTTTTTTTTTCTTTCTGTATATAGTGATTTCAGATTGTAAATAGCGAGTCAGCGAAACTTGTCTAAATCATATATTTTTGTCTAATAAACTAAATGAAATTATGAACTCTTCTCTTTCTGATGTATTTTGTATATGAAGAATCTAGAGTTGAATTTTGAATTCCTGTTGAAAGCTTCTCATTTTCCCTTATTACATTATGCTTCTTCAATGAATTCTTAAAGTGCTTGTAGTTTAAAAGTTGCCAAACTATGTGCTTGGCTTATTGCTGCTGCCACATACGAAAGAAACAAAAATAAGAGATTTTCTAGTATAGATGCTTGAATTGTAAACACAAGCTTTTTAAAAAATAGTTCAATTTTTCTATTGGCAGTTAGATTAAAGTTATTCTTTTAAACTCTGATCATACAGAAATTTCTCTGGTGCATTCCTTTCCCACAGCATAAGTGAGTTCGATTTCTAGAGTTTATAAAATGATTTTTTAAGTGGGGAAAAAATGAAAAAAGGAATTTTCTATCACTGCCCCCAAACTATAACTTCGGTTTCTAAATCAATTTATAACTAGTTGGCTCGACAGTGAATTGTGGCGCTAGTCCGCTTTGTGGGCAGAGTGGAAAAATAATGGAGTATGAAATTGTATTTTGAATGTATTTTTTAGTTATTTAGTTAAGCTAAACGTTGAGGAATTGGAAGGCTCTTTTAAACTCTAGTAATAGGGCAGCAGGAATAAAATTTGCCAGCAAGCTTTTCTCAGGGTTTAAGTCAAGAGGTACTGTGGAGGTTTCTGAAGTGATGAGAAAGAGAATGGGGGAGGAGGGTGGAGGAAAAGCAACCAGCTTATAAACGCCATGGTTTTATATAGGCATTAATCTTCCAAAGACAATCCGTTAAAACTCTTAATATTTTTGAATGTTTCCTTTTCTCCCCTCCCAAATGAGAACACTAAATGAGCATTGAGGTGCTAATAAGATACCAGATGGTTGTTGATGGTGGAAAATGGAAAGAAGCATCTGGGAAAGTCATTAAGAAATAATGTGGGGACGCCCAGTCCAAAGTGAACCGACCTCAAAAGAGCACTTGTCGGAAACAAGACGAGAGTTTCAAATAAAATATTAATAAAATCCCTATCAAGGTTACAGTTACTGGTTTTAATTTTAGCTACAATATCACCAAATAGAGAAAGTTTTTTTTTTTCTTATGCCTTTCAAATGAATGGAGTTGATTTTTAAAATGGCTTTTTTTTAAATGGTCACAGAAGAGCTATACTTTTTTTATTTGAAAAAATAATTTTCTAGGCTTTCCTCAAAAGAAGTGCAATTTCCTTAGTTGTCAATATTTAGATAGGAAGATACAATAGACATTAATGTATCACAAATATTCATATTTCTAATAAACTTTTTCAACTTCAAATAAAATAGAATTATTATTCCAAAAGCACTTGGAAGTTTGAAAAGATAGGATGCTTTGAAATAAAAGTCTGAGAGCACTTAAAAGTTTCATGGAATCAAAACTGCTACCAACTAACTGCTAGCAACTTGACTGTATAAAATATCTCCCCGTCAGCGGCAAAGAGAATCAAAAATAGCTTGAGCCGGGACAACTATACACTTTCTGCAGGTTTTCTTGCTTCTTCTCTCGCGTCTCTATCCGCCTGCCCCCGCCCCGCCTCATTTTCCTTTGCTGCCCACATGGCGTCCATAAACTGGCATCTTTCGTTTAAAAGGAAAGATTACATTTTAAAAGCATACAATGCTGTTCTGTGAGGCTAAGCAAACAAAGTGGTGCCAAATTGGCTTAAAAGAAAAGGGTCTAGATGGGGGATGGGAAAGCGAAAAGTGGAGGGAGGAGGGAGAAGGATTACGAGGCACTTTAAAGGAGACCTTGATTGTTGAAAGTAAGCGTGTGTAGGAGAGGCAGTGCGTGTGTTTGTGTGTGGCGTTAAAGGTGTGCCTGAAAGTGAGCAAGGGTTTGTAGAAGAGGAGAGCGTGGATGTTGGTGCACTTGAGTGGCAGCGAACATATTTGGAAAGGCTCGCAGCGCCCTCTGTGGACCCAAAGTAGAATAGGAAATCTTGCAGCTTTATCTTCCCGTAGTAGGCTTTTGAAATCTGGGAATCCTTTGACTTCACCAAAGGTTTGGAGGATATTGGGGGAGGGTGGATCAGGAACAGAAAAAGGAAATCTGTGTGCCTCTTATGCTCCCCCCCCCCCCCAAAGAACATTAGGTTGTTTTATAGCAGCTTTTGATCCAGAAGCCACCCATCTCATTCGGAAAGTGTGCCGTAGGCTCTAAGACTGGAGATTACTGTGGTTTGAGGGAGACGAGAGTTTTAGTCTAAAACATTAAGATTGAAAGTTGTCCCATTTCATCCTCTAGGTGCTGAGCTGGAGACAGAACCTGCTAATTCTGTGATAGTAGGTTAAGTTTAGTTCCAGGGTATGGATGGGATCTCTGCAGGAAAGGAGAATGTCCTGGATTAATGTTCTGGAGTGATTTGTAACTAAACCATTTTCACGTGCTAATAAAAGAGGGGCATAAAACTTTGTCTCTGATGTTCTTGTTCGTTTATGTCTAAAGTCTCATGGTATTTATCTGTTTTACTGAAGTCTAATTTGCTGCATGGCACCATTCATTTGTGAAAAGAGTAGTACTTTTCCACCCTTAACAGCTCAATCAACCTTGTTTTTAAGGAATTGGATACACAAATACCTGCAAATACTGCTTTGCAGGTAAAAAATATTGCATTTTGTTTTTCTTTTAATCTACTAAAGTGAAATTCTAAAGATTTCACAAGGCTAGAAGAAGCAGGTGTAGCCAGGGCAAATGAGTTAATGCATACTATAGTGAAAGAGAAATCAACATTTCCTCTATTGGCATACTATTTTCATTTTCCACAAATTTCATAGGCTATTGGCTTTAAGTGTCCTCCCGCCTGCCTTTTGCTTTCTTTTATTTTTATGCTCTATACTTTGATTCATTTCCATTTTCTCTGCCTGAGGTTTGATGTAACACGTTTGAGGCAAGTGGTTGTGTATGTAGCCCGATTTAAGTTGAGATGGGAATGTACTTCATGGAGGTGTTTACAACAGGAAGAATTTAGCAGGTTGGAATTTGAGGCTGTTTTATTTGTTCACCCAAGGTGTCTATGTTTAGCAAATGAATTCCCTCATGGGAAAAAAAAAAACAAAGCAGCAAAGTGAGTGAGTACACACGCACACACACCTATGCACATTTATGTATGTGTATATTATCCATAATATGTATGATACAGATAATGTGATGCATTGTGCAAGAATAATATAATATAGAATATGCATGTATGTGTGTATATATGCATATGTACATATATATGTTCTTCAGGGCAACACTAAAATTGAAAATTTGATTCCACTATTTCTGAAAATCCTGGCCTAATCTGTTTGCATCTAACATGCTACAGTGACATTTGGATCAGCAGTCAATAAAACGGGGTACTGGTCATTTTGGACATATGTGCCACACATGAACTTTATCCTACTAAGACTTCCAGCCCATTATGATGCTTAGAAATAGATGGCAAGTCTTCAAAAGTAGCATTCTCCTGCAAGGAGCAAAAAGGTTGCTATTCTAGCTAGCCCCTCACACTTACAAATGCACAAATGTGCCACTTTCCATCTTCCCTTCCCTTTTAGTAGTTAAAGAGAGATCAGAAATGGGAGGCAGCTGTGTAAAATGGGCGCTGACACTCTAAGGAAAAAAAAATAAATGCAGCCACACATAAGTATCAGCAACTTGCTGCAGGGCTTAACCTTTTCAGATGGGAAAATATTCTCTAAACGAAGAGATGCACAATTTTGTCTGTGTGTACTTATAGCATATCTATCTGCATGAGATTTTAGTCTCTATTCTGCCTTTGGCATGGGTGATTATTATTCCCCTGAAAGGCTTTACAAGGCAAAGGGAACTGGTGTTTGCATAAGTTGAAATCAGTCTGTTTTTCCCATGATTTTTGTATCTTTTTTAAAAATTTCAGCCGTTGCTGGATATGGTTTATTTATATTTGTTTTTGGGAAGGAAACAACCATCACCACAACGACTTTCATGGTTTCTTTACTCCGAGAGCCAAGGGACAGCAGCGATGAGGTGACTAACAACCCTTATGAAAGTGCAGTACTCAGTCTGTTTCTTCGCAATCCCCTCTGGCCCACCTTGTTGCCTGGTGTTAATTGACTTCAGTTCTTTCCTGAATCAGCTGTCTAAGGGGTAGGGAGGTTAGAGGTCCATTCTTTCAAAGGTGTTAACGTCCAGCTTCAATCATTGATCCTATTAAGCCTTAAGCCTCCTAAGTAACTTTCATTTCTCTCTCTCTCTCTCTCTCTCTCTCTCTCTCTCTCTCTCTCTCTCTCTCTCTCTCTCTTTCCCTCTTCCCCCCCCCCCTCCTCCTCCTCTTCCTCCTCCTCCTCTCCTCTCCTCAGTGAACAATTATTCGCAAGTGAATTTATCTCCTCTGCAATACGGAGAATTCATATTCATATCTCTGTTTTACTGGCCTGACACTGATTAATGTAATATGCACCATGACTCCAAGTACAGCACCACTCTATGAATCATGCACTATAAAGTTTCAATCGTCCTTGTAGATGAGACTATTACAAAGAGGGAGGAAGGAGTAAGAAAGTAGAGAGGGAGGGAAGGCAGGGGAAATGGAACTCAGAGGCACAGAAAAGGGGAGAGAGAGGGACAGACAGACAAACAGGAGTCCCGCCTGGTTTTTGCTTGGAATTGGTTCTTTTTTTGCTGGTAATTTCCATTAAAACAATAATGAACAACAATGGCACAATAATGAACCCCTTTTGGGGTTTTGGCCTCTGGGATTTCAATCCTCCTAAAATGAGAGAAATGTATTATTATTTGGTACTGGAGTCTGGTTATTTTCAACAGAACCTTTTAGGAAAATACAGTTCTCAGGCCTCAGGGTCTCAGCTGTTCCTTCGCTTTTCCCAGTCATCTTCCTGCTCCCTCCTGCTTCTGTTGCCCTTCCCCTATGCCAGGAGCAGAAGTAGGCCTGGGGCTACCTAACCCGAAGGGATTTGGGAGGGATAGTTAGTGGTTGTGATTTATATACTTGTATTTAATGCAGATTAAATTAATTTAGGAAAACGAATATGGTCGGGAAATGGTTTTGAATGAAAGTACAGTTTGTGCGCCTGGGTACTCGTCGGATGGTATAGCCTACTCTAGTCTTTCAACTATTGGGAAGTGGGGGTGGGGAGGGAGGAAGCAAGAGTCTTGCAGAAAGCCCCAAGACATATTTCGATGAGGAAGCCAACCTTCCAACTATCCATGAAGCGGAAGAAAGACAGGTTAGTGCGACTTGAGTACTGCACTGGGTAGAGTCTAGGGTGTGTCTGCCTGATGTGGGGGAGAGTGAGGAGTAGTGGGGGTAACGGACCCAGACCAGCAGCTGAGTAAGAAAGACCACTGTGTGTGACATCTCTCGCCCAAGTGAGCTCTCAGGAAAAGAGGAAGGACTGAATTCAGACACGGTATCTTTTTTAGCAACCAAATTTCTTTTCCCTTACTTTATGAAGGGGAGTATGGTGGGGGACGGCTCGGGGCAAAAAAAGAGTATCTTATTTCAATGAAGAGACTTTTAACAACGTTTTAACTTCGAGATTTAAGGCAAGCACCACCGTGGCATGGGGTCTCTTGTGTTCCTCTGCTAGTCCCGGGCTTCGGATTGGGTAATCTGCAACCTTGCAGAGGTTGGAGCATCAGAAGCATCTCCTTCCAGGCCCTTTTTATATTCAGCTTCCTGACTCATGCGGGAAAGGCAAAGAGGACTGACTCAGGGGTCTAGTTTAACACAAGGCAAGACCAGTGGGGAACAGCACTTAGTTTTGGGGGAGATTCCGGGCTCCCCAAGAGGATGGTAAGGGTGGGAGTGGGATGGAGGTGGGACTGAAAAAAGAAAGCGGGATAGCTAATAAGTTTGTTAGGGTGTGAGTCTTAAGGGTCAGCCTTGC
>CM053622.1:288669725-288687885 GCA_028646595.1 Phalanger gymnotis | reverse complement strand
AAAGAGCTTGTTTGTTAGGAGGGAGGGAGGGAGGGAGAGAGGGGAAGAGAGAGAGAGAGAGAGAAAGAGATAGAGAAAGAGAGAGAGAGAGAGAGAGAGAAATATGTGAATCCTTTAACCTATTTCTTTAACCTGTTCATGAAGCCTATGGCAAGAAGTTAAGAAGTTCTTGTCGTTGGGACATGCTTGGCTCTTCTCTCCTGTTCTTTCCTGTCTTTCGTCTCCTATTCTCTGCTCTGCTCTCCCCTCCTCTTCTCCTCTTCTCTTCTCTCCTTTGCTCTCCCCTCCTCTCCTCTCTTCTTTTCTCCTCCTGGATCAGCCTGGTGCCGGGTTAAATGGTTGTTGGGAAGGTGAGAAGGTGTGCTGCTCTAGGAGTAATGGTGACAGCCAGGGAGGAGGACAGAGAGATTACCTTAAGGAGTTAAAGTTACAAAGTCTGTTACATTCGCTCACCAAGACAGCAGCCACAGCTCCTACAGCAAAACGGCACCTCGGAGAATCCCCTGCTCCAGTCTTTTACCTCTTGTACCTGGATGTAGCCTGGGGTAATGGACAAGAGAATGAAAAAGGAGCTGAATCCATTCGGAAGGGAGAAGGCTTCTGAAACATAGGCAGGGTTAGGAGTGTGGGGAGAAACGCAGAAAATTTCTCCTAAAGGGGTGTGAGTGGGTGGGTCTCCTTAGGTGCGCAGGTATATTGTCCATTTATTTACCCCTTCTTAAAAGAAATGGTTATGGAGCTTCCTACTTCATTTCATTTTTTTTTAAATTTTTAAATCAAAGACTGCTTTAGAACTAAGTGTTCGATTTAAAGAGATTTCTTGCAAGTTGCCCTATGTGTCACTGGAGGACAACTAGCTGTTTGTTAGACATAACAATGAAAAAAGAGAATGTCTTGAACACCTCCGCCTCCCCATTACTGTGTGGGGGTGCCTATCTCTTCACAACTTAGAAAGACACTGGAGTAAACTTCATGCGGAATTAAACCCTATTTTTTTATAGCAACATTTATTTTTGTTCCTTATTCTCGTTGTATTGTTGACCCATAGATAATTAAAGGCTTTAGTTTGAGTTGTTGGCCCCACACAATACATTGTCCTTTTGTGGCTGCTCAAGAAGGGCTTTCCCTGTGCTGCCTAGGGTTCAAAAACAATGAAGCACAATCCATTTATTTTGTTGGTGAATTGCCGCACAAAGTGAGGTGGTCAGTGTTGAAAGTTTATCACTGTCTTGTCCCTTTGGCAGAGGCAGAGCATTCACACACCCTCTGCCCCAGTACACAAATGTCAGTCTCTTTTGCAGGCTGCTGTTTTCCTTTTGAAGATGCCGATGGTGTCTCTGATCCATTAATCCATTTATCCAGTTTCATGAGTGCATTGGCTGAATGAGCACACAATAGCCTTGCCCAGTTGGAAACAACAAGTCAGTGAGCAGAGCTGGCACACCCACCAACACTGGACACCACTTTCAGCTGTGTTTTGCTACTTGTCTCAGAAATACAATGGTATAGATAACATCGTCAGATTTCACTCTTTTTAAAGCATTTTTTTTTCTTTAAAACTCCCTTTCCTTAAGTTTCTTTCCTAACTTGCCAGAAGTTTGCTTTATGTGGAGGGAATATATAAAAAGAGGAGGAAAATATCTTCAGTGACTTTAAAAAAGAACATATCAGTGCTAATGATGATTCTGATAGTAATAATAATGATGATGAAAATGATGATGCTAATGACAGTGATAAGAAAAGCCAGTCATTTCTAAACATGAAAAAGTCCTACAATGTTAGCTGTCCTTTGGTTATTATTTGTCATTGTTGCATTTTAAAAGTATGCTTAATTCCAAGCTCCTTCAGTAACAGCAGAATGTTTGAAAATATTAAATACATCTGTGAGATGGTGGGCAAGAGAAGTTAAAAGGTGCTTGGTGCAGTGAATGTTAAAAAGATCTCACAATGAAGTGATTAACATTTTTATGAATAAAATTAATCACGCATTAACTCTGCAGCTCAATACATCTGAATGCCAAATGTTGCACAGCAGTCCCTGTTCTTACACCCAAGAATTCTTGATGTGTTATTGGCTTACATCAAGCATTCATCTATTAGGAATTCTGGAATATTTATGAGAAAATAGTTTAATAATATATATTTAAATTGGAGATGTGGGGAAAACCTCCAAAATACCATCACTACTACTAACCAGCCTCTCCTAACTCTTTCTTTCTCTTTCGTGCACAAACCCAGAGATTGTTCCTTTTTTATTTTATTTTATCTACAGATATGTCCAAGGAACATGTTAGAAAAGCTGTCAAGACAGAGAACTGTAGAAGAAAGCAATAGAAGCTGATGTAGAACTCTAGGAAACAAACAGAGAAGTCACCATCATAAATAGTTTTCATGAATGATACTTTGGCATTCTTTGGCCCTTATTAGTGCAGCTCATTTTTCTCGGCAAATTTTATTAGGTTGTAAGATGGAATCTTACCCATTATTAAAATTTCCACTATGTCAGATAAGGAAATGTGATTCATTCTCTCTCTCTCTCTCTCTCTCTCTCTCTCTCTCTCTCTCTCTCTCTCTTTTCTAATCTCTTGCCACTGTGGTTTTGGGATTATTCCAGCAGCCTGTACAAAGGGAAGCGAAGGCATCTGAAGTGTCACTCTACAGCTGTGGCAAAGTAACAGAATTTCCATTTTGTTGATGCTCCCAGCACATGTGTGCAGCAGAAGGTGATATCAAAGGAGCCGTTCTTCCTCAGTTCTGCACATTATTTTTCACTGCTGTGGCGAATCTCTCTGAGCTCCGTGAACCAATAAAACAACGGTCCCTGTTTGAGTTGATATATTAATATTTACTGAGGATTTGCAAGGTCGGGGCTAAATGTCAGCAGATTGCTGGGGCAGTACTGTGGGGAATAATTAAACAAATCTCACAGCAGTTCAGCCTCCTAACATCTTTATTAATCTCCCCACCACCACCCCAAACAGTACACTGAAATATTGCTTTTGCAACCTTAGAGAAGATTCAGAAGAAGTTTAATAATAAAATACTGTATTGGAAATATTTGTTTTTGACAGTTTCTTGGCCAATTCACTGGCAGATGTTAGTTAGTTGGGAAGGCTATGATGTGTGAATTATCACCAAGCTGTTGGGATTCTCACCTGCCTCTCTATCAAATTCATCCTGGCCAATTTGCCAAACACAATAATATCACTCCTATGAATTGATCCCCAAACTGGAAATCTGTTTATATAGCTGGTTCACTTTACTAGAGAAGTGACTTCTGGATGCCTATTCAATAGGCATCCTTTCTTTAACATGATTATAGCATGCATTTTAGTACAAGTTATACAATTCTCTTTAATAAGCTTCATAATTAGTGTTGGGATGCCTCATTACAAGTCATTGCCTGTAGCACTCCTAGGCCAAACAGCCCTTCTCAATCTGATTTATTTTTTATCAGGCAGCAGGAGCTGTCTGGAGTTTTTGTTTGTATAATAGGGACCTGCATTAAGCCCCTAGTGTAAAAATACCACAAGGAAATTAATTGCTTCTGTGTGGATTCACCACAGATGTGTTCTGTTGATCAGAATGGTATATTTTTGACATTGGTATCCTGCGGTGAGTTGTAAAAAAATAAAATGAAAAGCCAGCAATGCAAATATATTAGCATCAATATAGATTCAGTATGGCATAATTGAAAACATTGGGATTAAAATAAGGATGTGTAATGAAAGTTCAAGATTTCTGCTAACATTTTTCTCCATTTCTTTTTTTTGTGCAGTTTTTTTTTAAACAAAACCTCCTAATAAAATACACATGGCTAGAAACTCAGTTTTGGTTCTGGCCGAGAGATAAACTACTTAAAATAACACGCACTCCCAGTGTGGTGACTCAATACAACAAGAAGGCTGACACACAAAGTCATCCTCAAGGTCAGTGGTTTGATATCTATCACTACTGGTCAGGCTGGGATTCACAGCTGCAAGCCTCAGCAAGTTAAGGGGGCTGTTTAGACTGCTTGCCCTCGGAGTACAGGGAAAAGAGAATCCAGGTCGATTATAAGTAGGCTACTTTTAAATAACTCTCCACAGTTTATAGATGCTGTTCATTCCTGTGTCCCCGAGACTTGAAGAAAATTACTTCCATCTCATGCTCATCTACATTGCACTCTGAATACACTCACAATACAAAGCTGTGGTGAAAAGCCACTCATCTGCATTTCTTTTCCTACCCTGTTAACCTACTTCTCCTTAAACTCTATTTAGATTTAGATTTCTATTTTTTAATGGCATCCTATTCAGACTGTAAGACCATGGACAGGGATTTAATTTAATTTAATAATTGTAGTTTTGGAATTATATAAAAGTACCAGGAAAAAACCCCTCGTGATATTGATATATAAATCCACGTAACAGTAAAATAAAAAAAGAAATATCTAACCATCCTCTCAAATAATGATAATTTTAACGACCCTATAATGCACTACCCAACAATGTTGAACTATCCTGAAGTCTGTTCAGTAGGAAATTAGGTTCATGGAATTAGATCGATTTAGATCTGGAAAGGATGTCAGAAATCATTTAATCCACCCACCCACCACCCCCATTTCAAACATGAGGAAACTGAGGACCAGAGAGATTGTGATTTTTTTAAGGTCACATAGATAGCAAGTGACAGGGCTAAAATTTGAATCAAGGTCATCAGACTCCAAATCCAGTTTTCTTCCCACTGGAACTATTGTAGTGTAACCACACGCTCCATGTTTGTTGATAGCTTGTGTTATAAACATTTCGAGTGGGGTTGGCTAAAAATAATCAATGGGGAAAATGAGAGAAGACTCGCTTGTAATTAAATAGATACAGTTAGTATGGTCCTACTAACAAGCACATTCAAGCTTTTGTAACTTACTACTGTGTTCGAATTCTTTGCAGGGGGTGTATCTGGAATAGAAGGCTGGTTGTGTTGAAGTCCCTTCATCATAAAAAGAGACTGTGGTTGATTGAAATCAACAGTAGATAAACTATTTCATCAGAACTGGACATTATTGAAAAGTACACTTAGTACTTTGGTAAAAATAATCCTACAGGTTTGGGGACCATTATTTTGAGTGCTGGGCATGGAGACAGGGAGGCTCATCTTGAGTTCGAATCTGGCATCAGACACTTACTAGCTGTTTGACTTTAGGTTGTCACTTAACCTGATTTGTCTCAATTCCTCATCTGTACAATGAACTAGAGAAGGAAAAGGCAAACTACTCCAGTATCTTTGCCAAGAAACCCCAAATGGGGTCATAAAGAGTCTGATATAACTACAAATGACTTAACAAAGTTTCTAAAAAAAAAAAAAGAAAAGAAAAGGAAAAAGAGCTAAGCCTAGGCAGGATTGTGAAGAGCACAAAGTTTATCTTTTGTGATTCCCCTTTTTTCCTTTTGGCATGTCTCTTCTACCTTAACGCACAGTTTCGAACTTCCTGAAATTCCTCCTCCACACTCCATCCCATCAGGTATCCCATGCCTAGGACCTCGCTTTCTACTAAATGATTCCCTCTTAAGGTATTAGCTTCATGGGGGGGGCAGGGCGTATGGTGTGTTACTATATGAACAGGGAACAGAACACTGAGACCACAAGAGTCTCAAACTAGAATTTAATCAGCCAACACAAGTAATAAAGGTGAGATTTTTAGTTAGAAGGGGACTTACCATTATTTCTCATATCAAATCCTATGGGCAAAGGACCCATCCCATTTATAAGTCCTTGTTTCTTTTAGAGCCTTGTAGTTAGAACATGTAGAGTTGGGCCTACTTTTTTTTGGTTGCCTCTAAAGTCTACTGTAGTTGTGCAGACATGTTCTCAATTAATAAATCTTCGTTTCATTCGCTATTTTGTATGACTCACTAAGTCACTTAGTAACTCTAGGTCCTAATTTTCTTGCCCATAAAAAGGGAAATAATTAAGCATCTTTCTTGCTCCAGAACCAATAGTGAGAGTTTAATTCCTGATTAATGACACAATTTTGTAAAAAAGAAAAAAAATAATACACTGTCTTGAGAAATGCCTGTTACATGTTCTGAGGATCCCTAATAACTTGAAGTGCCTAGGAACTGTTTGATATGAAAGCTGTCCTGCAAGTATTCTGAACCTAGAGTACTTTGCATATGCTCTGAGTGTTCTCCAGAAGACTCTCTTTCAATATAATATAGTACTAATGAATTATCTTGATCTATATACTGTTATTAACTTATCTACAAACTGCTATCAACCTAATTTCTATGGTCCCATCACCTATTGTCTTCCCTATTCACAATGTTTATCATAAGGATGTTTATCATAATGACCAAATTTTAGATGGCTTTTACTTTTTGGTGCAGGGAGGTACAGTGGAAAGATCCTTTATTAAGGAATCAAGAGAGATGATCTAGTCCCCTAGTTCTGCCATTGGTTTAATTTAGCTAATTGCTTGACTTCTTCATGTGTCAGTTTCCTTCTCCATAAAATGAAGGGATTGGAGTGGATGATCTCCAAGCTAGTTTGGCTTTAACATTCTATGGATCCCCTGGGGCTGTATTTGATCTGCCCGGCAGCAATTGGCTGGGAGTTTTTGACACCATGGATGCTTAGCTAGTTGAACAGGTAAAAAAGAGAGGTTAAAGAGAAAGTGTTTTCTTTCTTTTCAGTTAACATTTTACCTGAGCCATGAGACCGTGTTGTGTAGGCAAACCAAGGTGCTGACCAAGAAAGCTCCTAGTGTATTTTTCCCTGACTGTTAACTTGTCTACAAAATTTTTGTCTTCTCATTACCCTTTCTTGTCTTACTCCATGTCCTCTAGAAATTACAAACTGGTTTTTAAAGAGAGGTCAATGAAAGGAAAATTGGTTGTGATGAAATCCCAGGAAGGGGGAAAAATAAAATGTCTATAGCAATGGAGATGTTTCTTCTTAATTTTTCAACCCATAGTTTTTCGTTTGCTTTTGTTGTTTTTAAAATCCAAGTTTTAAACCTTTTCAGGCATCGTGGTTTCTTGGTTTTGAATTAGGCTCAAATCTGTAGGAAGTTGAGGTCATTTTCCCTTTTAAAATTTTCCTTCCTGTTTCTAAGAATGAAGGTTTTAAGAAGGTTTGTTAGGAAAGACTCACAAACTTCTTGGACATCAAATAGCTGTTACAAAACAAACAACATTTTGATGAGCTCAGTGTAAATGAATCAGGAACATATGGATTGCATTTCCCTTAAAACACTCATGTTGAACTCAAACATTTAAAAAAATAGTTTGAGGTGTTCAAACCCATGACACAGCTGGGCATGCCCGTCCCTAATTTTAGTGGGATGAATTTAATCCATATGTTTCTGATTCATTTGCAATTATCACAGTCAAGTGTGCATTTTGAAGAGCTGTATGATGCTTGAGAAACCCTCTGAGTCTTAAAAGAACTTCATAATCTCGCCCTGCCCCTTTAAACACAATGAGTTGAATCTTGCTAATGTCAAACCAATATCCAACATTTAAAATTTGCGTCACATCTTTAAGCTTGAGAAATCTGGGGAATCTTTGGCAAAATGCCTTTTTAAATGTAGATGTAGGCTCAGAAAGAGACATTAACAAAGATTAGGCCAGATTGGTTTAATTCCCTGTTTGGCATGTGGGAGGAGACTATCAATATCCCTTCTCTCTACCACCTCCCACTCCTTCAGTGCATCTGGCCTTACACTTAGTTTATGTTGTGGAACTATAAAATGTTATATGGAACTAAGAAAGAAAGAGAGAAAGAGAAGAAGGAAGGAAAGAAGGAAGGAAGAAAGGAAGGAAGGAAGGAAGGAAGGAAGGAAGGAAGGAAGGAAGGAAGGAAGGAAGGAAAGAAGAAAGGAAGAAAGGAAGAAAGGAAGAGAGGAAGGAAGGAAGGATATAGTTTTTATTTTGTAAGGAAACTCCAGCATTGATGCAGTGTGACAAAAATAAATTGATAATATGGATATTTAAAAGGTTGTAATTACAAAACTTGACAGGAAGTGATTTGCTCACCTTATATACACATAGATTATATGCTCGTGTTTGTGTGTGTGTGTGTATGCACACGTGCGTGTGCATGCGCACAGGTATATATGTGTTTATCTACTTTGATGCTTTGAATGATTCTCAGTTTCACTGGTTTGGATACTCCCTCTACAAAGGCTGTGGTCCTTCAACGTTTAATGAATTACTATTGCCTAGTTAATTACCTGGTGGCCAAGTTCCTGAAGATGAACCTCTAAAGAACTACTTGGCTGGTCTTCACATAGCAACAGTCCTTTCCTTGGTTCCTAATAAAGTCCTTTCTTTCTTGTTTTCTGCTGGCCTGACCTTCAAGAACTCTGGATAACATCCAACCAGCTATGAGATAGTTAGGAAGAATTTAGTGTGAATATATATATATATGTATATATACACACATGCATATGCAAATATATACAATTTATATGTATATATAATATAAATGAAGCATACACATACATGTACATATGATATATAATATACATGTATATACAAGTAATATGAACATATTTTAACACAATAAAAAAATAAGTTTTACTTACTATTCAATCTCAGTTCTCTAATTTTGAGCTAGAGAGCACAGAATGCTTTTTTTTCATCATGTAAGATTTTTTTTCTTATTTATCTTACCATTTAAGATATTGTAGTTGGGATAAATGCTCATTCTACCATCTTACAACTTCAAAAAAATTATTTTATTCTGAACTTAAGAACGAGAACAAGTATTTCCACAACATAATACAATAGAAAAAAAGATGATTTCATACAAAAATGCAAATCAATTATGTAAAACTCACTATTCCTTTTAAATATATAGTAAAGTTGTCATATAACCTTTCTTTCTTCCTTTTCCCCCTCCCCTAGAGATGGCTACTATTAGACACAAATATGTACATATATGTAAAATCATTCTGTACATACTTCTATTTAATAAATTCTTTCTCTGGATGCAGATAGCATCTTCCTTCATATGGCTTTTGTAGCTAATTTAGGTATTTATAATAGTCAAAATGACTTAATAACTCAAAGCTGTTCTTCAAAGAATATTGCTGTCACTGTATACAATGTTCTCTTAGTTCTGCTCATTTTACTCTTGATTATTTCTTGCCAGTCTATCCATGTTTTTTCTAAGATTAACCAGCTCATAATCTCTTATAGTACAGTAGTATTCCATCATGATCGTATATCACAATTTGTTGTGAGATCACATGATACTAACCTATCCTCTATGTTCTAATATTCTGATTCTTTTTTTGAGCCAGGATTTTTTGGTTTAACACATTTCTTTAAGCTGCAGTCAATATTTTATGCATAGTTCCTTGCTACGGCATTTTCCTAGGTGTCTGTGTCAAAATGGGACTTTTACTCCACTTGTCAAAAAATGTCCATTGCCATATGTTTTCCCTCTATTAATAGGAGTAAATGCTTTTCTTAGAACCACTTCATTTCTACCAGAGAGAAATTTGTAAATTCTCTCTCTACCTCTAGGAGAATGGGTCCAAGTGTAGCATATAATACTTGGTGTCAAATTAAATATGGTTGGGATTTTACATACATCATTATTATATTATACTAAAGGAAGTGAAAACAAACACGTAAACAAAGGCAGCTCAGCATAATAGTTTTATTGTTGCTGTTCAGTCCTATATGACTCTTCCTAATCCCCATTTGGGATTTTCTTGGCCAAGACACTGGAGCGGTTTGTCATTTCCTTCTCTAGATCATTTTATAGATGAGGAAACTGAGGCAAACAAGGTTAAGTGACTTTCCCAGGGTCACACAGCTGGTGAGTGTCTGAGGCCAGATTTGAAGTCAGGAAATGAGCCTTCCTAACTCCAAGCCCTGTGCTCTATCCACTGCACCGCTTAGGTGCCCCAAAATAAGATCGTACTTTTAAAAAGTCTCCTACTGTGAATGAATAAAACTTGTACCACTGTTGCTTTTTTTTAAAAGCAGATGGTTGATAGGGAACTGGCCTCATAGTCAGAAAGACCTGGGTTCAAGTCCTGCCTCTGACACAAACTGGATGTGTGATCTTTGGCAATTCACTGAACTGCTCAGTGCTCTAGGAGACATTAAGAATATCTAACTGTAGGGGCAGCTGGGTGGTGCACTGGCCCTGGAGTCAGGAAGACCTTAGTTCAGATCTGGCCTCAGACACTTGATACATTTACTAGCTGTGTGACCTTGGACAAGTCACCTAACCCCAATTGCCTTGCCTTCCGTCCTTGAAAATAAAACAAGAATATCCAACTTGTAGAGGAGGTGTCAACTTGCTTTAGTGGAGGAGGTTTTCTCATTAGGAAGTTCCTCACACCAGTGAAATAGCAAGTCATCCCCATTGCATCTTTAAAACAAAAGCAAAACAAAACAATAACCAAGAGCCAGTTTCTATGTGTAATATTTGACCTAATATCAGGACTGGAATAACATAAAACATAAGTAACTGAATAAACAGCTCCAAATTCCCTTTGTGTTTTACCTGGCTAGCAAACTTCAAATCTCAGTTATGTGCGACGCCATTTTTTATTGATTTCCAGACACAACCAACTGTACAGTTATTATAGCTTGTGAAGTTTGGTAGGCTAGAATGCAGACATGTTCATGACATCAAAAAAAAGTATTCAAAAGTAGGTTTTTGCTTTTCACTAAATTCCCATTTATTAAACTTCTACCCTTTTGACCCTTCATTAGATATCATTATATAAGGCCTCCATTTATCTAGTTCTTTCATTATACCTTAGATCGCATCTTCATTACACAAAGTAAAATGGTGGAAATGATGTTATAGTAATTGGGGATAACTGGAAATGTTTAGATTGGAAAAGAAAAGATTGAGAGGGGACATGAGAACTGCCTTCAAATATTTTAAGGATCATACGGAATCACAGATCATAAACTTGCAGACCTTCGAGAGATCTTCTAGCGTGGGGGAACCAGGAACCAGGCCACACGTGGCCACGAGGACACAGGTTCCCCTGAACTAGTTCAACAACCTCAATTAGGAGAATAATATATCGAAGCCTAGAGAGGTTAAGGGCCGTGGCCAAGTTCAAACAGAGAGGGGAAAATCTGGGATGAGAACCTGAGTTTCCCAACTGTTAGTTCATTGTTTTTTTCTGCGTTTCTCCAAAAGAGACCAGGACCAATGAGAAAGAACTACCAAAGCTACTCAGTGATTGAATGGATTTCCTCATAAAGTAGAAAAATCCTTGTAATTGGGTATATTTACTTAGGGCCTAGATCAAGCTATCTGGTAAGAATACTATAGAAAAAAATGATGCCCTGAGTTAGAGGTTGGACTAGATGACTTTTTGAGTTCCATCCAACTTTAAAATGTGTGGATTCAAATTTCATAAACAGCTAATTTAAACATTTTGGTCCTAGTTTGTCCACATTGTCTCTGCATACAAACAAATTAACTTTCAATTCTCAATTTAATACTTATGTTGGGGTATTTGTGAAGCAATAGTTCTTTTGCAATATGTACTGGCAGCTAAGTTGATTCAGGTGATATTAAAAACATCCTATCATTCTAATGCCCATTGGCTTTTCTATGTGGTTGCACCATGTAGTGAGAACCTGGAAATACCCTGGACCATTTTACGTATGTCCCTAATATTCCTGTGTGTAGATCAGAAGGATTAGATATTTCATTCTAAGCTCTTTATCTATGATCTTTGCTATATGGGATTGTAAAGTTTGGAAAATTATAAGCAAGTAGAGGCTTGGAATAAGTCAGAAGTAGAAGAATGAAAAGGAAATTCTTCCTTCCTCCTTTCCTCCCTTCTCTCCTTCCTTTTCTTCTTTCCTCCTTTCTTCTTGTTCTTTTCTCCCTTGTTTACTTCTTTTTCTTCCTTCATTTCTTTCTTCCTCTCTCTCTTTCTTCCTTCTTCTCTTTTTCCTTTTCTTCCTTTCTTCTTTCTTCCCTCCTCACTCCTTTCCTTTCTGCCTTTTTTCTTCCTCTATCCTCCTTCACCTTCCTCCCTCTCCTTATTTCCTTCCTTCCTTCCCTCCCTTATTTCTTTATTTCCTTTCCTATATGACTTTCTAGGTCTCCTAGAAAATTGGAAACATAGTAACAAGAGGAGAGAATCCATGGAGATATGCAGGGTTAATTATAGAAGGTCTTTGGAAACAAATTAAAGTTGACCAAAGAGAATAAGCTAAGATTAGGATAGAAGAAAAAGTCAATTCCAGTCAACAAGCATTTATTAAGTGCCTACTATGAGTTAGGCATTCTGCTAAGTAAGCATTAGGCATACAAAAAAGAATCCCTGTTCTCAACAACCTGATGAAAATCCCAAGAGAAAAAGGAAGGGACAGATATAATTAACTTTCAAACACCTTCTTGCAAGACTTAAGCAAATTTTTCATAGACTCTCATCATTTTGATGACATACTTTTGTTGTTGTTGAGTCATTTTTCAGTAGTGTCTAACTCTTCATGTCCCCATTTTGGGATTTTCTTGGCAAAGATACTAGGTTGGTTTGCCATGTCCTTCTCTAGCTTATTTTGCAGATGAGGAAATTGAGGCAAATAGTGTTAAGTGACTTGCCCAGGGTCACACAGCTAAGGGTCTGAGGCCAGATTGAACTTAATCTTCCTGACTCCAGGCCTAGCACCCTATCCACTGTGCCACCCAATTGCTGTATTACATACTAATCAGGGGTATACAAAGTATTAGTTCTACAAATTATTTATGGATACAGTAGAACTTTGATTCCAAGTCTTTATAGTCTTTGAAGTGAATAAGTAAAGTAGGGTAGTTGACAATTATTTGGTTTGTAGAGTTAGCCAGTATAAATGGTTCAGGCTGTCCAAACCTATTTTTAACTCTTCTAGGCAGTTTATATGTGAGGAAAGGCCTATATAAATTCCTTTTCAACTCAGAATTCTGTATATTAGAGAAGTCTGAGATTTCATTTGCCCATGGACTATCTAGTAGGATTTTTAGATCTGAGAGGGGCATAGTTTTATTAAACTTCATCTTATAGACAAAGACACTGAGTCTAAGAGTGGGTTAAGTAACTTACCTGCAGTCACACAGTTCATTGTATGTATGGGGGGGATGTAAAAAAAGAAGAAAAACTCATTTTGGGCAACATTGATAGTTTCTAGACCAATTTTGCCTAAATTCAGTAGCAGATTTGTGAGAAAATTTGTCAGCGTTAAAACTCCTGGTTAACAACATGTTGCTGAACTTTCTTCAAATGGGGAAAGGAGTATTGAATGAAAGGGCATCAAAGATGGGAGAGGGAAGAGGGGAAGAATAGCTGACTGGGCCCAGGGATTCATCTAAGAATTGCTGGATAACTCAGTTGACAAATCCCTCCTACCCCCAATGCCGCTAGCCCCTTTACGACAATGTCAGGTCCCTCTGCTACTCCCATGATTTGCCACCCACCTCCCCTTTTGTTTCCTTATAGCCAAGAATTCATCCTATCATTTCCAGGAATCTTCCTTCAGAGACTAACTGTCAAAATTGGGCCTAGGCAATAAAGCAGGTTTTCAATGTAAGTTAAACTGTAGACGAAGTTCCTGCTGAGGCCAAAAAGTACACTCCCCTCACAACTGTGCCTGAACAACCAAAATTCTGCGGCTGCCTCTCCAAAATGTCTTGCTGGGTCAAAGTGGTTTTGTTGTTAGAATAATGTACCATGTGACCTTATGCTCACTCAATATCGACATAAATGAACAATCTGAACTATCTTGATATTGGGGCAGGGCCAGTTTGATACCTCTTTCTCAGGATGTGATTTCTTTTCGGTGGCATTGCTTTGCTAGACTTCAGGTGACACTTTGGATATTTCTATTCTTTATTTTTCCAAAGTATATTCAAATTTATTCTTTCAGAAAGCGAGCCTTCTCACTGGCCTTCATTGCTGTTTTTGTTTTTGTTTTTGTTTTTCCTTAAGACAGAAATCCTATGGAGCACAGAGCAGAATTTTCTGAGAAGTCCTTAAACAATACCATTTGCCCAGTGGGTATTCAGCAAATACTAACTGTTGATGACAGTTTGATTTTCCCTGTATTATGTCTGCTTTAAAGTTGTACTTTTAACATTGAAAAATTAGTTTCTCTATGGCTTTCTACAAAACAATTATAGATGTTAGGTCTTCTTAAATTTGACACAATTCCCTTCTTTGCCAAGGAGTTTTAATGTGACTTTTTAAAGCAACATTATCCTAATTATTTGGATTATACGTTTCTGTAGTAAGAAGCATCTTGGGATACATAGTATGAAGGGGTGCTATAGTTAAGTGGTGACTAATAGTTTTGGCTAAAAGAAAGGTGCATGCAGTTAACTAGCTAATAACGTTTTCTCCTGTAACATTTCCCCACTTATAATGTTTACCTTTCAAATAGTCTACTGTGCACATGTGCAATGTTTCCCACTTAAAAACGTTTCCTTCTTAGAGTATTTTGCTTTTTTAATTTTTTTTGGTCTGTTGGAAAAGCATTATAAAGGGATTTCCCTGAATTATAAATATGAACATATGACTTAATAGTCTGCATTTGCTGACTTTATTTCAGGAGAATTGATCTGTTCCACATTTCAGCAGATGTGGAGCATTCTATGGTAACTTTCCAAGAGTGTGTGGTGGTTTGTCTTCTCTTCTATTGGTGAGGGAAAGCAAATTAAACACGATTATTTGCCTTTGGCTTATTAGTCCATCATGATAACATTAGTTGGCTGAGTAACTGCTATCCCCTGGGGCCTGAGGAAAGAGTATGGCTTAGAATGAGATTTTGGAGGGCTCGTGGTGATATATCACTCTTTGTAGGATAAAGGGATCATTCCCCATTTTCTGCAGATGAAATGCTTTTAAAAAAATAACAAACTGGTTACAGGGGCCCTTCATTGTTCCTAGTTCAAATCCCTTCTGGTTAATGCTGTCATTGAGAACAATGGACTTGTGTATATTTCAGGTTACAGGCAGAACCTTGTAGGAATCTTATTTAATTATGTGATATATTAATGTTATATTGATTATGTTATTGCCTGTAAATCCAGTCGCTTAATAAAGCTGCAGTCATTTTGCAATAAAGTTGTGTTTGCAGTCAATTAGTGGGTGTCTGGGGGCAATGGGTTCTGCAGTGGGGGCTCTGGTGCTGAGTAACCTATGAGAAGGGGTACAACATGGACTGAATAATGAAACTGAAAAAGTAAGAATTATACAAAAGTCTGGATTAAGGAAAAGGGTGTCTATGTGTATCAGGGGAAGGAAATCCCTAAATATTTATTTTTAACACATCAGACTCCAGAACCAGAACATTTTTGTATAGTTTTCTTTAAGGTCCAACTGAAAAGCAGCATTGTGTGAAGCATCTGCACACGAACACAGGAGAGGATAAT
This sequence comes from Phalanger gymnotis, assembly GCA_028646595.1. NCBI lineage: Eukaryota > Metazoa > Chordata > Mammalia > Diprotodontia > Phalangeridae > Phalanger > Phalanger gymnotis. The sequence continues at coordinate 288,672,501 of CM053622.1, read as the reverse complement.
ATTTGATTTAAAAAATACAAGTAAATGATAACTGCCAATATTGAGACCATGTGAAGGCAAAGGAACAAAGCATACTTTCATTGCTAATCATGTTAACATCAAAGTTTGAAGAGTACATTCGCCCATTCAGAGGAAATGCCATCACACTTCTGACGATCACATCTGCCACTAATATCATCTGGCATGTGGTCTTACTTTTATCTCTCTACCAAAATTTCATGTCATGATTTTAACATTTGATGCTAAATTCAGGTCACTACAAAATAAGCACAACTTTTTATTCATTTTCCACTTTCATGATGTGTCCAAGATGTGTATTCTAACATCAGAGCATGTAATATGAATTAAATATTAAGGTTTCTCCATGATTACTATTATTTTTAATAAAGCTCCATAACAAATTGTAAGTAAAGCATTCCCCAATTCGAATAGGGTATTGATCCTTCCTATAAAAGAAAGTCAATTGAAAATTCATATACTGATTTCTGGAAGACTTATATTTTAAGTGACATCAATGGCTTAAGCTTAAAAAATTATTGAGGATAATGTTATGAAGCTCTAAAGCACATGAAAATAGGTAATGCTAATTATTTATTTCATCATAGGAATAATCTCTAAGAAAACATTTTCTAACAGTAAGTGCAAATCTTTACAAACATGCCCCTTAAAGTGAAAATACTCAGTGTTTACAAATCTGATCCAAGATTTATGCTTTCAAGTAATTGCTTTTTTTCTATCCCACTCTGTCAGTAAGATCCAGAGAATGCCAGCTTCATTTTTTGTGATCATCACATAAGTTTTAAGATAATATTAATAACATTGATTGAAGACATGAAATCAATCCAACAATTTCAGATGTTTTTTGTAAGTATTAAACTAAAGATAACCTAGATCCTTAAGAACTAATAAAGACCTGAGAAATCAACCTCCTTATTTTACAGATGGAGAGGAGCAGAAAGGATGAGGGATTTGCCTAATGTCACACAGGTAATAATTGGCAAATCCAGGATCCGAATCCAGATCCTCTGGCTCTCAAATCTTTCTCCACTACATCACAGTGGAGATAAGCCAATTATTTTAGAAAACTTTAACAATTCTGTCACTCTCTAAAAATTCAAGGATAACTCTGATGCCTTGGTCAACATCACCTTAAATAAATAGACAGTAATGCCCAGGGGCTATTTGTGTGTGGTTGTACTTCTGAGATATTTATTTGCCAGTGCTGCTGGAAAGCCATGCATGGTCATTGTTTGAACTTCTTTTTTTTTAATATTTTTTCCCCAGTTACACTTAAAAGCAATTTTTAACATTTGTTTTTCTAAAATTTTTGAGTTCTGAATTCTCTCTCTCTGTCCACTCTCCCCCCTCATTGAGAAGACAAGCAATTTGACATAGGTTATATATGTGCAGTCATGCAAAACATATTTCCACATTAGTCATGCTGTGAAAGAAAATGCAGACAAAACCCCCCAAAAATGAACAAAGGGAAAATAGTATGCTTCGATATGTAATCAGACTCCATCAATTCTTTTTTTCTGGAAGTGGATAATATTTTTTCATCATAAGTCCTTTAGAATTGTCTTAGATCTTTGTATTGCTAAGAGTAGGCAAGTCATTCACAATTACTTATATGATATAGCTGTTACTTTGTACAATTTTGTCCTGGTTCTACTCACTTCACTTTGCATCAGTTCATGTAAGTCTTCCCAGGTTTTCCTGAAAGCATCATGCTCATTATTTCTTACAGCACAATTCCTTCACAATCATAGACCACAACTTGTTTAGCCATTTCCCAATTGATGGGCATTCTCTCAATTTCCGATTCTTTTCCACCACAAAAAAGCTGCTATAAATATTTTTGTACATATAAGTCCTTTCTCCTTTTTAAAAATCTCCTTAGCATACAGACCTAGTAGTGGTATTGCTGGATCAAAGGATATGCAATTTTATAGGTCTTTGGGCATAGTTCCAAATTGCTCTCCAGAAAGGTTGCATTAGTTCACAACTCTACCAGTAGTGCATTAGTGTCTCAATTTTCCCGTATCACCTCCAACATTCGTCATTTTCCTTTTCTGTCCTATTAGCCAATCTTATATGTGTGAGGTGGTGCATCAGAGTTGTTTTAATTTGAATTTCTGTAATTGTTAGTGATTTAGAGCATTTTTATATGACTTTAGATAGTTTTGATTTCTTCATCTGAAAATATTGTTTGAATTTCAATTATGAACATATTGTAGAGACTAGAAATAGCCCACATAGTGCAGTGGAAAGAACTCTGGATTTGGAATCAGAGGATTTTTTTTTAATTCTACATAATTTTCTTCTTCACTTTCCTACCGCATTGACCCCTATCTTCACAGCAGCCAGCACCATGCAAATCATCATTGTTCTCAAGAAAAGGGCTGCCATAATGGCTGTGACCACACTGCTGGCACATAGGACCCTAACATGGGATAGTTCAACTTTTTGTCCCGAGATGGCTTCTAACTCAAGGGCAGCAACAGCAGCCATGAGGCCCATACCTGTGGTTTGCACATGGATTAAAGCAAGATTACTACTGATCATTTTTTTTTCCTTTTTGCTGCTGCCTAGGGTTATCAATGATTCCAACATTAGCAACTGTGTTATCCACCTATAAAATAAGGGGGTGTATTATGAAGGCAGAATTTATGATTTCAAAGAGAATCATATATATGTCTGAATGGTTCAGAACCGCAGGATATAAGGAATTCTCTAAGTTGAAGGCAGAAGAATTAAAGCATTTATTCAAGCTCCA
>CM053622.1:288637426-288650258 GCA_028646595.1 Phalanger gymnotis | reverse complement strand
AGATAATTTAAAAATTATTGGACTACCTGAAAGCCATGATCCAAAAAAGAGCCTAGATATCATCTTTCAAGAAATTGTCAAGGAGAACTGCCCTGATATTCTAGAGCCAGAGCATAAAATAGAAATTGAAAGAATCCACTGACTACCTCCTGAAAAAGATCCCAGAAAGAAAACTCCTAGGAATATTGTCACCAAATTCCAGAACTCCTAGATCAAGGAGAAAATACTGCAAGCAGCCAGAAAGAAACAATTTGAGTATTGTGGAAACACAATCACGATAACACAAGATCTAGCAGCTTCTACATTAAGGGATCAAAGGGCTTGGAATATGATATTCCAGAGGTCAATGGAGCTAGGATTAAAACCCAGAATCACCTACCCAGCAAAATTGATTATAATGCTCCAAGGCAAAATATGAATTTTCAACAAAATAGAGGACTTTGAAGCTTTCTCAGTGAAAAGATAAGAGCTGAATAGAAAATTTGACTTTTAAACACAAGAATGAAAGAAGCATGAAAATGTAATCAAGAAAGAGAAATCATGAGGGACTTACTAAAGTTGAACTGTTTCGTTTACATTCTTACATGGAAAGATGATGTGTATAATTCATGAAACCTCAGTATTAGAGTAGATGAAGGGAATATATAGACAGAGGGCACAGGGTGAGTTGAATATGAAGAGATGATATTTATAAAAATAAAATAAAATTAAGGGATGAGAGAGGGATATATTGAGAGAAGGAGAAAGGGAGCGATAGAAGGGAGTAAATTATCTTGCATAAAAGTGGCAAGAAAAAGCAGTTCTATAGAAAGGGAAGAGGGGGCAGGTGAGGGGGAATGAGTGAATCTCACTCTCATTTGATTTGACCTGAGGAGGGAATAACATACACAGTCAATTGGGTATCTTACCCCACAGGAAAGAAGGAGGAAGGAGATAAAAAGGGGAGATGATAGAAGGGAGGGCAGATAGGGGGAGGAGATAATCAAAAGCAAACACTTTGGAGAAGGGACAGGGTCAAGGGTGAAAATTGAATAAAGGGAGATGGGATAGAAAGGAGCAAAGTATAGTTAGTCTTTCACAACCTAAGTATTGTGGAAAGGTTTTGCATAATGATACATGGGTGGCCTATGTTGAATTGCTTGCCTTGTTAGGGCTGAGGGGAGAGAATTTGGAACTCAAAGTTTTAAAAGCAGATGTTAAAAAAAGTTTTTGCATGCAACTAGAAAATAAGATATATGGGCAATGGGGCATAAAAATCTTTTTATTTTATTTTTTTTTGGTAGGGCAATCAGGGTTAAGAGACTTGCCCAAGGTCACACAGCTAGTAAATGTGTCAAGTGTCTGAGTCCAGATTTGAACTCAGGTCCTCCTGACTCGAGGGCCTGTGCTCTACTCACTGCACCACCTAGCAGCCCCTGGGGCATAAACATCTATCTTGCCCTACAAGAAAGTAAGGGAAAAGGGGATGGGGGTGGGAGTGGGGTGACAGAAGGGAGAGCTGACTGGGGAAGGAGGCAATAAGAATATATTCCATCTTGGAGTGGGGGGGAGGGTAGAAATGTGAAGAAAATTTGTAATTCCAACTCTTTTGAAAATCAATGCTGAAAAGTAAAAATATTAAATAAATAAATAATAATTAAAAAAAGTATCTTTAAATAAAATGGAAACAAAGAACTTTGAATTCTTTCTGGTTTTCAGCAGGAGCTCAAAATTAACAGTCTGCTTTGCCTCATTCTGAAAATATCACACACAAACTTATTTTTTATTTGTAGTTTTCATAAATTTACATTGTATCAGAAAAAAACTAGCAAAATGATATTCCTCCATCTCAATAACTGTGAAAATGCAACATTTGTTAATAAAAGTTTTTAAACAGTCTTGAAAATCATCCTACTTTGAAGTTACAGCCAATATTCATATTATTCTTTTAGTTCATAATTGTTGCTTTTGACATAGTTAACTTCTCTGAGAATTCTATTAGAAACATATCTTTCAAATAGTTCTCAAATTACATAGGAAGATCCTTTTTCAAGAGAGAAACTCACAGTAAATACTTTATATCTAAAGTATATTGAGGAAATATTGTTGTAAAACTGCTTCTAACATTTACTTTCCAGGAAAAAGAGGCAAAACAAAAATTCAGAGAGCTCTGAGGTTAGATGTGAATCTGAGTGGTTCCAAGGCACCTATAAGAAGGCATCATGAGATGCAACAATAGATTTGATTTCTTTTTATGAGAATCCTGAAATTACCCAAGTCCACATCCTGTTTCAGAGATTCCTGAATTTTTGTTATTATTTTTTTTTCTCCTGGAGAACAAATATGAGACAACTTTGCATATGGACAACAGCAGTCTGGCTGCAGTTGCAGGAATATAAGTTTGCAGGCTCCTCTGTTGTTAAATGCCTCTTTGAAACCTGTATAACCTCCAGAGTAGTTTGTACTACCCTGGTACTAGCAAAGGTAACAAAACTATTGAGGATAGGGGGAGATCTTTACCTGGTAGGATCTTTTCTGTGCTGGCTGGGTGTGGCTATGTTGGACTCACAAAAGAGACAAAATAGCACTAGGTGTGAGCAGTCTCACCAAGGAAAAAACAAACAAATAAATAAATAGCCTCTTTTGAAAAAGAAGACCTATTAGCTAAATAACACTCCAAAAGAGGGCAGTAGTATCATTTAAAAGAAGCAGCCCATCAGCAGATGACAGTAACAGCCATCCTGGGAAACTGCCACAGGCCACTCCCAAGGCAGAAAAGGATAGCAGCTATTGAAGTGGACTGAGGAAGCTAGCATTTGTGTGGCATAGTCACCTATTACTGATGGAGTCATGAGGGGTATTCTAGTTGGGCATATGCCTATTATTGTGAGTTCTCTAGGGAATATTATTATGGGAATCTGAGGGAGATTGTATTCCTTTATGTGTTGAACATGGTTTCTTTTCTTATTATGACCTAAATTAAAGCTTTTCTGTTTGAGTCATATCTCTTGGTCTATTCATATAGGATGCAGCTTAAGTCATACTGACATGACTCTAATTTTGTGAAACATCCTCGTTTTGAACCTTGGAGTAGTGAACCAATCTATATAATAATCATAGCTTACATTTATTTGGAGCAAATAGGGGGTGCAGTGGAGAGAGTGTCAGACCTGGAATCAGAAAGATTCATCATTTTTATCTCCTTCCTCCTTCCAAAGTTCAAACCTCGCCTCAGACACTAACTAGTTGTGTGACCCTGGAGAAATTGCTTAATCCTGCTTCAATTTCATTATCTGTAAAATATGCTGGAGAAGGAAATGGTAAACATGTCCAGCATCTTTGCCAAAAAACCCAACAAAATGGTGTCATGAAGGATTGGACACAACTGAAAACAATTGAACAACAACAAAAACAGTTATATAGTGCTACTATTTTCCAGGCATTGTGCTAAGTGCTTTACAATTATCATTTCATTTGATCCTCACAAAAACTATAAGATTTTTATTTATAATTTATTTTAGCTATTATTTATTTTTATCTTTTTTGTTGTTTTAGCTATTACTATCTCCATTTTACAGATGCAGAAATTGAGACAAGCAGGTTAAATGACTTGCCAGGGGCCGAGAGCAATTAAGTGTCTGAAGCTGGATTTAAACTTAGTCCTTTTTGATTCCAAGCCCTATTCTCTAATTATTGTTTCACCCTGAATCTATATGAAAATAAAGATTTTCCCCCCTCCTCCTACCAACTCTGCAACCAGCAAAAATCAATGCTTATGTAGTAGATACGTGATATATTAACAGACCCTATCAATTTACTCAGCTGATGTGATCTGACCACATGGAGGATGCTTGGGAGAATTATGTTGACATGTAAGGTACGTAAGTACCTCAGAGAGACCGTGGAACATGTACAGACAGTTTATAACTGGCTCAGGTAGGCTAACCACATGATAAATCAGAGACTCTCAGAGTGACTTCTGAGGCATTCAGAAATGCCTGTTAGCTTTGACTGGTTGCTCATTGTATCATTTGCTTATGAAAAATCTTGATAATTCCTTTGTTTATGGCATCCAGTAATGGCATTGGAGTCTACAACTTCGGGACTTTGGAAGGTCAGGAAAAGAAGCCACAGAAATCTGGAAGCCAGAGTCCAGGCTGGGTGTTATAAACAGTCCAGAATTGATGGTGGGAATAGGGAGCAATCTTCCCAATAGAAGCTGAGATAAAGACTCAACCAGCTGTGGTGAGTGTTTTTGGATACAAAACTTGGTGGAGAAAATGTTATATGGGAACCTAGATGTTTCAAGACTGCTTCTACAGAGATTGAGCTTGTATAGGGGAGATAACATTCTGGAGTTACTGGGGGGAAGCATTTGCATGTTTTTCTTTTTTCTTACTATATCTCTGAATATCTTTTAATATAATTGATATTAAGTTATTAAATGGAACTGTGGCATGAGTCTTAGTTGACTAAGAAGTGGGAGAGAACATAGTCATTGGGGGCTTAAGCTGATGGTGGCAGAAAAGAGACGCCCTAACCTTTCAGGGCATGCCAAATCCTTCAAGGGAAATGAAGCTGGCCTGCCTTTGGGAGAGCAGGTCTATGGCATACACACCAAGCTTTCAAAATTTCTCACTATTCTTCTGCAAACCTATTGCTCTTTCTTCAAGTTCCCAATCCTTCTCTTCCTCCCACTCAAAATAGATCACCTGATATAATACTTTGCTAAGAATATTTGACATAATACTTCTTAACTTCATTCCTCAACATATCAACATTGTTTTTTAGTGTCTGTACCCATGGTTTTGAGGAAGAAGTGAAGTGTCTCTGATCCTTGCCAAAGATCCTTTTCCTGGCTTTCATTACTCCCTGCCTCCTCCAAGACTTTGCTCCTTCACTCATTTCCTTTTTGTAACACATTGAATTTCAACTTTCTCCTTCTCTTCTATCTAAAAACATGCTAGAGTTTTCCCCAATTTAAAACAAAAACACCTAAATTTTTCTTGAAGTATCATTTTGTCTCTCTTTCCCCTTTTACCAGCATGGTTCTTGAAAAAAAGGGAAAAGAAAAAAAACAGATCTCTAAGCAATGCTTCTATTTCTTCACTACCTCCTCATTCCTCAAATCTTTACAATATAGTTTCTATACCACTCTATTGAAACTTCTTTCAGCAATAGCTTCTAATTTCTAAATTCAATACTCTCTTCTCAATCCTCACCATTCATTCATGAACTTCAGGCATCATAGGCCTCTGCTGAAATCTCCTTGTCCTCTTTCCTTCTATGTCTCATGTGATGACAAATTCCTTGGTTTGCCTCTTACTTCTCTAATGACTTCTCTTCTGTCTCTTCAATGAATCCTTTTAATTGGCCTGCCCTCTTAGTGTTGGTTTTCTCTAAGGCCCTGTTCTTGGCCTTCTTCTACTATTTATTTCCTCTCTCCCTTGACAATCAAATTAATTCCCATCACATTGACTACAGTCTTCATATGCAGGTGACTCTTGTATCTGTTTCTCTAGACCTTAACCCTAGACTCATATTTTTATTTCTTATTTCCAGTACCATACAGTTGTAAGCACAGCAAGTTAGGTACAGCTAAGTTAGGGCAGTTAGGTGGTGGAGTGGATACAGCTCCAGGCCTGGAATTAGGAAGAATAAGGTTCAAATTCAACCCCATACACTTATTAGCTGTATGACTCTGAACAAATCACTTAACTGCTGTTTGCTTTGGTTTGCTGAATTTTAATAATAATAGCAATCCCTCTCAGTGTTGTTGTGAGGGTAAAATGAGATAATAATTGTAAAGCTCTTAGCTCAGTGCCTAGCACACAGTAGGCTCAACATAACTATTAACTATTTATTACCAGTCTGTATCCTATTCTTTGACCCCTGTCTGTGTCACCCTCTCCTTCAATTGCCCCATAATTACCCTCTCCCACCCCCATCCAGTATGAAATTACACTTCCCTTCTCAGACCTCATTTAGCCCTTTGTAATTCTCTTATAAACTGATCATGAGACGAGAGCTGATGTCATATCTAATTATGCATCTCCCTCAGCACCTAGCACAGTGCTTAACACATTTTAGGCATTTAATAAATGTTTATTGGATGGAATCTTTAATTTCTGAAAACAGTTCAAAATGATTTTCAGAAATCAGAGTTTAAGTCCCTTTTAAGTCCCTGAATAGGACTGTATGAAGAATCATCAATCTTGTCTACTAGAAATGAAGCTTCTAATAAACTGGCTAAGGGAATAGTTAAAGCCTTGCCACCAATTCTATATAATTCATTTCTAATATCTCATTTATTGCTGTCATAAGGGCATGGAAAGAAAGCTTAGTCTTTTGAATGATTTTATCCTGGGTCATTTAGGGAGGGGATATATGTATGCTTAGTGTTTATCAGAATTATTTCTCATGAACACATATATGTATATGTAGAATGTGTACATACATGTATACATACATGTGACATGCATGTAAGTGTTTCCTGCCTCTTATGTGTCCTAATGAACATCACTAAATATCTCCAAATTAATGATCAAATTGCTATTTTAATTATTTTCATTCTTTCAATTGCACAGCTCTTCCATTTATGAAGGAAGACTTAGTAGGAGCATTATTATAGCATAGCAGGAAGGTCAAAATGACAAATGAGAAGAAAGCCTGATATTGAGCTGACTTTACCTTGAAAGCTTAATAGCATAGCCTATGTCAAAGAATCAACTCAGTACTCTGCATTTTTCTGGATTAGCCAAGGCAATTTTCATTACTTATGACAAGGGATAACTGGATCATGAACATGCAAGGAAGTCTCACACTCACATTCTCTACTCAAGTGGAGTATTGCTGACCAATTCATAGTCTTCCAATTGCACATGATTACAAATGATAAAAGGAGAAGGGTGTGGAGTTGAAAGATGGAGGAAAGGGAGAGGATTATATGGTGCTGGAAGAGAGAAGAACAAAATTAGATTGGCGAAGACATAGGTAGCAGGATAGAGTCAAGATTGAACATTTTATGAACAACTGCTGAAAATTGAGCAAATGGTTTCCCCAGAGTTGCAGAAAGGTACAATTCTCTTCTACGAGAACTCATTTCCCTAATAGTTACTTTATTTTGTCATTATGTCCTTCTGAAAAAGAAATAATAAAGTAACTGATACATTTTTCTAGCAGTGTTACTAGGATGACCTGATATCACATTTTTGAGATGATGTCCATTTCACTGTTGTTGGTGGTCCTAGTCCCTTTGGAAAGCTCAAAGGTCCAACTTTTGCTTCTCTGCTCCCCCTGAATCTCAAAATAGACATAATTACTGTCCAAGCAACTTTTGCTGTGTTTGGTGGCACATAAAAGCAGGGACAGTAAGGAAGAATTGAAATTTTGTCCCCAAATTTTTCTTCAGAATTTATGCCTTTACTCTTTAAGTTTTGCATGTAGAAATGGGTCTTAACTAATCTCTGAAGACATTGGGATGGTTAGCAGATGATTCCAGAACTAACACTAGAAACTGTGGTATCATGTAGCATAGAAACATGAATGGTACCCTCAATCTGAGTTTCATAACACATTTGATTCTGAAGATGACAGTTGGACTAAATCTTGGATCTTATGAAATGAGTCTCCATGGGGAGAGAGAGACCCAGGGACACTGAGGCCACTGTTGGAGAGGTGATTGGAGGAGAGAACAGAGTGGGAGAAAACCGTGGAAGAGCTCACCAGGGATGTAGCTCTGGGGACAAGAGGAGGAATTGCCATCTGGTAGAAATCTTAACTAATCATTTTTGCTAATTAGGTGCTAATCTCAGTTGTTTATATCCACTAAAGAACTGTCAGAACCTTCTAAGTTTCATCACCCAGGAGAAAATTTCTATTCATTCCCCTCCATTTTATAGCTTTAGGTGATCCAGTCTCTCCTGGTACAAGGACTCTTTGCTGTCTTCCTCTACCTCCCTTCTATGTTCCTCTCTTCTACCAGTTCAGTATGGCTTTGGAATTGTCACTTTCTCTCCTGCCAGTGAGATGCCGAGCCGTTTGTGGGATCCATGATTTGAGTAAGACTGGATGCACTTGGAGTTCCCTTCCGACTCTACACCTCGATGATTATGTGATTCTCAAACCAGCCAACGTGCACCTGGGAGGTGGGAGGGGGTAGAAGATCTGAGAAACATGGGCTGAGGCAGAAGCATATCCACTAGCTCTGGCTCCAGTGGCTGGGCTGCTGTCAGCAGATGCTCAGCTATTATCTAAGCTTTACTTCACATTAGCCTAATTACTCAACAGATGGAGCACTGTAAATTTTAAGCCTTGCTCAGTTACAAAGGGGGCAAAGCAGCAGGAGATAATCTCAAGAAATAGGCATGGTAAAGATTGAGTTCACATGATGATTCCAGGGTGGAATTTAGCCCTTCTGCTGAAAACTTTGGCACATCGTGCTTCTGCTGATGGAGGGGCCAAAAAGGATTCTATTATTGCTGTTCACACTGGGGAGCTCCTTGGTACAGTTGTGAACCTGAGATGCTGAGAACTCTCTCACCAGACTCGAGCTGCTGCTAGATGCCATTCATAGAAACAAATGATTTAGAGAAGGAAGACACTAGAGACAGTGTCAACCAACCCCCTGATTTCGCAGATGAGGAAATCAAGGCCTACAGAGGTAAGGTGATTTGCCTCCATATGAAAGAGATGGTAGACAGCAGACTAGAACCAGACCTCATTTCTCACAAGTCCTAGTCCAGGGGGCTTCTTCCACTATTCCGTGGCTATCTAACTCCAGTTTACTTTCCAGGATTACCGCACACATGTTAATTTCCAGCCAAATTGACTTACTTGCTCTTCCCTGTATACAGCTTTCTCTCTCCCATGCCTGGAATGCACTTCCTTCTCTTTTCCTGCCTCTTAGAATCCCTGACCTCCTTAAAGTTCAGCTCAAGCACCACTTTCTGCATGAGTCCCGTTGCTGTTCTCAATTGCTAGTGTCTTACCCTCCCTCCAACTGGTATTTACTTAATATACATTTTATATTTACTGTACTCCCCCAAATAACCAGTATTGACTTCTTATATATTTTATATTTAATTGTGGTTCCCTCTACCTTCACATTGCAAAGTAAGACCATTTCATTGTTTTTGTCTTTGTATGCTTAATGCCTTGTCCAGTGCCTGGTATGTAGTTTGTGCTTAATATATACCTATTGAATGGAATTCTCTCATTCTAACTCAAAACAAGAATGGTAGCAAAATACTGTTTTATGTTGCAAGAAGAGAAGATATAAAAGTAGCAGTTATGATAAATCCTGAAACCACAAATTGTAGCAGCATAGGGACAGAGTGAAGTCAAAGGAAGTCCCACAGCTTTTCAGTGACACAGTACTGGTAGAAGTAGAATTAAGGAATGATAGCTATCACACTCTGTGTATATTTGACTGACATTACTTCCTACCTCCCATAGCAGACAAGAATATCCAGTCAGCTTTCTCCTGCCTCTGTCTTTGCTACTGTCAGATGCTGAGAACTCGCAGTAAAGAAGGGAGGGCAGTGAACACCCCAGCAGGAGTTCTAGACTGCATAAAGATTCCTCCATTGAGAGAGTTTATTTACTAGACAAATGTCTGCCTCGGGCGTCTGGGCACCTTTGGTTGAATGTGAAATAAAGTCAGCCTTCAAAAACCCTCGGCCTCCCAACCCAACGTAATTATCACCAGATAGCCTGGCACATTGATGCTTAGCGTGGCGCTCTTGAAAATGATTAGACGCTTCTCATGGCATTCGGGTAAAGAACATTTTTTATAGGTTTGAAAAAGGGAACGGGGGAAAGGAGGAATGTGTTTTATTTTTCTGTGGTGAAATTAATTCTAATTTCTATAGCAATTTACAACAAATTCTTGGACACTAAAATAATCCCAACTAAAAGTTAAAGCCATGCCTTACTATTTTAGGAAAGAAAATTAAATAGTGCTGCTGCTTTTGCACAGTCCAAGCCATTATGTTTTATGACTTTGGTTAACATTGTGTGATTTAATCCAGTAAATAACTGTTAAAAGCAGAGTCATTTGCTCAGAAATATTATGAGTTTAATTTCTGGAATGGTTGAACTTTCCACAAAATTTTTTTTTCTTCTCTGTACATGGAAACTTTCTGCATTTTACAATTCTGCTCATTAACAGTGTTCTGCCATACTGATTGAGGGGATAGTGTCAGTGTGAAGAATGAGGAATTGCATTCTGGTCTCCAAATGACTCAACAGCCATTGTTAATTGCTTCAACTTTTGTCATAGAAGGAAATCACTGTTGGAGTCAGTGGATGGGCCTCCATAGCCTGAGCCTCCCCTTTCCTGGCTGACTGAGGGTATTTCTGAATACTTTCAGCTGAGGCTCAGAACAAATTCTTACCACAGTTGTAAGAGCTCAAGGAGTTGAAAGTAAGGTTGATGGCAGTGGCAAACTGGTCATATCCTCAGTATTCTCTGATTATACTGTCAAATATGTAAATTGGTCAGGGCAGCTGGGTGGTGAAATTGATTAAAGGGCCAGACCTGGAAATCAAGAAGATCTATGCTTAAATTTAGTAGCTGTGTGGCCCTGGGCAAGTCACATCACCCTGTTTGCCTCCACTTCCTCATCTGTAAAATGAGTTAGAGAGGGAAATGGCAAACCACTCCAGTATCATTGCCAGGAAAACCCCAAATGGGGTCATGGAAAGTCAGACACGACTGAAGCAACTAAACAACAAATGGAAATTGAGTAAACTAAAAACTGTTTATTTCTTTTTCATGTTAAAGTCACTGTGATTTTTTTCCCTTTGTGGATATAACATTGACATCCCTTTGGAGCCTGTTATGTAGCCAGGGAAGATGGGCCTTTTTAGTGAGAAGCAGCACATAGCAGTTTTTGAAATTCCTATGGGACTCAAATTACTCCAGAAGATAATACGGCAGTTCTTATGCTACCATTGGACCCAGACATCTTTATTGCTTAAGTCTCCAGCATTCGAGTTGCCTAGCACAGGCAGTAAAACATCTCAGCCCCAGTACTTTCAAAAGGCTGATACAGTGGTGTATTAGTAAACTTTTAACAATAGACTCTTCGAAAACACTCTAGAAACAGTTTAAATTTTAACATCATTAACATTTTCTCCATTACTTTATTAAGCCTAGAAAGCAACAAAATAATAAATCAACCCTTGATCTGTAGAATTTGCCAATTTCCAAGTATAAATGATCTCACTGAAAATTTAACAATTGACTGCTCCAGTTTGTGCTGGCTCCAGGAAACCCTTGCATATACCCCAGCCTACCATCTTTTGTATTCATTCATTCATTCATTTGTTCATTCATTAGTTCGTTGGTTTGTTCAGCCAGGCAGGCAGGAATTCTTTTTTTTGTAGGAAAAAATGGTTTTGTACATGGGGTATAACATTATAAACTCAAGACCACTCATAGATGAAAAGGTGACCTCCCACAGCTACCACCCGTCTCTGCAAAAAAGTTTACATGGAACATCAGTCCAGTCAAAACCGCCAACGTCTCCCTTGAAATGTCATCCAGGTTTGTCCAAGATGCCCAAGGGCTGCTCTCTGTCTTGGAATGTCCTCAGAAGGCTCCATCAGTGATTACACAACAGGAGAAAACCGCCAGAGTCTGTTCATGTGGCAGGGGAAAAGAGAAGGGGGGAAGCTATCTAAACTTCATCTTTTTTTTCCTTGTGGCTTGTTGTCACCTCTTCTTCTTCGACCTCCTTGGAAACCTCATCTGCCTCCCTGTTTGTGGGTGGCAGGATGGCAACTGGCTTAGCTGGAGCGGCTTCCTTCTTGCCTGGTGTGATGGCGGCTTTGGCAGGAGTGGCTGCCTTCTTACCAGGAGTCCAGGTTGCTTTCTTGGCTGGCGTGGTGGCAACAACAGCTTTTTTGGTTGGTGGTACCTTTGCTAGTATGGCCACAGCCTTTTTGCCCTGCTTCTGAGGAACTACAACTTCTTCTCCACTGCTTTCTTCTTCATCCTCTGACAAGTCCTCATCTTCACTGTCTTCTACCTCTTTTGGGGGAAGGGCCATTTTCTTTGGCTCACCCTGATTTTTAGCAGCCTTCCCTAGCTTCACCAAGGTGGTAGAGCATGACTAGAGCACGGTGAGTGCGGATCCTTCGGCCAAGGCTCGGGCAATGTCGGTGGAGCGGCGAGTGTGGGCAGGAGCCAGTCCTTGAGCAGGCCTTTACTGGCTGAGACTGAGATGAAAGAATGAGCAGGCAGAATTCTATAAGCATTCATTAAGAGTTATGTTCCAGGCAATGTACTAAAGTACTAGGAATGTCCAAAGAAATGTCCAAATAGTCCCAGTCTTCCAGGGGTTCACATTTTAAAGGGGGATAAAGCCTATAAATAATGAGGCATATATAATAATGTTGTTATTTAGTTATTTCAGTTGTGTCTTACTCTTCATGGCCCCATTTGGAGTTTTCTTTGCAAAGATAGTGGAGTGGTTTGCCATTTCCTTCTCCAGGTCATTTTACAGATGAGGAAACTGAGGCCGATAGGGTTAAGTGACTTGCCCAGGGTCATACAGTTAATAAGTGTCAGAAACAAATTTGTAGTCAGGAAGATGAATCTTCCAGTCCCGGTACTCTATCCACTGCTGAGTCCATGCTGTCCACCTAGCTACCCCATAACAGTAATAGATACAATTTGCATGCTTTACAAATATTATCTCTTTTGATCCTCATAGGTGCTATTACAAACCTGTTTTACAGACAAAGAAACTGAGGGTATGTGACTTGCACAGAGTTACATAGCTCATACAATCTATCGGAGGCTAGATTTGAACTCAGGTCTATCCTGATTCCAGGTCAAGTGTGC
>CM053622.1:288603602-288630602 GCA_028646595.1 Phalanger gymnotis | reverse complement strand
TAGAAAGTAAGATTTTAGCTGGATCTTGAAGGAAGCCAGGGAGATGAAGATAAGAAGGAAGACATTGTCGGCTGGGAGAACAGCCAGTGAAAATATTCAGACTCTGGAGATGGAGTGCCATGTGAAAGGAATAGCTAGGAGGCCAATGTCACTGGATGTGTGTGTGTGTGTGTGTGTGTGTGTGTGTGTGTGTGTGTGTGTGAGTAAGGTGTAATGAGAGGTAGAAGGGGTGGCAGGTTGTGAAGGGCTCAAACGAGATAATATATGTAAACTGCTTTGTAAGACTTCAAGCACAATAAAAATGTAAACTATTACCATTATTTGCCTACTGCTAGCATGCCCATGTATTTCTGTCTATCAGTGCCACATAAAGACTCAGAGTAGCTTTCACATATGGCTTGCTAATGTTTAAAACAACTTCCTTGAAAGAAAAAATAAAGTCTCTTGCTTGCATCACTATCCCTATGTGATCTCTCCTGCAACATTCATTCTCATACTTGACCAAAGAATTCCTTCTATTTTGTAAAAGGTATTTCATTTGGGGACTGTTCACCCTTCAAATGAGTCTATTAGGAAGAATATTGAAGCATCAAGAGAACTCACTGATTGGAGCTCCAGAGAATTCCCTGGAGTGACAAAACAACTCAATGTCTCAATCTGTAGCTCCCAATACCATATTTTTCTGTCAGTTTCATGCAGTCTAAACATTATAGAGTTTGGTTTTCTGTTAAAGTTTCCCAGAATGCACAGTCTATGAGAGGAAACATTTCTAATATGTTCTTTAGAAAGAAAGAAGGAAAAGGAAGGGAGGAAGGAATAAAGAAGGAAGAAAAGAAGGAGAGAAGGGAGGAGAGAAAGCAGAAACAAGGAAAGGAAGAAAGAACAAAGAAAGGAAGAAAAGAAGGAAGTAAAGAAGTGTTGGGGAATTCTTACCCCATACTCCCAGGCCTTTGTCCAGCAAAGGCCTGATCTCGCGGGCAATGATGAGGCCGGAAGCCAAGATGGTGAATAGCTCCGTTTAATTAAGTCAGTGACCAGATTTTATAGCCTTCATTACGTAGTACTAGGACTGCCTTGATCCGCCTACTCTCCGCCTATTCTTCTCCTGTTCTCCTATTCTCCTCCCCTTTCTTTCCCTCGCTCTTCCCATGATTCACCTGTGCACAGGTGAACCTGGAAAAGAACCCTACACCACGTTGCCAACAAGGGCGAGACCCTTCCTCCAGACTCCATCTTGTTCCTCCCATACCTCAGAGCCCTGAGGTTTCTCAGTTGGCGTCTGGGCGGGGAGGTCCAACGATGTTTGGGGTCAGCTCTAACTCGTCCCATTACAAAGAAGGAAGAGATGAAGGAAGAACAGCGTGGAAGAGAGGGCAAAAGAAGAGGAGGTTGTAATACAGAAGGGGGCGGAAGCAGGAAAAGTAGACAATGGCATTTTAATCTTCTGAAAAGCCTGTCACTGATGGTCCCCCAGACAAAGTTAATCAAAGCAAGATCACCTCTAACAGATTTTTAAGGTGGTAGAAGGATGAAATACATAGAATTATTAATAAATCAAATATGACTACTATCCAAAAACCAATATTTGAGGACCATTAAGATACTAGTTATTATTTTAGAAAAATAGTGGTTCAAATGGTAGTTATGTTAGTATTCTGAAAAATTTGTGCTACATCTTCCAAGTCTACCTTGCCACTAATAAATTACAGTGCAAGAAGTGTGATCTGCTGTCTGACTGGGTATAAACACATACCCAGCTATCTGATGTTGGTTACAGTTATAAAAATACAATAGATTTATATGTTATGTTGATGATCATGTGCCAAGTACTTCACTAAATTCCAGTAGACAGTGATAATGGCAATGTGTTTCTTCCATCCATCCCCTGTTAGCTGCCAAGTCATAATTGTGTCCCTCAATTCTCAAAATGGTCAGGAACACATTGGAAATATTTAAAGTCTATTCAACAAGTGAATCTTATTACCTTTCTAACTGAGATGTCTGAATTTGTACATTTTTCATGGTCTTCATCCGAATCCTGATTGTAAATGCTATGTCAAGATTTAAAGCCCAGGAAATGAGTCCATTACCCTTCTCAGTAGGAGTTACTTACATGCTTCTCCACAGCATCTGCCAAGATGAAATGGCAATCCTGGATAGATTTGACTTCATCTGCTGGTGTAATATTTGCTACAAGAGAATCAAGTGTTAGGACAAAGCAATAAAGCAGAACACTGAATTAGTTGTGTCAAGTATTACTCTTAGAGAAGAGGCCTGAAGCCATGCAACCTGTTGTCTCCTGGGCCCTAGAGTCACTTTTGTTCTGGTTTCTGTTCACTGAAGTCTTCTAGTTTGTGAATTCAATGGTGTGTTCCAGCAGGAATGATAAAGCCTTGTAAATACTAGCCAAGTACACAAAAGACTTTGAATTGTATAATTTTAGAGTTCTAAAAGATGTTAGGTATCATCCAATTCCTTTGTTTTACAGTCAAAGAAACTGAGACCCAGAAAAGTTAAGTGACTTACCTGGGGTCAAATGTATGAGTTGGGTAAAAAAAATCTTTTTCTCTCAAACAACGTAAGAAGAATTCATGATTAAAAACATGAAAGTCAGCATGACACAGTAGAAAGAATGCTGGAATTGGAGTTAGAAAGACCTCTATCCTGTCCTAACTTGTATATTCAAGAGCTAGGTTATAGTACGCATGGCTCAAGCCTCATTTTCCCTATTTATGAAATGGGGTTGATGATTGCATCTATCCCCATGAGTAGTTGTGAGGATGAAATCAGATAATGCGTAGGATAATTTAGGTAAAATGCTTTGAAAACCTTAAAACATAATAAGAACTGTTACGTGTCAAGATAACTAATATGGTCAATAGATAGGTCTACTTGAGAAGCCAAAATCGTTATTAGAATATTCTTTTTGTGAATGGGGAATTAGAGACTAAGACATCAAACTTATCTAAATCAGTAGTTACATTTATATTATTGCATGCTTTGCTGCTCAAGGATGCCAAAGAAACAAGACATCCGGATATTCTCCCAGGTACAATACCAGATGAAGTGAGTTGGCTTTCCCAAATATTTTCTTCTTGCTAAGGTACCTCTGTTTTCTTACTCAAAGTCTCCAGAATACAAAGAGTTGGGATTAGAGTCCTGTGCTCTGAAAGTTCAAAAGTCCTGAGGGTAGGGGTTGGGCAGTGACTCAGAGCCAGGCAGTTCTGGGGTGGGGTATGTGGTGGCGATAATAAATTACACCTACACAATAAACTTTATAAAATTTTTTTTTCCAACAAGGCCATGGAAAAAGTAATTATAGTTATTTAAACTTTTAGAATTCTTAAAGCTTTAAAAAATACTTCCCTTCCAACAGCCCAGTAAGGTAAATAGTGAAAGTTTTGTCATCTTCATTTAACAAATGAGGAAGTGGAAGCTTCAAGACATTTGGAGTCTTCTGACTCCAAAGTCTACTGTTCTTTCTGCTGAATTTTTCTGGGGTATAGTGGGAGCTATTGATAACTGGTGCTAAAGAAAAGATCTGAGGTTGTGACACCTGCTACCCAATCAGCTCACAAAACCACCCCCAACAACAGAGGGATGGACATAGGAGTGACTTGCTCCTTCCCTTCAACTTCCACATATTCTCAGGCTTCCCCTTGGAGACTTCATTACCTTCTAATTTTAACCTAAACTCTCATGTTTAAAATGTTCAATTTAATCTATTTTTGAGGGATTAAAAAGTGAGGGGCATCCTACCCACCACCACTTTTCCCCAATGTGGTCCGGGATGACCTCGGTCCCCCTAGACTCTCACTTTTTTTAACTTGTTATGTCTAATCAGCTACCAAGTCAACCATTTCTCCCTTTGTAATACCTCATAGGTTCTTGTCTTCCATTTCCATTTCCACTGAAGGATTTTCTGACACTAGCTTCTTCTGCTTCTAACTGTCTTGCATACTGATTCCAATTTAATTTCCCAGAAACACAAGATGGACAAATTAAATGTTATGCTGTCATCCTCAAAAAAAAATTTAAGAGATCCACGGGAAAGCTGCCCTCATGTAGGTTATATCCAAACAGGAAGTGAAAATATCTATGGGTTATTATCTGCACCGGTGACTGGAGGGGGCCGTTCCTACATTTATTTGTGATCCTTGTATCTGTGAGCTCTAAATAAATTAATCATTGTATCTGAACTGTTTGGGCAGCTAGGTAGCACAGTCAGGAAGACCTGACCCTGGGTAAGTCACTTACCCCTGTTTGCCTCAGTTTCCATGGAGATGGAAATGGCAAACCATTCCACTACCTTTGCCAAAAAAACCCAAACAAACAAACCCAAATGGGGTCATGAAGAATCAGACATGACTGAACAAATGAACAGTTTCAAGCCCCACCTAGTGCAGGAGGGAAGTTATCTTCTGGAATTTCTAGCAAAAAAAAGTCTAGATATTTGCATGTTCTCTCATGTGAAATACATCCCTGGAAAATAAAGTTCCTCAATTTAATTGTAGGCATCAAAAGATTTTGGGAGTCTTGAAGATGACTGGTTATATTTACTGGTGGACTTTATAGGTTTTGGGTATTCAACCTTTTCTGAATTTTAGATATACTGCTCCAGTGAACAATTGATTAAGGTTAAAGTCAATCTACTTTAAGTGATCATTCTTTATAACTGTGCCCCTGAGAGAACAATGGTATTGCTTTTTACCATTGGAATGGACTTCCTGTCTCAATAAGATTATGAAATGGGTCTTTGTGGCCCCAATCCACTATTTTGGATTCATTTTTCCCCCTCAGGGGAAAATTGATCTATCTGTCAATCAATCAGTGAAGGAGTATTTATTGGGGCCTACTATGTACCTAGTACTGAACTGGTCACTGGAGAAATAAATACAAAAATGAGACTGTACCTACCTTCAAGAAACTTAATTTCTACTGGATGGAAAAAAAAAACTGTATTCAGAGATGAATGAAAAAACAGGATTTATACAGAATAAATACTCTGTGACAGAGTTGGTGATAATGGGAAAAACAAGAAAGGTTGCTTGAAGGAAATGGCTCTTAAAAGTGAGCTATTTCTTGGTGAGGTGTGTGTGTGGGGAGAGATGTCTATGGATTCTCAAAGGTGGGGAAGGAGAGATTTCTAGGAAGACAGTTTGTGCAAAGCTACAGAGATGGAAGATGGAACATTGTGTTTGCTAAATAGTAAATGGTATGGCTAGGGATCTATGCATGGGGAGGGGTAGGGAAGCAATAGTCCAGCAGTTCGGACATCTGGCTAGATGTAAATCATAAAGGGCATTAAATGTCAAACAAGAATTTGTATCTTGTCCTAAAAACATGGGGACCCACTGAAATTTCTTAAGTAGGAGATTGCCATGGTCAGACAGGTACTTTAGGAATATCACTATTCCAGCTCTTTGGTGAATGGATTGGAGATAAGGAAGCATTGGTTATATAGATATCAATTGGAAGTTCATTATTTTAGTCCTGGTAAGAAGAAATGTGGGCTTGGAATAGGATGGTTGTAGTTTGAGAAGAGAGAAGGGGGCAGAGAGTGATGACGTAGGGTTGATAAGATTTCATAAGTGATTGGACGTGGAGTATGAGTGAGAAAGCAGAGGAAAAGATGAATTCTAGAAATGAGCTCTGTTTTGGGCGTATTGAGTTTGAGATGCTTATGCGATACCCAGGTAGAGAATGTTGAAGACAATAATACTGGAACTCTGGAGAGATTAGGGATGAATATGTAGAATTGTATAGTCAATGCAAAGTGAGTCACATGCATAGAGATGATGGTTGAACCCAGAGACCATATTCCAGACTGAAATATTGAGAGAGTGAGAGAAAGGGAGAGGGAGGGAGGGAGAGAGAGAAAGGAGGAGGGACAGAGAGAGAGAGAGAGAGAGAGAGAGAGAGAGAGAGAGAGAGTAGAGGAAGACAAAGAAAGAGTTCTTGTGAAAGAATAGTACAGTGATGATTGTGGAAGCTGATCTTTCTCTAATACTTGCTCTCTATTCAACTTTGAGCTTGCTATATGACCTCTTTGAATCTGTTTCCTTATCTATAAAATAGAAGGTTTAGCCTTTTGAACTTTGATTATAATTTGCACTCATTCTAAGCCATCAGTTCTTTACCTACCGGACTGATATTTTTGTGATGGTAAATGAGGCCATCTATTGTCTCAATTTTTAACTAGTCCTTAGTCATTTAACGGATGTTGCCTCAGTCAGACTGAGACCTGGAAAAGACCTTAATTTGGAAAGGCCAAGGTCACTCACTGCATCTCGGGCTGTCACCAGTTGTCTTGACTTTTATCTTGCAGCTGGACTTTGATGGCTCTGGAAGATGCTCCTTTCCAACACTGTCCAATATTTTTGACACTCCCTCCAATAGTCACAACTTCAGCTGAAGCATTACTCTGTACTTTGCAGGACTGAAAGAATTCCTCTTATGATAATAATGATGATTAAGGGTTTGATAATCATTTCTCTTGAGAATATATTATATGACTACAGAGGCTTTAACCTCAAGGAATGAATCTCTACAGTTGAAGAATAGGAATTCTGACACAATAAAGGAAAACCAAGAGTCTTAGCAGGAACCCTCAGGTCACCATGCTGCCTGCCTAGCCCACACAAAGCTTTAAGTGGGCTGTTTAGTGGACCTTCAAACTGCCCCTTCAAGGTGGCTGTCTTGCCCATCCTCTTGGAAAAGTCTTTCCATCTTGGCAGGACCTGCCGAAGCATATATTCCACTGGTATAGTCTTTGAGAACCCAGGGTCAATGTTGTTCAGTCACATTTTCAGTTGTTTCTGACTCTTTGTGACCCTATTTGGGTTTTCTTGGCAAAGATATTGAAATGGTTAACTATTTCCTTCTCCAGCTCATTTTACAAAAGAGAAAACTGAGGCAAACAGGGATAAATGACTTGGACAGGGTCACACAGCTAGTAACTATCTAAGGCTGGATTTGGACTCAGGAAGATGAGTCTTCTTGATTCTAGGTCCTGCAATCTATCCACTGAGCCACCTAGCTGCCCTAGAGTCAGTGTGACAGAGAAATTAAAGTGAAATTAATCCAACATTTATTAAAACACACACACACACATACACCATTTATTTTTTATCCTTCAAGGCTTAGATCAGATGCTACCTGCTAGACAACACCTTTTCCAATGATGCTTCAGTTATCAATGCTCTCTCTTTTTTCTTCAATTACTTTTCATTTTTCTGGGTACGTGTTGTATCTACCCTGCCTTCCTCCTCCAGCAGAATATAAATGCCTCAGAAGTAAGGGCTGTCCCTTTTTTCTTTCTATATTTTCAGTGCCTAACACAGTGCCATGCATGTAGTAGTTATTTAATAAATGCTTTTGAATAGTGGTTGAATTGAATTTTTGTTGAACATCATTATTTTTTAAATGACCTTTTGCAACTCGGCAAGTATTTCTGCAATAACCATAAAAGTTTTTAAACAAGTATGATTGAGGCTTTTTTTCTTCTTCCTGCGTTTGAGCAGTTTTCCATTTGTCTAATCTACTTGCCAGTGGGTTAGTCTGTTGCCAAAAGGACAGATTTCTGCTAACGGGCTATTTATATTTCATACACATAGAATGAAATTCTTAGCAGATATTTGCCACGACTGGCCTCTGAGAATCTTGGTAGCATCATTTGTGTCAGAAGTTTAGGACTTGCAATGTTTTTTCTTGTGGGAAATGTCTACTGCGCTGGCAGCAACATTTCATCATCTTCATCTAGGAAAAACAGGGTCAGATTGGCTGCAGAAGACAAAAAGAGGAGAACAGCAGTAGTTACCAGACTGTATCAAAAGCTTCTCCTTAAACTTCCAGAGAAGATAGATACCTTAAGACTTTTGATGTGGTACATGGTCAACAAAGTGATACACCTTGTCATGTCCTACTTTGTGGAAGTAGTCTATAAAGGCCAGATGAGTCTGTCAAAAGAACATTTATCAATTGCTTACTGTATGCCAGGCACCATACTAAACAGAGATACAAAGGAAGGCAAAACAGTCCTGGCCATCCAGGGATTTTAATATGGGACACAACTTAAAAAATTGCACACACAAAAATATGTACAGTATACATGAAATGAGTCAAGGAGGGTGAAGGGACTTGCCCCAGATCACACAGCTAGTAAGTGTTCGAAGCCAGATTTGAGCTAAGGTCTTCCTGACTCTAGGCCTGGTGCTCTATCTACTGCACCACCTAGCTAGAAGTCCTGGAGACCTGCAGGATCATGGAATCATTAAGATTTAGAGTTGGAAGGAGAACTAGAGGCCATATAGTACGACCCCCTTTCTTTTCAGTTGATAAATCTGAGATGTAATAAAGTGACATGAGCTCCCCATAGGGCCACAGGTAAGTAAAAAGCAGACTAGCAGAACTGGGTCTCTGAAGGCGACTCCAAGAGAGGATTCCAAAAATTATGTTTTTAACAGTGACAACACCACTTAAATAAGTGTATTGTTCCCTGTGGTGACTGCTTCGAAGGTGACAACATTCACTTGAAATACAAATGGAGGGATATTACAAAAACATTTTATAAGTATTACTTATCAGTCCCATAGGCTGCAGCTTATGTAGTATGTAGTCCTACCTGTAACATGGTACTAGGACTGAATAGATTCAGATCCATTCATAACTTGTTTTTAGGGTACTATTAGAGTATAGAGAAAGATAGCATGATTGAGTAACTAGAGTTCTGGCCTCAGAGTAAGGAAGATTTTAGTTCAGATCCTATCTCTGACATATGCAACTGTATGACCCTGAGTAAGTCATTCAGTCTCTCATTGCTTTTGTATAATTATAAATTGCAAAGCAAGTTACTAGTAGAGGGAATTTCTTTATCAAGTGCTCCCTATACTAATGAAATCACGGGATGGATGTCTACTACCCCACTCCCCCAAAATGAAGGTGTATAAGGCTGCTTAAGGAGAACAGGATAATTTTTTTTCCTTCCCTCAAAATGAGAGAAAGATAAATGCCTATAGCACCTGAATGACAATGGCACAAAGGACAAGAAAGGAGAGGCAGGGGAAGAGAGTGGAATCCTGCATAGTTCTGCCATCTGTTATAATTTTGTGTAACCATCAAAAAAGCCCTCATTTTTCTCCCTCTTTTTACTCAAGTACAAAGTGGGATAGTTACTACTTGGCTCCCTCTCGAGTGTAATCATGAGAATAAATTGGTTAATTTTGCAGAGTGCTTTGAAAATGAAAAGTGGTGTAGGCGTATTATATTGCCAGTAGGCCTTACCAGGGCACAACAAGGAAGGCAGCACAAAGGTGGCTGCAGCAGGGATCTTGCAGAGTGAATTTGATGATTGCTTTTTGCAAATTATACATTCTTATTTATAAATCTTGTCAATGAAATAAATTGAATGGAATCACCAGCTGGTCCTAAATATCATCTTTATTACCTAGAACTGGTCTTTAGAGAGCTTTTGTGAGAGATCCTGAAAGCCTTGAGACCATTATATATGTTGGGGATACATTACATAATTCTAATAATTGCAATGATCATCTCTTTATTGACTTAGTGAGGTGAGGAGGGACCGACACATTTAGCCTTATGAAAGGGGCCAAAAGCAGAACATTCTTAAAAATAGCTAGCCATAAATACACCAGACAGTATTTCACAGAGTTTATGTGAAAGGAAATTGAAGCCTCCTGAAAATAAAACTGAATCTTGTTCAAACAACTTTAGATATACTCATCTCATTTTATTGTTATTATGTATAATAAGCTGCTTTATCCCAGCCCGTTATCATTAACCCTCAGTATATTTTCATAAAGGTCGTACTCTTTTACTATTCACAGGGTTTAGAATTTTTCCTCCCGAACAAGTATGACAGAATTTATTTATTTGTAATGAGAACTAAAGACTCCTCTATGTGGATAAAGTGGGAACAAGAGAACAGGAATTTATTAAGCAACTACTGTGTGCCAGGCACTGTGCTAAGCACTTTCATTATATTATCTCATCTTATTATCATCTCACAACAACCCTAAGAGGTAGGTACTATTATTAAACCCCATTTTATAGTTGAGTGAATTTAAGTAGACAATGACTTGCTCAAGGTCACACAGATAGGAAGTGTCTGAAACTGGATTGGAACTCAGGTCCTCTTCACTTTCGGCTCAGTGTGCTACCTATCCTTCATGTCATGAAAGGTGAAGGAGCAGAACAATAGATAACAAGGTAGCAGACTGGGTCCATAAACAAAGTGTTTGATTTTCCTCATGTTACTTATAATAGTTTTAGTTCTTTTTGTTTTTTGTTTGTTTGTTTGTTTGTTTTGGTCTGCATCTCCCAGGTTGTCTGTGTAGAGAGCCCACTCTTTAAGGAAACCTCCTCTACCAGTGCTGATGTGCGATTTAGAGAGTTGCCTGGGTACCTCTGAGACCACAAGTGACTCGGTGAGGATCATGCAGACATTATGTTTCAGGAGTATGACTTGAATCTGACACTCATTGACTCTTACCCTAGTTCACTATCCCCTTTGCTGGACTTGACTACTTATTTGGAGAACTAAGTGAAAATACCCTTTGGAGACTGAATTATCCAACATGCTGTCTACACTGCTTAAGTTGATAGGATAACAGCTGACGACAAAACCTTTAAAAATACTCAACTGCAGTTAAAAAAATAAAACAAGCACAGGGAAGGAATCATCCCACTGAAGGTTGAACTCAACATCATCAACAACAAAAAATCTCCTGTTCTTAAGGGCAACAGATTGCTACCCAGCTGGATCAGGCAGGAAGAGAACTTGAAAGATGGGTCCTCCTCAGAGAACACATTTAGTCTTACAAAGGTTTTAAATCTTGAAACTAATAGCACGAACTCCTTGATTGATCTCATGAATTATTTGGATACCGAGGAAGAAAGATTGTTTCAAAATAAACAAGAACAACAAGACATAAGTGTGTGCTATAGCATCTAGGTTTGGGGAACCTGCAGCCTCAAGGCCACTTGTGGCTGTCTAGATGGCCCTTTGACTGAATCCAAACTTCGCAGAACAAATCCCCTCAATAAAATGATTTGTTCTGTAAAATTTGCTATAGGCTAGTAATAATGATATCTAGCATTTATATAATACCTCAAGGTTTGGGAAGTGACTTACATATATCATATCATCTGATCTTTACAATAACTCCTAGGACATAGATGACACAATTGTCCCCATTTTACAGATGAGGAAACTGAGATACAGAGAAGTTAAGTATCTTATACGAGGTCACATAGATAATGAATATCTCAGGCAGGGTCTGAACCTGAGTGTTCTTGATTCTAAATATGGCACTCTATCTGCTACAACCCTAAGGGACTTTAGGTCATATTTTAGAGTAAGCTATTAATAACCTGCATAGGTACCAGAGGACTGGTATTTGACTCCAATATGTTAATACCCATGAGGGAATGTGGTGTGGTCATATTAGCCTTAGCCTTATTCACTGAGACTCCTGTTCTCAGTAAAAAGAAAGACCTCTTTGGTTTTCAAAGCAAACTGTTGAGGGGAAGAAAGGCTCACTTCTTACATTCAAGGGTACCAGTAAAATCAGTTTTGGCTGACGACGGTTTGGAATCAAGTTGTATTTTCTTGTCAAGGTCAGACTTTCATGAACTATTTCTTACTATGCTTTTATATTTTCTGGGATAACGTACTTTAATTGCTATTCGTTCCCTTGGATCTAGCAGAGTTAGTAGGGAATTTATTTTACCTCAGAGTTTTTGAAACTAGAAAGACACAAGTACACCTTTGGGGTCACTTGGCATAGTGTGGAAAAAATCCCCAATAATCCATACCAAAGGAAGCCAAACCAAACAAAGCCAACCAAACAAGCAAACAAGTGAAAAAAAAATACAGGATTTGGCATCAGACAATTTGGGTTTGAATCCAAATTCTATTGTCACAGGACATCATCCACCACTGTGACTTTGGAAAAAGTCGTTGTGCCTGAGCTTCATCATCTATAAAAGCAAGGGTTTGGAAAAAGATCTCTAAGTGCCCTTCCAGGTCTACCTCTAGGATATTATATGGATAATAACCTTTGTATTTTCTTTGTTCAACTACTTTGGCAGGTTTATATCTTTAGTACTTCCTAGAGTAAAGAGATTTGACCATGAATGAAAACACACCTAGGAATATGATCTCTGTGATGGAACTTGGTGCCTCCAGATCAAGTGGGACTAGATATAGTCCATATTATTATCAAATACTTCTGTGTGTATAGGTTTTTACATAGATAACTTGGAAGAAGTAATTCAATAACCTTTCTTCCCTTGCTTGGAAGAGACTCTGGAGAAATCCTAGATGGAGAGGGAGGGGGAAAGGAATGAGCGTTTATAGACTACCTACTATGTGTCAGGCACTGTGTTGTGTTTTAGAAATATTATCTCATTTGAGCCTCACACCAGTCCTGGGAGACAGGTGCTATTATTATCTCCAAACTTAGTCTTGAGGAAAAAGGCAGAGATTAAGTGACTTGTCCAAGGTAACACAACTATTAGATTAAGTCTTCCTAATTCCAGGCCCAGTGTTCTATGCACTGCACTTCTTGATGCTTTACAATAAATAATCATTCTGCTTGGTAATACATTGAGATGATATGACTTTTCCAGTAGACAGTCTATTTTAAGATAAGCATCTGTCCTTGTGGAACTTCCTTTGTAGAACTTACTTCATAGGAGAGCAAAGCAGTTGAAATGGAGTAGTTTTTATTTGTTTGGTGCAGGGATTGGGGAGCAGGAGTAAACGTGGATAAGAGGTTATGCTATATTTCAAAACTAGGAGTTATTTTGACTTTATAATGGGGTCATTTTAAATAATAGCTGACATTTATCTAGCACTTATGTGGCCAGCAATGAGCTAACAGTTTGTAAATATTATTTCATTTGATCCTCCAAACAATCCTAGGAAGTACGGGCTATTATTGTCCAGTTTACAGATAAGAAAACTAAGGCAGACAGAGGTTAAGCGACTTACTCAGGGTCACATAGCTAGTAAGTGTCTGAGGTTGGATTTGAACTCAGGTATTCCTGACTCCAGGCTTAGCACTCTATCTACTACACCACCTAAATTCTATTCTTTATTTAAGGCCCTTCACCATTCAGAGACAAGGGCCTTTTTGGGATAAAAATCATATTTATCAATTTACATCAAATAAAAAATATTGAGCTCTGATTTTGGGCAATGCTCTGTCCTAGGCACTCTGAGGATACAAAAGCATAAGACTTAGTTTTTTTTGCCTTTCAAGAACTTAAAATCTCTCAGCAATGATTATACATAAGTATGTGACAAACTAAATAAAAATAAAGGACCTAATTAATATTTTAAGATAAGACTAGTAAAGATTATATAAGATTTAGAACTAGAAGGGAGTTTGGAGACAATTTAGTCCAAACCCTTGTTTTATAGATGAGGAAAGTGAAGTCCTAAAACATTAAGTGATTCAGCTGTCGTCCATTTGCTTGTCTAGGAGGCAAGATTTGAATCCTGGTCTTCTGGTCTCTGGGTCCATATGATGCCATGCTACACAGGTAGGGAAATACAAAGTATTTTCAATGACACTTTGCTAGAGTGGAGAATGCACATAGGGAAGAAATGATTTGAGCAATAGTGTATATGTTTTGAAATTTAATTGTCTTGCCTTTCCCCCTTTTCTTCCCAAATTATCAATATTTTCTTCTTTCTCAAATTCCCATGTATACCTGCATCTCCCAAACCCTTTTTTGAATTGTGGCTCATTTCATTTCTGTCTGTATATCCCCAGTGACTAGTACAGTGCCTTACATGTTGTTGAATTGAATGCAATTGAATGCCAACCTAAGACATTTGCATATTCTATTCATTCATTCATTCATTTACCTATTCATTCATTTGTTTGTTCATTTATTTATTGTTATTTGGAAGACAGTAGATACCAGTGAAGGTTTATCAGCAGGACCTTGCTCCTCTAGTCTTTTCTGCTGGGCTAGCTGCTGTACTCATTCTGGATTCCTGGACTGTAAGATCCCTGTTGCTTGAGTGCCCAGGATGGAGACTCCATTTCCTACACTTAGAATTGTAAAGGAATGAGAAAGGGCCAAACTCTGGACCACACGGACTAAGAAGGGGATGACTCTCAGACCCTTTCCTCTTATCCCATGGTATGAGTGAAAGAGTCTGTCACCTTCAAATAGGAATACAGGAAAATCCTCAAACTGAATTCAGTAAAGCAGTTCTAAAGACACAGACAGTTCAGGTTAGGCTGCTTCCAATTGGCTGGTAAGTCAACACAAAATGTCCATGCATGCCCATTCTCCAGTTTCCCAGAAGCAGGTATCCAGCATCTTCTATGTAGATAATACCTCTTTAGGTAATCTAGCCACATATCAAATTTCTATTACATTAAAAGTCTTCCCTCCTTTTTAAAAAACAAAGAAACAATGTTTACTAGAACACTCAACAGAAAATGAACACATACAGGGAGTGTATTAATTTCCAGAAACATACTCAAAAGGAAAACCAAAAATAGAGTTAAAATAATCTTTAACAAATAGAAACAAACTCTGTTATCTATATTCTATTAAAATTTCTTTAGTAGTTGAGTGTATGTTTAGAAAAGCATATATGGAGAAATTATACAAGTTTACAAATAATTGGATAACTCCTGCAAAATTAAAGGGGTTAGCTGATATGGCATTGTTGGTAAACACTGGGATTAAATGCTCATGGTGGTCAGGCTGGTAATTAGCTCAGAGATTTCTTATAGCTTGAATATATAAGGGATTCTCCTTTGATTGACATCCCTTGTGTTTTTCAATTTCACTGCCCAGTGATACATATATCATCTGTCTCATTTTTTTCTGGTCACTGATTTTATTTGGTTAAATGCAGGAAAATTAGAGTTCATGGCCTATACATTTATATCAGTACCATCAAAACATCCATCACATTTTCCTTCAGAAAAAAAATCCATTAGTAGTTGTCCTCTTTTCTTTCCTTTTCTCTTCTTTCCTTTTCTCTTCTTTCCTTTTCTTTTTTCTTTCCTTTCCTTTCCTTTCCTTTCCTTTCTTTCTTTCTTTCTTTCTTTCTTTCTTTCTTTCTTTCTTTCTTTCTTTCTTTCTTTCTTTCTTTCTTTTGCCAGTCACAACATGTTGGTATTTCCAAGGTGAAAGATCATGGGAGAATCCCAGAGACTAGTCTGCCTTTTCTTTCTTACTATCTTCCATTAACCTTAATTTTTTAAATGATGAAACCAGCTGCTAAAGGAAACCATAACAAACCAGGATAGATTTTATTTTATTTTGGTAGAAATGGAATACAAGAGGGGGTAGAAAAGAAGAACTATGGGAGAGGAAGAAGATGAGGGTGAATGGGATTTTACTTCATTGTGTGTCTTCTCACCTGTTTGAAGACTCCTTCTGTACATGTCACTGCTATGCTGTTAGAAGTTAAGTCTTTTGTTAAATTATTTAGAGCTTTGGGGCGCTGCCAATCAGGGCAGGATTAAAGCTGTGTTTTCCTTTTGGGGTCCTGTTGGTCTGCTGCTATCTGCTTTTCCTTACAAAATAGCAAAGAGAAAAGCAAATGAAAAGAGAAAAATTAACATTGATTACAGATTAATTCTACCGAATTGAGCTATCTCTGAAAGTTGAGAAAGGTCCGGAATCTTATCAGGAATTAGATCTTATAATATAGTGCTTTGTGAAAGCAAATTTTCTATTAAACCACATCAAGATTTTTTAATGCCTTTTTTTCCTCCCCACTTGTTTCCTTATATTTATTTTGTAAATTTGAAAGCCAAATGCGCCTTCTATTGATCTATGAAAAATAGAATTCTTTTGAGGTTAGAATCTTTTGAGGATGAATTGAATTGAAAATGGTATGTAGTGATCATGGAAAATAAACCATTTAATTTATGGATTTTTTCTTCTTGATGTTTAAAGCAGTGTTTTGTGAAGCCCATTACTTTAGGCAGGAAGGAATAAATCTAGCTGAACATTATTGACATACTTCAAAAAATAGAAAATAAAATACATCCAGCTGGCACAATTATCTTTCAAGGGCTTCAGTGGAACTATGGCATTGGGCAGTAGAACCTGGAATGATGGATTCTCTTAGTGAAACTCTGGAGAAGTCACAGGGGATTTCATGATTCATTTAGAGACTTTGCTTCACTCCATATGCAGTGTGAGTGGAGGAGCCTATAATGGTTCCACTTGCTCATCTCTCAAGACAATAAATACAATCATTACAATTAAATAGTTTGGTTTAGGGGGTTATGGAATTGCACATGGAGATTGTGATGTTAATATCATCAACACAGCCATGGGCTTCTTATGAAGTTGATAAATGTTGCCTCTTAGGCAAAAATTTATACTTTTGGTATGTATTCTTCCTTCATCTATGAAATGAGAGCAGTGCTCTTAATGAGTAACTTGTGAATAGCAAAAGGAATTAGTGGAAAGTATTAGCAATCCTGCCTGAGTTAAGCTATAGCAGCAAGACACCTCAGGGAAAGCTTTGACTTGAGCTATTAAGTGAGTTATAGGAGTGACTGTTATATACTGAAGATACCTGGGACACCCCCAAATTCCTTATTCACTCAAGGAAACAAGAGAGTTGAGGAATCACTTATTTCTCTGTAGATGTAGCTCTGAGGCTTTGGGGAAAGTTTGGAGATGAATCTCCCCTTTTTCTTTTCAACATGGAAGAGGCCACTTGAGAAGCCTATCGGCAGCTCTCGGATTTCAGCCAGCAGAGTTGTGGTTGCTCAAGGTGCCTTCCAGCTGGGTGTCTTAAAAGTCTTAAGTGCCTGGCAGCTGGCACAAAGATTGTCTCACCAGGTGATTTTTATGCATCATTGCCCTATGCTTCCTTTCCTTTGAAAGAGAAAGTAAATAAATATATTTATGTTTCAAGGGGAAAAGATCATAACTGTCATAGTTGTCACAGACAGACAACAGCGATGTGTGGAAGCTGCATATTCCTTTGAGCCACATTCGGGGGTTGTTCCTCGAGGTACGCTACAACCATGTAAAATTCAAGTGCTTAGCAACGGTCCAGGTTAAGGGATCCTGCTTTACCCAAAGCAATCACTTTGTTACCAAGGCATGATTTTGGAAAATACGGACTAATTGCTTAAAATATTCTGTCTCTGTCCCTGCTTACTTTCAACACTTATGATAAAAATGCTTCTTGTAGAAATGTTGCTGAGATGACCCTTTGTTGTTTGCCTGCCCTTGTGATGCCTCAGACCCTCTTTGTTATTTGAAATCTCCACTACTTTAGGGAAAAAAAATCCATTCATTTCAAAGAGAGAATGCCTCACTTCGCAAGCCACTGAAAGGGTTTCAAGTCAATGCACAGAAAACATGAAATGGGAAGGTTTTCCCTTCCCATAATTGCTGTAGTTCCTTTAAATTTCAGTCCCTCTATGCTATGATTTGCCTCAGAGATCCGGGATCTGAATGTCAATTTTCTTTCAAAGATCAAATCAGCGGTAACACTATTTGGTGCCTATTTTGTACCCATTAATGATAGAGTTTACATACTTGAGCTGTCCTTCAACTTGGCCTTTAAAAAAGTAACAGGGACCTACAGAGGGCTGAAAACAGAGGGAGGCCAGACACAGAAGTCTGCCCACGGTCCTGGAAAGAGGACTGCATATCCCTGTAGCCTCTGTGAGGACCCACTTTCACATAGGGTCAGATGGAAAAGCAAGAGAGACAGACTCAAAGACAAAGAAAAGATTCAGAATACTGGGGAGAGAAGTTGTAAAGGAAGATAGATCATAAACCTTACTTGGGCCTAAAGAGAGTCCCATATGTTATACCAATTGTATGGCTCCAGAAGGGAAGAAAAAATGGTGCTAGATGAAGTTATGTGCCATGAGAAACACTCAGGACATATTGCTTCACCCGTAGTGTAAGTCATGGAAATTCTAGGTTCTAGCAAGCAGGTGGGATGCATAATAAGGAAAGCTTGCTTCATAGTGAGTTTTTCTGATTGTCAAAGGACTCGGTTTTGCATGTTTTGTTGTGATAAGCAATACTCATTCTATAGCTCATGTCTTATTAATATGAAACTTGCCAAAGGCCTCAGGGATCTCTGGGGCATAATCTCTGGCAAAATTCTGATATTTTCAGGGTAAATCTTTGTTGGGAGCAAAATGAACCATAGTGATCATAAATGAGAAAGGTCTCCAAGATGACCACAGTCCATCATGTCAGAGCTCAGGCCCAATTGATTCACATGTAACAGAATCAATAGCTAATCTAATATATAACAGTAGATGATGCTTTGGATAATCAGTGGTTAATACAATTAGACACTCTGTTGGATTAAAATGTGAAAACCAAAACTATTTGAATATCATCACACAAGAAACTCCTTAATTAGAAGAATTATTTTCAATTTTAAAAATCAAAATGCATCCATAAAACACACCAGAAATTTTTGCTATTTCACCAACATTTATTGGATGATAGAGCTGGCACAAATCTGTTAGAATAATGTTCAGGCAAGCTACAGTCCTACCTAAGTTGAGGCTTAAAGTACTGTTAATGACAACATGGGAGGGCTCACTGTGACTCCCCCAGAAAACCATCTCACCTTTCTGTGGTTTAACCTGAAATATAGCTCATTTGCCCTTTGGGCTGAAAAACCGCTGTTAGCTATGGCTTTCTTGCACATTTCACCATCAAGATCTCAGCAGTGGAAAGGCTTTAGAATGTCTTCTCCTTTCCTTACTCCCTAATCATGGCACATGAACCCCTTATGTGTTTTAAAAGGGATTTTCCTACAAACTAATTCAGGGAAAACAGTGGGAGTGAGGGAGAGGGAGGTTGGTGTTATACACAATAACAGACAAAAATGGTAAGAATTGAAACTTTGCAAAGGTTCTTATCATTTTATTCTGGTGCTGCACACCATCTAAAGAATATTTAACTTAGAATTCTTAGCACCTGCTGCCTAACTTCCTGTGTGTTCTTGGACTTCAGTACAATTCTCCTACCACAGACGGGGCTGTCCAAACCCAGGGTATATCCAACCCTTTGATTGTCAGTTGGGGATAAGAAGGCTAGAATTTAGGCAGGTAGCATTGACAAGCTTGTTTTATCCTTAGGCTATTTTACCCTAACCATTGGTGAATGTATTGTGACCCAGGAAATGCATCCTAACTCCTAATAAGAAAAGAGTTCCTTAACTGGGTCACAAAATTATTTCTGCATCTGCCAATTATGAGGACAGACCTTAATTTGCTTCTTGAGAAAATAGAAATGGCATAAAATTGGGGGAAAGACAGCTGGCCTAGACCAATATGTCCAGAAAAAGTTGATGCTTGGGGTTAAGCATTCTTGAGGATGTTGAGAGATCTATTTTAAAAGTGGCTCATGAAGAGAAAAATACCATAGGGTGTCAAATAATTCTCAGACTTTATTACTTCTCCCCCATTTCCCCAAAGTGATCACTCATAGGTCACCTCTATGCCTTCTTTCCCATTTACATAAAATATTTATAAGGATAGTCTACATATGCATCAGGTGATATCCTTGAGGAAGGTATGAGGCAAAAATAGGTAGCTTTGAACAAGTAACATTATATATTGTGTGACTTTACT
The DNA here is from genome assembly GCA_028646595.1 of Phalanger gymnotis. Lineage (NCBI taxonomy): Eukaryota > Metazoa > Chordata > Mammalia > Diprotodontia > Phalangeridae > Phalanger > Phalanger gymnotis. The sequence goes on along the minus strand of CM053622.1, from coordinate 288,610,965 downwards.
GTCACACAAATGACTTAAAATATAGAGAATACAAGATCTCTCTGAGCTTATTATGATTTGTTGACTATGAAAAAGCATCTGAATGGGTAGAACAAAATGCACATTTGATGGAACAAGGAATCTCTCATGAATTCATCAAAATTGTACAAGATTTCTTTAAAATATATCAATGAAGGCAATCTTGTTCAATGAGCTTCTAATGATCTATATCAAGTGAAGTGTAAGGCAAGAAGATGGTTATTCAATCAAGGTATTTACCACTATCATGGAGGGTAGCCAGTACAGAGCCGAAGTCAAAGAGACGTTGATCCTCTATCGGTAGTGAGTGAATCAGTCATTCGAGAAATATTTATCAAGCATCTCTTGGTTACTTCTTTTTGAGGATGACATTGGGTTTCTGGTGTCAAATCTTGAAACATAACATAACCCCCTAAATGGGATCCCCAGTCACTCGGAAGGATTTTGATTCAACTATCCACCACCACCACCACCACCACCACCACCACAACAACAACAACACAACTCAGTGGATCAAGAATGCCTGTTTTCTAGACCATTGTATGCAATTGGATCTACAACCTATGGAGCTTGTCCTTCAGCACATAGGTCCTGGACAGACATTGCAAAGACATAATGAGCTGGTCTCAGTATTGATCAGGAGCAGGGCAGTGGACTGGATTGCCTTTGGGTGATTACAAAGTTCTTTTAATGGCCCCAAGCTTCTCCCTTAAATAAAGACTTTTTTTGTTTGGTTGAACATCACTATTCTTCAGGTGCCTTTTCTTTATAGATAGCCTAGTCTCCAACTAATTGAAGTTGATGGCCATCCCATGGGCAATGGAGGGGATTATGGAAGGTGTGAACTGGCTGCAAGGCATTACAAATATGGAAGTTTGAATGAGAAATAGTATAAAGAAAATCATCAAAGAAATATGTGGTCATAAATTAAAATGAACTAATCACATAATTAGAATGAAGGATGACTGATGGATAGGTTGTGTGCTCCACTAGTATCCTTAGTATATCAGAAGAAGTAAGGTCTCCAGAGCTTTAGGCAGATATGGTCTAGTGACCCCATTGAGAACATGAACAAGAGTCGTGTAGGATGTACATATATGGATGGGCTGTGATTTGCATTATTGAGAAAATATTTACATCAACAAGATTATAGATGTCTTAGAGTTGGGGAAAGTGAATAAGAGAGAGCACTTTCAGAGAAGACAAATACAGGACAGTACTAGTTGGGGGGCTCAGGGAAGCTTCGTGAAGGACGGCATTTGAGCTGCATATTGAATCTCTGCCTTCCTTCAAGCCTCAGCTCAAGTTATACCTTTTTGAAGAGCCATTTCCTTAGTTATCAGTTTTGCTATTCCAAATCATTGTGTATTTTTAATATTTTTAAAAATTTCTTTGTGAATATGTTCTATCCTCAGTACAATGTAAAATCCTTGATGATAGGAATTATCTCACTTTTATACTTATTTCCCTGATGCCTGGAACAGAATAGGGTCTTAATAAATCCTTGTTGATTGACTAAAAGGGTGTATATAGCAATAGTTGGGAACAGAGAGGATAAAGCAGTCTCCCAATTCTAGGGGGGAGCCATGTGAAAAAGAAAGACACTGGATGAGAAAGAGTTAGAGATACTTAGGAAACAGTGAATAGTCCAATTTTGATTAAGCATTGACATTGCAAGGTGACTTATTATGGGATAAAAATGGAAAGGTCAATTGGAGCCAGATTATGAAGGCCCTTGGATGTGCAACTAGGGACTTTGACTTTATGTGGTAGCTAACGGGAACCATCGAAGGTTTTTGAACAGTAAGGTGATGTGATAAGCTAGCTCAAACTATTGTCCATAATGAATTAATGAGGTTATTTATCAAAATGATTTCACCAAAATTAACTCACTCTAAAAATGGCAGCAAGGGGGCTATTATGTTTAGAATGTGAAACTATTAAGACTCAGCTAAATTTTTCACTTCAACTCAGCAACATTTATTAAACATCTATCACATTTTAGGTGATATAGATACAAAAAATGAAAATTGGCACAGATCCTGTCCTCAAGGAAAGAGATCACAATTTGATAGAGGAGACAAAGTGACAACTTGCTATAATAACAGTTAAAAAAAGGATTTGAACATATGAGGTCTAGGCGAGTGGTCTGAGGATCACATCTGGATGGAGAAAGGAGGTTGAATTAGGAAAAGCTTCCAGGAGGGGTGACTGTCTAAACTGGACCTTGAAGGAAGGGAAAGATATTTATATGCAGAGATGGTGGCATAAAGGATTATGTGTACAAAGTCACAGAGATTGTGGAGGAAAGAATGATATTGGGGAGCATTTAGGAATGTAGTTTGGTTGGAGCATGGAGTACATAAAGGGGAGTAATATGAAATATGATTGGAAGGGTCATTTGGAAGAACCAGATTGTGAAGAAAATAAAAAAAAATTAAAAATAGCTAGCATTTAAGTTTCTGCAAAGCTCTTTATAAATTCAATCACATTTTGTCCTCACAACAACCTTGGGAGGTAGGCGCTATTATTATCCCCATTTTATAGATGAGGAAACTGAAGCAAACAGAGGGTAAGTGATTTGCCTAAAGTCACATAGCTAATTAATATCCGAGTCTAGATTGAACTCATGGTTTCCTGACTCTAGTCCAGCACTTTATTCACTGCACTGCTTAGTAGACTTAGTGATAGTGAAAGGCATTCAACAGGCAATAGGGAGCCATGGAAGGTTTGGAGCAGGGGAGTGATGTGAACAGAGGTGTGTAAAAAGAAAATTAAAGCAGACAGTAGACTTCATTTATTTATTTATTTTAGCTAAGACTTTCCATTTCTACCCAAAATGATGGACTTTTCTTTCCTTTGAATCCATGAGCTGTGTATATAAAATCTCTGGCTATCAAATAGACATTACACTTCTGAACTGCTGACTGGAAAGAAAGAAGTCAGCTATGTTCAGTGGAACTAGATGTAGTTATTGGGTGTAAAGTTCTATGCTCTGACATCCCTCTTCTGAAAATGGCATTTTAGGTGTCAGAAACATAAACTTGTCATAAGTGACATGAAGGAAATGGCCTGAGGCTCTAGGCCTGAGACAACTGACAGGAAGTCAACAGATCCACAAGCAGCGGGTGGAAACTCTGTCTACCACGCAATTACAGCCAGTGGAGAGATGGAGAATGTACAGGCTCAGGTGTGCAGGGAAGGGAGAAAAGCTGGTCAAGTAGCACTTCCAAAGTATGTGCTTTTAAATTCTGACTCCACTGGACACTGTGGTCCCACTCTGTATCCTCTAAGTTCTGGTCCTCTTCTGCCCCTTTACCCCATGCAAGTCTAGGTCATTGCTCACTGGTGCTCCCTTAAGGTTTCAAATTCACCCTATTTTCCTCAATTTCTTTTTTTTCCTTTGATGCTGTATGGATTGCACACTGTGGTTGTTTCCCAGTGACTCCTCCCTCTCCTGCTCCCAACCTTTTTTTTCACAAAAGAAATATGATTAAACAAAATAAATCAACACATGGATCATGAACTATATGATTTAGTCAATATCTGCAGCCTGCCCTCTATCTGCTGAGTGGATGGAGGCATGTTTCACTGTCAGTCCTCGGAGGTCACAACTGATCATTACATTGATCAGAGTTCTGATATCTTTAATGGTATTTTCCTGGATATTATTGGGGCCTTGTGCTTTTATTTTTCTGGTTCTGCTGACTTCTTTCTGTTTCAGTTCATTTAAATCTTCCCAAATATCCCTGAATACCCTATATGTGTTGATTCTTATGATGTGATAATATTTCATGACATCCACATACTACAATTTCTTCAGCTATTCCTCAAATGATGAGCAGTCTTTCTGTTCCCTAGGACTATAGCTCTTGCTACAATTTACACATATACAAAAAGCTTCTGCAAATCTATATCTATATGTACATTCACATATGCATATACCCACATGTATGTATAAACATATGTGTATATAAATATAAATACATACACACATATATGTGTATATATATGTGTATAAACACGCACATATATACCTTACGTACACACATGAATTCCACATGACCTTATATCTGCTTTTGTCTACTTTGGGGTATATACCAAACAGTAATATCACAGTGTCAAAGGCTTAGTACAGTATAGTGACAGTAATTTCAAGCTGTTTGCCAGGAGAGTTGGCCCAATTTATAGTTTAATTAATAATCAGTGACCAGGAATGTAAGATTCAGGTGCTAGGGATACAAAGTCAAAAATGAAACTGTCCTTGCTGTTAAAAAGCTTACAATGCATTAATGTTCCTATATGGTTAAGTAGTACTGCCTTTTCAATATTTATCAGTTTTATCTTTTGTTTTCTTTGCCTTTGCTTTAGTTTGCATTAATCTTATTGCAATTCATTTGGAATGTTCTTTAATAGAACTGTTGCTATTTTGCATTTCCTCTTTGGAAAATTTTTGAAAACAAGCTCCTTAGGAACAGGACTTATATTTCTTTTTTTTAAAACTTAAAATTTTTTTTAAGGGGAAAAGGCAAGGCAGTTGGGGCTAAGTGACTTGCCCAAGGTCACACAGCTAGTAAGTATGTCAAGTGTCTGAAGTCAGATTTGAACTCAGATCCTCTTGACTCCAGGGCAGGTACTCTACTCACTGCACCACCTAGCTGCCCTGGGACTTATATTTCTACTTATATTTCCCATACTCAGCACAGTGCTTTGCATGCAGTACACACTTAATAATTGCTCATTCATTCATATTTTTGACCTTTTATCTATTGGGGAATGTTTCCTGTTCTTGTATGTTTGATTCGGTTTCCTGTACAGGGTGTTCCTAAAGTCTGGTCGCATAGACAAAAATGCATATTTTCAAGAAATAAAATGAATGAAATTTTTATTTAATTGGAATATTAACAAACAAAATCTTCAATATGATTTCCATCATTTGTGATGCAAAGGTTTGATGCACTTTGCAGGATTCATGTCAACTCAATGCAATAACTCCACATTGCCATCAATTGCCTATGTGTCTATACACCCTGTATATCTTGATCAGAGACACAATGCAAATACAATGCAAAGACTTTCTCTCCCCCTCTTCCACAATCAACAACCTCTCTTCATATTTTTGCTGCATAATTTTCCTGTAAATTTTTTGGTTCATATAATGAAAGCATGATAAAATAATGTCTTTATTTAATTCTCGCTACCTTTATCAGCATATATAGAGGGTTACAACATATTGAGAACTTTTGTGACCCAAAACTAAGATTTTTGGACAGGACATTATAACTTAGGGAATTTCCCTCTTTCCACATTTGGAATCCTTTTTATACAGTTAGCCAGTTGTGGAGTTTGTTTCTTCTGGGTTAAACCATTAGGGACTGCCCCAAGGGAAACATGTCTTAGCTTTTGTTTCTGAGAGAAGAGGAGCTTCAGGGTAGATGACTTGTTATTTCTGCCTTTGAGTAGCATAAAGGGGCATGGGAAAAAAGGATAAGCCGGAAAAATTTCTTAAGGGAAATTGCCCCTGTGGTGTAACTGGCCATAACATAGGCTAATTGGCTTTTGGTCTAAGTATATTTTTTTCTGAGTCTTCCTTTGCTACTTTAAAGAATAACATCTGGGAAAGATGACAGAACCCTTATAACTGGGGTGACCATGTAGCTGGAAAAAGTGGGAATAAGATTAGAAGCAATTGTGTAAAAGTAGAATATTTATCCAAAGAATTTATTTTCATTTGACATTAATTTTAAGGCTATCTATCTATCTATCTATCTATCTATCTATCTATCTATCTGTCTGTCTATCTACATATATGTATATACACATGCATTTATATGCATGCATAATATACATACAAATGTGCTCAAAACATGTGCATATACATATATAGATGTACATGTGCATCTATATGCACAGGCACATACCTTGTATTTATATGCATGTATATACACACATATATTCACATACATATATACATAGACCTTACACACACACACACACACATACACACATGCACACATGCACATACTTTGACTACTTAAGAATGGGGCATTCACGTGGGAGATTTTTGCGACCTGCACTTAGGAGACAGGGCTAGCGCAGGAGTGGACATTCTACATTTCTTACTAAGTGGTTGGAAGCAATCACTTTCTTTTGTTTGTGTAGCTGGTCTTTAAATCCATTTGAGTGAATTTAACAATTAACTTTCTCTCTGTCTCTGTCTCTCTGTGTCTGTCTCTCTGTCTCTCTGTCTGTCTCTGTCTGTCTCTGTCTCTGTCTCTCTCTCTCTCTCTGTCTCTCTCTCTCTCTCTCTCTCTCTCTCTCTCTCTCTCTCTCTCTCTCTCTCTCTCTCTCTCTCTCTCTCTCTCTCTCTCTCTCTCTCTCCCCTCAGTGTCTATGGGGAAGGACCATTCACTCACAACAGGAGTACCATACAATAAGCTGAAGAGAAAGTCTTGAGAGCCATCTCCCATCCCCCTACCTTAGGTCCTGTGTCCCTGAGAAATGAGTTTGGAGTTCTATTTTGACTTACTTTATCCTTTTTTGTTGTTTTAAGTGTGGTAGGTGGGATCTCCAACTTGGAAACTTGAGCCATGGGGACCTTAGACCCCAAGAGGCCAGATGTTGCAACTAGTGCAGCAGGCATGTCCTAAGAAACCAGGGTTCTGAGATGAAAGCCAGTGGGCCACTTTGGACTTGGAACTTAATGGGACTAATGCTTGGTAGGAAGTGAGCTAAACTACGAATGTAATCCCCCTCCTTTCCTTTCTTCAGAGACAGAGATGGTGGTGGTGGGGGATTATGATCTTGAGGTGTTGGAGATGGGAGATTTTTATGTTTGTTTTTGCTATATCTTTGAATGAAATATTTCTTAGTAAGAGCTGTTCTGTGATTAAACGAAACTGTAATGTTTAGACCCATAATATTGGTGGAACACAATTGATGAGGGATTGATCCAATGACAGAGTTGAGTTGTATTCTCTCCACCTCCCACCTAAGGGTACTAGAGAGCCCTGGGGGAGGGTGAAATGTAACACAGCTGGTCTTTCGGCAGTAGGGACCTACATATGTATATGAGATATCTAGGAATGGCTCTCCCAGCTTTTTTAGAAACTAAGGTGATCTACCACACATTATTTTTAATTCTCTTGCCAAATTTTTCTGGTGAACTGAGGCTTTGATGAACTGAGCTTATCCTCTCCTGTATTTTTATAGTAGGAATCAGTTTAGACTGGTTCCTGGATGCCTTCCAACTCAGTCACTGTTTCTTTTCTTGATCACTTAATCCATCAATGGAAACAGTGAACAATATAAAAAGTATCATGCTTTGCAAGTGTTACCCAGATCT
>CM053622.1:288566038-288603102 GCA_028646595.1 Phalanger gymnotis | reverse complement strand
GCGCTGCGCACGCTGGGCTCTGCTGGGCTCAGCTCCGCTCCCCTCAGCTGGGAGCTGGGAGCTCTGTGCGGGACAAACGTTACCCGGAGACCATCCAGGCTGTCCTGGGCTGGAGCCCTGCTTCTCTCTGCCACTTTGTGGGTTCTGCAGTTCTAGAATTGGTTCAGAGCCAATTTTTTATAGGTTTTTGGAGGGACTTGGTAGAGAGCTCACGCCAGTCACTGCTTTCCAGCTGCCATCTTGGCTCCGCCCCCCCCCCATTTTAGTTTTGATAGAGCAGTTAGTAAGTGCCTGAGGTCTGATTTGAATTCAAGTCTTCCTGACTTCAGGTCTAGAACTCTATAAATCATGCCATATCTGTAGAATGTTTTTAGTGATAACTACATGTGGGGGTGGAGAGTAAATTGACACACTATGTGAGGATAGTTTAAATCATGAGAAGTGGTACTTAAATGCAAGGTGTCATTTTTTCTAGGAAGTGATATCCACAAAAGGAAAAATTTAAATTTGAGAACTCTCAAATACTCATGTCGTGGGGGTTAATTACATGCTATGTGTAAAGAGATCAATGTAATAAAAATATGCTATTATTACAATGAAATTGCCCCAATTCAGTCATAGGTAGGAGGTATACTTCTTCTATCATCACTCCAGCACACACAAGTCCCAGTTGAGGTGGAAGCATACATTAAGCAGAAGAAACCAATATTCAAATGCAGAAAAAAACCAGTCTTCTGTATATGCTGCGTACCTAATCCTAGACATTTAATGTGTTTTTGTGCAATGCTAACCAGATTTCACCTTTTCCCTTGAGATGATTCTTAGGATGTCCTGTTAGGAGGTTTCTGGGTATTTTATGCTGAAATTTGAGAGGCTTCACTCTCCCATGTGTTAATAGATGCTGCTGGTGTAAATCCCAGCACATTAAACGTGGACAGTATCCTTTATGGTTTTCGATTCTGACCATGGAAAATGTCAACTTTTTTTATTCTCAGGGAGTCTTTTAATAGATTTTTGCCATTAGACCTTAGGTCACAGGAAGAAATAAGGGGCAGAAAGATTAGACTGATACCTTCATTCAGCTTTGCTGAAATGGGTTGGCTATACCTTATAAATGTCACCTTAAGACTGTTGGAATACAAGCACTAACTTCACTCTGAGGGCTTAGAAAATATTTTCGGTAATAACTGTCTTGGGTTTAAAAAAAATTAAAAGCGGATATGGAAAATCTTATTTTTCTCATTTCATTTTTTCATAACCACAAATTAAATTAGCCTTTAAAAACCCATTTTTAGCATTGCCAAACTTATTACCTCTGACAGTATTAGGACTGACCTGTGTGTTAGGCCCATTCTTTCAAGTTAAATGGCCAGTACCCCCAGATGAGATTTATGTTTCCTTCTAAACCCATTCCTCCTTCTGACTTCATTATGACAGCCCCTACTCCTCACCCCCATTCACCCAGGTTCCATTGTTTTCCTTAACTCTTCTCTGTCTTTCACCTGCTACTGCCAATCCTTGGCTAAATCTAGCTCATACGATCATAGAACCATAGATTTAGGGAGGTAAAGAATTTTTAGAAGTCATCTACTCTAGCACCTTCATTTTATTAATGAAGAAATTGAGGCCCAGAGGAATTAAGTGAATTTCTGAAGGTCATTGGCAAAACCAACATGATACTTCTGCACTGCGCCTTGTCTAGATCTCCAGGCCTTCATGACTACCTCCCTGGATCTTGCTATAGATTACCAGGTTTTCCCACTTTCCCTACTCCCAGCATACACCACAAACTTGTCCTTCACACTACCAGAAGATGAATTTTGCTGGAACTCTTTAAGTATCCTTTGTTACCTAATGAGTAAGATTTACTCTTTAGCCTGGTATTCAAGACCTTCCACAATTTGGCGATGTTTGCCTTCCCAAATTTGTCTCCTCTTTCTCTTCTCCACATGATCTACATTCTAGTCAAAATGGATCACTTGCCTTTCCCTGCATGTGTCCCAAAGATCCACACTTCCATGTCTTTCCTTGTGTCATTGCCAAGGCCCATTAATAGCCTCCTCTTCATCTACCTTAGGAAATGTTACTAGTTGTTTAGTACCCAAATTAAAAACCTTTGTGAAATTTCCCAACCCCTTCATTTGCTAATATAAACATATACATATATATATATTTTTCCATTTGGAGCTTATAGTGCTTCATACTTCTTTTGTAATCTATATTTTCTTTTAATTATAATTATTTGTGTACCTCATGTCCATTATATAATAGACTGTAAATTCGATGAGGACAGAAGCTATGTGTTCTTTAATCTCTCGTAGTGCCTAGGACATTTGTATTCATACTTTATAAAATGAATGAATGATTGTAAATTATTGACAGGTAAAGAAAAGTGGAGGAAATAGACTTCTTTATTCATAGTAGAGGAGTGTGGGACAACAGCATGGAATGATGCTCCAATTATCAGGCAAAGTCACTTGTCTTTTTGTTTAATTATTCATTTGTTTCAAGGGAAAATTTCATGTGAGGAATATTTAGAAATTATTCTGATATAAAATGTATAAATAAAAGTTTTTAATTGGAGAGGGAAAAATTAGGGATAATTCTATGTTTCCTATACATATGGGAAGTAGATGATTATCAACTATAATATGAAGAGCTAAAAAGCCCTGTATTTAAATCGTTATATCCACTTACTAAGATGTTCAAAGTTCCCACCAGTCAGAAGCACAGAGCTGAAAAAAAAACCAAGAAGATTGCTTACAACTTTATTTTAGACTTCAGGTGACTAAAGTCCAGAGAGACGATAGTGGCTTACCTCAGGTCACACAGTCACTTAGTGATCAAGCTGGGACCAAAGTCCGACCCTTTTGAGGCTTGTTCCATTGCAGCACATTGCCTGTTCCAGTCCATGCAAACCCCTTTGAACTGAATTCCACCTACAGTTTTGCTTCCCCTTCTATGTGGTAAGATTATTCCATATTATTTCCTAATGAAAATAATATATTTTCTTAAATAACTAGTTGCCCTCACTTGGATGATCAGTGGGCTTCCAAAGAAAACTTGTCTGCTAATCCAGTATCAGAGATCCTTGATTCTCTTGGCCATGTACTAGTCCAATTAGGACCCAATCTGGCAGTTACAGGGAGGCTATTGGATATCCTGCCCTATACCTGTGAACCTGAGTAACTAGCTTCAATAGGCAAAATTCCCTGATGTAAACAAATGTAAATAATGCAACATCACTCTTGCATTCTCATATGTTGTTTCTATCCTAGAATCCTTAACTATTCCATTGTGGATTTAAATTGAAAATCTCCCTTATTCAATTATAGAAAAGCCTTAATATAGCTATTGCTATTTTCCTCAACACTAGTATTAAAAGGAATCACTCCTTAGTTATAGTTAGAAAAGGTTTCCCAAATATTGTCTCCTCTCTTCCACTCTCTGCGATGTACTTCCTCCTTATGTCTTACTCTTGGCATCTCTAGTCTCTTTCCGTCCCGAATCAAATGGTATCTCCTACCTTGTGGCTTTTCCTGATCTCCCTAGCTGATAGTGGCTTCTCTCTATCATCTCTTTCCTTCCTCCTCCTCCTCCTCCCCTCAAAAATTACCTTGTGTTTATTAAATGCCTCACGTTCCTTGTCTTATCTCCTCTGATACCATATAAGGAACTTGAGGATAGGGATTGTTTCATTTCTGTCTGTATCTCCAGCACCTAGTCCAGTGCCTGGCACATAGTAGTTACTTAATAGATTCTCAGTGATTGATTGATTGGTTTCCTAGAAGTGATTAATGATAAAAACCAAGCTCAAATACCTTCTCTAGTATCACAAAACACTGAAGGCAGTAATAGGGTTTGCATTTAGCCTCTGACTTGGCTTTTCTGTTTAATCCATGTGAGGGATACTGCTTTCCATTCACTTTGCTACTGTCTTACACAAACAATCCATGATTCTATTGGTATTAATTTCACGCTACAGCAACGAGTCATGAATTTCCTTCACTTCTCTCCCATTTTCATTACATTTGAGGAAAATCACCTTAGAGATCTGATTGTGGACTGAGTTGCTCTTTCTGTGTGTGTGTGTGTGTGTGTGTGTGTGTGTGTGTGTGTGTGTGTAAAATATCACCAGTGTTTGGATGGTATAGCTAAGGATTCTTGGAGAAAAGCAACACATGAGGGTTCAAAAATATAGTTTACAAGGCATTTTCTTATACAAAGAGGGAATTGCCTTCTGAGTCTCCAGCTACTCCCCCTGTCATCTTAAATTGCTTGAGAGGCACTGAATAGTACATTGGGACAGGAAAAGATTATCTGAGTTCTACTCTCAGTTTTGACATAAATTAGTTATGTGACTTTGGGCAAAACATTCTTGGTTCCTTATCTGTAAAATTAAGGAGTAAGATTATATTATGTATAAATCCCTTTAAAATTCTTTAATTCTATATGGGATGCTAGATTAGGATAACAGATATTAAATGGTTTAGCCAAAGTCACACAAGAAGTTAACCTCCAAGGTGGGATCTGAACTTATGTCCTTCATCTCCAGAGCCAGTACTTCTACTGGCTTGGTCAGTGACACATTAAAAGAGATGGGGAAGAATGTGAGGAATATCAATTGGAGATTTCTGTACCCCTCTACTTCATACTTCCATCGGTGAAAAAAAGAGGCTTATTAATGAGTCCCAGAAATGCGGGCTAGTAATTTGGGATGGTGGTTCATGTAATATCTTTGGAAAAAGTTGTGGTCATTGGATCAAAAGGAAGTTGGCAGATGAGCACTGGCCTTTCCATACCTTTGCTTATAGCCATGGGTGTAGTGCTGACTCAGGAAGTTCCTGCAAGGCATGGGGGCCTAAAGAATGAAGATACTAAAGGAGAAAATCCCAGTGTCCTTGTATTCCAGACTGTGGCTTATTTAATAAGAGCTCTAGAGCTCCCTCAAACAATTGCATGTATAAAAAAGAATCCAATTCACCATCCTAACTTGTACAAGGTACCTATTTCACATAGATCTTTCATTACTGAACTTACAGATGATTATCCATTCCACCTACCCCTCCATGCCCCCCCAAAACTCCTCAAATAAAGCAAAACAGAAGAAAATAAATACACTAATAAAAATGAACTCATGATTTTCACCATTTCAGGAGACTCTGGGCATGTTAAAGATTCTTGTTACCTCGCACTCTTGTTCTGTCAATCATGATGAAGCTACCCCAAACGCAAATCTTCAAGGTTGAATTTTGAGTGGCATTGAAAGGATTCATTTATCAAAAATTTCTTCCATTTTTCCTCCACCTTTTATCTGGAAAAGAGTGGGCAGTAGAGAGAAAGGGTTATTAATTTCTGGCTCCTCATTTATATGCTTTTAAATGTCTTTCAGAGGGGAATTTTAGCTGATATGTAGATAGCTGTCAACAATCAGATCTATATTCCTGACACCAAAGGTTATTTGTCTGCTTTTAAGCCAATCTAGTTTCTCTTAATACATTATCCAAGAAGTGTAGAAGTCATTTGTTGCCTGTTTATAATCTGCAAATCTTGGATCTCTAAACTGGGCTTGGTCTTGACTTGCAAATTCTTCTATTTTGATGTCAGTCTTATATTACTGTCAGGTCATAAAGAGCTTAGGAGCAAGAGTGTAAGGGCGTGAATAGGAAGTGCTTTGGAGAAAATATTATGGATATAAAACATCTTAGTGCCAAATCCTGTCCTTGTTCAAATGCCTTTTCTGTTGTTTTTTTCTCTCCTCCTTCTTCCTTTGTTTCTTCCTCTCTCCCGATTTTTCTTTTTTTTTGAAACTACATTTTTAATGAAAGCTGAATTATATTGTTCAATAATATTGCATTTTTCAATCAGAGCAAAGATAGATAGTATTCCAGGTTGTAACTGAAACTCATTCCCTGGACTGTTAAAGAAAATACTGCATAGAGTAGTAGTAGTGGTACCATGTCACTGTCTCACATACATGGTACATTACTGTCTTATAATGAGATGGAAGGTTGAGAGAGAGAGATAAGAGTGAATATGAGATATGTTATCAAGGAACATGCAATGTCTAGATCTCAGGATAAAGCTTTAGAATTGGAATGCTGAAATAATCAGATAACTTCCTTCTGAGAACATAGCATTTATTACACGACTAATTGGTATCATGTAAGCCCAGAGTTGGGCTACTTGCTTATCAGGGCCTGTGAAATAAAAAAAAAGATACCCTAAGTGTTTGTGTGTCTACTTTGATTGACATCACCTGCAAACTAAGTAATTGAGGTTTTTTTCCAGCCAATATTGACTACATTTATCATGCATTGAATGAAAAGTTAAGAATAACTGTTTAGATAATTGGGCATTGGGGATTCTTAGAAGTCTTTATTATGTGAAAATGCCTAAATAACATCTGTTCCAACATTCCTGTTACTCAGGGTTGCTTTGTAGTTACTATGTCTTCAGGGACCCTCAAAACAAGAAACAAAGAAATTCAATATAAACTGCACTTCATGTAAAGCCCTTTAAACCCATCTAGTGAGTGTGGCCTGGATCTGGGTTAGCTTAAGTCTTAGTGGAGAAATAAAGGACTTGTCCAACAGAATGGATTTTGGAAAAAAAATGTTACCCCTATTTTCCAGGTTCTAAAATAATATACATGCCAGAACAGAACCATACGTAACTCCAAATTTAGGTGCCCCCCCTTCTCAGAATAAAGAAGTAAGTATATTCTAACTCAAGATTGCTTAATTTGCTGAGACCATTCTGTGTACTTCATTTTTTTCAAGGGATGCCACATTTTTGTCTTGGTACAATACATCTCTAAACGTGGTTCGTAGATGTTCTTTGCATCTATTTAACAACTGCAACAACAGATTCCCATGTACCCAGAATTGTTAGATTTTGGGGATACAAAAAGGAAAACTAAAATAGGAGTTGATTTCCTATTGACAGAACATTATACACACATAGAAAATTAAACACCAAGTAGATACAAATAAATTGATCAGCCCCCACTACCTCCAATGCAGTAGGATAATTAGAAGAATTAAAAGGTTTTATTTTTATTAAGGCTTACAAGGCACTGTGCTTGATGCTTGAGAGCTATAATACATATCTGGATGTGAAGGAGAGTATACCAGCAAATAAAGGGATCATGAAAAAAGCCACAGATTCTCAAAAGGAATGCATGTTGGCAAGTGAGAGCAGCTTGTGCAAAGGTAGAGAGGTAGGAGATAGTATACTGGCGTCAAGGAATAGGCAGTAGGTAATTCGTTTGGCTGGAGTTTAGGATTGATATAAAGACGTCATGTCAAAAAGTACGAAAGTGAAATTGAAGGCAGATTGTGAAGGACTTTCAATGTCAAGCTGAGGAGTTTGTATTTTATCCTAGAGCCAAAAGAGCTCTTTGAAGGTAAAGATATAGTTTTTGTTTTTAAAGTATTACTTATTTTACATTTATTTTTGGTTATTCTTATCTTGGCAACCATGACAAATGTGAGCATGTCCATTTACAAAGAAGAACAGAAAAAGACAATTGCATAGAAAACCACGGCTCTCCGTTATATACATCTTAAATTTCTTTTCAAAATTATAAAATAAATCTTACATTAACTTCAAAACTAGGAAGAATTTTTTTCTTTCATCTTTCTATCCGCAGTGCCTAATATAATATCTTGCACTTAGCAGGTACTTAATAAATACTTGTTGGAATGCATGGGAACCATCAGAGATCCTTGAGCTGGGAAGTGGTATGATTGTGTTTTAAGAAGACTATTATGGCAGCTCTGTGAAGGAGGGATTGTCAAGGGGGAAAATTGGAAG
Source organism: Phalanger gymnotis (assembly GCA_028646595.1). Taxonomy (NCBI): domain Eukaryota; kingdom Metazoa; phylum Chordata; class Mammalia; order Diprotodontia; family Phalangeridae; genus Phalanger; species Phalanger gymnotis. The sequence continues at coordinate 288,595,284 of CM053622.1, read as the reverse complement.
CAAGTAGACCAATTAGTAATCTATTGCAGTAGCTCAGATGACAAATGATGTGTGCTTGAAGTAGGGTGGTGGCCCTGCAAGTGGAGAAAAGGGAATGGATGTGAGAGATGCTGTAGAGGTAGACTTGACAAGACTTGTCAATTGCTTTGGAAATTTAAGGGGAGGAGAGATAGATAGATAGATAGATAGATAGATAGAGAGAGAGAGAGAGAGAGAGAGACAGGAACTGAGGGTCACTTTTATAGTTTATGGACCCAAGTGACTATACAGATTGTAGTTCTCTCAAGAGAAATAAGGGAGTTTGCAGGAAAAGTGGGTTTAAGAGCTTAATGTGAATGAAAATGGGTTTCATTTGGAACATGTGCTTGAGATGTTGATAAGATATGCAGGTAGAAATGTTCAGTGGAAAATTTGTGAGATAAAACTGGAACTCAGTAGGGAGTTAGAGACTGGATATAGAAATTCACTGGTCATTTGTAGAGAGATAGATGTTAATTGATCACATGGCAGACATTCTGAAGAGGGAGGATATAGAAAAAATTTAAAAAATGACAAACCTGGGACATAGCCTTGGTGAATACATGAGTTTGCTGTTGTGTTTAGCCAGTTGGGTAACTCAACTAATCCTTTGCCTCTCACTTTCCTTGTTGTTTCCAAAGGAAGGTAAATTATGACAGCCAGAAGCTGCCCAGTTAACTTAGGGTTTACTGGCTAGATTCCTGCCTTCTTGTCTCTCTTTTTCTCTTCCTCGCTTCCTCCCTCCCTACCTCTCTCTCCCACTCTCTTTTCCCTCTTTCTCTCTTTTTCTTCCTTCCTTCCTTCCTTCCTTCCTTCCTTCCTTCCTTCCTTCCTTCCTTCCTTCCTTCCTTCCTTCCTTCCTTCCTTCCTTCCTTCCTTCCTTCCTTTCTTTCTTTCTTTCTTTCTTTCTTTCTTTCTTTCTTTCTTTCTTTCTTTCTTTCTTTCTTCCTTCCTTCCTTCCTTCCTTCCTTCCTTCCTTCCTTCCTTCCTTCCTTCCTCCCTCCCTTTTCCTTCCTCTCTCTTCTTTCTCTCTTTCTCTCTCTCTCTTTCTTTCTTTCTTTCTTTCTTTCTTTCTTTCTTTCTTTCTTTCTTTCTTTCTTTCTTTCTTTCTTCCTTCCTTCCTTCCTTTCTTTCTTTCTTTCTTTCTTTCTTTCTTTCTTTCTTTCTTTCTTTCTTTCTTTCTTTCTTTCTTTCTTTCTTTCTTTCTTTTTCTTGCTTTCTTCCCCAAAACTAAACCTTAAACCCCTTTCACATGAGTTTAGGGAGTGGCCAAAAGATGGTAATTCAGCAAAGGAAACTGAGGAATGATCAGAGAAGTAGAAGAACCAAGGAAGTACAATGTTTTCAAAAATTAGGAAGGAGAGAATATTCAGGGAGAGGGAATGGTTATTAGTGAAGTATTTAGGGGTAAGGAAATAAACATTTATATAATACCTTTTATGTGCCAGATACCACAGTATTTGCTTTTACAAATATTATCTCATTTAATGTTTACAATAACCTTCAAATCTCCATTTTATAATTGAGGATACTGAGGCAAACTGAGGTTAAGTGCCCAGGGTTGCATAGCCAGTAAGTATCTGAGGCTGGATTTGAACTTAAACCTTCCTGACTTCAGGGCCAGCCCTCTATCCATTTAACAACCAGCTGCCTAAAATTTTAATCTATTCACATTTATTCATATTAACGGCTAAGGGGTAGTCAAAGGAGCACTTGTCAGAAGACCACAATCCTTTGAATTAAATCTAACCACACTATTTTTACCCGTGGGACTTTGTGTAAGCCCCTTTACATCTTCGACCATCTGTAAAATGAGAATGTTGAACTAGATAATCTCCAGGGTCCCTTCCATTAATCGGTCAATCAATATGCATTTATTAAATGCTTAGTATATTCCAAACATTCTTTTAGGAAGAAGAAGGAGGAGGAGAAGGGCAAGAAGAAGAACAAGGAGGAGGAGAAGCAACAAGAAGAGAAGAAGGAGGAGAAAGAGGAGGAGGAGGAGAAGGAGGAAGAGGACAAGGATCAGGAGGAGGAGAACCCTAAGGATGCTACATTCTGTCAAGGGAGACTGTGTACATACACTGAATGAATAAGAATATAAAAACATACAAAAGAGATAAAAAGTATAATAGGCAGGGACATTAAGAGCTAGGGTTGGACTAGGGATCCAGAAGGGCTTCATGTAGAATATTTTGCTCAATCAAATTTTGAAGGAAACAAGTAGAGGTATGCAGCACGAGAACCACTTGTTAAATTTTCAGTGTGAGGATTTCCACTTCAGAAATCTGGCAGATTCTACAACTGTGATCTGATTAATTATTTTGTTAATTGTTTAGCCTTAAGTGATGGATACAATGTTAATAATGTAGATTAGGCCTCGAAGTGTGTTTTGGGTACCTTTTCCCCTCCAGAGACCAACAAGGGGCTCTCCTAAGCTGAAAGGTGGTGAAAGTGTATTCCAGGTACTAAGGCACTGAGAAGAGAGTGAAGTATGCGAAAGGAACAGAAAAAGGTAGATCTGGCTGGAACACTGAGTGTGAGAAAGCAAATAATGTATACTGACTTTGGAAGGGTCCAGTGGGGCCAGGTTATAAAGGGCATTTAAAGCTAAGCAGAAGCAATTTGATCCTAGAGGCAACAGGGAATCATTGAAAATTATTGAGGGGGGAGTGACATGATGAAGCCTGAATTTTATGAAAGTCACTGGCAGCTAGGGGTTGGATTGATAAAAAAAAAAAAAAGGAGATACTTGAGACAAGAAAACCAATTAAGACACTATTATACTGGTCCAGGAGAAAAGTGATAAAGGTCCTTAAGATTAAAACTGTTTTTTGTCTCTTTTTTGTATCCTCAGTGCTTAGCACAGTACCTGGCACATAGTAGCTACCTAATGAATTTTTATTGACTGACTAATTAAATGAAAGAGTTGGCTATAGCTGTGGAAAGAAGACAAATTCAAGAGACATTGTGGAGGTAGGAACGACAAGATCTGGCAACTGATTGCATATCTAGGGGAGAAGACAAACAGGATAATGACAAGGTTGTGATTCTTTGCTTCTTGCTAGTCAATCCCTACACAGGATGCTGAGCCCAAATAATATCAGCATCGCATTTCCTTAGTAAGCCCTACAAACGCAAATCTTCATCAAAGGAAAGTGATGGAAGGGGGAAAGTTGAGTATGCAACAAATCTTTCAGGTCATCTGCTAATTTTTATTGTCTACCTTATACCTTTCTGTTTATATCCAGGCCAGGTACCAGGCTAATTTTCAGGCCTGTCCAAGGAAAGCAACTGGATCCAGCTGGTCAAGAGAAACTTTGCAATCAATGTGGGCTACTTTTCTACTTTCCTTGGGTTCAGATGCCCTGCCTCCAACTGCGATTCTTTCTGTGCCTACCAAAGTAGACACCAAGAAAATTCTTATTCTCCTGTGAGGTGGCATAAACTGTCGCCACAAACATCCCAGGCTAGACGAGAGGCAACAAGATGTTGGCGCTAACCATGCTCCCTTGAGGGGAATCAAGAGTTGCAGGTTATAAGTACGTAGTTTCCTGGCATGATGCCATGTGGGACTTGGTTCCAGAATTGATTTTAAAGGGGGGCTATTTGTGATTGACAGTACCATGCTCTGGAGAATTTATAGAGCCTTTGCATCTGTGGTCAAGAAAGAAACAAGCGGACTGCTATTTGCCTTTATGCTATTTAATTTTGGAGATGTTTCCCCAGTGCGCTATTCTGGAAAAAATTTTCCACATAAACAAATTATTAGTTTTACCAGCCCTCCTCATAAATGCTTTTGCATTCTCCCCCAAATGCCATATTGATACAAAGCAGGGAGCAGTTTTCAGATTTTTGCGATGGGATGTTGCCAAGTGTATTTCTTTTTAAAAATTCAATCACAAGAGAGTTGATTCTTATCATGTTACAGAGGTCCTAGTTCCCACTAGCTTTTTGTTCTCTTACTATGTTAGGAGAATTTGGGAACTTTCAACCACGGACATACCTGCAGAATTGTTCTTCTCCTCATGTCATCTTTATCTGCTTGTGAGGTTAATGCTTTTCAGTGCCCTTTATGAAAGTTCTAACCTCCCAATATCTATTTTGTTCCCGGGATGCCACTGCAAGGAACATATTACCAGGTAGTGTAACAACATTCCAGGAATCACTGTCTTCTGCCATCAATGTTTCTGGGATTAGAAATGCAAGGTTGCTAGCAGGGTAACATTTTGGGAACATCTTAATTTGATGACTCTCCAATTTCTATTTTCCTTTTCCTTTTCTAGGTTCATAATATCAAGAGTTTCTAATGAGGAAACGGGGAGACAGTTAAATGGAATAATTTGCAACTTGGCAAACAGATTGGAAGAAAGAAATTTGGAGATACTAAAAAATGAAAGCAACTAATTTTTCAATAATATTCTTCATTTTTTCTCTTTCTCTTGTGTCCAGATTCTAAATTTTGTTTATGCCGATCTGAGAAATAAATCATTTATTTTCCCATCCTTCTTATATTTCTTCAGGAGAGGTTTTTAAACATGGGCAAGCTCTTCCTTAGTCACCTCCTAGACAATATATTATAGCTAAAGATGAGAACAATGCCTGACCATTGTAAACTGTATCATCCTATTTATTCCACTGACGTTCACTTTCTCTCATTTACATTTTACTATGTCCCTCTGTGTAATCATAGAAGAGGAATAGAAGATTTAAAAAATAAACAAAACCACATAGTGTCTTGATGTTTTAAACAATGAGAAAAAAATCAATTCACTTGGAGTGCATTTAAAAATGCGATCAGAATTCATCCACATTTAGATAAAGATAGAGCAGCTTTCAGCCAAGGTGATGGTATAGATAAAATAGCAAGAACTAGATGAATACTATTGAATCCATTGTTTTCCAACTATCTAATCTTTTGTTTTTATATTAATTTTTTGTCATATTTGTCAACTTAAAAAAGTTTCTGATGATCTCTAGCTTTCCTATTCATTGTATATTTTAAAAATAAATGCCCCAAGAGTTCCTTAGTGTTTTGAAGTTAGATAGAGTTGTATAATTCTCACATGTAAATATCAAACCACTAATAACTCCAACTTTCAGCTCCAAGTATTTTTTTTTCTGGCCAGTCCCCATTTCTGGAATGTTCTCCCTCCTCATCCCTGCTGCCTAACTTCCCTGGCTTCTTTTAAGTCCCTAACTAAAATTTTCTTTTCTATAGAAAGCCTTTCCTAATCCCTCTAAATTCTAGTGCCTTCTCTCTTTTAATAGCTTTCTATTTATTCTGTATATAGCTTGTTTGTACATATTTGTTTGCTTGTTATATCCCCCATTAAATTGTGAGCTCCTTGAAGTTGGGGCTGTCTTATGCCTAGCATATAGTAGTAGGAACTCAATAAAAGTTTGTTGACTGACTAATAGAAAGTTGACATTTCTAGAGCCCTTAAGATGTCTATGGTTGCTTTTGAATTGTCACAGAGTATAAAATCTCACCTTTGGTGCTCAGAATTAATCACACAGAATTAAGAAGTAACATAAATAGAATAAAATGGCTGTGTATATAGAATAGGTAAGATCATTCTTGGAGAACTTTAGCTATAATATCATCCATGGAATTTCAGCTTTGATACTTTTGTCACAATATTTCCATATATTTTCTAAGTTGGGATGAGTATCAATCCTCTTTTATAGAAAAGGAGGATAACAAAACTTGAAAATCGAATTGCTGATATTAGCTAAACTCCACTTTTCTAACTTGAAATCTCACAAATGTATTGATATCATATGAGGTTGGAGATTTCTTCAAGCATAAAGGCAGTGGAACCATTTAAACTGGCCAGCTTGATGCAGTATTCCACACATGCACTGGATTTAAAAGGGCCCAATATTCTACAGAGCATTATGTTTTGTTCTTAATGCAGTTCCCTACCATATTTGAAGTAATGAATCTTTTTTTTTATTAAGGCTCACCATCTTAAACTCATCTTACTGATCATTAATTTTAAGTGCAGTATACGAATCTGTCATGCACTTTCAAAAATAAACAAATCTTAAATAAGACAGGGTTTTGTGGACTTAGGACCTACTATTCTCTTTCCCTTTCTTCTTTTATTTTCTGTTATCCATTTTTGGAGACAGTAGGGTAATGTGAATCAGAAATGGAACAGTAGCATAGAGAGAAGGGAAATATAGAATTCCTTTTTAACTATTAGATTCCTGAAAGAAGAGTAAAATAGAGACACATGAAGCCAAAAGCCTCAGGAAAAATATTTAATTTTAATGCTACTTTAATATCTGCTTTAAGTGAATGTCAGTAAATTATACTAATAATGTGGATTTCCTGGACAAGAAATATTCTTATAAATTACAAGGGTAAGTAGACTTCTAGGTTTTAAATAATAAAAATCATGACACAGATGATAATAATCATAAAATACAATTTTGTGAAACGTTTCTGTTCCTAGCAGAATTTCACAGTTATCCCTTGAAAATTGTTAAGGGGACATAGTGGAGAGGCTCTTAAGGGCTGCAGCCCTATTCTAATTAGTTATTCAGAATGGTAGCTGTCTAAAAAGTTTTATTTTAAATTTCATATTGAATTGTCAGAATGTGTAAATTTTGATACTCTGTTGTGGTCTAGGGAAATATTTCTCGTCTTCTTTTTGGTGAGGAAATGTTTCATTTGATTTCTTTTTTTGTTTCTTTTCACCTGACTTGGAAAAGTAGGACAACTTTTGTTTTTTGACAATGTCTTTTTTGTTACTTTGAGTGGGCTGATATTCTGGTAAGGACTTTTTCATTCTGCCTCAGCTTTTGACTCTATTCCTTTGTGACACTGAAACAAGGTTTGTAAGGAGCACTTACTCTGAGATTTCAGGCTCTGGTTAGCCTTGGATAGATGCAAATAGCTTAAAATACTGAAATATTCAAATCAATACAGCAGCAGCATGACTTCCTCTCATTGGTGGAGGTACCTGTGGTATCTGAGATCTGCAAACCTTACATTTTGAAAACTGTCATTAAGCCCTGGAATATTCTCTGACAGCTAGCATAGCTTTCATATTACATATTTATAGCATGCAGTAAACCTCTTCTTTGCTTTCAGAATGGGTGGGAGGAATGAAAAATACACTTAAATGAAGTGAATCCCTGCCAAAGCAATGGGTCAAGCAGAAATAACCTGCTGCAATCAGAAAAATGTGGGATGCTTCTAATGTTATCAATTAAATCTCTCCTTCAGTCCTTTCTAATCATTTTTAAAGAAATACTGAAAGTAAGGTAGCATGACATTATCTGAACTTTGATGCTGGATGCAACTGCCAGGGTCTTGAGTTTAATTGCCAAGGTAATTAGTGAACTTTGGGCTTCTCCAAATGACAAGGAGAGATTGTCTAGTTGGGGATTCAAAATTTTTATTTTTCTTCATTTTTTAATAAAACCAATAAAAGAAAAAGGTGCCTGGTTAGTGTGACTGGAAATATAAATCTTTTGTTCATCTTCAGAGCTGCAACCTTAGGACAGTCTCTGTATAAGCAGCTCTCCTAACATATTTGAATGTGATTCTGCAGAAGCAAGAACCTTGAAAGGTTACTGGGAAGTCAAATCTTTATGTCCATTCATTCCTTATTCCCTCTACTGGGACTCAAGCGCTAGGTAATGATTGAGGGGTTTCACGGTACAACTAGGAAGTGGACCCAAACCACAAAATCATTTCTTATAGGTGAATGAACAGGTGATAGATAGAAGCAACTCTATAATTACTAACGGGCATAGTTAAGACATATACCTTGACTGAATGTTGGATAAAGGTCTGGGCCCATAATTCTCTCCCAATGTTGGTATTTCAGTGTGATAGTATTTCTGTTACCTTCACAGAGGTAACAGTGCTAGCTGTTCAACTGACTGGCATGTTTGATTTCAGACTAACAAATGATGTAAACTAACTGGGCAGCATGGCCGGCTAAACAGAGTGCTAATTCTATCATTAACTAGGTGAGTTAGCCAGTTACCTAATGCATTTCTTTGTTGGGAAAGGGGGTGATAAATGCCACCTACTTGCCTTAGAGGGTTGTTGTGAAAATTAAGGAGTTGATGGTTTTAAATTTTAAGTGCTGAGGATAAAAACTATGACGTAAGAACTATATTAAAAATTGCTTGTATTTTCTTTTTCCATAAATTAGGTACTTAACAATACAGTCATTTTGCTATTGAAGTCCCTTAGTTTTACATCTATTGAGAATACTTGGATTTAATTATAACCATTATGCAAAAATGGTCATTATAAGAGGCAAATAGCATTGGGAATAAGTACTGGGCTTTGCATCAGAAAAACTCAGGTTACAGGACACTTGTCAGTTGTGTGACCCTGACTTAACCTCCATGGCCCCTCCAGCAATGCTCTAGGGTTGCTTTAGGGGGGGGATGTGTGATCCCTGTTGGTGGAGGAAGCTCCCACAATCAGAATGGAATTCTTCACTCTGATAAAATTACCAAGTCCTTGCGTGTTCATTATGCAAACTCCTTTGGACCAAACTCTGGAATCAGGAGTCATTTTTTACTCCCTCATTTCTCTTCTGTCACCTCCACATGCAGTCTGTTCTCTAGTCCTGTTGAGTCTACTTCTGTGTAGCTCTTTCATGGGTCTCCTCCTTTTTAGTCTCATATTCACTAACTCATATCAATATGATTGTTAGGGTCTCAGAAAGCTTCTTTTACTTGTTTCCAGTCTATCCCCTTTCTGATCCAGCCTACGCATCACTACCAAAATAAGTTTTCAAATGCATTGCTCTAAACACATCTTCCTTTGATTCAAAACTATCAGTGACCTCCTACCTATAAAACACAGGATGACACATGATTTATTTTGGCATTGAGGCCCATCACCATTTGCCCCAACCTGTCTTTGAATCTTCATCTCGCACAACTTCTCTGACTATACTTTATACTGTAGCTAAATCTCATTGTTCATCATCCGTAGTTCATATCTTTTCCTCTTCCAATTTTCTGCCATTGATCTTACTATATTATGTATTTTTCCTATGTCCTATGTCTGCCCATTGGATTCCTTCATGAAGCAGCCCATGACTCTCTCCACCTGGAAGTGATCTCTTCCTCTTTGGATGTATCACAAAATGTTATTTTATTCTTTCTTTTGCACATTTAGGTTTTATTGTAATGTTTTTGTACATGATTTACCCAATCTACCTATTTATGAACTCTTTGTGGCCGGGAAAGACTCCCTGTATCAACTCTGTGTCTGCAGTGCCCAGAACAGTGGTATCCTAGGCCCTTAATAAATATTCAATGAAATGAATTGAAATTATTCCCAATGCCCTTCAACATATATGCACTGTCTCGCTAGTGTTTGGACTCCTTTAACTGGTATAGATAAGGGCCTATCCATGCCTTCTGATCATGTATCATTCTTGGCCATGCCTTTCTATAGGTCACACAGAGAGGATCTATCTAATATATAAAGGCCTTCCTTAGGTGTTTCTAATGTGCAATGCAGCATTCTATAGCATTAGAGCTCTCCCTCTGCTATCCTGCCATCTTGTATGCTCAGCCTACCTTTTTGATGGAGTTTTTAAGGGTCCTTTATGATATCTTTTATACCATTTATGTGTACAATTCATCACTGGTAGTATTCTGTAGCCTATAATCCCAGAGAGACAGTATAGTATAGTGGAAAGAGAGATGGCTTCAAAGACAAGAGGACCTGATTGTAGGCTGTACCTTTGATACATATTGGCTGTATGAGTCTTAGCAAGTTATTTAACCTTTCAGTGATCTAGATTACTTTCTGAAGCTATAAGTTACAGAGGAGGTACCAGCCTTTATTGGGAGGTTTCCTCATGTAACAACAATGTTACTAGCAGCTTCAGTAGAGTTATAAGGCCAACAACACCAGCACACAGGAGGGCTGCTAGCATAAGTTTTTTGATCTGCTTTTCTAAGGAAAGCAACTTTAATGGGTTTACAATCTCACTTTAATTAAACATGCATATATCATTCATTTAGTATGGGGGAAAAAGTCAGCTCCCTGAACTTCAGAGCAAATAGAAACAGAAACTACAAACAGAGCAACAGAGAGGCTTTGTCTGATCAAGACATCACATACATAGTTATCAAAAAGAGAAGCACCAACATCTGTCTTTTCAAAGCTGGGGGAATCTTAACAATGGCTACCCAGTCTCATCTGGTCAGATCACATGACAATCTTCCAGTGAGTGAGAGCCCCAAAATAAAATGCTTATCTTATATATCCTTGTCAGGATCAGAGGGCATCACAACCATGAGACTCAAAATTATGTGAACTAGGCTTTCTTGTTTCTTAAGCAGGTCAAAAACTCTTGATTCAATCAAAGAAACAAAAGACAACAAAAAGTTCACTTTGCTTGCCGTTACGTTTGAAAGGCAAGATTCATCAAAGGTACTTGGTTACCTTAGTATTCTAAAGGAGAAAATAAAAAAGTCACATTGAGAGTTCCATCCCTCAATAAAATCATAAGTTTAGTCTCTTTCCCTGCTTATAGCTCCCACATATCTATCCATTGCCTTTTGGGGATCCTATAACCTGTACCACCCTGAACAGGCCTACTCTTGTTCATTGCTCTCTCAGTCACATGAAATTGTGATTCTTCTAAGATGGGAGTCTTCCAGTTTTAATAGCAGTATAGCATCACTAGAAGAGCATTAGTGTTTAAACTTTGGGATTTTGTGGCAATTAGTAGCTTAGGATGAAAAGGACTACTCTGATAAATCATTTTATGTGGAGGCTAAGCTGGGTTTTCTAAGATGATGCCAAATGGAGCACAAGTTCTCACTAGTTCTATTGAGTAAAGAGAGCTTCAAGTTTGATCCTGGTGACAGGCTATGGCTACTGTCCAAGGATAAGCCCAAATGCAGAGAGGGTCATCACTAGAAAGTTGGCTTCTGGGTGATGGATTTTTTGGCCAAACCCCAAGAATCTATTTCTATCATTGAATAAAAATGTTATTTAAATATTGCCCCTGATTTGTGGACCAGGAAAATAAAATTAATCCCCTAAGTCTGCTGTCTATAGAAGTGCCCCTGAATTGATCTGATTGATTCTTTTCCATGAAGGAATAAGACTGAAGATAGGATAACGTGCCATGCTTTTTTTTTTAAAAGGAACAAATTTAGTTTCACACCTTACATGCTTACTTTCTTTATTAATGTTTACTGTATCACATTTGCTACTTCATATCACAATCACACTTTAGGCAGGACATTGATAAGCTGACTCCTTCTGCTTCAGATTGGTGTCAGCTTTTCACAAAGGCGTGAGTTTCTGCCCTGCACCTCACTGTAACCCAGCCAACTATAGATTATGGTTTAATAAACAATTGCTGTTTGACCACTGCATACCATGACCTAGGACTGTATAAGCTCTTTTTCAGATCAAGAGACCCAGGAAAGTACCATTAAGCTTTAGGTTCAAGATCTGCCTGCTTAAAAATTTGTTGTTGTTCAGTCCTCCAGTCATGTCTGACTCTTCATGACCCCGTGGACCTTCTATCCTCCATTGTCTCCTGAAGTCTGTCCAAGCTCATGTTCATTGCTTCCATGACACTATCTACCTCCTCCTTTTCCGTCTCCTCCTTTTGCCTTCAATCATTCCCAACATCAGGGGCTTTTATAATGAGTCCTGTCATCTCATTATATGACCAAAGTATTTAAGCTTGGTCATATTGAATTAATTCTATAATCATCTAATTTCTACTTTACTTTTGGCTATCTTCTTACAACTGTATCATCTTGTCTCCTGTAGACTGAATGTTTCTATGGAAAAAAAAATATCCAAAACATGTACTTTTGATGCTGCTATTACTAAAAACATTTTTAGGTAGGTACTTTTTCACACAGCCATTTAAGACAGTTAAAAAAATCCGACTAACAAAGTCAGTCTCATTCTTTGATCATGACCCTTTATTACCCCCCTGAGTGTCCACCCAACTTATTCATGAATGTCTTTGGGCTAATTCCCAAATCTAAATCCTCCCTCAAGGAGGAGGATTTGCACAACTGAATGTACTTAAAACAACACTGACTAGTCTTGCCTTTTATTATGCCCTGAAGTGTAGCACAGGGCCTAGCATATAACAAGCACTTAATAAATATTTGTTGATTGACTGACTGACTGGTTAATTGGTGGAACAGGATATGGAAACCAAAGGTAGTTTTTAAAGACTGGCTCACAAAGTTGTGGCATATCAATGTGATGAAGTTCTAATGTACTATAAGAAATGGGGAAATAGATGTCAAGGAGACATAGGAAAACCTAGATAAACAGATGCAGAATGAAACAAGTAGTACCAAGAGAACAGTTTTTACTAGAGTACTAACACCATAAAATGAATAATTTTAAGGACTTTTATAGACTGATGAATAATGAAAGGAGTAGAACCGAGAGAACAATTTATACAGTAAAAATATAAAAAAACCAACAGCTTTGAAAGCGGTAATAATCATTACTAGTTCAATGACCAGTCTTGATTCCAGAGGATTGATGATGAGATATGTTGTCCCTTACAGAGACATGATAACAATGACAACAAAAATAGTTAACATTTATATAGCACCCACTATGTACCAGTCATTGTGCTAAGTACAATGGATGATGGTCCAGGATGCAGAGGATGACTTTCACATCTTTGATGTCTGACCAAGCTCTAGGAGCTCCATAGCGCCTGCTTCAGCTGCCTTCATGGCCACTGGAATAAATTGTTCTCATCAACCCATTCTGCTGGGGGAAGTCTTCACATGCTTGCAGTAGATATCCCCCCTAAATCACCTATAGGCTTGAGACCTGTCCGTTACCCTCAACCTGGTTTAGCTGGTCTGCCAAGATAATTTTACTGGGATGTGGCCACTGTACATGCTATAGCTTCTTGGAGCCAAACATTAGAGTTAAGTGAAAAGTACATGTCAAAGTAGGAGGAGCAGCCCTGAAAAAAACTTGGCAAGCCCTCAGACCAGAGGTGTTAGTCCTCCCTGAACACTCCATACGCCCCTATTCCCCATACACACATATCGGGCCACCTTGATATCTTATGACATGACAGATTTAGAATGCAGAGGTATGCATATGTATACAATACATATATCTGTATTACATGTTCAATAGACACAGGCATTTATATGTACACATGTATCTGATATGTAGCTGATTTATATAATACAGAAAATATAACAATACACATAATGTTTGTGCATATCTATATATACATACATATACACACAATATGTACATACCTATCTATAACGTGGTGTATAGTCATTGAGGGACTTTGTCTTGTTTAACTATACATATTTGTTATGAGAAATCTGTCTTTCCTTTCTTTTTCCCAAAAAGGTTGATGGAGGGAAAGAAAACAGAGGCCTGTTAATTAAAAAAATATAGTGACGAGGAGACACTACAGATGTGAAATATGCTTTCAGATTAAGTCATTGTATTGTTAATTTTACTTTACTGATTTACTTTGATGCAAGAGACCTCTCATAATGTAGGAGTAATGTGTAAATGTTGGTAGCACAAGAATAAAATGCATACATTAAACTTAAAATTTCGCAAAATCACAAAGTAATTCAAGCAATGACTCAAATTGGTGTTCCAACCCAAGTTTTCTGACTACAGATCTATTGCTCTCACTATATTGCTATCATATATCCTTCTATCATAACTATTTTGAAAGAGACAAGACTTATTTGGGTGCCTGATTTATCCAATATTGATTACAAAGTCAGTTGTTACTTTCTGTTCTTACCTTATATATACATGCATGCCCCATGTAGTGATTAATGTTCAATAAGAAGGCAATGCCTAGCACAGTTTGTCATAGTAGACAGAGTACTGGATGTGGAATCAGGAAGACCTGGGTTTGAATTATGTGCTTGACAATTACTAGGTGTGTCACCCAGGACAAATTACTTAACAGTTCTGACCTTAAGTTTCTTCATGTCTAAAATGAAGATAGTAATATCACCTACCTCCAAAGGTCATTGTGAGAATGAGATGAGATAATATTTGTAAGGAACATGGCAGACTTCAAAATACTACATAAATAAGAGCTGTTTTTGAGTCATTGCTGTTATTTTAACATTATGCAGAAGGGCTGACTAATATTCAATTTAAACTGAAAAGAGGCAATCATCAGTTTGAAGTATGAATAGTTTGCTTATTGGTTCAATCAGGAAGGATGCAGTTGTGAAATTAAAAGTGCATTTAAAATTCAAGCAAGTATTTTCTGCTCTTTTGATTTACATTAAACATTCACCTCAATGTGTTGAAAATGAAATATACACCCACCGACACACCTCTATGTATGCATATTTCTGTTTAATTTATATAACATACAAAACTCAAAATAGCAAGAAAATCTCAAGACATGCTTTCTATAAGTCACTATTTCTTTCAAACTAGAACAATCATTTTCTGCCCAGTGATACCCAATAAGGACTTGAATAGCGAATTGAATAAAATGCAAATGAAAGGAATGTTTGTGATTCATTTTTTAATATGGGAAAATGTATAAAAATGATTACAGGAAAAGTTTCTATATAGCTATAAAATAGAACAAATTTGGTTATACACATATTAACATAAGGTAAAAATTTTTGTAGAAATTTTACTTCATTTTATGACCACTAAGCCTTTCAGTTAATAAGTTCCTTTCTTTGAGTAAGTCACCTAGTCTTGGAAGCCCCATTCAGTCTTTATGAACATTGGACTTCATTTTGTGCATCAAAACAATATAGTTGTAACAGTACTGGTCTTGTTCTCAGAGATTTACTAGATTATATTCTATTAATACTTTCCCCTTATAATAATTTTAATTTCTCCATAAAGATGTGCAATAAACATAAGAGAAGTGAAAGGAACAAGAGCTGTCAAGAAGCCAATATCTCAAAATATGTAATTTAAAAAAAATATGAACACACTTGGGATACAGATGAATGTTCTTAATTCAATATGTTTTATTGTTGCCTTCAGCCTCCTATTGAATAGTAGCTTCTAAGATTTTAATGTGTCCATTGAAAGGGGCAAGTTGCTTCACATTTGATGAAATACTGCCATTGCCTCTAAGATACTTTAAAAGTTTTACAATAATATGTCTCAATGAATCATATTAAAGAGAGAGTTTACAGTTAGCAGCTCTCTTCTCACTTTAGAAGGTTGTTACCATATGCCATAAAAGCCCTTTAAATTTATGTTTGAAAACCTGTTAAGTTTTTTTTAAAGTTATGTTTTCGTCTAAGCTTGGATTTATAATTGGCAACTCTGTAAAAGAAGGTGGTTTATATCTGAAACAAATTTATGATTTGAAGCTGCTGTTGATGGGACCAGTTGAGAGGTTGTTTAATATGAAAACTTTATTATATTGTGTAGATTTTAGCTTACATTGAGCAATAGGTACAAAGCAATAATCTAAGTGTGATGGTGTTTCTTTGTTCTTTTCCAAAAGCAATTGATTGGAGGAACATCTGATTGGGGAAGATGATCTTGTAGGGTCACCTGGTGTGAATATTTTTCACTTTGATTCTTCCTGAAAGCAAGAAAATTGGAAAGGTATTGAAGGTTTTATTTTTCTCTCTCTGACTAATAGGGTGCTAATAAAGACACATGTTCAGTAGCGAATTAAGACACCATAGTCCCATCCCTCCCCAATGCCAAAATGTAGGGACCTTAATGGCACATGAAAAAACTAAGCAAAAAATCTCCCTTCCCCCAAACCAAACCAAGAACTACTGTGTCATATTTAAAACAATAATCCAACACTTAAGAAAATGGAAAATATTTTATTGAGCATTTTATTAAAAAACTTTATTTAGAAGTTAACATGTTTTTGAAGTATGTAAATTAGCCATTATTACTACTCCATTTTAAATTTTTGAATGTAATAGAAACATTAAACATTATAAATTCAACACTGGGTTCAAAATGTCTTACATGTTAATTGTGAATCAAATGAATTTATAACAAAACTAAAAGGAATGTGAAGAAAATTATTAATTTTTAGGTAAGGTTAAAAATGAATGAATATTATATTTTCCCCAAATAACACATGATTAATAATAATAATAGTAATAATAAATAATTAAAAAGCCTCATTTATTAGTTACAACAAGATATCAAGAGATACACTCTTCCTTAAACTTATAGGTGGTAATAAAGCATTTGACCCAAATAATTTACTATGAATTTGTTGTAGGCTCATTTACATTCTGTAAAATCGTAAATTTAAAGTTTATGTTCTTGGAGTTCAAATATGAACATTATTTACATTATTATAAATGTTTCCTTCCTATTTTTGAATAACTTAAGATCTTTTAAACATAAGACTGAAAGTTGCAAAATCCACACGAATTATCCCAGAATCATATCGAAAAGCTCTTATTACTAGGGAAATATTTAAACCACAGACAATCTTTTCAGTAGGAATTAAAGAAAGATGTATTTGGGTAACAGATTTCAATTTCATTATAGAACTATGACATGGTTAAAATATCTCCATCACTATTTAGAGATCTTCAGTGAATGTTGTCTATTAAAGCATAATAATAGGCAAATTATTGCCTTTTTGAAATCATATTTTTATTCCCCAAAGTGTAGGGAAGCAATAAGGGAAAATGTTCTGGTCTTAATTCTTCCCAATAAAGAAGAACTGTTTTGTTGTTGTTATTATTGTTTGTTTTTAGTAAACAGTGAAGACCTTGAGAAAAAGTAATTGCTTCAGCTTGGATTTTGTGATTGATAGGGAAGGAAAGTAATTTATAGTTTAAAATCCTAAATTTTGCTAAAAGGGATTTAAAGAGAATGTATAGGTAGAATTACACAGACTAAAACTCTAAAGGCACTCAGACCACAAAAAGATATGATGATTTTAATACAGAAATTTTGATGACACTATCCTGATGGAGAAAGAAAAAATAACAAGCTGCATTAGAAGACAGCTTAATCATTGTTAGTTTTTTTAAAAAAAATAAATTTAAGATATACATAGTGGACCAAAGCAAGAAACCAAGGATGATAGGCAAATTTGGAAAGGCCAGAATGTAAAAAATGTGGCTAAAATGTAAAAGAGATTGAGGCTAGCGATTAATGTTAATGGCAAGAAAATGAGCATTAAAAAATTTGAGACATCAATAAAATAATCAAAGAAAGAATGTCTATCATAAGAAGATGATGAAATAATGACAACAGATGAGCAAGAGAAAGTAGAACTATAAGTCTTTTTTGTGTCTGTTTTCTCAGCCAAAGAAAAGAATATTTATAATGAGGATAAAATAAATTGATTAACATGAACCATATGGTTGTTATCCTTCATTCTTGAAGAGGAACCAAAATGACATCACTATGTAAGATTCAAATTAGAGTGTGTCTGAATATGGCTGGTCACAACAATTTGAGTTCAGAATACTCTATCATGGGTTGGGCACAAATAGTCCATGTGAATATTTGGGGTGGATTCCCTAAATTTGCATATCTCACATTACTTTTGAGCTATTTCAATTCTGCTTTGCTAACAGAATATAGCATCTTCTGTGATTAGGGCAAACCATGCTGGGTGGTCCTGTGCCAGTGTCTCCCATGTCACACAATCAGTTCCAAAGTTCTCAAGAGAGACCTTGGGAATGTCCCTGTATCACTTTTTCTGACCACCATGTGAGCAATTGCCCTTTGTGAGTTCTCCACAAAATAGCGTTTTTGGCGAGTGTACTTTTGGCATTCGAACAACATGGCCAGCTCGTTGGAGTTGCACTCTCTGAAGTAGAGTTTGAATGCTTGGGGGTTTAGTTAGAGAAAGGACCTCAGTGTCTGTTATCTAATCCTGCCAGGTGATCTTCAGAATCTTCCTGAGACAATTCAAATAGAAGTGATTTAGTTTCCTGTCATGCTGCTAGTATATAGGCATACAACAATGAAGTTATCATAATGGCTCTGCAGACCTTCAGTTTGATAGGCAGTCTAATATCTCTTCTCTCCCACGTTTTCTTTCTGAGTCTCCCAAACACAGAGCTAACTATGGTAATGCATGTGTTAACCTCATTATCAGTGTGTACAGCCCTGAAAAGCACACTGCCAAAGTAAATGAACTTATCTACTATATTCAAAACTTCTTCATTTGATGAAACTGATGATTCCACATGTGGGTGGTGTGGTGCTGGCTAATGGAGCACCTATGTCTTCTTGGTGTTAATTGTTAGGCCAAAATTAGCACAAGCAGCAGAGAATCAATCCATACTTTCTTGTATCTCAGTTTCAGAAGCTGCATTGAGCGCACAGTCATCTGCAAACAGAAAATCATGCACCAACACTCCCTCTACTTTAATATTAGTTTGTTGCCTTTTCAAGTTGAATTTACTATCAGCGAGGTAACTGACCTTGATGGTATGTTTGTCCTCATTGAAGTCATTTGATAACATGGCTGAAAACATCCTGATAAAAAGCATGGTAGCAAGCACAAAGCCTTGTTTCCCTCCATTGGTGACTGGGAAAGCATGAGAACATTTTGCAGTATCCAGAACCCTGGGCAAGCATGTCATCATGAAATTGATGTACAATACTGATAAACTTCTCTGGGCAACCAAATTTTGACATAATTTTCCACAAAGCCTAGAGACTGATAGTATCAAAGGCCTTGGTCAGCTCTCCAAATGTTGTATATAGACCTCTGTTTTGCTCTTGGCATTTCTCCTGGAGTTATCAGACAGCAAACGCTTTATCAGCTGTTCCTCATCACTTTCTGAAGTCACACTGGCTCTCAGGTAGATGACCATCTTCCTATTACAGAGGACTCTGGCAAGAATCTTGCCAGCAATAACTAAGAGAGAGACCCTGCTCTGTGATTGTCACAGGACAATCTATTTCCTTTACGTTTATAAAGATGAATAATGGAGGTTTCCTTGAACTCATGGGGGATAACCTCCTCTTATCATACAACCCAGAAAATTTCAGTCAGCTTTTGTAAGAGCAATGGACCCCTACCTTGTTAATCTCAGCTGGAATTGAGTCAGCACCAGATGCTTTGCCACACAAAAGGAACCTAATGACATTCAAAATCTTTTCTTCAATTGGAACTTCATCTAGGGAGGGATTGACTCCAATGTGAGATAAAAGGTCAATGGCTACTTTTCTGCTCTGCTGTTGCCAACTGTGTGTTGCCTCAACTTTCCCTCCAAATTAGCAACAAACTGTTCCCACTCAAAGAAATGCTCTAATCTGTTGACATTAATTCTTCTGGCAGTCATTGTGCCTTGGGGCTGCCTCTTGTGTTAAATGGGAATATTTAGTTTGGAGAGGATAAGTCTATGATCAGTCCAGAACTCTGTGCCACACATTGCCTTTGTCACTCTCACATCCTGTTTGTCTCTTCTCCTAACAATCACATAGTCTATTAAATGCCAATGATTGCTGCAAAGATGCATCTTCAAAGTTTTATTGTATTTAGGTAAACAGAAGACAGTGTTAGTGATGAGAAAGTCATGAGATGCACAAATCTTCAGTAGTAAGGGACCATTGCTATTGTTTCCAACTCCATTCCTCCAAAGGAATCCCTGCCATGTCTGGTAGTCTGAGAATGGATTAAAGTCACCTAGAATCATAAACTTGTCCTCTTTTATCACATTGATAATAAAGATTTCTAGGTCTTTATAATATTTTTCTTTGACCTCATCAGGGTTTGTTATAGTGGGAGCATAGGCAATGAAGAGGATAGCACAGTGCTTTCCTGCAAACGGAAATTGCTTTGCCTTCATTCACTCCTGTTGGTAGGCATATAAGCTCGTTGACTAGATTATTTTTGACTGCAAAACATACACCATCTTCAAGGCTTTCCCTTCACTGCAGTCACTCCTGAAAAAACATGTATTGAGCTCTGACTTCAGTAAGCTGGTCTTCATTTGTCAGTCTGGTTTCACTTGGGACTACTGCTTGGATGTGATAACCTGCTGAGTTCTCTTGCAACAAGAGCTGTTTATCTTTCAGGTCTATTGGATTTTGTATTGTCTATAAGTATGTGCCCATTCCATGTGCTGATGGTGAGTGGAATCATCTTTGTGAAGTTCTTGTACATTTTTGGTGTTTCATCTGTGAGGTGGGATCCCTGCCTGCTGTGGCAATGAAGCCAGGGTTGGGTAAGCAGATAGCTTCTAGGGCACTTTCTCCAGTCCCGTCCTCATACCAGGAGGTGAGCACTGTGATCCTTAAAAAAGACGTCTGGGGGGTGCCAAATCCCACTGCTGCATCCAGTGAAAAGATGGCTCTGTGGCCTGGGCCTCCTGTGTGCAGGGTTATGGTTATAACTCCCAGTGTATCTGCACCTGCTGCACCATCACTCATCTGTCACCACATGACTCCTGGGATCCTTAGTAAAAATGGTAAAATGGTATGGGTGATATTTTTTGATTTGTGTGTAAATTGGATTTAAGTGATGCTGAGTTGCAGGAGGTAGTCAGCCTCACTCTCTTTTTCAGAGTCATGATAGTCCAGCAGCAGGACAGAGTCAAGATGACTGATGATGGTTTGAAATGCAGTGGATGACCTTGGCATCTTTGATGTCTAACCAAGCACTTGCTTTAGCCTCTTTCATGGTCGTTGGAACAAATTGTTCTCATCTGACCATTCCGCCAGAAGAAGTCTTCATATGCTTGTAGTAGACACACCCTAATTCACTGACAGGTCTGTGACCCCTCAGTTATCCTCAACATGGTTTAGCCCATCTACTGAAAGGATTTATCAGGGTGTGGCCACTGTAGATGGTGCAGCTTCTTAGAGCCATAGGTGAAAGTTAGGTGGATCAGATGGACACTAAAGGTGGAGAGCAGTCCTAAAAATAGCTTGGCAGTCCTTACACCAGAGGTACTAGTCTTCTCTGAAGACACCTGCATGAATTCTATACCAAGTAATTGAAAGAACAAATGAGTATGACTGTTGGGGATCTTTGAAAATTCCCATTGAACAGGAAAATGGCCATGGTTCTAGGCATGAGCAAGTATTATGCTGACTCTTTTTAAAGGCTGGTTTCAAAAGGCTAGTAGCTATTCACAGAGTCCATCCCACTCTGAACCTCATGGAAACTTTAATTTCTTGCCTTTGTGACCTGAGTTCTTTCACCCCTCCTTAGGCAACCTGGCCCTCCTCTACCTCTCAAGGGCTTACCATGTTAATGACAAACTTAATGGAAGCTCCCAATTAAATCAAAATTTTTTTCTTTTTAAGATAGAAGTTGCATCCAAAAGGGCATATGCCAATAAATTTGACTTTTTATTTTTAGAAAATATTATTATTAAGTGAAAGAGTTTAATACTTAGAAAAGTAAACAATGATCACAGAGCTAGCATAGTTTGTTAAGAGCAGGTCATACCAGTATATACTTAATTTTTTTTGATATGTTTCTAAACCTGTAGATCAGGAGAATTCAATAAATATAGGACACACAATCATAGATATACTGCATAATATATGGTTTCAAATAATAAAATATAAAATATTTATTTTTGTTTGTAATTGTTGTCCTATCTTCTCCTCTTCCCCCTATAGACTCCTTTTTGGTGCTCAAATTTTTTAATGGCCTTTGCCTTTGAACGTATCTTTTGACCTTGCTATTTGAATCTTATGAATTTAAGTGGTTTAACCAATGTTTTAATTTATACATTTGTTAAAGACAAATGGTGACAAAGATATCTGGTCTAATCTAAGCAATATTGTGAAGGAAGAAGACTTTGTCTTTGATACCTCTCATCTTCCTTTTGAATTCTTTTAAAATAAAACTTGAGATCTTCTATTGTTCAGTCATTTTTCAGTCATGTCCAACTCTTCATGACCCCATTTGGGGTTGTCTTGACAAAGATACTAGAGCCATTTGCCATTTCCTTCTCCAATTCGTTATTCAGATGAGGCAAACAAAGTTATATAGCTATTAAGTGTCTGAGGCCAGATTTGAACTCCTGAAGATGAATCTTCCTGACTCCAGGCCTTGTACTCTATCCTAGATGCTTTCAATATCTGTAGAAAATGCTTTATCCCAAAGAGAATCAGTTTCCCGAAATTTTTAAGCCCTTTGGCAGATTAGTAAGCGATTCCTTCTTTCCCCTTCCCATTGGATTAAACATTCCATTACACACACACATACACACACACACACACACACACACACACACACCATGTTTTTCAATAATGTAAGATGACTTCTAAAAGAATACTGTGTAAAGGATTCAATTAAAGCATTTCTACAATAGACATGGGGCAGTTGGGTGGTGCCTATAACAACAAACACCCTAGCATACCCAGGATGTCCTGCTAGCACAGGTTCTTTGACCTGCTTTTAAAGAAAAGCAATTTTAAAGAGGTCAACAATCTTACTTTTAATTACATTCACTAGTTCAGGGGAAAGGTCAGCACCTTGAACATCAGAGAAAATACAAGCAGAGAAAGTAGCACAATGATCAACAGACAAGGGTCTAACTGCCTAATCAAAGCAATATTGCTGTATACTTTATATACATCACTGGATCGAGAGAGCCTTTACATCTGAGCAGTAGGAGAGCTCTGAACATACAACATTCAGTGTCTTAACCAGTAAATAAAAAGATCCTTCTCATAAGCAAACTCTCAAAGCAAAATACCAACGCAGAGTATATATATATATATACACATCTCAGAGCCAGAAGGAATCACAACTCTTGTTTCTCAATGCCTAATTAGAAATTAGTAAAATGTGAAAGCCTCCCTATAAGCAAGCCTCCTTTAAGCAAGCTCCCCTTAATGGGCTCCACATGATGCCTATTAATGGGCAAGGAAGATCTTTATATCCCATTAACATTACAGTGCCATAGAGTGTGAGGCCTGGGGAAGACTCATCTTTCTGAGTACAAATCTGGCCTCAGACACTTACTAGATCTGCGACCCCAGGAAAGTCATTTAACCCTCTTTGCCTCAGTTTCCTCATCTGGAAAATGAGCTGGAGAGGGAAATGGCAAACCACTCTAGTATCTTTGCAAAGAAAACCCTGAATGGGGTCACAAAGAATCAGACACACCTGAAAAACAACTACACAATTATAGACATAGAAATGTAAATGTGTGTGAGATGTTAGTAATTATCTAGCTCAAACCCTTCATTTTGGCCCTGAAAAAACAGAGTCCTAGGGATATCCAAAGCCTTGCTTAACACCACTACTCTAGCTAGTGGAAAATTGAAACTAAGATAGAAATCTCTTGATTTTAAATGTAGTTTTTTTCTCAGGATTGCCTAATGTTTCTCTTTAAGCATCCTTGTAATTATCTACCATGAGAGGTAGATGGGCATAATGGTTAGAGGACTGACTTTGGATTGATGTTGATCTGGGTTCAAATCCTGCCTCTGACACTTAGATGCTGAGTGACTCCAGACAAATCCTTTAACTCTTCAGTGCCTCAGTCACTTCTTTAAGACCATGTTATAAATAAGTGGCTGAGCTGCTTCAGTGGAGGAAGTTTCCACATATGGAATTTCCTAAACTGATTAAAGACATGTTTATATACCTCCCCTCCCTCTCAAATTGCCCCACCAAAATACGTTAGCGACTTTCATTAGTTTATGAACCTCTGGTAAAGTCAAATAGCTAGCCTGCTCGGCACCAGGGATAGATTTTTGGGGAGCTCTGGAAAATAAGATGTTTTATTTTTCCATGTTTGGGGGGCAAATAGACAATATGACTGGGTCAGTCAGTAAGAGATATGACAAACTACTGCTTCTTGAGCTCTGGCCAGTTTTATTATTTTCTACCTATGTCACTTCATCTTTTTGGCATCAGTCTTCCATCTGTGAAATGGCAGTTAGACTAGTTGCTTTCTAAGGTCTCTGTTAGCTTTAAATCTATGATTCTAGGATTATTCTTGCTATAGGCCAGTGAAATGCAACTTTGAGCTGGGATGTGGGGAGACCAGGAAGAGAAAAGAAAGAGAAAGGATGCTCTGAATACTGATGTACTAGTGTAGGTTATAACACTTTTCCTAACCAACAAGGAAAAAGACTTTTCTTTGTGTTCCCATCTTCTTAAAGGCAGTAGCTGACATCTTTCCTATTAGTTTAGAAGCCAAATAACTGACTGATCTGAAGCTTCATTTCCTGACAAATTAGGCAATGCAGAACTGAAGATTAAGTACTTGGAGTCTGAATTCTATCTCTGACCTTTACCTTGGATCACCTGGGTGATCCAAATAAGTTGCTTACCCCTCTAAAGCTTCAGTTTCCTTAAACATAAAATGGATATAATAATACATTATACTACTTACCTCATACTATTATTATGAAGAAATCAGTTTGCACAGCTTAAATTGCCATATAAATATCAGCTAATTAGTAGTGATGTATTAACTCTGAGGTGTACTTCATGCTCCTTTGGTGTATTATATATATGAAATACATTATTGGCATATTATGTACATATATGTGCTTACATATATTTGATATATTATAATATGTTATATTTTACAATATCCTAACTATGCCTAGCAAGAGATATTTCAAAAAGTAACTCTGGATCCCAGTTCAAAAACATCTCCTTTGTCCTCAATCCAGACTCTATTTTATACTGCATGTATCTATTTCTCAATGTTTTCTCATCACTTCTTTAAAAGGGGAGATGAAGGGTGAGGGAACAAGTATATATATTATTTATATAGACACACACATACATGCACATATCTATCTATCTATCTATCTATCTATCTATCTATCTATCTAATCTATCTATCTATCTATCTCTATCTATCTATCTATCTATCTATCTATCTATCTATCTATCTATCTATCTATCTATACATAGTGTCTACTATGTGGCAAGCACTTTAAAGAAAAAAAATATATACACAGGTATATACCTATGCATATGTATGTGTATATCATATGTGTATATATGCATACACATATATACATATATATGTGTATATATACATATATACCTACACACACACACATATATATATATAAAATCTCATTTGCTCCTCACAACAACCTTGTGAGGTAAGATATCATTATTACTCTGCTTAAAAAAGAAAAATTCCCTACCCTTCCCTCTTTCCCTCACCAACCTCCATCAAAAGGAGATTTTTCTCAAGAACATCTAGACTTCCTTTTTCTCCCTTGCCATCACTTTGGATTGGCAGGAACCAGATGGGGGGAAAAAGGTTTATACACATGTTACAGGGAAATAGCACAGTGTCAAAACAAAGCGGAGCAAATCCTTTTATCTAAAGGTTTAACATGAATTCCTGAACTTGTATAAAATTCTCAGAGCTTTCTCTATAATACCCATCTATGGCTCTCTTGTATTTCTTGATTTGAGCTGTGAGAATGGAAAGCCACTTTCCCAGTAGCAAACAAGCTTTGTGTATGGGAAGTGTGGGAAATCCTAAACTTAAAAACTTTTTTTCTTTTTAGGAGAAAGGAGAACATTTGCTGATGTTGATTATGCTGAAACTGAAGTCCCAAGTTGGCATATTCTTAACAAGTAGCATGTTGCTCTTTTAAGGATTATTAGACCAAAGCATCTTGATGTTAAATTTGATGTAGGTGAACTGCCAAAATAGCTTTCCTCCTCCCCACCCTGCCAAGGAACGACTAATAGCAGTTCCACTGTGAGGTGAATATATTTAGCAATTAGGGAGTTTTACTGCTTGGTATATTAGGCAATCACTTTGCACAGTCTCCAGCCAACATTAAGTTTGAGAACAATGTCATAATTAATTACTCTGCTGAGTGTTGTGAAGAATAAGGGAAATTTTAGATTCGAGGAAACGGTAAACAGAACTTTTATAGAGTAGAGGGAATGAGAATAAGTAAAGCATGCAATGATTAATTGTTAAAATTATTCTAGATTCAGTCTGGGGAAAATCTGGATGAAACAAACAACTTTGCCAAATGACTTATCACCCCTCCCTTGACTTTAGTCCTAAGAAAACACTGTAGCATATAATTATTTCTAATAATATTAAATGTGTATGAGAGATAAATTTCCCTAGCATATTTTGTTTTAGAATATCTCCTGAGGGCACAGAGAATTGAACATACCTAAAATCCCATTTTTATTTAAAAAAGAAAAAAAAATCCTTACTTTTCTATGAGTTACTCATTCTTTCATTGGTTTGAAAACCTAAAAAAAAATCAGGTTTTCTTTTTTCCCATCTCTGCCTTGTTTCCTTGTTTCAACTTCCTTGGTTGATGCTTTTGTCATAGTTATTGGCTCATTAAGTGGTTCAAGGGGAGAAAGTCAGACTGTCCTTTTAATTTGCTATTTCGTCTGATGCATTTGCCATGTAGGCCACCAAGACCAGAAGCTGAAGAATATCACTGGCAGTGTGCGAACTAAGCAATTATTATCTTCAGGCTTGACTTGCTGTCTCATAATTTTGGTTGTGCCTGGTGTCATTTTCTCATAAGACTATCTACATATAAACAGAGGGATATGTGATGGAGAACCATGAGATTTGAATATGAATTATCCCTTTGTTGTGTATTATATCTTATGCATAAATTCATGGCTTTACCGTTTGTGAGTTATCAGAAGATTTTTTTTTAAAGAACATTTCATGGATAAAAATTGTTATTCCACATCTTAAGTTATTTCCCTCCCAAGTGGCTGTTAGTTTACAATGTTTTGTTTAGAATTTATTTCCAAATAAGTGTTTCCATTATGCATTCAATAGCAATTTTTAGATCATTCGGTCTAGTGTTTGGGGGGTTGTGCATTCTGAGGGACTCTATCTAACTGTTTTTAACTTAGGGTCATTTGTACAGCAACAGATTGACATGGAAGAGTGTTAGAAATTATTTTGAAAATTTGCTTCTCATGCTACTTCCATACGTGCCAAATTTGGGTAACAATTATAAAGTCATGCTGCTGTCCACATTTAGATGTAACTGAGAATAAGAAGTTTTGGTGGCATGACAGGAAACAATTGTATAAATATGGTCCTATTGTCTATATAAACTAAGAAATGTGCTCATGTCCTTGCAAGGATCTTGAGTTCTTTTGACTATTCCATTTATTATTAAAAAAAACTAATGTTGATAAATATAATGGTTGCTTTACTAATGGACAGCTTAGTGAAGAGGGACTCCAAAGAAATTTGGAGCTCGAGATGAAATCTCTGTGAAAAAATTCATATGTAGTTTGCTTAGAAAATGCTGGGGAGGAATTTCAGAATGATGGCTAATGATGGCTATATCTATGTAGTACTCAAAATGTGTAAAAAAATGAGAGAAAGCCAAATGGTGATGTATTCCTATCCACTAATTTTAACACTTGATCAAAACCAGTTTATACTTTTGCATTCCTTGTCCCTTAATCATTAATTCATTGAATTTTTAGCCTTTTCAGATCACATAAACACATTGTACTTCCCCCTTTTCTGTTCCCCTTTGGGCTAGTTTGCTATCAGTATTCTCTGATTGGCTTTCAGTAAGTGAAATTTACAATGTTTGGCAGCACTATAAAAGTTATGCAAAGATCCTTATTGAAAATACTCCATCAACAAAAGTGAATATTTTAACTGAAGAATATTTCTATTAAACAGTGCACTTACTTATGCTCTTTGTAGCTTTAATAACACTGAGGTTGTTGTTTTATTTTAATTTTTTTTAAATCTTCTTCACAAGGTGTAATGAGGGAAAGATATTAAACCTGACTATACAAAATCACTAATAGGCTGCCTTGTAGAAGGACAATACAAAATCATTGTTGATCATAAATCTATCAGAGTCAATGAGGGCAGTGACCATATCTTAATTTCCATTTTATCTTTCTTGAACCTAATAGGATATTTTGCTTATAGTGATACTTAATGATTAGTTGTCCACTACAGGAATTAGTGAATAAATAGATATTTGCTTTTGTGGTCATGTGTGTTGTAGATATGAGAATGAATACATATTTTCTCACTACCAAACCCATGAGAATGAACATCTCTCCCAAGGGAAGTTAAGTCTCCTTTTGGGAGGTGTCGTGACCCATCCATGCCAGTGATTTCATGACATGCGTATATTTCAATTGCTGCCTAAAACATATTTTTGTCTTTAAAAATACCTCACTAGATCCCAATCTCGGAAAACAATCCTATGTCTCTCCTCTTCTTTTCAGCCAACTCTAAAAAATCATTTATACTCATTTTTCCACTTCCTCAATTCTCACACTTTAATTCAGTATTATTTACCTTCTGACCTCATCACTTAACAGAAATTGCATTGTTAACAAAAATTACCATTGTTCTTTAAATTGACAAATCTATTAGTCTTTTCTTCCCCTTCAGCATTCATTCTTCTTGAGCAAGTGTATTTCAGAGATAGTGCTTGTACCTAGGTTTTCCCGAGTCCAAGGCAGCCCTTTTACCTCCATATCACAACTGCCTTTCTAATGTCATAGTAGGTTATAATGTTCAGAGTGAGGGAGGTTATGATCATCACTTACTCTGCCTAATGCACTGTGAGAGTCCTGAGGTCAAGGGCTGTCTTTTGCATCTTTTTATATCCCCAGGGCTTAGTGCAGTGCTGGCACATAGTAGATGCTCAATAAATGTTTACCGACTGAGAGATAGACTAGTTAGAGCATATCCTCTCAATTCCAAACCTCTTAATTTATTTTTTAAACATTTTTTTATTTTTTAAAAATATTATTTATTTTCACATTCTTTTTTAATTTTTAATATGTTTAGTTTTCAGCATTGATTTTCACAGGAGTTTGAATTACAAATTTTCTCCCCATTTCCACCCCCCCACTCCAGTCAGCCCTCCCCTCCGTCACCCCACTACCCTCCCATGCCCCTTTCCCTTGCTTTCTTGTAGGGCAAGATACATCTCTACGCCCCATTGCCTGTGCCTCTTATGTTCTAGTTACATGAAAAAAAACTTTTTTACTTATGAACATCTATTTTTTAAAACCTTGAGTTCCAAATTCTCTCCCCTCTTCCCTTCCCATCCACCCTCCCTAAGAAGTCAAGCAATTCAACATGGGCCACATGTGTATCATTATGTATAACCCTTCCACAATACTCATGTTGTGAACAACTAACTATATTTTGCTTCTTCCTAACCTATCCTCCTTTATTGAATTTTCTCCCTTGACCCTGTCCCTTTTCAAAAGTGTTTGTTTTTGATTACCTTCATCGCCATCTGCTCTCCCTTCCATTATCCCCCCCCCCCTTTTTTTTTATCTTTTTCCTCCTTC
>CM053622.1:288516682-288565538 GCA_028646595.1 Phalanger gymnotis | reverse complement strand
GCTCTGATCAGCCACTTAATTCCTCCCACCAGGTGGGCCTGGGGCCAGAAGCACCTGCAGCTGTAGTTCTAAAGCTGCCCTATCTCTGCTGCCCCAGGTGCAGTGGCTGAACCGCAAACTCAGTCCCTGCATCTTTTCCCACTAACCTTCTCTGTTGTCTTTGCTGGTTGTGGGTTGAGAGGTCTGGTAACTGCTGCAGCTCACTGATTCAGGGTGCTAGGGCACACTTCTCCTGTCTCCTGGTCTCCTTGGTCCACGCCGCCCATGCTGGGCTCTGCTCTGCTCAGCTTCGCTCCCCTCTGCTCCCAGCTCCATGTGGGATAGACCTTACCCAGAGACCGTCCAGGCTGTCCTGGGCTGGAGCCCTGCTTCCGTCTGCCACTTTGTGGGTTCTGCAGTTCTAGAATTGGTTCAGAGCCATTTTTTATAGGTTTTTGGAGGGACTTGGTGGGGAGCTCACACTAGTCCCTGCTTTCCAGCCACCATCTTGGCTCTGCCCTGTCTTAACATTCATTTTTAATAATTGTGAGAAGGCAAGTAACAAATCAGTTATATAACTGGTCATGCAAGATATATTTATGTATTAGCCATGATGCAAAAAAAACAAAAATAATAAAGTATATGAAAAAAATATGCATCAATCTGCACTCAGAATTCATCTCTGAAGGTGGATAACACTTTTCATTATTTTTCCTTTGGAATTGTCTTGGGTCACTGTATTGATTAGAATAGATATGTCTTTCACAGTCAATCATTGTTACAATACTGCCGTTACTTTGTACAGGGTTCTCCTGGTTCTGCTTACTCCACTTTGTATCAGTTCATATGATTCTTCGCAGGTTTTTCTGAAACCAACTTACTCATCCTTTCTTATATATTATGCTACAGTTATATACTGCAACTTGTTCATTCTTTTCTGAATTGAGAGACATCCCCTCAATTTCCAATTCTTTGCCACCACAAAGAGAACTGCTATAACATTCTTTGCATATATAGTTTTTTGCCTTGATCTCTTTGGGATATGATGTTGCTGGGTCAAATGGTACAAACAGTTTTATAACCCTTTGGATATAGTTTCAATTTTTTCTCCAGAATGGTTGAACTAGTTCACAGCTCCATCAAGAGTACATAAGTGAACCATTTTTTTGTCCCACATCTCCTCCAGCATTTATCATTTTTCTATTCTGTCATGTTAGCAAATGTCACAGGTGTGAGGTAGTACCATAGAGTTGTTTTAGTTTGCATTTATCCCTAATCAGCAATAATTTACAGAAGATTTTTAAAAAAACATTATGACTTTTTATAGCTTTGATTTCTTCTGAAAATTGACCATTCATATCCTTTGACCGTTTATTTATCTGTTGGGCAAGGGCTTTTATTTTTATAAATTTGGTTCAGTTCCTTATATATTTGAAAAAGAAGACATTATATATTTGAGAAACTTGATGTAATTTTTTCGTAGTTTCCTGCTTTCCTTCTAATTTTTGCTGCATGAGAAAACTTTTTAATTCATGTAATCTGTAACATTGACCTTGGGGCAGCTAAGTGGCTCAGTGGATAGGGTATAGGCCCTGGAATCAGAAAGACTCATCTTCCTGAGTTCAAATTAGATACTTCCTAGCTGTGTGACCCTGGGCAAATCACTTAACCCTGTTTGCCTCAGTTTCTTTATCTGGAAAATGGCAAACCACTCCAGTATCTCTGCCATGAAAACCCTGAATGGGGTCACAAAGAGTAAGACACAATTGGATAACAACTATCGACATAGAATTGGAAGTGTGTGTGAGATATTAGTAATTATCTAGCTCAAGCCCTTCATTTTGAATCTGACAAAACAGATTTCCACTGATATGCAAAGCCTTAAGATCACCCAGCCTAGTTGGCAGAAAAGTTGAAACTAAGATACAGGTCTCTTGACTTAAAATACAGTGTTTTTTTTATCACTATTGCCTAATCTCTTTAAGCATCCTTATGATTATCTACCATTTATCTCTTAATGGTCAAAAATTCTCCCATTATCCACATATCCGACATTTATATTTTCCCATGGTGTCTGATTTTGCTTATGATATCCCTTTTTATTTGCAACAATCATGTACCCATTTTGGCCTCATCTTGGCATATGGTGTAAGATGTTGGTTTATTACTAGTTTCTGCCAAGCTATTTTAGTTTTTTCAGAAATTTTTGTTAGTGAGTTCTTGCCCCCAATGACTGGACCTTTGGGTTTGTTAAACACTAGATTACTGTGGTCAGTACTAAATATACTAAATATATTCCACTGATTCATAGCTTTCTTTTGTAGCAAGTAAGAGATCATTTTGATGATTGCCTCTTTGTAATATAGAGAAATCTTCTCCCACCTTGATTTCCTTGACTTTTGATACCCATGACATTCTTGATATTTAATTCTTCCAGATCAATTTTAATTTATTTTTCCTAGTTCTATAAAATAACGCTTTGCTAGTTTGATTTGTATGGCACCAAAGAAGTAAATTTAATTAGGTAGAATTATAATTTTTATTATACTGGCCCAGTCTATCTATGAACATTATTTTCCCTAACAGTTTTGATCCAAACAATTTGTGAAAAATGTTTTGTAATTGTTACTGGATTTGTCTTTGCAGGTAGATTCTCAAGTATTTTATATTGTCTACAGTTATTTAAATAGAATTTCTCTTTCAATCTCTTCTGGCTGGGTTTTGTTAGTGATACGTAGAAATGCTGATTACTTATGTGGGTTTATTTTATATCCTGCAACCTTGTTAAAGTTGTTAATTTTTTCATGTAGATTTTTAATTGATTATGGTTCTCTGAGTGTAGCATCTTACCACTTGCAAAGAGTAGTAATTTCATTTCTGTGTTGTCTATTCTTATTCTTTCATTTTTTTCTTGCCCTATTGCTATAGTTAGCATTTCTCATACAATACTGAATAATTTTGGTGAAAAATGGACATTTTTGCTTCTCTCCTGATCTTATTGGGAAGGCTTCTAGTTTATCCCCATTACAGATAATGCTTAGATTTTTGGTATTGTTTTGTTGTTTTAGTCATGTCTTACTGTTTGTGACTTCATTTGGAGTTTTCTTAGCAAGATACTAGACTGGTTTGTCATTTCCTTATGCAGCTCATTTATAGAGGAAGAACTGAGGCAAACAGGATTCAGTGACTTGCCCAAAGTCGCATAGCTAGTAAGTATCTGAGAACAGATTTGAACTCATGAAGATGAGTCTTCTGGTTCCTGATTCCAAGCCTAGTACTCTATCCACTGTGCCATGAAGTTGACCTAAGTTTTAGATAGATACTATTTATCATTTTAAGTAAAGCTCTATTTAAAATGCATTGTTAGTGGAGTTGTGAATTGATCCAACCATTCTGGAAAGCAATTTGGAACTACGCCTAAAGGGCAATGAAACTATGTATACCTTTTGACCCAGCAATACCACTATTAGGTCCATATCCCAAAGAGATCAATGGAAAAGGAAAAGGACCTATTTGTACAAAAGTATTGATAGCAGCTCCTTTTGTGGTGGCAAAGAATTGGAAATTGAGGGGAACACATTAAAATGACTGAACAAGTTGTGGTGGAATATCATTGTAATATAAGAAATGATGAGCAGAATGATTTCAGAAGGAAAAAAAAATAGGAAGACTTGCATAAACTGCTACAAAATGCAGTGAGCAGAACCAAGAGAACTCTGTATACATTAATAGCAATATTGTGTGATGATCAACTATGAATGACTTAACTGTTCTCAGCAAAAGAATTCAAAAGGATGGATTATTTAAAATTCTAGTCACCTCCAGAGAAACAACTAATGGAGTCTGAATGCAAATTGAAGCCTACTTAAAAAAAACAACTTTATTATTATTTTTTGTTCTGCATTTTCTTTTGCAACATGGCTGATTATGGAAATGCTTTGCATGACTGCACATGTCTAATCTATATCAAATTGCTTGACTGAAAGGGGGAGGGAAGGATTGGAGGGAGAAAAGACGGAACTCAAAATTTAAAAAAAAGGTTAAAATTTTTTGTTTACATGTAATAGAAAAAAAATAAATGTAAAAAAAGAGAAAAACTCTATTCCTATATGTTCTAGTGTTTTTTTAAAAATAAAAATTGATATCGTATTTTGTTAAAAGCTTTTTCTGCGTCACTGATATAATCATATGATTTTTCATTATTTTTGTTATTGATATTGTCAATGATGTTTATAGTTTTCCTAATATTAAACTAGGCTTACATGACCCATATATGTCTCAACTGGTAATTATGGGTGATTTTTGTGAGATATTGCTCTAATCTTCTTGCTAGTATTTTATTTAAAAATTTTTACATTGCAATTCACTATGGAAATTGATCTATAATTCTATTTCTCTGTTTTTCTTCTCCCTGGTTTTCATATCAAAACAATAGTTACGTCATAAAAATAATTTGGCAGGACTCCTTTACCAATTTTTTTCAAATAGTTTATATAGTGTTGAGATTAATTATTTCTTCAATGTTTGGTAGAATTTACTGGTAAAGCCTAGGAATTTTTTTTTTCTTAGGGAGCTCATTTATGGTTTGTTCAATTTCTTTTTCTAAGATACAGTTAGTTAAGTATTCCATTTCTCCATCTGTTATTCTGGGCAAATCACCATTTTTGTCAATATTTGTCCATTTTACTTAGATTGTTGGTTTTACTGACATAAAATTGGGCAAAATGACTCCTAATAATTGCTTTAATTTTATCTTCATTGGTGTTGCATTCACCCTTTTCATTTTTGCCTTTTCTAATTTGATTTTCTTCTTGTCTTTTTTTAAAATCAAATTAGCCAATTTTTTTTTCTATTTTATTGAAAATTTTATTTTTTTCTATTTTTTCATTTCACAAAATGAACTCCTAGTTTTATTTATTAGTTCTTTTTTCACTTTAAATTATATTAATCTCCCTTTTGATTTTTCAGGATTTGTATTTTGGTATTTAAATGAAGAATTTTAATTTGCTCTTTTTTTTGTTGCACACCCACTTTATTGATCTGTTCTCTTTCTGTCTGTCTCTCTGTTTCTTCTTCCTTGTCCCCCCCTCTAAGCAATAAGCATTCAGAGATATAATTTTTTTCTCTAGGTACTGGTTTGGCTGTATCTCACAAATTTTAGTATGTTGTCTCATTGTTGTCATCTTCTTTAATGAAATTATTGTTTCTATGATTTTTTTCTTTGACTCAATAATTCATTAGCATTAGATTATTTAGTTTTCAATTTTTTTGTCTATGCCTCTCAGGCATGAATGTAATTATTATTGCATCATGGTCTGAAAAGGATGCATCAAATATTTCTTTTTTCTGCATTTGTTTGAGAGGTTTTATGCCCTATAGTCAGTTTTTATGAATTTGCCATGTACGGATGTGAAAAAGATATATTCCTTTTTATTCCCATTCAATTTTCTCCAGAAGTTTATCATATCTAACTTTTCTAAAACTCTATTCATCTTCTTAACTTCTTTTTTATTTGTTTTGTGGTTACATTTATCTCATTCTAAAAGGGAAAAGCTGAGGTCCCCCACTATTATAGTTTTACTATCCATTTCCTTCTATAACTCCATTTTTTCCTCTGAAGGAAAATATTCAGTTGCCGAATCTAATGGCCTTTCTAAATCTTTCTGTTTGCAACATTTGGTCCTATTGATTACACTGTTCTATTGGATAGTCTTTCCTGGCCAGTTTTTTGTTAATCTGTTCTAGTTCTCTTTCTACCCAATCTGACCACTTTTTATCATTTTTTTCTTGGATCATCCTCCAGGCTACATTTACCAATGGTTGGTATCCTCTGAGTGTCTGTCCTGGACCACTTTCTTTTCTCTCTATATACTATTTAATTTGGTGACATCATCAGCCACTCAGGAGTTCATTTTTCACTTCTTGCTCATGATTCCCAGATCTACATAGCTCACCCTAATTTCTGTCCTGAAACAGTCCTACATCACCAATTGTCTTTTGGGTACTTCTAGCTCTATATCTCATCGGGACATAAAAAAAATTCCAACAGAACTAATTTTCTTTCCTTCTAAATCCCTTCCCCTTCAACTTTTCTATTGTGATTTAGGTATCAACATATTCAATCACTTGTCATTCCTACCTATATATTTTGAACATATGCTCTTCTTTCCTAGCCATCACCCTGGTGTAGGCTTTTATTGTCTCATGCCTACACTATTGCAATATGCTTCTAATTACTCTTTGTGCCCTAGGTCTCTCTCTACTCCAATTCATCCTTCATTAAGTTGCCAAAACGATTTCCCTAAAGAAGTCTGACTTCTTTAGTCACTTCCCCTGACTTCCCTCTCCCTCAATAAACTCTAATGGTTCCCTATTAATTCCAGAATAAAATATCCTCTGGCATTTTAAGGTCTTCACAACTTGGGCCACTTTCTACATTTCTAGTCTTCTGATGGTTTATTTCCCTCCATATACTCTATGATCCATCCTGCACATGCTTCACCTATCAACTCTATGGCTTTTCCCTGTTTGTCCCCCATTTATAGAATGCTCTCCCTCCTAATCTACGCTTTATAACTTCCTTCATGTCCTTCACAATTCAGCTCCAATCCTATTTTCCACAAGAAGTCTTTCCCAGTGTCCCCCTTGCTCCTTACCAACTGCTAATTCTCTCAGTGATCACTTTCCACTTACTCTGTATGTATTATGTATATGGATATTCATTTTTTTGCTATCTTCCTCATTAAAATGTGAGTTCCTGAATCAAATTTATAAGCATGCAACTGATAAATGGTGAAAGGATATGGACAGATGGTTTTCAGATGGAGAAATCAAAGGTATCTATAGTCATATAAAATATGCTAAATCACTATTGATTAGAGAAATGCAAATTAAAACAATTATGAGGTACCACATCACACCTACAAGATTGGCTAATATAATAGAAAAGGAAAATGATAAATGTTGGAGAGGATATGGGGAAATTTGGACACTAATGCAATGTTGTTAGATTTGTGAACTGATCCAACCATTGTGGGGAACAATTTGAAACTATGCTCAAAGGGCTTCAGGAAAAGGAAGCTTGAGGGGACATAACAGCAATTTTCAAGTAAGTGAAGGGTCGTTATATTGAAAAGGAATAGGACTTGTTCTGCTTGACCTAAGAGCACAGAAGTAAGATTAATTCATAGATGGAAGTGACAGAAAAATAGATTTCAACTTAATGAGAAACAAAAAAAATCCTTAACATGTAAAGGTATCCAAAAATGGATATTCCCAGAGGATAGTGAGCTACTCTTTAATGAAGGACTTTTAAGCAGAAGCTAAAGAATTACTGTTCGGGGATATTGTAGATGCTATTTCTGATTTGGCTGGTAGCTAAACTAGATAACTTCTGATGATCCTTCTCAGTCAGAATATTATAAAATCACAGAATTAGGGAGTTGGAAGGGACCTCAGGGGCCATTTATTTCAACACAAACATGAAGGAACTCTCACTACCTAAGAGTCTATAATTCTATGCTTCTAATTCTTTCTACCTGGGACATAGATTTGATGACATCTGCAGGAACTGTCTAGCTCTCTGTTTTTATGTTAATTGAATAGTCCCTTGTATGTTATATACAAAATCATACCTTTAAAGTTTCAATCAATAAACCTTATACAGAATATAGTAAGATATTTGATATTTTACATTTTCTTTCATCTAGGTAAGTAATAAAAACATTTCTCAGTTCAAAAAGAGACTCAGTAAATAATTTGGTTGCATTTATATCTAGCATCTAGTATAGTGCCTTGCACATATTAGGTACTTTAAAATTTTTTTTTCATCCACACAAATGAGATTTTTCCCCCTTCCCACACCCAACAAGCAAGGAAGAGAAACAAAATCCCTGTATAATCAACTAAAACAATTTACTCATTGTCCAGATCTAAATACATATTTATATGTCCAGGTACATATAAATATATGTGTATGCATACATATACCCACATATACACACACTTTGTTGTTTTTCAGTCATTTCTGTTGTTGACTCTTTGTGACCTTATCTGGAGTTTTCCTTGCAAAGATACTAGAATGTAGATTACAGATACTAGAGTGATACTAAAGAGGTATGCCATTTCCTTCTTTGCCTCATTTTACAGATGAAGAACTGAGTCAGAGTTAGGTGACTTGCCCAGGGTCACACAGTTAATCAGTATCTGAAGCCAGATTTGAATTCAAGAAGATGAGTCTTCCTTGAGTCTTGCCTCTCTGTCAGCAAGGGTGTAGCATTCTTAGCTCTGGAATCACAGTTACTCATTGTATTTATCAGAGTTCCTGTATTCGTCTTTACAACATTGTTGTCATTTGTATAAATTATTGCCCTCATTCTATTCATATCATTGCTTCAAACAAGTCTAATATTCCATTATATTTACATACCATACCTTCTTTATCTATTCCCTAATCTATGGGTACCCCTTCAGATTCCAAATTTTTGCTACCTCAGAAAAAGTCATAAGTATTTTGTGCACTTTTAGAATTTATTTTGCTTAGTACTAATCCCTCTCATAATCTGCCTTTACTGTACTTCTCCCTTCTCAATCAGTCAGACTACGAATACGTGTTGCATGCCTATAATTGTGTGCCAGGCACATTGCTAAGCCCATGGATACAAAAAGGCAAAAGTCAAAACCTGTCCCCTAGAAGCTCACAATCTAATGGGGATACAATAAACAAACAAATATGTTCAAACAAGGTATATAGAGGATATGTAGGATATAGAGGATAAAAAAGAAATAACCGAAGAAAAGGAAGTCCTTTTCTGAAAGGCTTCCTTTAGAAGGTGAGATTTTAGTTGGGACTTGAAGAAAGCCATTGAAGTCAGGAAGTGATGAGGAAGGAGAGTATTTTAGAAATAGGAGACAGTAAGAGAAAATGCACAGAGCTGATAGATGAAGTGTCTTATTTGTGGAATAGAAAGGAAGTCAGTGTCACTGGATTGACCAGTACGTGATAGAGAGTAAAGTATTAGAAACTGCAAAGGTAGAAGAGGGTTAAGTCATGAATGTCTTTGAGTGGCAAAGAGAGGAGAGGTAACATGGCAGGACTTGCATTTTAGGAAAATCACTTTAGTGGCTGAATGGAAGATGTAATGGAATGTGGAGAGACTTGAGGCAGAGAGACCCATCAGAAGGCTGTTGTACCATGCCAGGTGTGAGGTAATGAGAATCTGCAAAAGGTTGGTGGCAATGTCAGAGGAGAAAAGGGATCACATTTGAGAGATGTTGAAAAATTGAAATTGACAGGCCCTGGCAATATACTGGGTATGGGTGGTAAAAGATATCAAGAGGTGTAGTCTAGGTTATTAGCCTGAGGGACCAGGAGAATGTCGATGTCATTGATAGTAACAGGGAAGGTAGGAGGAGGGTAGAGCTTAAGGGTTCCATTTTGAGTAAATGAGTTCTATTTTGGATATGTTGAGTTTTAGATGTCTAATAGACACCCAGTTCAAGATGTCTGGAAAGCAGCTGGAGATGTAAGACTAGAGGTCAGCAAAGAATTTAGGGTAGAATAGGCAGATTTGAGAATCATCCGCATAGAGATGATAATTTAATCATTAGGAGTTGATGAGATCACCAAGTGAAGTAGTATAGAAGGCAAAGAGAAAAGGGCAGAGGCTATAGACACATGGTCCAGTTAGTGGAAGTGGCCTGGATAAGGATCCAACAAAGGAGACTGAGAAGGAGCAGTTAGATAGAGAACCAGGAGAAAGTGGTGCCCCAAAAATTTAGAAGAGGGAATCACGGAGGAGAGGATGATCAACAGTGTCAAAGGCTGCAGAGAGGTCAAGAAGAATGGGGACTGAGAAAAGGTCTTTGGATTTGGCAATTAGGAGATCTTTGGTATGTTTGGAGAGGTGAATTTCAATGGAATGAAGAGGTAGAAAGCCAGATTATAGGAGGAAAAGATGAGGAGAAGAGAGGAAGTGGAAGCACTTATTGTAGATGGCTTTCTAAAGAGGAGTTTAGCAACAAAGGAAAGAAGAGATATAGAATGACAACAGAGAGGCAAGGATCAAATGAAGGTTTCTTGAGAATGGAGGAGACATGGGCATGTTTGTAGGAGGTAGGTAGAGTCAGTAGACAGGGAAAGATGGAAGATGAGAGATAGAGTGGGGATGATAGAGGGGACGATGTGTTAGAGTAAATGGAATTGCTTGTGCAGGTGAAGGATTTTCTCACTTTTCCTTTTATTTCCCTTTTTAGAAAAATAAATTTCTTTTCCAATTTTGTTGAGTATTTTCTGTCCTTCCAGTTCAGATGTAAGTGAAGTTAAAATGTTAGATGCCCCTCCTACCTCTTCCAACTTGTTTGTAAAAATGTCTATTGGAATACTTTGACTATGTGATGTGATTTTCCCTAACCTTCATTTCCCTTCTTCCCTTAGTGTATTCACATTCCTTTCCTTTTCTATTTTTCTTTTAGGACAATCAAGATATAAAAGAACTATTCCTAGGCCTTCTTGCTAATGAGATTCCCTTTATGATCCCTCATAATGATAGAGTTCAGAGGGGACATATATATATATATATATATATATATATATGTATGTATGTATATCACCTCACCATATTAGATTGTAAACAGTTTATTTGTGTTTAGTTCCTTATGATTATTCATTTGCATTTACAATTTTGTTTCTCTTGATTCCTGTTTTTGTACTTCAAAGTTTCTATATAATGCTGTCCTTTTCATCAGAAATGTGCCCTTTATTTCATTAAACATTCATTTTTTCTCCTGTAGGATTATGCTGACTTTTACTAGTTAAGTTATTCTTCTTTGTAAGCCTATATTGTTTGATTTTTGGAATATCATATTCCAAGCCCTCTGATACTTTATAGTGGTGGCTACTAAATTATGTATGAGTTTCACTATGGCTTCTTGGTACTTTAATTCTTCTAGATGCTTGAAGTATTTGTTCTTTGACCTGGAAGCTCTGGAGGCAATTGGGTGATTCTTTATTTTTTTCACTTTGTTCTCTGGTTCTAAGGCATCTCTGGGAATGTTTCCTTTGTGATTTCTTGAAATATGATGTCTAGGTTGTTTTGTTTGTTTTTGTTTTTTGTTCATGGCTTCCAGTGTAATGACTATTGATTTTCCCTCCTTGATTTGTTTTTCAGGTTAGTTATTTTTGCTATTAAATACATTTTTTCTATTTTTTCAGATTTTTGATTTTGTTTCACTTTTTCTTCTTGTCTCATGGCTTCATTGGCTTCTATATGGCCATTCTAATTTTCATAAAGTTTGGTGCATGGGAAAGGTTTTTTACCTGTACCTGTATCTTGCAAAAATTTAGGCCCCCATAGTAGGTACTTAATAAATATTTGTTAAATTGAATAGTTTGTGGTGACTATGTCTTTCCCATTGTTAGGTACTATGGAGGATATAGAAGAAAAAGAAAAAAAAACAGTCCCTGTCCTTGAAGAACTTAATTGGAGGTGGGCAGATAAAAGAGTGAAGAGGGAAGAAAGGCAAACAATATAAGATGATACTATATATTAGTAGGCAATCCTCTCTGAGACCCATCCATATCAAAATGTTAATTCAGAACATTAAACAAATCTGTAAGAATGAATACACACAGAATTTGACAACTTTCAAATATCTGGATTTGGGAAGAATGGATATTAAAATAGGATATTAGGCATCCCATTAGTGCTTC
This sequence comes from Phalanger gymnotis, assembly GCA_028646595.1. Taxonomy (NCBI): domain Eukaryota; kingdom Metazoa; phylum Chordata; class Mammalia; order Diprotodontia; family Phalangeridae; genus Phalanger; species Phalanger gymnotis. The sequence continues at coordinate 288,553,849 of CM053622.1, read as the reverse complement.
TAATATACTTAAATCTGAGTATCAATATCCAGAGAAGCCACACTATATTAACTACTTGACCACTCAGAATTCACTAGCTTTTGAGATAGGTAGATATGTTATATTTCTGTGACACAAATATCTGTGCTATCAAACAACAAACATTTTAAAGTACATACTATGTGCCATGTACTATGCTAATCACTAAGGATAAAAAGAGGCAAAAGACAGTCTCTTTCATTAAAGTGTTGTATCAGTAAGGCAGGATTCGTGATCTTGAGGATGACCATGAACATGCCTTGGAGCTCTTTGCTGCAGCAGTGGTGGCATGTGACTCTGGGCCAGCCTTTGTTCTGAGCTCCCAGGCTGAGGCTAGATGTTAGTAACTATGAATTGTATTGGGTCTGTCCGTAATTTGTTTAAGGGCTCTTGAGATGGTGTTGATGTTGAGACTCCAGGCAGCTGTAGCTAAGGAGCCCTCCAGCTTGTAAACCTGGATGCTGAGACTTTGTTGAACTCTGGTAACTATGTATTTTGATTTGAATCAGACAAGATCTGTCTTTTGATGTTTGCACTTTGTTTGTAATTTGCTCTGAAGTTCAGGATGCTGGCTTTTTCTCCTGAACTAAGTGAATGATATTTGAGTGCTGAATTAAAGTAAGTTTGCCAACCCTTTCACCTTGCTCTCCTTATTAAGGCAGATCAAAAGAACCTGTGTTTTTGTGGCGTGCTGGCGGCTTTCTGGTTGCTGGTTGTGGGTGGATCTTTCCCTCCCCCCCACCCACAGAAGCTGCTAGCCAGATTGTTAAAATAGCCCTTTGGGCATAGTTCCAAATTGTTCTCCAGAATGGTTGGACCAGTTTACAGCTTCACCAACAGTTCATTAGTGTGCCTGTTTTTTCCCGTGGCATCTATCTGTCTTTTCTGATAGATCTGTGGTGGTACCTTAGAGTTGTTTTAACTTGCATTTTTCTAATCATAGTGATTTAGAGAATTTTTTTTCTATGACTATAGGTAGCTTTGATTTTTCTTCTGAAAACTACTTGTTCATATCCTTTGACCATTTATCAGTTGAGTAATGGCTCTTATTTTCATAAATTTGATTAAGATCCCTACACATTTGAAAAAATGAATCTTTGATCAGAGAAACTTGCTGTAATATTTTACTTCATTGTCCATGGTATCTTTTAGCAAAATATAGTTTCCCTTATTAATTCTTTTAATAAGGCCTATTTTTGCTTTTGCTTTGTCTGAGATCTTTATGGCTGTTGTTCTTGATTCCTGCTGTTCTTGATTCCTGCTGTTATTTCAGTCATTTCGGACTCTTTGTGACCCCATTTGGGGTTTTCTTGACAAAGATACTGAAGTGGTTTGCCATTTCTTTCTTCAGCTCATTTTACAGATGAACAAACTGAGGCAAACAGGGTTAAGTGACTTGCCTAAGGTCACATAGCTAGTAAGTATCTGAGGCTAGATTTGAACTGAATTCTTCATGACTCCAGGCCCTGAACTCAATCCACTTGCTACCCTTGCCTTTTTCACTTGAGCTAAAGTAGAATAGATTCCACTCAACCCCCTTAATTTTAACCCTGTGTGTGTGGCTTTCTGTTTCAAGTTTGTCTCTGGTAAACAACATATTGTTGGATTCTGATTTCTAATTCATTCTGCTATCTGTTTCCATTTTATAAGTGAGTTTATCCCATTCATATTCACAGTTATGAATACTAAGTGTGCATTTCCCTCTCTCCCACTCTCTTCTGTTTATCCTCTTCTCTTTTTTTCATCCTGTCCTTTTTCAAAAGTACGTTTTTCTTCTGATCATTATCTCCCTTAACCTTCTCTCCCTTTTATCATTCCTTCTCCCTTTGCTTATCTCTTTCTACTCCTCTTTATTTCTTATCTCCTTCCCCTCCCATTTCCCTGTTGGATAAGATATATTTCTATAGTCAACAGTGTGTGTATGCGTGTATGCATATACATATACATACAAAATGCATATGTATAGTCGCATATATGCATATATGTATAATAATACATATATACCCTTATGTATGTATATATGCATGTGTATATACATATTATACATATATGTACATACGGATATACTATGTGTGTATATATATGTATATTTGTGTGTACATATATACAGACATGCATATACATATAAATGTGTGCACCCACACATATACACACACTCATATACGTACACATTCATCTAGGAATCAATTCTGGTGAAAGTGAGGTTCATGAATTGCCTGTCGCTACCTCATTCTTTTCCCACCACTACCCACTTTAAATACTCTTCCCTGCACACCTCTTTTGTATGAGACAATTGTCCCCATTATTTCTCTTTCTTCTCCCTTCTTCCAGCACATCCATCTTTCTCCATTTTATTGGAGACCATCCCAATATAATTATCTCACCACTGTCGATATAGACTCCCTCTAACTGTCCTAATAATGATAAAGATCTTAGGAGTTAAAAGTATCATCTTCCCATATAAGAATGTAAACAATTTAATTTTGAATACTTTTCTCTTTCATTTTTACCTTTTTATGCTTCTCTTGAGTCTAATATTTACATGTCACATTTTATAATTATCTCTTGTTTTTTCATTAGGAAGGCTTGGAAGTCTTCTATTTCATTAAATATCTATTTTCCCCTAAAAGGATTGTACTCAGTTTTGTCACATAGATTATTCTTGGTTATAATCCTAGATCCTTTGCCTTCTGGAATATAATATTCCAAGTTCTGTGCTTCTTTAAGGTGGAAGCTGCTAAATCTTGCGTGATCCTCACTGTGCCACTACAATATTTGAATTGTTTCTTTCTTACTGCTTTAATTTTCTCTTTGACTTGGGATTTTGAGAATTTGTCTGTAATATTCCTAGGAGTTTATATTTTTACCAAACAGACTTATTTAGCTTTTAGGAAAAAAAAAAGGCATTTACTAAGCATGCATATCAAAGGTAATTTTTACAGAAGCAAAACCCCAAACCGGGCTGGGCCTGATGAGCTCAATCTCCCCTTGCACCTATAAGGTACCTAGGGAGATTAAGCACAGATTTATAGAGCACATTTATCCAAAGGGCAAAGTCACATTTCCAGGTTACTGGAAATCCTTTCTCCCCTTCCTAGAGTACTCATGATGTTATCTATAGGAAGCTTGGAGTGTCTATGTCCTTGTAGAATCTTGAAGCTCACTTTTCTCAATGTGTCTTCAGCCATTGCTGCTTTGGTTTATGATACTACCAATGCCTGGCTGCAGCTCTGATGGCTCTCATAGATATTCTTCCTTCAAATGATTCTCTCTCTGTGGTTTGACTACAATTTCTTCACTACTACACTGTCTTGGGGCTAGAATGTGTGATTGAGAACTAGCTGGTTGTGGTTTGCCTAGGCCCACAGGTGTATCTGATGATTTCAGCCAACTATATTTCTGGCATGGCATCATCTGCCTTCACACTACAACAAGAGCATGCTACACTTCTCCCAAGTTTATCAGAATTTGTTCACACCTAGTTCATGTTATCGATTGCTTGATTGATCAATGTATCTATTTGAGCCTTCTGTGATCACATTAGCTGGATAGAGTTAGAAACCTACACCATTACAAAAAAAGTGACCAGTTTAAAAATGTTTATTAAACCCCTACTGTTGCAGTCAGCACTGGATTAGATGCCTTGTGATCATGGCATGGATCTTGTCCTATATGAGACTACCAGTGCATGTTCTTTCAGTCTAATTGGAGCCATGGGTTGGACCTGTGAACTCATCAATGCAGGAAGTCAATTAGTCTCTATCAATGCAGATCATGCAACTATTCTGCAACTTATATTCTTAGAGAGTTGCCTGTCACAATGAGAGATAAGTAATTGACTTCTTCATGGTTAGCTTTCACTTGAAATCAGGTCTTCCTGACTTTGAGGTTAGTTTTGTATCTATTATATCATCCTGACTCTAGAGACATTAGAACCTGGCATAATGTTATAATCAAACACTACTGTATACATATGCCTATATAGCAATACCCTATAATGATATTCTCATAATGAAAGTTGGTATGTCATAGAGGATAAATAGCTGGCCTTAGGATCAGAAAGATCTGGGTTCAAATCCCACTTCTGACCCATCCTGACTGCATGATCTTGGGAAGGTCATGGAACCTCTTAATACTCAGAAAACCTCTAGAGTGGAGGCAACTCTCTAGGATTTTAAGTTGCAGAAAAGGTGCTAACCTGTATTGGTAGAGGAAGTTTTCTCACTTGAAAGTTCCCTATGCCAATAAAATCCTATATCTAGTCAACTATCTCTATAATGATAATTATAATAATAATATATCATTACTTGTCCACAATAGATTTACAAGGAGATAACATAGACTTGGATCAAAGTCAGCTAGACAGATAGGGGGATACTTTTTGGAGAGGTTTAAACAATGCAGTATAAGTGACAAGGAGGTAGGGAGGGCATTCCAGGTGAGCTACATGCTGGAAATATCTTAAGAAGCACTGATGCTGTCATTATATTCATCAGACAAGGCTTTATTTGATGAATTTCAGTAACCATTTACATAGTGCCTTAGATATCTTTATTCCTGTTTATTTTAAAGGAAGGGAAGAAATGACTAAGAGAGGGGGGTGGAAGCCTATTATAGGCATGCACACACATATATGCACACAAACCTCAACCCCCAAAACAAACCATGCCCACAAAACTAATGTATTGTTTGTTTTTTTAAAGCATAGAACAATCAAAATGTATTCATGCACAAAAAGAATAAATTATAAGTTTGCTAAAGCTGACAGCTCACAAAAGTTTCTTTCAGAGCTAGCCCTAACTCATAACAGCTAGTTTACTGACTTAAGAAAATACTTTGTTTATCCAAAACCACATAGCAGATTCAGGATGGACCTTTTTTTTTCCTTCCTTAAACCAATCTCAAAAATAAATAGAGGGGACAAAGAAACAACTAAAGAAGAGAGAATAGGATTCCAAACTGAAGCCAATGCAAATATAAACAAAAGATTCTTATATTAATGATCCGCATGTGCTCTTTTTTCTCTTTTTTGATGAAATGTGCATTGTCAATAACTTGCCGTCACTGTTTATGCCACATGACGCTAAGGAACTAGCTGAATTAACACTTTTCTCCTATGCCATTAAAATGCAGGTTTGACGACTGAATGGAGACAGATCCTTATAACACACGGGTAGATGGGAAAAGGGACCAAGAATTATCATGCAAAAGGTAATTACTTTCTTGTAACCCAAAAATTATTTGCTAAAAATAGGTCATAACAAGAAATCTCAGTTGTACATAAACCAGACATACAAAAAACAAGGAAGGGGCAGGGGAAGTTTTCCCAATTACACCATTAAATTGTCTTTATGGATCTTCTGAAATTACCACCACCCAGCAAACTGTGTCAGGATGTGGCCCTTTTCACAGTCTCTACTCTGTGATAACATCACAACTATTTTCAGTTCCTCCGGCTAATTGGAAACATCAAATCTTCTTTGTTAGAACTTAGTCATGCTTCATTTAAAAGTTAAAAGCTGGTTCTGGAAGGAGGGAGCATCATTATTTAAACCTCTTTTTATAATCAGTGTGGTTTAGAACTGGAATATTTCAAGACTTGGTCTTTGGCCGAATGTTTGGGCTGGGCCCCCTTTCTAGGGAAGGGGGAGTATTATGGTGGGAAGGGGTGGAGAAGCCTGCAGGGCTACAGAGACTAGGGTAACAAGATTATGTTCAACTTTCTAAAGAGATTTGTTGTTGTTGTTGTTAGTACTGTTGTTGCCCAGGATAGAAGTTGACTTTGTAGCTGCTGTGGTGTGAGATGCAATAATTTTCATCAGCCTGACACATGGAGGCAAATTATTTCAGTACTGTAGTAGTCTTTCCCCCAGGAATCAGCCCTTGGCATGATATTGTCTGTTGAAAGACTTAGTTTGTTCCAAAATCCACATTTCTTCTAATAAACCTGCATCTGCTTTGAAGTGATGGACATGTTTTCTAGGGTTATTCTGGTACCAATAATTATATGTTACTAAAGATGAAGTCTTCTCAGTTGTGTGATTATTACAAAGCCCTATAAACTTATTGCTGACTGGGTGAGCTAAAGTTCAAAGCCAGGCCAAAAAAACCCAACAAAACAAACCCCTCAAACCCCAAAACATCCCAGAGTCTATTATAGGATTTGCAAAAGCAAATGCAAAGTGAAAAGTGTCCTGTCTTCCAGCAATGAGGTCATGGAGAAAAGATGTCTCTCACATAGGATGGATCCTGGTCAGGAGTTGGACTGGAAGCTTCCAAGTAAAGCTGAGAACCTCAGGAATAGTCTTGGCAGTTTGACAGGTGGCGCTCTCCTTGCTAAATAATTGCTGACACACTGTTACAACACACGTTGGGAGTTCTGGGATAGTAAATTTGTTAAATGAGACATGTCAGTACAATACTTAACGCTAGAAAAAGTGTCGGCTATGGCTCCCATGTTCTGGGCAAATTTCATTTTTTTTTCCTGCTGAAATTTTTTCTGTGGTTTCAAGTGCAAATACAATTGACCCTTTAAAAACACACCCTAGTTTTGGGGACAGGAGATGTGTTTTCTTTCATTCTTGAAGAGGACTGTGACATCAGAGAAATGATGACATGACTTGCAGTTGACTTTGATTTGACTGAGGGAGGCCTGTGAGACAGGAGATGAATGCTCAGAGACTTGATCAGGTTTTTTTAATAGGTATATTTCTAATGCATAACATTGAGCGCCATGTTGTGTTTTTATAGGTTTCATTGATCACTGTGTCTAAAGATCATGATGATGTGTCTCGCTAAACTTGACTAAGATAGCCTTTGGTCAGCCATCCTGATCTGTTGCCATGGCCAGAATTAAAAAAAAAAAACATTTATAGCTTGGGAAAATCTCCCAATGTTTGCGATCCATTGACATAGGGTTTGAGAACCCAGGATCACTTCAGTGTGATCATGACGCTATGAAATTGTGTCTTTGTGAAAGGCATGGGTGAGCACAGGAGAAGAAAGAAAAATTATGTGGGAAAATATGGCTTGCTATCAAGAAATGGAATAGAATGAAAACTAAACTACTGAGAAGACTATCCTAAATATATTCTTCAATAGTAGCATTGGGAAAGTTGGAAGCTACTTGGCTTAGCACTGAACAAAATGAATACACATATGTATGCATATGTCTATTATATATGTATGTATGCATGAATGTATACATGAAATGACTAATTACCAATATGGTGGCCATTTTAGAATTAGCTATCTGCATTCAGTCATATTATTGACTAGTTAGAGCAAAAGTCGAGTCAAAATTGAAACCATACTAGATAAAGGCTCATAATAAGACTAGTGCAAGGGAGTTCAGATGAAAAGCAGCAGCTTACACAGAAAAAAGCTTTAATATCTTTTATTGCTACTCATACAGCTGCAGGCAGGGACAGTCTCAGTGTATGGCTTCCAAGCCTTCAGTGGGTAGCCTATGGGAGAGGGGTAGGTTATGAATGTTTCAGTCGAAGGATCAGAGCCTTTCAAGTTTCAAACATACATTGTTTGAGAAAAGAGGGTATTTTCTAAAGTGCCTACTAAAGATTGAGGAATGAGGAGCAGAGAAGTAGAGAAATTACCAAAATGTGTCATTCTGGTAAGAAGCTAAAAAAATAAGGGAGCTGGAGCCATAATAGTCAAAATGGTTTTCACTGGCTCAGAGACAGAGTACAGCTCCAACCGAACCTGTTTAAAAAAGCTACTGAGTCACTGAATCTGACCTAATACACATAGAAAAATATCTATGTTGGAGGTAACATAAATTTAAAAGAAATCCAAGACCCATTCTAAAGATGTACCAAAGAGGACATACCAAAAAGAATGGAAAAGATCAAGATTACTCCAAAAAGCCTACCAAAATTATATTAGCAACCCAAATACCTATTGTCTCATCTGTATAAAACATTTATTACAATGCTCAATGTATTAATCAATCCCTGATGAAAACATGAACAGAAAAGGAAAGCTTTCCTAGGTAATTTGTTACAACAGAACACATCTTTATAGTCAAACAATTGACTGAATTCTCAAGAGGAGAATAAAAGCAACTATTAAAGCTATTGTTTGTTGATTACAAAAGCATTTGATTCAATAGAGGAAAAGGTTGTTTCAAAGGCTCTCCTCAAGCAAAATGCCCCTATTCTACAAGTTAAGATCACTCAAAATTCCATGATATATGGATAATGGAGAAGACCTGGTTCAATACGAGTATCACTAACAAGTGACAAATCCAATAAGAGAAACACTCATCAAAAGTCTCAGCAATAGTATGAAAGATGTTTCTCAGGAAGTTCAAAAGAAGAATGATTCCTTATTGACAGAGAGAGTCCTTCAAAGTTTTTATTTTGCAATGCTCTCGTGCTTATCGAATTATCATAGAAAATAACCACATCTTGCACATTTGGAGATAGGTCAGCAGCAGAAGCCTTTAACTGGAAACACAGATACGGAAATATATAGCTATAACTGGTCTCTTTATGAAATAAATCCTCTTTGTGTTTAAAGGGTACTTTTTGTATTCAATAGCAGTAACTGGTTTTTAATGTGCCTTTATTTTGCAGACATGCTTATCTACACTTAATCTTGCTGCAAACCCTTATGTTGTTTAGTCTACAATAATTTCCTTTGTCATCCTAGAAGCAAGGACACATATAGGTTGATTTTGAACAGAGGACAAAGATGTATATATCATTCCAGCCTGTTTTGAGTGGAGAGGTAGCCAGTTTGTAAGATTCATATTTCTAAGATTCATTCAGGTAAGGAGAGAAATAAAATTTACAGCTCTTTTTCACAATGCCTCAATAGCATCAAGCCCTGACATATTCTATAGCCTTCTTAATAACATTCAGTCTCCAGAAAAAGATCAACTGAGCCATTGACATAGGGAAAACAAAGTGAATTAAAGTGCATATCGCCCAGATTATGACGTGGAGCTGGACAGGATCCTCACTGAGCTTGTTTGTTCAAACATATGGATTGTGGATAGGTGTCATCAATGGTCAGCATGTGAACTGGAGGAGAGGGGATTGTGTGTTGGATCACATTAGGGAAATTGTACAGTCCTACCAGTAACCTTAAGATGTTCTTGATTTCAAAAGCCCATTTCTGGAATACAATTTTTTTTCCTTTTGATCCTATATAGTTACAATTCATGGGGCACTATAATCTCAGAAGAATCATAATTGTGACTTAAGGATAAAAATTCAAAGATGCATGTTATGTTTAAGCAGGTTACAGCATATTACCTACAATGATTTGTCGTCATGGAGAAAGTGCTTTGAGAAGATTCTGAATCTATTGAAGAATTAAATTGTGTGTTTTACATCAGTGCATGTAATTTGGACTTTTGGTATGTCCCTTACATTGTGCAATGTACATTTAATTATTTTATCTCATTCTATTGCTATTGGGAAACCTTGACCTATAATGGCAGCAAATTAAGATAAAATACTTGCACAATGGCTCTCTATGACACATACCCTTGCCTCTTTGCTTGAACACAACATGTTAAGTGTATTTTAGGTTTGCTGTTTACATATAAAGCCTTCTAAAAGTGAGGCACATATGAACACGAAATATGAATTATTTATTTAAATATAAATTAGGCAATATTTATCTGCATGAAACCATCATATTGTACTGAATTGTATTACATTTTATATTATGCATTATAATATACAATGCTAGAATAGCAATAATAAAGCACATGAGTTGTTTTTTTAAGTTATTAAATATATAAAATATATTAAAATTTTTTTTAATGTGAAAAAATATCCTTCCTTTTTTGTCTTGTGTGATCACTGAGAAAGCCATGCTGCCAGGATAAGTGGCACACACATATGTAATTATACATATGTATACATATAGAGATATAGATATTAATAGCAATATATATCAATATAGATATATTTACATGTACATTTCTATACCTATACATACATGCATGTATAGTGAGTTATATCATCCTCTTGTTTATTATCAGTCCTTACTATTGAATTTGCTAAGGAGTTAGAGGATAAGAATTGCATTGGAAAGAGAATAGACTGGAGTCAAGAGTGACTCAAATACCAATTTTAATGTTTACTGCCTGTGTGAACCTTGGCAAGTAATTTCTCATATTTGAGCCTCAGTTTCCTTATGTAGTAAAATAGATCTAATAATAGTACCTCTCAAATAGGGTCACTATGAGCTTCAAATGTCGTCCTTTGGGCAAAGCTCTGTGCATAGGTTAAAGTGTGAGAGAAATGTCTCCTCTTGTAATCATTACTAAAAATAGAAAAGCTAGTTCAGAAAGGGCAACAACAAGCATTATGAGATAAAATTCTCTGGTATTAACAAGGCATATGGTGGTGTTGAATTAGAATTTTCCTTCACCAAAAACAAAACAAAAGTTTGACAAAAATAGCCTCCCAAAAACACACGAAGAGGGGAACAAGGATATCCCCCCCCCCAAATAAAGAAAACACTGAATTATCCAGAAATTTTTAGGTATTTAGTGCAAATGTTCCAGCTCCTCACTTGGAAAAAACACTTTTTGGTGGAAAGTCCTGCACAAGTCATAAAATGTCCCTTTCCCTTACTTTGGCAAGTCCCCAGGTCTAGGTTTCATGTCTGAGGAGAACTTTGTAAAAATAGCGCAAACAGCGTAAGACTTTGCCTCTCTACAAAACACAAGCTCTTTTTTCCCCCTGAATATTTAATAATGACTTAAGCTGAATGTGAACATTTTATTGCTCACAGTACCTCAGCAGCTACCCTGCCCATGAATGTTGCTCTCCCAGGGCTGTAATTCTGTAAAACTTTCACTCACTGTTAATTATTTGCTTCCAGCACTTATGACAATGTCATCATAAAATAGCTCTTTGTTCAATACAGCGGGATTACACAGACTTCAGATTCCTTTAGCATGTCACGTTAAATAAACATCCTTGAAGGAGTGGTGTCATTGGCAGAAGCATAGATACACTGTATACCTTTTGTCTGTCCTTGTGAAAACACTTGAAGATCAAATGTCACAAAGCTCTTTTAGAAGTATGGAAGACTATGATACTCTCCCTAATCCTTCTAACTGCATCCCATCGCCTTAGGCTCCCAGCACACGTTGTGCATTGTGCCAGTATCTGTGGACAATGGTGTGCAGGGAGAGGGGGTGTCGAGGATCTTCCCAAAGACTTTATCCTTCCCTAGAGCCATGTGGTTTCCTACTAGAGGCAGGATGTTTCCATAGCTGATGGAGAGAACCGTTACTCTGTGGGTCCCTGTTTCCTCGGCAGTGGCTCATTTCAAGAACTTGGGACAGCTTAATCTTTTGGGCAAGATTTTGACATTTGAAAACTAAATGAAATACAAAGATCATACTGTCCTTCATAGACATTATTAAAGTGTAAGTGAAAAGTTAAAAGATATGTGTGACCAAGAATTTCTCTTATACTGGGCACAGAGTATTCAAACAATCCACCAACAAACACTCATCAAGTGCCTAGTATATATTCTCAGTACTGTGCTAGATATTAGGGATACAAACTCAAAGAATGAAACAATTCTTACTCTTGAGGATCTTGCACTCTAAGGGGAAAGATTATACATATATACATACATATATGCACATACATAAATATATGTGTGAGTACACACAAATATGCACATATATTACATGTGTATTACATACATAAATATCTCTGTCTCTATATGTATGGATACATACATACACACACACACACACACACACACACCCCAAATGAGTATGACCATAGAAACGAAAGTTAGCTTAAGGTAGTTAATTTAAAAGTAATTAAGGGAAGAGGACACTAGCAGTTGGAGGGAGTATTAGGGAAGACTTTGTGTAGATGATGATACTTAAGCTGTGTCTTGAAGAGAGGCACTTTCTAAGGCTGAGTTGAGGAGAGAATATATTCCCATGGCAATGGGAGAAGGAGTGCTATTTCTGAGGAACAGAGAGAACGTCAGGATGAACCTTTGTGTCATGCTCTAAAGCCAAAGAATACATAGTCTTCAAAATGAACAAACAAAAATCAATGAATGAAGGAATCAGAAAATTTGTAAATAATTAAAAGGGCATCTGAGAAGCATATGAAAGACATAAGCAGGCTAGAACACACTAACAACAAAGGATTGCGTTAGATTGTAAGCTCGCCGAGGAAAGAGACTGTTTTGCCTCCTTTTGTATCTATCCCCAGCACTTAGCACAGAGTCTGACACACATTAGGGGATTAATGAATGTTTATTGTTGATTATTGAAGTGGTATAAAAATATAATTAGAGAGATATATGACCAGGAAAGGAAGTGGGCTGATCATGTAATGACAGCAAAGAGCAACTGAAGGCCAGCGCCTGTACTTCTTTGCTGTCTACACAATTACAAGAGTTCTGGAGAAAGGCCCTCAACAAGGTGGCTGTAGAATTTATAAGAATCACAGAAGTTGAGAGTGGAACGGACCTCTGTGGTCATGTAGTACAACATAGTAACATCATCATTGCTTTCAGTATACATTTCAGAATTGCAATGCATCAATTAATAGGTCACTTTAATGACAAAATATGTAATTACATTCAGGATATACCATATGCAAAAATAGCAATGCTATACACATACACAATATGTATATGTGTGTATATGTGCACGCACACACACACACACCAATGCACATAAACAATAAGAATAAGTAGCAAAAATAAGATAAAATAATGCATAGCTATCATCAAACGGTGCATAGTCAATAGAAATAATGTCAGTAAGTCTATATAGTAATAATAAATGCATAAAACAGTATATAAGCACATAAAATAAATAGCAAAAGTGCATAGCTAACAGATATCTGGGTATATATCAAAAGAGAAAATAATAGCATGTAATAAATGCATGTTAATAGCAATGTATTAATTACAAATATTGATGACTGTCCTTGAAACTTTCTCCTCATGTAGCTTAGGTGACACTCTGCTGTTCTGCTTTTCTTTCCACATTTCTGGCATTTCTATCTTTGTCTTCTTTATTGGTTTACTTTCCTCTTTTCTCCCTTTAAATATAACTATTTCCTAAGGTTCTCTTTTCTCATTAAAAAAAGACAAAAACAAACAAACAAAAACCCAAAAGTTTTCTTCCTTAGAGATTGTAGCCACTCCCACGTCTTCCACTGTTAACTCTGTGCAGATAATGTCCAGATCTGTAGCTACAGTCCTGACCTCTCTTCTAATCTGATTACTGTCTATATTTCTCCATCTGAATGTCTGGCAGCACTTGAATGGAATCTTTGACATGTTCTTTAAGATCATTCCCTGATTCTGATAACACCACAATCTTCCCTCTCACCCAAGCTTGAATTTTCATGTCTTCCTGGACTCCTTCCTCTCCTCGTTACTTTCACTTAATCCATTGTCAAATATTATCATTTCTACCTCTGTCCTATCGTGCGTCTTCATTACATTCTTTCCATTCCCACTGCCACTGAACTCATTCTGGCCCTCATTACCTTACACTGAGACTATTGGAGTAGCCTCCTAAATGGACTCTTAGACATCAGTCCTCCAGACTTCTGCCCAAGCTGATCCATCCTAAAAATCAGTTTAATTTTTCTAAAGCACAGCTCTGATCAAGTGATTTGCCTGCCCCAAACCTTTAAGTGACCCCCTCCCCCACTGCCCAGCAAATAAAATACAAACTCTAGTTTGACACTCAGTGTTCTTTAGGAACTTAGTAAATGGTTGCTACACCTAATTGAACAATGTTTTGATGCAAACTAGCCTTATGGTCTTAGTTGCTACAACTGCCCCATGCTCCAGTAAAATTGGAGTACTTGCTGTTTGGTTCAGGTCCTTCCATTCTTTTCAACTCAATGTTTGAGTCAAGAAATACTCGCTAAGCACATACAATGTGTGAGGTGATGTGCTAGGTAAACAGACGAAACAAAACAGAGAGCTTACGTTCTTTGAGAGAAGTACAACCTGAGGATAAGAAGACCCATAAAAATCATGTAAAATTAATAGGAAGTAATTTCAAGGGGGAGAAAGTGCTGCTAATTGGTGGTATTAAAAAAAAAGCCTCATGCAGGATCTGGTGCCTAAACACCATATTAAAGGAATCAAGGGATTCTCTAGCCAGAGGTGAGTGCCGAGAGCTTTCTAGAGATGGAGGATCACATGGTAGAAAGGCATAGAGGAAGAAAGGAGGATGATCGCTGTGCAGGAGGGACATCTATCAGGCCAGGTACTTTTTTTGTTTATTTGTTTGTTTTTGCAATGGAGAATTCTGACTCTAACTCCAGTACTCTTAGTATGGATTATATACTGAGAAGGGTCTCTGAGTCCATGCAGGGCCTGCTAAAAGCTAGGAGGGCATGGGCCATGTCTGCTTAGGCTAGCTCATTTTCAGTGAGATCACTAGACTATCCAGTCTAGCTAAGATGGGACTATTCACCTATAAATCCATCCTCAACCCGGAAGAAACTGGATTACAAGTCCCCGCCAGACGTATTGAAAATGGGCACTTATTGATAATCTAAACTAGATTGTCAAAGTTTTGCCGAAACTCCTGGAGGGAATCCTTGAATAGTGAGCAGTTCTCCACGAGGTAGAGCACAGCTCAGCACACACCTTGCCCTAATAGTACTAGCAAGACAAAGACAATTTTTGTTTAGCTGGGATTGCATTTCCTATTGCATAAACCCATGAAGAGTTTTACATATGCTGGTAAAGTTCTGGACTCTGATTAGACAATCTGATAGTCTTAAAATGCTTATGTTACATGGGTTGGTTAACTTAGTTGACTCAGCCAGGGACTGAGCAAAAGTAGGACAAAACTGGTTTATTTTGTCTGTATCTTATCCAGGAACAAAGAAGATGAGATCACCAAAGAGGTTACAAGGATAACAATAGCACGGAAGGGTGAGGAATGGCTGGAATAGGAATCCAGGAATATTGGATGAAGATTTTGCTGAGATGACAGTTTGGATTGTTTGTAGCACCGGGCTTTATTTTGGGATGATACACTACCCTTAATGCCGAAAATTATTATTTGTGCCTGAGAGAATATGGAAGGTCTTTGGAAATATGGTATGGTAGAGTGGTGGTAGAATGTTAGAAGGTTGAAATTAGTCAGAAAGATTAGCTCAAATGCTGCTTCAGACACTTACTAGCTCTTTGATCCTGGGCAAGTCACTTAAACTGTGTTTACTCAAATGTACAACAGGGATAATAATAGCACCTACCTCCCAGGTTTGTTATGAGGATCAAATGAGATACTATTAGCAAAGTGCTTTGCAAACCTTAAAGTGCTTTGTAAGTACTATTATTATAGTTGTTAATATTGTTTTTATTATCATTATTCATTAACCTCTAAGGTCTTTCCCCTGTAAATCTACAGTGTCATCGGTGATACTATGATTTATGGTCCTATGAAGATATCATCAAGCATGTAGATGTTCTTCATCCAGTCAGCATTAATTAAGCATCTAATATATGCCTAATAGATGTAAGTGCTTTGATATAGTATCACCATTTTGGTGAATTCCAAACAACACAGCATTGCCCATTGTATAATATTGTCTCTGTGTATTCACCCAACCCAGGAAAACACAAATAACAAAACATCGGGAGAGGCCATCCAGTGAACCAGATTCCCTAAAACTATAGTCCTCTGCTCCAACAAAATCTCACTTGGATTTTTTACTGTCCCTTCTGTCAATACAGTCAGTTTATTTTCATAATGGTGAATTTAGGAAGCGCTAGCCCAGAAGCCCAAATCTTCTCTTTATTAACTCTAAAATCTTAAATTAGCAGGAAAACTGATAGTGATGAGTGGGCTACTTAAAGTAGCTGCTATCCTCCTGTCTTCTCACAGATCAATTGCTTTGATTTCCTGTTTGTGTTAACAGTATTCCTCTCCACTTAGGCCTACGAAGAGGGATGTAACTCTACTTCGCCATTTATACCTAGTAGAGAACCAATTAATGCTTGCAAAGATCTATTGCTTGCCTTCCCTGTCTTAATGCCAGACCATGGCCTTCTCTTTAGTCTGAGGCTCCACACGTATGTAGGTTTTATGACTTGTCTTTATGTTTTTCTATCTCTCTTGATGCTTTTTTTAAATTTTCTTGGTCTTTCTTCAAGCTCTCCTTCCCAAGAGCTCATTTTTGCTGGTAGCCACTCAACATGAGAAGCAAGCTACAGTGCTTCTTGTCTCAACATTTTCCCACCTGGCACAGAACCTTTTGATAAATACATATGATAAACATTTATTAAGCACCTACAATGTGCCAGGAAATGTGCTAAGCTCTGGGGATACATTTAATAAAAAGAAAGGTAGTCTTTGTCCTCAAAGAGTTTGTAATCAAATGGGGAGAGACAACACACAACAGGAGTCAAGAAAGGGGGGAAGGGCATGGAGAAGGGGGAAGACAGGAAGTACCTAGCATGAGGGCATCTTGTTCCATAGAGTTGAAACAGGGCACAGAAGCAGATGCAAAGTAGAACTGAAAGTTCACTTTTTGCCCCCTATAAAGGAAGGTATTTGGAGCAGTTCATTACTCCATGTTTCAGCCCTCTAATCAGAGAATAGAAGAGACTGAGGGAGGTAGTGTTAGTCAAGGCTTGAGTTAGCAGCATGGTGGTGAGTTTAACCCGGAAGGGGCATCTTGCTTTGTGGATTTAGAACTGGGCCAGGAAGAAAATGCCTTATCTGCTTACCTTATCTCATCATTGAAAGCCAGGTACACTGAAAATCTTAGGTCATGGAACAGTAGAGTACCCCTCTCCCCAGGTTACTTTGATTCAATGTTATGACTGTTATGGTCATATTTTAGGAGAGATTGACTTCATACTCTTGTGAGCTAGGTTTAAGCCAGGCCCATTATTCTAAGCAGGTGTAGTCCAGGAGAGGGTTGTGCTTCCTAAACCCTTGAAATAGAAGAGCTCCTTTCCTTATAAGACCTTACTGAAGGCTCGAAAATTTTCCAGACTGAATAACTAACTCTCTTACTTTCCAGATCAACGAAAAAAATGGTTTTCTGACACCTCAATCCTTCCTTCATCAGTTTCTCTCCAGAGTGACATACCCCAAATCACTAATAAAACTATAGAAAATAGGACTCATGATAGAGAGAGCTATCCACATCTAGAGAAAGAACTATGGAGTCTGAATGCAGATTGAGGCAAACTGTTTGCTCTCCTTTTTTCTTTTCTTTTTTTTCCCTTTGTTTTTGTTTTTCTTTTTTTTGTTTCTTCTTTCTCATGATTGATTCCATTGGTCATAATTCTTCTTTGCAACTTGACTATTGTGTAAATAAGTTCAAGTTATATGTAGAAGATATATTGGATTCCATGCTGTCTTGGGGATGGAGGGAAGAAAATCTGGAACTCAAAATGATGCAGAACTGACTGTTGTAAATTAAAATAAAAAAAATCTTAATTTAAAAAAAAACTACGGAAAATAGTATTCCCCAAAGTTTTCAAATCAATTAGGACTTTAACCTTGAAAGAGAAAAACAAAATTTGCCAATTGGGGGTGAAAATAATGCCCATCTTGTTCAACCAAGGTAGGAAAGCAATCCTCACTATAGCATAACCTGATATATGGTTATTGAATTTTTGCTTGAAGACCCCAGAGAGGGAGAAACTCTCCCTCCCCCCCACCTAATTCTCCAGATATGTGATTACACTTAAAGACAGCTTTAATTGTTAGGAAATTTTTCCTGACAACAAGCCTAAATGTATTCTGAGTTTTCAACCAGTTCTCTTGCTTCTTCTCTCTGGGCTCAAAAAGAACAAATTTAAACTCTCTTCAGACAACCCTTCAAATATTGGACTCATTTCCTCCTTACACCTAAGTCTTCTATTCTCCAAGGTAAACATGCCAAAAGGCAGTTAGTTGGCCCAGTGGATAGAGTGCAGGGCCTAGAGTTAGGAGGACCTGAGTTCAAATTTGGCCTCATACACTAATAGCTATGTGACTCTGGGCAAGTCATTTAACCCTGTTTCCCTCAGTTTCCTCATCTGTAAGGTGAACTGGAGAAAGAAAAGCCAAACTACTCTAATTGTTGAGAAAACCTCAAATGGGGTCATAGAGAGTTGGACACAACTAATTGACAAAAAAGTTAAGTTTCTTCAAATGGTACTCATATGAAATGGCCTCAAAGCTATTTATTAATTTAGTTGACATCCTTTGGATATTTCCCAACTTATCAATGTCTTCAAATTGCTAGGCCTAGAACTGAGTACAGTATTCTACATGATTCTTTGATAAGGGCAAAACACAGAAGTACTATTTGCTACCTTGTGGTTGGTTCAGGCCCTTGTCCCCAGGAATACATTGTTTCAAATTTGATTATTCAAAAATGCCTTTTCAATGCCCACTGGAAATTTTCCCTTTTCTCTGCTAGGGGTTATTTGCTAGTATTAATTCCTGGCAAGACTGTATGGCCACAATCTGGGAAACTATAGCCTCCAGCTAGCTCTCTCTTGTTTAATCCAATTCTATTCTAATTTCCTAATAATTTCTGTCTATTGACCCTATGGTTGACTGGCTGGTATTGCTATTTTGTGTGATCAGAGATTATGTAAATTATGTTATGGATTCATCACTTAGGGGATTTCCATCTCTGGCTGTCCTCTAAATGAATAAATTTGGGGACCCCAATATAGATACTTATCTTTCTGGCCCCAAGCCCATTCCTTCTTTCTGCCTTCCAGATGGTTACTCAGATGAATAGGGATTGTTTCATTATTTGTATTTATATCCTCAATGTCTAACATACAGCCTGACAGTAGAATATTTGCTTAAAAAATTCTTATTTAATTATCATCTATATGCATATGATTCCTAGATCTGTCTATATGTCCTGCCATAGTCTCTCTCCTAAACTATAGTCAGACATCTCCAACTGATTCTTGGACATCTCGAAGTAGATATTACATACACACCTTGAATTCAATATGCTCAAAACGGAATTCATATTTTTAATACAAATCCTCAATTCTCTACTTCCAAATTTCTGTATTATTGCCTAGAGCACCATCATATTCCTAGTTAACAAAGCTCCCAATTGTCCCTGATTCCTCATTTCCACTTTGCTAATTCTTAACAAATTTACAAATCTCATCCTTTATACTTTCGTAATATCTCTACCATATGCATCCTTTTTTTTCATTCATATAGCTACATACTCAGTTCAGGGACTCATATTATCTCACCTGGGCTATGACAATAACCTCCTAACTGATCTCTTCACCTTAAGTTTCTCCTATCCGTCTACTACTAAGCTGCCGAGGCACTTTTTTTCTAAAGCATAGGTCTAATCATGTCACTTCCCCCTTAATTATACTATGAGGCCTAGGAAATCTCTATTACCTCCAAAATTAAATATAGATTTCTGTTTCATATTTAAAACCCTTCATAACTTTTTTTTACCTTTTTAGTCTTATTCTGTTCCACACAAGACATAAATCAGCTCCACTGTCCTATTTGCTATTCCTTTCACATGATACTCCAATACTCCTTTCTTTGCTTTTACTCTCATTATCCACCATGCCTGGAATATTCTGCCCTTTTGCCTCTGCATCCTAGTTTTCCTGTCTTCCTTCAAGACTCATTTCAAAACCTTTCTTCTGGAGGAGGCCTTTTTCAGTCCCTTTAAAAATTAATTTCAATTGGGAGTGGGGCCAAGATGGTGGAATAAAAGCAGGGACTTGCTTGAGCTCTCCCTAAGTCCCTCCAAATACCCATAAAAACGACTCCAAAAAAATTCTAGAGCTGAAGAACCCACAAAATGACAGAGTGAAACAAATTTCCAGACCAAGACAACCTGGAAGGTCAACAGGAAAGGTCTGTTACACCAGACTGAGAGAGGAGCACAGTTCAGTGTGGGCCAGACCAGCACAGATAGGGCCCTAGCAAACCTGGAGCAGGCCTCAGGTGACTGAATCATTGTGCGGTTTACAGAATTCTCAGGGCACAAATGCCAAAGACAACTTAGAAGGTCATTAGGAAAGGTCTGTTGGACATGGGTGAGAGAGAAGCATGGTCTGGCCCCAGGCCCAGGGTGGTGGCAGTGGTGGTGGAAGTAGCTTCTTCAGGAGCTCTCAGCACACAGATGGTGGGGGGTGAGGGGAAATAGAGTGGCTAATCAGAGGGGTATTGCAGGGATCTCTTTACTGGTGCTGAGATAGGATTCTCTTGCTTTGCCATGCTTGGATTTGGATCACAATCCTGGGTGGTGGTCCTAGGGCAAGGAAGAGCACTGGTGTGGCAGATCTTGTGAAGGCAGTGGAGAGGGAATCTTACTCATAGTTCCAAGGCAGAAAAGAGTGCTTGTGATTAATCATAGGCCACAGCACAGGCCAGGAGAGGAAAAAAATATATTTCCTTTTATGATACAATCTTGGAAGAACTAAAAATTTACAGAAATATCTCTGTAAATATCTAGAAATGTCTCTGAAAACAGCTGCACAAAAACCCTGAAGCTTGGGGCAGTATACCTTTCATATTAGAAGCAGAGTCCTACCTTAACAAAGAGTTAAAAAGTCAACTAATTATCTGGGACAAATAGCCAACAGAAAAAAATAGACTATAGATTAAAACATGCAATGAGAAGAAGACAACAAAGTCGAAGCTCCTATATTCAAAGCCTCTAAGAAAAATATGAATTTCTTGCATGCCATGGAAGAACTCGAAAAGGATTTTGAAAATCAAGTAAGAGAAGTAGAGGAAAAATTGGGAAGAGAAATGAGAATGATGCAAGCAAATCATGAAAAATGAGTCAACAGCTTGCCAAAAGAGACCCCAAAATGTTGAAGAAAATAATACTTTAAAAATAGACTAACCCAAATGGAAAGAGGTCCAAAAAGCCAATAGAAGAATGCCTTAAAAGGCAGAATTGGCCTAGTCGTAAAGGTAGTCCAAAAGCTCACTGAAGACAATAATTCCTTAAAAATTAGAGTGGATCAAATGGAAGCTAATGACTATGAGAAATTAAGAAATTATAAAAGGAAACCAAAATAATTAGAAAAAATAGAAGACAATGTGAAATATCTCAGTGGAAAAACAACCGACCTGGAAAATAGATCCAGGAGAGATAACTTTAAAATTACTGGACTATCTGAAAGTCACGATGAAAAACAGAGCCTAGACATCATCTTTCAAGAAATTATTAAAGAAAACTTCCCTAATATTCTAGAACCAGAGGGGAAAATAGAAATGGAAAGAATCCACCAATCACCTTCTGAAAGAGGTCCCAAAAGGAAAACTCCTAGGAATATTGTAGCCAAGTTCCAGAGTTCCCAGGTAAGGGAGAAAATATTGCAATCAGCTAGAAAGAAAAAATACAAGTATTATGGAAACACTATGAGGATAACACAAGATTTAGCAGTTTCTACATTAAGGGATTAGAGGGCTTGGAATATGCTATTCAGGAAGTCAGAAGAGTTAGGATTAAAACCAAGAATCACCTACCCAGTAAAACTGAGTATAATCCTTCAAGGGAAAAATGGATATTTGATGAGATAGAGGACTTTCAAGCATTTTTGCTGAAAAAACCAGAGCTGCAGAGCTGAATAGAAAATTTGACTTTCAAATACAAGACTCAAGAGAAGCAGGAAAAGTTGTGTCCAACTCTTCATGGCCCCATTTGGGATTTTCTTGGCAAAGATGTTGGAGTGGTTTGCCATTTCCTTCTGCTCATTTTATAGATGAGGAAACAGGCAAACAGAGCTAATTGACTTGCCCAGGGTCTAGTGGGTATATGGGGCCAGATTTGTACTCAGGAAGATGATAACTCTAGGCCTGGCATTCTATCCACTGTGACACCTAGCTGCCCCAATTTATATTATTTGTTACATGTGTAACTCTGGTCCCAGAGCTCATTTTATGGAGCTCTCTCCTCATAGAAGAATTCCCTACCCTGTATAAAGGATGAGGTGGAGGTAACAGAAGGGCAGGAGAGTTCCAGCCTTCTTCAGTCCCCTTAGAGTCTCCTTTTCATATTCTTTAAGCGCTGGTCCCATTCTGGACTCATCAAGTTTCAAGTTGAACTGCTTCAGACACTTCTGACTTTCAGCTTTGAGATGAAAGATACCAACCCCATTTCAAGGTACTGAAGGAAAAGACTGTATGAAGGCATGAGAGAAGCTGGCAAACTCCATCCTGTCCCTACTATCAGGTTGCTAGTCTAGACATGTCAGGGAATTTTCCCTTTTGATGATAACAACAAAATTCTCACTTTGTTGAGCTGAGTTATCTCACTCCCAATGGGAGAGCTCATTTACTTTGTGTTGTCTGGTATATGTTCTTCTATGTATACCTTCTCTGATTACTGTTTTTCTTTGACTTGGAAAAGTGGATTTCTTTGCTATTAAAAAAGATTAATTTTTTTTGAGGGGGGAAGGCAGGGCTATTGGGGTTAAGTGACTTACCCAAGGTCAGACAGCTAGTAAGTGTGTCAAGTGTCTGAGGCCAGATTTTAACTCAGGTCCTCCTGGCTCCAGGGCCAGTGCTCTACTCACTGCACCACCTAGCTGCCCCGGAAAAGATTCATTTCCATCTACTCTGTATGTACCTAGTTATTTACATGTTGTATCCCCTATTAGAAGGTATATCCTTTGAAGATAGTGACTGAAATTTTTTTTCCCTTTCTTTGTATCAAAATATTTCTCATGATGCCTGGCATATCACAAGGACTGAATTAATACTTGTTGATTAATTGTCTGACTTGACTGATTGATATCAGTCATGGGTGCTAAAACTCCTTGCATAAGTGGCCCCTCTAACTTAACAGGATCAGAGATATAAAGACATGAGGGACCTTAGAAACCATTGCATCCAAACCTCTCATTTTCTAGCTTAGGAAACTTGGTTGCACTTAATATACTACCCTCAGGAGTCCTCATTCAGCTGAGAACCAGCTCTATCTCGAATCAAAAAGCATGATTTTTGTTGTATTTGTTGAGATGAGTAAGGGCTAAAAGGCCATGGCATGTTGGTCTAGGGTAAACAGTATTGGCTTTCACTGTCCCTGTGACGTGGGTATAAAAACAACGAAAGCAACGTCACCGATCTGTTTGGGGTCACTGGCACAATTGCCAGTGACCTTTTTTTATGAGATACTCTGCCAAAAGATGAACAACTTTTTCCCATAGTTCTTATAGCTACTCACACAGACTATTTATAATGTTACAGCTTTCCAAAATGCTCAGGTAATTTGGGATATTGTAGAGGCAGGAGGGGGAGGTTAGTCTTCATACAAAGTGGTTATATCTAGGATCCCATGACCTCTGGCATAGGCATGTCTGAGAGAATGGAAAAGGTCTGAAGGTCTAGTAGAATGTAACCTTCTCGAGAACAGGACCTGTATCACTTTTGTCTTTCTATCCCCAAGACCAAGCAGGGCTTGACACATGGTAGTTAATAAATGCTTGTTGATTGATTGACTGAGGATGTAACACTCACTGACCTTCTGACACGGTATCATCATGAGACATCATGAAACTTGCAATAGGACCTCTGTAAAGGCAACTGGTACCTATATTTCTTAGTGTTTTAACCAATCTGTTAAAATTGTAGATGTGTATTAACTTGTATCAATTTCATTTCCAAATATGAGCCACTGGATGGTAAATATTCCTGTAAAATAACAGAGGCTCATTCAATTGTCCATATGAGTTCATTAAAGAATTTGACAGTCAAGTGAGTAGAAAAGAAAATCTTATAAATTTAACATAGATAATGGACATATGAATGTGTTACAAACTTTGAACTTTTTTATGAATGGGGAAGACCAAAAAAAAAGGAATTTTTTCATTCTTTCTCTTCTTGACATTAGTGCTTTAATGTAATTCTCTAAATCCTTTCATTCCCCTTTGGGCCTTTTTAATGATTCAACTCTATTGGGAAATGTTTTTCTTATGGGGAAAAAGTTGGTTTTTCTCAGATGTGACTTGTGGGATGAATTCCCAGTCTTGTAATGCACATAATACATCCACTGTTCCTAGAAGACCCTGCAAGACACATCATGCCTTTTACTACTAGAGAATTCATAAGTAGCCTAGGATATGTGCTTCTCTGGGGCCAATGAAGATATATAAAAGTGAAAGTTAGATAGGAAAACATTAAACTATGCAGTTTAGAATTATTTTTAAAAGTTTCCTCTTAAATAGAAACCTAAGTGAAAAAGCAGAAGATCATTTTTCTTTTCATTTTTCATGTTTGTGTCTGCAGAATCCTATTTGATTCAGTAGCTTAACATTATAGACCCTTCAGTCCCACTTAAAGTTTCTGAAGTTGCTTCACTGTCATCTGGCAGCCCAACCATTAACATCTGAGGACTCAGCAGGTAAGAAGGGAAGATCAAACGCTAGCAACACAACAACCACCTGATACATAAATGGTCACAGATGTGTAACAGAAATAAAAACAGCTACTCTGTGCTGTAGGCTTTGCCCTCAAGACAAGAAATGTTTCAGTCTCCAAAAAGAACTAAAGAGGAGAGCAAGGCAGAAGAGGTTTCCCAGACTCCACATGCATACAATATTATCATTCTTCTTCAGAATATAGTTTGTTTTGTTACTATTTTTTTCTCCTATTTGTCAGCAAGCAAAACAAGGCTGTTTCCCCTCATTCATGTTGTTGAAGAAGGTGGTATGTAGGGGTTTACTGATGATTTTTGTCTTGTAGCTTAACCTTTTCAAAGCTATCCAGTATTTTTGCATTAATGTTTATGAATTGAACTTTGGGAAAAATAAACTTAAAAATTTAGATAGCCTAGAGAGGGCATTATTCATATTTGTCAGTAAGGTGGATTTTAGTGTGTGTAAAGTGGATTTTTGTTATTATTTCTTATAGTTCAGTTTCTCAGGATCTGTGGCCATAACAATCTCTGTTTCCCAGGTATTAGATATGAGTTCCCAGACTCATGGTTCAAAACATCTCCACCATGTTTGCACAGCATCATATAATGATAAATAATATAAACATGTGTGCTGAAATTGTAAACACTCACTGCGACTGCGCAGTGAGATATAGGGATGAGGTGATGTAAACTTGTAAGGCTATTGTTGGCAATACGCCTTTTTTGTCTGAGGTCCTATAAAACAGGTGGGCATTGTCTAGTGAATTGGGGAACCTTTATAGTGGAATGTACAAGTTGGTATGCTGTGTATTCCTTGATTGGCCCCCATCAAGCCTTGGGAGGGAGGAATCTGTGTTTGCCTCAACCAGCCCCCACTGAAGTTTGAGGGGATTTAGGGGATGTACAAGTTGTGTCTGTCTCAATTGACCCCATCTAGATGTAGGGGTAGTTGCTTCCTCTTCTCACCAGCCCCTGTGAGAAGGGTGATTAGGGAATACTGTAGGAGTTTTTGGTGCTTCTGTTATCATCAATATCATGTTAGAGAAGGCTAGAAGAGAATAAAGCTTATTATTAACCCATCTGAAGCTCTCTTTCCTGTCTGACCAGATCAAGAGTGAAACTGTTAGAGGCTGGAGTCTGAAACTTTCAGTGCCTCCTGTGTATTATCTGTGAAACAACATCATAAAATGAAACTTAATAAAAGTAAAAGTAAAATCTTAAGCTGTTTTTGAGTAGTGATTGGTAACTCCCTTGAAGACAGGATTCAGTCAAACAAATTTATGTACACACACACACACACACACTCACACACACACACGTACACACCCTTTTGGCCACTCATTTGCACGAAATAGGAATTATGTATTTTGAAATTCCATGGGATTATCTAGTCCAATTCCCTCATTTTACAAAGGAGGGAATAAAGAGGTTGTGATTGGTCCACAGTCACATAGGTAGCTAAACAGAACCAAAATTTAAACCCTGTGCCTCTGATTTTAACTCATAATTTTCTTGCAACAGCGTTAGAAATAGGTTTTTGAACAATTTGCTTCACATCTTAGACTTTAATTTCCTCATCTGTAAAGGGATACTCATCTCAGAAGAAGAGATGTGTAGTAAAGGACAATGACTCACAGCTGGGAGGTACTGAGGCAGCTCTCTATTGACTTGATAATTACTGAATAAACTGCAGGGTGTTGGGCAGTGCTTAACAATTGGTCTCCAAAAACAAACAGAAGAGTATTGTAACATATTCTTTTAAGTTTAATGTGCATTATTAACATTTTCTCCACCACTTTCTTAAGTCTAGACAATCAACAGAGCAATAAATCAAGCTCTGATTTATGGTATTTCCTAATCTATGAGGTCCAAATGCTCACACTGAAAATTTAACCATTGGCTCTCTTGAGCCAGTTTGAACTAGCTCCAGCATGTCCCTGCATAGAAGATGGTTGTCTTTTTGAGACATGTGTCCAAGATATGACACAAAACTTCCAAAGAAATCTCCTAACAGATTACTTTCATCTAGGTATGCATCTGGCTATAAATGATCCTGTGAAGATCTAAATGAAACAGGTGGTATTTTCCTTGCTTCTGTCCATTGAAGGCAAAGAATTCAAAATAGAAAGACAGGATGCAGAATTAAAAAGTTTTTTTATAAAGATCATGTCTGATCTGTATTTGACTTTATCAGTATCCATGATATTTGGTGGGATAAGTCCTGTGACAGGAATATGGCTTTGGAAGGGCATATGATATTTAAAATAGAGTAATAAGGGAGGAGGAGGAGCAGTAATGCTGTATTTAACACACACACACACACACACACACACATACACACACACACACACACACACACACACACACACACACATTTATGCAAGGAGATAAGGAGATCCAGGAACCAGAATCAGAGGGAAGAATGATAGAGAACATTTGTGTGAAAATCGCTAAGGGCAGAAATAGAAGCTATATTGTTTTGCTTTGTTTTTTCTCTCCCCCTCCCACTTAATAGTATTTTATTTTTTCTAATTATATGTAAAGATAGTTTTTCCCTTCCCTCCCCTCCCCCATCCAAAAGACAGCAAATAATCTGATATAAGCTATACTAGTAAAGTCGTTCTAAACATATTTTCACATTAGTCATGTTGTGAAAGAAGAACAAGAACAAAAGGGGAAAACCATGAGAAAGGAAAATAAAAAGGGAGAAAATAGCATGCTTCAATCTGCATTGACTCCATAGTTCTTTATCTGGATCTGAGTCCAACTTTCTCCATCTACTTATATAGCAACTTCCAACTTCCAAAAGAGCAAACCTAGAGTTGACGTTCCCTCAAGCAGAAGGAACTCAGGCCCATGAAATAGTAGATTTTCTCTCCCTTTCCTATCCACGTGACTTACAGTATTACTGAAGAGCAAGGTCTGAGTTTGTTCCAGGGGTGTGCTGGTATATGTTTAACAATCAGTTGAAACACATAACTGAGATTAATCTGCCTTAGTAACACTTTCTCCATCACTTTCTTAAGTCAGCAAATCAACAAAACTATAATTTAAGCACCAATTTGTAGTATCTGCTGATTTCTGAGGTAGAAATGCTCTCATTGTAAATTGAATAATTGGGGGCCATTGGAGCTGGCTTCAGGTGGCCCTTGATTTGTTCTTGATCTACTTCATACCTCAATGCCTCATTATTCCTTGGTTCCAGCTTATGTAGCTTCTAGCTTGAACCAGTCATTCTTTTTTTATTACTTACTTTAGTTTTAGTTTCGAACATTCACTTCCACAAGATTTTGAGTTCCAAATTATCTCCCCATCTCTGCCCTCCCCTTACCACAAGATGGCTTGCATTCTGATTATCCCTTCACCCAATCTGGCCTCTCTTCTATCACCGCCCCCCATCCCCTTCTCTTTTATTGTCCTGCAGGGCAAGGTAGATTTCTATATCCCATTGCCTATATATCTTATTTCCCTGTTGCATGTAAAAACAATTTTTAGCATTTTTTAAAAATACTTGCAGTTCCACATTCCCTCTCTTCATCCGTCTCCACCCACTTTCATTGAGAAGGCAATCAATTTGATATAGGTTATACGTGTATAGTTATGAAAAACACTTCCATAAAAGTCATGTTGTGAAAGACTATATTTCCCTCCAACCTATCCTGCTCCCCCATTTATTCTATTCTCTCCTTTGACCCTGTCCTTCTTCAAAAGTGTTTACCTCTAATTATTCCCTCCTCCCATTTGCCCTCCCTATCATCCTCCCCTCTATTATCCCCTTCCCCCCGTACTTTCCTGTAGGGTAAGATAGATTTCAATACCCAATTGAGCATGTATGTTATTCCCTCCTTAAGCCAAATCTGATGACAGTAAGGTTCATTTATTCCCTCTCACCTCCCTCCCCTTCCCTTCCGTTGTAAAAGCTTTTGCTTGCCTCTCTTATGTGAGATAATTTACCCCATTTTACCTCTCCCTTTCCCCTTTCCCTAGTATATTTCTCTCACATCTTAATTTTATACTTTAAATATTCCTTCATATTTAACTCACCCTGTGCCCTCTGTACATGTATATATACATATATATGTGGGTGTGTGTGTATACACACGTATACATATACATACATATACACATGCATATACATATAAATATATGTGTACATATGTATGTATGTATGTATATATACACATATATTCCCTACAACCACCCCAATACTAAATGTCATGAGTTACGAACATCATCTTTCCATGTAGGATTGTAAACAGTTCAACTTTAATAAGTCCCTTATCATTTCTCTTTCCTGTTTACCGTTTCTTGCTTTTCTTGAGTCTCGTATTTGAAAGTCAAATTTTCTATTCAGCTCTGCAGCTCTTGTCTTTTTATCAAGAGTGCTTGAAAGTCCTCTATTTTACTGAATATCCATCTTGCCCTTCAAGGATTATACTCAGTTTTGCTCGGTAGATGATTCTTGGTTTTAATTATAGCTCCTCTGGCCTCCAGAATAGCATGTTCCAAACCCACTGATCCCTTAATGTAGAATTATAGTAATGTAGAAGCTGCTAAATCTTGTGTTATCCTGTTATCCTGATTGTGTTTCCACAATACCTGCATTTTTTCTTTCTAGCTGCTTGCAATATTTTCTCCCTTACCTGGGAACTCTGGAACTTGGCTACAATATTCCTAGGAGTTTTCCTTTTGGGACCTCTTTCAGGAGGTGATCAGTGGATTCTTTCCATTTCTATTTTCCCCTCTGGTTCTAGAATATCAGGGCAATTTTTTTTGATAATTTCTTGAAAGATGATGTCTAGGTTCTGTTTTTCATCATGACTTTCAGGTAGTCCAATAATTTTAAAATTATCTCTCCTGGATCTCTTTTCTAGGTCAGTTGTTTTTCCACTGATACATTTCACAGTCATCTATTTTTTCACTCTTTTGGTTTTGTTTTATAACCTTGATTTCTCATAGAGTCATTAGCTTCCATTTGCTCCATTCTAACTTTAAGGAATTATTTTCTTCAGTGAGCTTTTGGATCTCCTTTTCCATTAGGCCAATTCTGCTTTTTAAGGCATTCTTCTCCTCATTGTCTTTTTGGACCTCTTTTGCCATTTAGGTTAGTCTATGTTTAAGGTGTTATTTTATTCAGCATCTTTGGGGTCTCTTTTGGCAAACTGTTGACTTATTTTTCATGATTTGCTTGCATCACTGTCATTTCTCTTCCCAATTTTTCCTCTACTTCTCTTACTTGATTTTAAAAATCCTTTTTGAGCTTTTCAATGGCCTGTGATGAATTCGTATTTTGGATGTAGGAGCTTTGACTTTTTTGTCTTCTGGTTATATGTTTTGATCTTCTTTGTCACCAAAGTAAGATTCTATAGTCTGACGTTTTTCCTTCTGTTGGCTTATTTTTCCAGCCAATTATTTGACTTTTTATGCTGTTAAGGTAAGACTCTGCTTCTAGTGTGGAGGGTGTGCTGTCCCAAGCTTCAGGAGTTTTCTGCAGCTTTTTTCAGAGATACTTCTAGGGACCTGTAGATTTTCAGCTCTTCTAAGCTGGTATGACCAGAAACACTCTTTTATGCCTTGGAACTGTGAGGAGGATTCCTTCTCTATTGCCTCCAGAGGCTCTGTCCCACCAGCACTCCTCTTCTCTCCAGGACTACTACCTAAGACTGCAACCCAGACCCAGGCATAGGCAAAGCAAGAGAATTCTGCCTCAGCACCAGCAAAGAGATCCCTGTATTCCCCTCTCTGATCACCCATTCAATCCTCCCACTGTCTGTGGGCCAAGTGCTCCAGAAACAGCCACTTCTGCTGCCATGGCCATATGGCTGCAGCTGGACCATGCTCCTCTCTCACCCGGGTCTGACAGACCTTTCCTACTGACCTTATAACTTACTGTCTTTGGTGTTTGTGTTTGAGAAGTCTGGAAGCCACTGCAGCTGCCAGTGATTCAGTGCCCTGAGGCCTTCTCTGTCCCTGTCTGTGCTGGCATGGCCCATGCTGGACTGCACTCTTCTCTCATTCTGGTGTAACAGACCTTTCCTATTGACCCTCCAGGTTGTCTTGGGCTGCAAATTTGTCTTACTCTATCATTTTGTGGGTTCTGTAGCTCTAGAATTTGTTTAAAGTCATTTTTACAGGTATTTGGAGGGGTTGAGGGGAGAGCTTAAAGGAGTCCCTGCTTTTACTCAGCCACCTTGGCTCCACCCTCCAGAAGATATATATTGTTATCAGAATATATTACAAGCTATTTAGGCAGAAAAATAAAAGCTATCAGGAGCTTGGGAAACAGATCACAAGCTTGCTTGTGGTGGGAAACTAAGAATATCTACACATATATTCTGAATTTCTTTTCTTGCCAAAAGTACAGAGGCTAAAAGGTTTTTTGACTTGTTTTAAGAATAATTTCATCCTTGAAGAGGTGGAAGAACCAAGGAAGGGGAATTCTATCTTGGATCTGATTCTTACTGACAAAGATGAATTGTTACTGTGGGGCAAGAAGTCACTCAATCTTTTTTTTTCTTTTTTTAATTCTGTTTTTTATTTTTTTTTTACAACACTCAGTTCCCCAAGTTTTTGAGTTCCAAATTTTCTCCTCCTCCCTGTCCTCCCTCCTCCCCCACCAAGACATGTAATCTGATATATGTTCTACATATGCCTTTGCATTTTAAACTTATTTATGCAATAGTCAAGTTGCAAAGAAGAATTTTGACCAATGGAATGCATCATGAGAATGAAGAAACAAAACCAAAAAGAAGAGAGCAAATGTTTGCCTCAATCTACATTCAGACTCCATAGTTCTTTCTCTGGGTATAAAGAGCTCTTTTCATCATGAGTCCTTTGGAGTTCTCTTTGAGCCTTGTATTGCTGAGAAGATCCAAGTCTATTAAAGTTAGTCATCATAGAAGCAATATGTCTGTGTCTGTGTACAATGTTTTCCTGGTTCTGCTCCCCTCACTCAGTATTGTATCATGTAGTTCTTTCCAGGTTATTATGAAGTTCATATCTTCCCCATTTCTTATAGCATAACAGTATTCCATTACATTCATATACTACAATTGATGGGCATCCCCTTGATTTCCAATTCTTTGCTACCACAAAAAGAGCTGCTATAAATATTTTTGTATATACTGGTCCCTTTTCCACTTGGGTAATCTCTTTGGGATACAGCCCTAGAAGTCATATTGCAGGATCAAAGGGTATGCACATTTTTATATCCCTTTGGGCATAGTTCCAAATTGCTCACCACCAACAAAGTAACAGTGTTCCAATTTTCCCACGTCCTCTCCAGCATTTATCATTTTCCTGTTTCGTCATGTTAGCCAATCTGACAGAAGAGATGTGTTATCTAAGAGTTCTTTTGATTTGCATTTCTCTAATCAATAGTGATTTAGAACATTTTTTCATATGCCTATAGATATCTTTAATTTCTTCCTCTTAAAACTGCCTGTTCATATCCTTTGACCGTTTCTCAATTGAAGAATGGCTTTTATTCCTGTAAATTTGGCTCAGTTCCCTGTATATTTTAGATATGAGACCTTTATCAGAGACACTAGTTGTAAAGATTTTCTCCCAATTTTCTGCTTCCCTCCTAATCTTTGTGGCATTGGCTTTGTTTATATGAAATTTTTCAATTTAACATAATCAAAATTATCCATTTTGCATTTTGTAATGCTTTCTATCTCTTGTGTCATGAATTCTTCCCTTTCCCATAAATTCGATAGGAAAACTATTCCTTGCTCTCCCAAATTGCTTATAGTATCAGCCTTTATTCCTAAATCATGAACCCCTTATTTTGGTATATGGTGTAAGATATTGGTCTATGCCCAGTTTCTATCCTGCCATTTTCTAATTTTCTCAGCAGTTTTTGTGAAATAGTGAATTCTTAGCCCAGAAACTGGATTCTTTGGGTTAATCAAATTTCTGTAGTCGTTGACCACTGCATCTTGTATACTTAACCACTCTGTTTCTTAGGCAGTACCAGGTAGTTTTGATGACTGCTGCTTTATAGTACAGTTTACTATCAGGTATGGCTAGACTACCTTCCCTAGCATTTCTTTCCATTAATTCGCTTGATATTCTGGACCTTTTCTTCTCCCAGATGAATTTTGTTATTATTTTATCCAGCTCTGTAAAATATTTTTTTGGTAGTTTGATTGGTATGGCACTGAATAAATAAATTAATTTAGGTAAAATTGTCATTTTTATTATATTAGCTTGGCCTAATCATGAGCAAGTGATGTTTTTCCATTTATTTAGTTCTGACTTTGTGTGGAAAGTGTTTCATACTTGTGTTCATATAGGCCCTGGGTTTGTCTTGGCAGGTAGACACCCAAATATTTGTAGTCACTCAGTCTTTTCCTCCATCCCATCCCTTGTCCCCTTCAGTATTCAAAAATATCTTTCAGGCTGTGGTATTAGGCTAAAGCTAAGAAAATGAAATTTGATATGGATCAATATAAAGTCTTACATAAGTTAAAAAATCAACTTCATAAGGTGAAGGGAATGTGGCTGGGCAAATAGTTTATCTAGAAAAAAAGATCTGAAGGTTTTAGTGGGATGAGGATTCCATATAAGATAGTAATATACTATGTCAGGCAAGAAAGCTAACGAATATTCAGCTGTGTGAAGAAAGCACTAGGGAATGTCCAGGCCTAGAGAAGTAATCTTCCTTTGCCTTGGTCAGACTTCATCTGAAGTATTGTTTGTAACAATGTTCATAAATGGATAATATAAAATACATAGGGTTATAAAGAGAGCCAATTTTATTGAAATAGAATTATGAAAAAAATAGGTTCACAGAACCCAGGCTAAGAACCTTTGGAGATTTTCTATGTGGTGCCTGGCAACACTGAGAATCTGTGATTCTCAAAACAGCTCTTGATAAGAATCAAATAAGAATCTTTCTTTAGATTTCTCTCTTGTGCTATAGTTTTTGTTGAGCTTCACCCTCATCAAAGCTTTTCTAAGTAACTCATTTTATTTATCAAGCCAGTCTATGTCTATTCATTGTATCATGTTTTTAGAGCAAAAGGGATCTTGGAATCCATGGAGTTCAGCTCTTTCATTTCATAAATGAGAAAATTGAGGCACAGGGGATGTAAGTGACTCATCCAAAGCTGAGCTAGTAAGTGTCAGAAGTAAGATTCAAATTCTGATTTTCCTAACTCTAAGTCTAGCGCCCTGTTCATTATGCCACATCCCCAATTTAGGCAAGAGTTATGTCACAGTCATGTCTTTCTCTTCCTGAATTGCTGGAGTAGTGAGGTTCATAGCCTCCACAAGGCCAATTTTAAGTCTGGCAGTTTGGTAGAACCATCAGTACTTCCCAAATAACTGTCCTTTGAACTTGATGTGTCTAGCTCTGGCCATCTGGGTTCAGTTATTCAAACTATGTTGGTCTACTTCTTTAAGTCAAGCACTACCCTTCTCCCTATCTAGTTGCTGTTACTAAAGATCATGACTTCCTAGTATAAATGGACATTTCTAATCAAAATATTCCAAAAGTTAAAAAAAATTCTCAATAATTTCCCATTGCATATGGAATGTAAGAACCAAACCAGAATCTGCTATTTAAGGCTTCCTTCCACTGACTCCCACTTTCCATTCTAGTCATACCTTCCAGCTACATAATGATAAATACTTAACAAGCTTGGAGCCATCAATGTGGGCCTACCTCTCTCTCAATCTTGTCCTGACCTGGGTCTAGGCTATGCTAATCTTTCACTGCCACATCCTGTTGTCCCTCAGTACAGGCTCTCTTGGTATAGGTTAAAGTTTCTAATGAAGTGATAATTTAGATTAACGCAAAGTAGTATCTGTATTACCTCTATGTCAGACTTATGACTTGTTTCTCAAACTCTTTATCTATATCCTCTGTCTGTTCAGGTAGTTGGCAGCTTTCTCCAATGACAAAATAACTCCTTCACTTGACTATCACCCAAATGGGCTCCATCCCATTTACCCCTTTACTTCTCTGGCTTCTGAAGTTTGCAGAGGTGGGGGCTATGGATATGGAACACTGCATGCAACATCAAACTTTTCAATTATGTTGTTGGCTAGTTTTGCTGAACTTTTTTTAAACCTCTTTAAAAATTTTATTATGAGAGTTTTTGGTTGATTGACGATTGATGAAAAACAAAAATGAGTATAACACAGAGGGCAAATCGGAAGTACATACAGGGTTTGATCATAGACCTCTGAAGAAGAATATCAAGTAATGGGAATTATCAAGGAAATGTATGAAAGGAATAAAAATAGGCTGGTACCTGGGGCATAAGAAGGATCCCACTGATACTCTTAAAATGGAGAGAGACAAAGAGAGAGAGAGAGAGAGAGAGAGAGAAAGAGAGAGAGAGAGAGAGAGAGAGAGAGAGAGAGAGAGAGAGAGAGAAAGAGAGAGAGAGAGAGAGAAACAGAGTGACACACAGAGAGGCAGAGATAGAGACAGAAAGAGTAAAGCCTCCAGCACACTGAGTGGACCCTTTGTGGGGAATTTTTCCAAGGACATGGATTAGACTTCCACAGGAAGGGCAGGAATGCATGTGCTGTGATCTGTATTTTTTTGAGAGAACTCCTGAATAAATTAGATTACAGATTCATTTGAGTATTTATTATTGAATTATAAGAGATAGCTCTATGGGAGGGGGAAGAAGAAGGAGGAATAGAAGAATAGGTGAATGCAGATTATTAAAAAACAAAAGATATTTATAAAATTTATTTTAATTTTTACCCTACTGAATGGGTTATTTAGAATTTCCCACATATGGCATAAAGATCATTCTGATTTTCCTTAATCTTGAATATTGTGTGATAGTCTGTGATCTACAGCCCTACCCCTTGCTATTATATGCCTAAAGACCTGGCAACACTGGCAGGTTGTGGAGAATTTAATGCCTCCCCTTTCCCTGATGTAATCACTTAAGGAGCTAAAGATTTAATTACTCCTATACTAGTACTCTGTGTATTAATACTATAAAATTATCCCAGAGAGAAGACTTATGTGGAACCAAATCCCCAATTGCCTTTAATAGAATACATCATCTTTAATAGCTGCATTTAGTCATATATGTTGAGACTATACATTTGGCATCTATATTAGGCTATTAATATTGAGACACTTATGAAAAACAAATATTTTGTTTGAAAACAGCTGTTGTGAAAATGCCGTACCAACACAGGGTGGAGAAGTAAGAGTGAAAAACTGCTCAGGTGCATCCAGGATTGTAATTCCTTTCCATGTCACTGAGACTTTATTTTAGTAGTGTATCAACCTGGCAATTGTATTTAGGTTAATAAAGATAAATGTACATCAGCCACAGCAGGGTATATACAATCACCTATTTTACTGGAAGTAAGAGGGATTCTGCCCTGTCTGAAACACTACAGCTCCATATTTTTGCTCAAGAGCACTGCTCCAAACTGCAACTAAGGAGACTAAATCTTGGGACAAAATATAGAAGAGGAAAATTCCCTTCTGGAGTAAGGTGAGCTTTACTCAGATTTGACTTGGCATTCGAAGAGCCAGAGACATAGCCAGGACTCCTGGTATCCAGAGTATAGTCAGTTCGAGGGGTGAGGTGCTGACTCTGGTTAACACATATGGCCTACAGATCATCTTTGGGATGTCATGGGAGCTGCACAAACCATCTGCTGGGACTAACAATGTTTCAGAAAAGTACATATTCCATTGATGTTTCCAGAGGTCCTGTGTTGCTAAAATGTCTCTTTTGCCCAGGAAGAGTGGGTTGAAAGTCCCCTGTAGAGTTCTCTTTTCCAGAGAACTCTTATTCCTCCCCAGAACATCTACCATTCTCATTCTATTGGCATAGGAGTGGGGTGAGGATTTAAAAAAGTTTTTCTTTCAAAACAGAATGATATCTAAAGACATAAGCTGCCTCCTCTCCATCTCTACATCCTCAGAGAATCCTAGCTGCTGGATTATCTATAAGGACAGAAAGTGGCCCAGGGCTAAAGTTGTCATTCATTCCCCGGGGGACTCTGCAAGCTATGTTACTCCTCACCTTGGGGCCACATCTGGTTTGGAGGAATATGTATCCAACAAACCTTGTGACCTAACTAGTACCTGGATTCCCCTTTTTTTGCCCTCCTCTGTTTTTTTTTTCTTTTGCTTTCAGAGGGGAAGCATGCCCTTGCATACAAGTTTCTGGGGCTAAGTCCAGGTGGCACTCCTCCCCTCTTTCTAGAGTGCGAAAGTTATCACTGTCTAAAACAATAATAACAATAACCCCTTGAGGCAGACAGGGTATCATTATAATTATTTTATAGTTTGAACAGGTTGGATTGGAGTATACCCCATGAGGAGCTGAGCCTGTGTCTCAGTCACCTCCGCAGAACCATTGACTCATAACTGAGATCCTTGTTTCTTTAGGATGATACTACATCTTGGGTCATGAGTTGGTCCCATACCCTATGGTGGCTTAAGGGTAGAAAGGACTGTATCAAACTTTTTTTTTTCCTGAATAGAGGTGGCAGCATAAAGATCCTGAGGTGGATATTTCTAGTCTTAGATACAACCTTAGGTGTTTGAGAGGCTTCTATACATCCCCCACAAGTCTTCCTAGACGAGAACAAGACCACCAGCAGAATAAGTCCAATCCATGGTCAAGCTTACCAGAAATCATCTTCCTTGAGGGAATTGTTTGATTTCATGAGTCCTGCAAATATTTAATGTTCTGATATTTTATTATCAATCTTAAAGAGAGTATAAAGTTGTTGTGAATTACTGCTTCATGTTTTATTTTTTTTTTTT